>CM038224.1:73742402-74942402 GCA_021442155.1 Cymbidium sinense | reverse complement strand
GGGGGGAGAGAAGAGAATAAGGCAAAATGGGGAGCTGGTATTTTGGCAAAAACTAACACTTGGAAGCATCAAAATTAATATCGATGGTAGCTATGATTATAAGAAGGGTGTTGTTGGAGTTGGAGGCATTTCAGATATCACAAAGGGGAACATCTTCCACACTTTTCATGACATTAGAGGGAATTTTCCCCTTCATACTGAAGTCACTGCTTGCAACTATGCTATCTGAATAGCCTCCACCCACCCTATGGTTCATTACTAATTGGAAACTAATTCTATATCACTCATCCACATTATGAAGGAAGGCAATGAAAGAAATACACCATGGTACTTAATTAATTATATTAATCAATTGAAGGATAGACTAAAGAAACTCAAAGTATAAATCTCACATATCTATAGAGAGGGGAACCAACCTACTGATATGATGGCCAAAAGAGGAACATCCACACAATCCTTTTGCATTTCACATTCCATGGATCCACAATTGAAACTTCCTGTAGATAGTGACAACATCGACTTACCTTATATTAGAACTATCAACATGTAAGCCTTAGTTACTCTTTTGCTTCTTCTTTTTTTGGATTACTTGTACTTTTAAAGTGATCGATGAAATTTTCCCTTTTATGAAAAAAAATTGTTTTTCTTCTTTAAAATTGCATTCTTCACATGCCCCTCCAATGTGCTTCTTTACATCATTCTATCTTCCTTCATATTTTTCATAATAACTTGACTGTGAATTAGAACTATCTTTGTAGAGTAAAGTCTCATCTACATGGTTAAAAATACAAAATTGATCGCACAAACATTGATAATTCTTTGTCTTTAGAGATTAAATAGGGGAAAATTTTGACCATTGAATAGTGTTGAAAAACTTTTAACTATACTTCAATCAATACCATTTTGTACCAAACCTCAACTACTATCCACATTACTAAACTTAAGCATTTGATAAGCCCTTTGACATTCCATCAATCAAAAGGCCAACAACTTTAGCGATGGTTAAATATTTCTGTTAGAGGGATTGAGTCGTGATGCTTCTATATATGCATCTCTCTTCTTCCCCACTACTATTCCATTACTTCTTGATGTAACTGTCACTTTTCTAACCAACTTCTTTATTTTGTCTATCTCTATGGATCAACCCCTTATGCTAGAGCTGTGGTCGATGGCTCCTGCTCTGAGGGGTCTTTCATTTCAGCCTTCTTCTTTTCCCACATTGCTATCATGACTCATTTTTAGAAAGTTGGACATAAAGGAGGAAAACCTGGTATTTTCCTTTCAAAGTTGGATACTTGGAACCTAGCTAAACCCTTTAAGTTCATTCTGATAGAAAAATTCACCAATAGGCACCTAAAATTGATTTTATTAGAAAGCACTTTGCTGAACTCAAGCTAGTTGTGGATTGGAATGTTGGGCTCTTAGATGGAAAACACAATATGATCAAACTCTCCAAAGAGGAGGACTATGCTAGACTTTTCTCTAAAATGCTCTATCACATTGGAAATGTCCTATAAAGTTTCTCAAATGGACCCCTTCTTTTGATTATAGAATTGAACCTCTTATTGCCCCCATTTGGATTAAATTGCCTAGACTTAAATTACATCTCTTTAATAAAAAAAAAATACTCTTCTCTATTGGGGCCATATTTGGGAGACCATTAAAATTAGATATCCCCACTTTCAACCTTACCAGGCAATCCGCTACTCAAATCATGGTAGGAATGGATGTCATAGCTCATTGTATGATGAAATATGGATTGGTAAATCATCAAATGGATATTGGCAAAATGTGGAGATAAAACATAAGCCATTTTACTATGGAAAAAGTAGGATGTTTAGCCATGGACTGGATAAATGCTATATTGCTCATCCTGAACTGAGAGACACTAGACTTAATAGAAACAGAACTCAAACAACTAGAAAAAAAATCACTATAGCATCCAACCTACTTAAGGAACCAACCATACGATTATAACAACTGAAATAATCAATAGAGATACATTAAACAGTCACAATCAATAGCCTTTTCAAAAAAAAAAACCAAAACTAAATGGAAGACTTGGGATAGAGACACACAAGGCAACTAACCATGAATCTTAATTCTGCCTTTAAAATAGAACTTATCAACCAAAATGGAACAACACTTGATGATACTCAATCAAGTCCCAACATCTCATTACAAGAAGACCAACAAAATGAACATCACCCAATACTCCTTATTAGCAATGAATCTAATGAACCCACTAAACCTGTTGAATTAATCCCACCACAAGAAGAAGGGGGAGATGATCTAGTTAACCAAAAGTTGGAGTCTAATAGCAAATTCTCACCTTCACCAAAGGTATCCACATACGCCATTGATGAGGAGGATGATATGAATTCTTATGATGAACCATTTGATGAACTATAAAGATCTAGTTAATGTTGTAATGGATGAGTGCCAACATAGTAATACAAAGAAGAATGCCCAAAAGGGTACCGGAGAATTTAAGAATCTACTAGCATACAATCATCAAGCTTTGAATCAAAAGACCAATGGAGAGGGGTCATCTAGTAGGCCCCTTAGTAAACCCCCTCCTTAGCATGTTCACCTTCATAATTTGGAACATTGAAAGTAGTGACTAGGCCAATGCCTCTAATCGATTAAAGAGCCTTGCACATTATCATAAGCTTGAGATTTTTGCTATACTTGAACCAATGGTTAACATTGAGAGCATTTCTAAAATCAAGAAAAAATTTCTACTTTTCAACATTTATTCAAATAGAAGCAACAAAATTTGGCTTTTCTGGAAACCTCATAACACCAATGTTGACCTTCATGCCATAGTTATTTATGTTTCCTATAATAGAAACACAAGAAGAGAGCTTCAGACAACAATGAAGCTAATTAGTTCCAATCAATCTTGCCCTTAGGGAAAGTTGGGGTTAAGGGGGGAGGGGGGGTCCTTTTAGGTTTCTCAACATGTGGACCCTTCACCCTGATTTTAAAAATTGAATTTTGAATTCATCGCATAATACTGCAAATGATAACCCATGGATTAAACTTTGGTTATTAAATAAGACAACCATTTTGGCTCTCAAGAAATGGAATAAAGAGATTTTTGGTAATATCCAACATCACATCAACTCAGTTAAAAGCAAGATTAATAGTTTTGAGCAAGCCATCTCCTTTAGGGAACCTACTGATTTCAAGGACCTAGAATTCCAACTAGAACAAATCCAAATTGAATTGTAATCTTATGTTGATAGAGAGGAGGACCTCTGAGACAAAAAGCTTCTTCCAATCAATTTGTCCACGGAGATAGGCATTCCAAATATTTTCGTCCTTGCAATAAGAGGTAAAGGGAAGCATCTCTATCAAGGTGTTTTACTTCTTATTATGTTTAGTTTCATCTTTTTGACATCAATCCATGCTTATCGCTTCAAAAATGATGTTGAATCTAAATATATCCTATAATACTCATAGGTATAGTCTGATCTTCAAATCGACTTTATCACTTATTGGCCTCACTTTGGTGTGAGGATTCAATCTTCCCATCATAGGTCTAGGAGTCTTCTAGACATTACAAACCCCTTCGTCATAAGACACTTCTAGTAGCTAAGTGAACATTTAACCTAAGCCTAGAGACTTAGAAAGATTAGCCATAGGATTAAGCTATGCCTTAGGACCTAGGAAAACCTACCTAGCCTATAACCTAATCAAACCTATGCTTATTTCCTTAGCCAAATTCCAACCTCAAATCAATTACAATACAATGCAATTGAATTTCAATTCCAATCCAAATCTCCAAGTCAAAATCAAATCTATAACTCAAACCTAGCCTATGATTTGATCCTATGGACTTAGCCAAATTTCCCTTCAATCCAAATCAAATTAAATTGATTTTCTCATAAATTAATCAATCCTTCAATCATCATTCCAAACCAAATCAAATTTATAATCAAATCAACCAAGCTAAAATCAATTCAATCAAACCTAACTCATCCCATTTGAACCCAAAAATTCAAATGAGCCAAAACCCAATTAAATCTAAATCAATTGCAACCAAAGCCATAAATTAATCCCAAATCAATATCCAAACTAAACTAAACTAATTCAACCCAAAATTGGTCGAATTGACTTATTTAGGCTCACTTGACCCAAAGTGACCTAAAGGACCAAATTAAACCAAGCTCCAATCCAACCCAAATTGGATTGAGCCAACCCTTCAAATCTTCTCCATGATGATTGTTGATCATCTTGGATGGCCTAACTACAATCAATTCAATTTAATCAAGCCAATTGACCTATTTAGGCTCACTTGACCCAAAGTGACCCAAAGGACCTATTTGAACCAAATCTCAATCCAACCCAAATTGGATTGAACCAAACCATCCAAAACCTCCTATGATGATTGTTGATCATCCTTGATTGCTCAATTATCATTAATTGGGTCAAACCAAGTCAACCTAGCCATTTGACCAAATCAACCCACTTAACCTACATGAGCCAAATGAACCAATTCTCATCCTAAGCCAAATTAATTGAAACCAATGATCCACATCAACCTAAAATCAATCTTTGAACATGACTTGATCATCAATGGAGCCAAACCAAACCCAAATTGGCCCTTTGACCCAAGTTGACCTAATTTGACCTAAAAGACCAAATTAGATCAAATCAAAATCTAACCCAAATTGATTGCAACCAATGGCTCAAGTTCATTCCAAATTGACTATTGAACATGATTAAAGCCTTGATTGAACCAAATTGATCAATTGAACCCAAATGACACATTTAGTCTAAATTGACCTAAAAGGTCAATTTGGTCTAAATCATCTCTAAATCCAAATTTATTGAAATAAAAGCCTACAATCATCTTTAAATGATTAATTGAGCATGAACCAATGCCTAGCCAAAGCTAATTTAGCCAATTTGGCCAAATTGGTCAACTTGACCTATTTGACCTATATGAACTCAAATGGGTCAAATCCAAACCCAAGCCAAAGTGAACCAAACCAATTGCACCAAAATATTCCAAGTACTCATTTGAACTTGTCCCAAGCCTTCGTTTGATCCAACCTAGCTCAAATTGAACTATATGGGTCAAATTGAGCCAAACCCATTCAAACCAAGCCCAAATCCAATGAAACTTGGCATGGTCTTTTCTTAGGTCACCATGGAAATCGAACCCAACCCATGCTTGACCTGAATTAACCTAAAACCCAATGGGTAAAGCTTGCCAAATGGGATAAATACCCCATTTGAATGGTTAAACCCACTCTCACCCACATGGCTGCCTCTTAGGCCTCCACTTAAGCAAGAGGGACACTAGCTCACCTGACCCAAATGTGATTGGGTTAGCCATGAGACAAGTGGAGGGGAGTTTACCCCTCTCCTCCCATTGGAACACTTGGAAACCAATGACACCTACTTCTCCTCCCATGGCAGCCACTCCCCCTCACCCATTGACTCAAACTGAGCCAACTTAACACCAACCCTGCCACCCACGACCACCTACGATGGCTGGCCGTGCTAGATGGCCAGTAGAGGCCAAACCAATCCACACTCATTTTAATTCAATTCAAGAGTTTTTTGCAAATCTTCAGAGCCCTAGCAACTCAAGACAAGCTGATAAAGCTTCTTCACGAGTTCCCTAAGCTTTCTCCTTGCCAAAAAATGCCAACTTAAGATAGGACAACCTCCATCTACATCCAACTCCACCAAATCCCAACCAATCCCAAATTTACTTTACCCACATGTTCATTAACCTCCAGCGAGTCAAAATGAACCTTCCCCTGAGCAATTTGAGCACTAGAAGCCCTCCCAAGCATAACTACAATGAGGATTCTAGTGACATTGGTGCCATCTTCTCAATAGGGCTTCACCTCTTCAAGGCGAAGCTATCTCAGTCGGTTCACCGTCGGTCTGAAGCTCCGATGACATATTTTCCAAAAAATTGAGTATTTTCCAAAAAATTTTAGGACTTATCGAAGGAAATGTAAATGTCATGCAAATCCAATTGTAGGATCTTTGTAGATCAATCTTATGAAGGTGTGGGATCAACCCCAAGCCTCTCCGAGCTCCGATGAGCTCAATTTGGGTGGAAGAAGGCAGACAGTGCCCATCTTCTATCGCTCAGGGGATGATAAATCATTTGTTGTCCATTCTGCATGATTGGAATGGATGGCCATGATCTTCCAATTGGATTAATTTAATTTATTACCTTAGAAAAAGCTGGATTAATCCTCGCCATCTGATTTTAGATTGGACGGCGGGGATGAAAGTGTGTCTGCCCCTACCACGTCAGCATAGTCTGATGATTTTAAATAACTAATCCCATTATTCCACATGGAAAGCATGCCATGTCAGTGCTCCACATGATGCCAACAGGATTAGGCTTAATTATCAATTTTAATCACTAAAATTTTAAAAAATCATAACTAATTGTAGAAAAATCCAAAAAATATAGATAAATATTCATTTTAAAAGTAAAATAGATGAGATATAATTAAAAATATTTCCATATGGCTTTGAACAATAATTAAGGCTTAATTAAGGTTTGAATGTCCACTTAATTAGTTTAATTAAGTCCTAATTACTTGGATAATTGATTCCAAACTTAGGGAATTAATTTAATGAGATGACCTCTGCCTTCCATGATTTTCTTGGACTTTATTACCTAGGTAATTAAGGAAATTGATGTTTCAAACCCTAATTACCTTCTTTAAGTAATTTAATGATTAATTAATATTCAAAATAGCAAAAATTAATTAATTAAAACTTACTAATCACTGATTAATAATAAGTGGATGAGGGAGAGTGATTAGACTTCTTTCTTAGTCTCTTTCCCCAAGTTTATTTTATTATTAAGAGGATTAATTAAGATGGTAATTAATTAAGTATTTAATTAATTAATCAAATTGCTAAATTAAGTCAAATTAAAATGCAAATCACATCAAATAATTAATAATGAGATTAAGGGTTCCTCTTTATGTGTTTAATAGCATAAAGACCTATTTAGAAAATTATGATTAACCCATAAGTGTGAGAAAATCATAAGAGTACTTAATTAGGTTCTTTAACTTAATTAATCTTTAATTATAAGCCAATTGCATTAAGTCTTTTAGGAGCATTGCAACTTTACTTTTCTCACATGTTCATATCATTTGTGGATCATGATTAAATGAGTAATCAAATTAAAGAAGCATAGGAAAGTGTAATTAAGTGGTTTAATTAATATTTCAACTTAATTAATTCATAAAAATTTTTTAATCATCTTTCCTTGAACTAATTAAGATTACCAAGAAGGGAATGGGGTTAAAACAACAAGTTATTTCTCTCCTCTTTAAGTTTAACCCAAATCCAAAATCAAATTAATAATAAGCTTTATTTTTTAAAATAATTTTATTTAATGTGATTGTCCTTAGGAATTAACATATTTTAATGATCCATGTGTTTATATTTAGTTATCCCATTCCAATCACTTATAAATGTTGTATGGAATACTTATGTATTTTGGTATTAGAATTTGGATAGAGCTTTAATTCATATGTATAAATAATTCAACCAATCAAAAATACAATACTTGCATGGTATTTATTCTTCTAATTCATGTATACAATTTGCACATCCCGGGAATACGAGGCTTCAAGTAGTCCCAAGGAGATCATTTGATTATCTCACTTTCCTGGTTTGAACAATGGCACATACTTGCTTTAAACTTTTATACATGTTTATGTGTATGTGATTAAAGAATGAAAACCCTCTCTTTTTGGATTAAAAAGGCATGCATTCATAATTACCTAAGTCACTAAAACATGTAGTATGTGGATGTAAAGCTTCTTTCTTTTATTCATGTATATGAATCTGCATATGATTGAATGTTAATAAGTATATAGTTTGGACATCCTAGGTATATGAGATTTTAAGTAGCCCCAAGAAGGTCATTTGATTATCTCACTTCCCTGGTTAACAAAGGCACGTACTTATTTAATTTCATTCCTATGTATTTTTGTATTAGAATTTGGATAGAGCTTGAATCCATTATGTAAATAATTCAATCAAAAATATATAAATTCCAAACATATGCATTCATCATCATTCAAGTGTGCCAAAAATATGTTGTATGTATAGATATGCTAAGTGTCAGATCATGTGCATGTTATATGTGATGGAAATGAATGACTTGATATATGTCATGTGGTAGTAATTTAATTATATTAAGCTTAAGATGTCTTTCATATTGAAATGGATTAATTAAAATTAATATGATTTTCATCATAAGATCTCCTTAGATCTCTCTCTCTCTCTCTCTCTCTCTCTCTCGATCATTTTGGAATCAACTTTCTATCAAATGAGCTCCGACAAGCTCGGATCGAGTAGCAAAAGATGGATGGTGTATGCCTTTTGGTGCTCATGGAATGACAGATCACTGGCTATTTGTTCTATGTGATTAGAATGAATGATCATGATTAATCAGTATAGAGATCTTGATTTAATTCTTTCGTAATCACGAGATTAATCTTGACCGTCCGATCTAAGATTAGATAGTCAAAATGAAACTGCATCCGCCACCGCTGAATTAGCAGTCATGTCGGACATTGTAAATAGCTAATGCTACAACGCCATATGGAAAGCATTGCCACATCAATGTCCACGTGGTGTCGATGATTTAAAATGAGTAATTAGGCTTAAAAATCTAATTTATTTAGTCACAACTTCAAAAAATCATAACTAATTGACAAAAATCTAAAAAATTGCAAATAAACCCACTTTGAAAAGCTTAGATAGAGGAGAATTTAATAAAAATAAAATCCCCAATTAATGTCGAATGAATAGTGCTTAATTAGGGTTTGAAGCTTAGGTTAATTATCTTAATTAAGGTCCAAATTACCTGGCTAATTAATTCCAAATATCACATGTTGATTCTATGGGATGTCCTTTATCTCCCATATTTTTCTTGAAATTATTTGCCATGTAATCTGGGAAATTCTAAATTTTTAATCCTATTTACCCCTTTTATGTGATTTAATAATTATTAAAATTAATGAATAGTAAAATTAAGTAATTTTGGATGATTAATCAATGAAAAAAAGGATAACATGGGAATTAATCAAGACCCTCTCTCCTAATTAATCTCAAATGTATTCCCATAGTGAATTTAATTAACTTGTTTTGTAATTCAGGATAAATTAAGTAAACTAATAATTAAGTTCAAATGAAATCAGCTTAAATAATTCAAGTTCCAACCCATTAATCCATTTATGTGTTTAATAATATAAAGTCATTAAATAAATTATAATTTCCCCATTGGTGTAGGGAAATTATAAAGAGTATTTAATTTAAATTTTTCCTTCTTTAATTGAATTAACTCTTAAGCATTAGCTTAATTACATTAGATCTCTTTAGATGCATTGCTGATTTTATTTTCTCAAAGCATATCATTGAAGGCTCATGATTAAGTGGTTTATTAAATTAAAGATGCTTGGGAAGGGTAATCAAATTGTTGTAATTAATGGATTGAACCTAATCAATTCATAAAACATATTTAATTTCTTTCCTTCAACATATTAAATAACCAATATGGGATGGAGTGAATCCTAGGTACTATTTCACCTCATTAGTTTTTGATAACTTGAACATTAAAATTAGACCTTAAAGAAGCTTTGATTAGGCTTAATGGATGTTTATTTAACTTGATTGTCCTTAGGATTTGATGAAATCAAGTATGTTATGTGGTGATATTTAATTAGTTCTTTTCAATTATCATAAATGTGTATGTCATTTGCTACATATATTCATGTTTTAAAAAAATTAAAAGAATATGATTATATTCAAATTGCATGAGTTGGATAAAAGAATATAATTACTCGATTCATTTTGCATTTGGCAGTATCATGTACCTTTACACTAATATTCATGCATAAATTAATTTGTTACAAAATGTAAAGAAAATAGAGTAAAGAAGAAAAATGTGATTTACATAGAAAAACTCATATTAAAATAAAAATGTGCATCATCATAAACAAATTTTAGAGTGCCTGATTAGGTTAACGATTCATATTTCTACAATATAGATTTTGAATTCTAAATAATACTTTATTATAAGAATTTATAAAGGCATTTAAAAAAATTATCTCATCAACTTGTAATTCTCAAAATAAAGAAAGACACCAACTAGTAAAACAAACATGTTGAACGTGATTAATGCAACTAAAATAGTACAACTTCAAAGAAAAGAGTGCATCGGTTGTAGAAAATATAAAATAGAACAAACTACTGTACATGTGAAAAGAGAAAGATGGAGAACATTAAAACCAAAAAGTCCCTCGTTAGGAAATGGTGGTCAAAAGATGCCAAGGAGAGAGTTAAATTAAGCTTGAAACCAAGCTTTATCATATGCACGATACTGCTGGTACTCCTCCCGAAGAGCTCCCTACTCCTCAATATGTTTATCAATCTTAAGTTCAAGCTATGCAAAGTGTTATGTCCAAGCAACATCGAGTAGTGATAGTGTGTCGAAGGCTCCCCCTCTTTAGCTGCTTCCTCCTCTTCTGCCCTTGTTCTCGCTTAAGTTGGCCACTACTTCTCAATATAAAAAGTGTAAAAAGAGTGGTCAAGTGAGAAAGAGTGTTATCTGGTGCTTCATGATAGGTTAGGTTATATTTGACCTCAAGCAGATAAGCAATCATAAGTATAATGCCAAATTATATTTTATTTTAGTTTTTGGGTTTTGGGTTTTTTATCATAGTGTGATTTTCAATATAACGAATCAAAAGATCAAAAACATTGAACTTTGTATGTGTCATGCAAAAGTAAGTGACAATAGAAAGAAGGGGTGTGATGTTGATTCAATCTCTAGCTTTAGAAAAGACATTGTGCCTATGTACATGTTGGATAACACAAGCATTTAGCACAAGACCATTGACTAGAGATTAGTGTTGATAAAGGGTGAGAGATAAATCTCTAATGGAAAAATTGATCGAAGAGCAGTTGTAAGTGAGGTCATTTGGGATGCTATGTGTAGAAGGACCAAATTAGAGACGTGAAGGTACTCTTGTGAATCAACATTTGCAATAGATATTTTTATACCACAGACTCTAAATTAAAGAATAGTATGATCGGAGTTGATGAAAAGATTTTTAAAAAATTTGAAGAGGAGTTTGGAGTGCAATGGGATGGCTAAATAAATTAAGAACTGAAGAGATGTGATAGGAAAGAGATCATAGATGGGAAAATGCAACTTATTTTGAATGAGTGGCTTTCAGTCCGTTATCTTGCATTCTTTATACTTCAAATACATGGATTCTTCATCATTTTACTAGAAATGATTCTTTTATCAGTTATTATGTGCTCTTTTGATGCCCATATGAAAGATCCTAGCACACAAAGACTTGAGCAAATATCTGAGAAGAGAAGGATAAAGGAGATCATCCCAACAATCAATCATATAGTATAATTTGGGAATCATATAGTATGATTTAGATCATCCCAACAATCATCTGAATCACTATATTGATTGAGTCAATTGTACAATATGATTGGATAATCGCACAATATGATTAGATAATTGCACAGTACAATTAGATAATTAGATAATATGATTAAGTGTCATTAACCATTCCAACATTCTTTAGATCATCCCAACAATCATTTGAATGACTATATTGATTAGGTCAATCATACCATTATAAACATATCATACATTATGATCATTGATCATCTAGAATAATTTATTTTATGGTGAATCATCCAGTCAATCATCCCAACCTATTTTGATGATCAAAATAAACCAACAGTACAATGATATCATATAATAGGATTATAACAATTTTATTTTTGACCCAAAATAAAAATAAATGAGGTTAAGAGAACAATATAAAATAAAATAAAAATATGCATGAAGAAAATAAAGTAAGATCAACTAAAATAAAAGTGCATGCATGGGTTAAAATATAATATAATATAATATAATAAAAATTAAAGTTGTATGAAAGAGAAATTAAATAGAAATTTAAAATGAGAAAAACTAAAACAAAATACAAAGATAATCATTGAAATGAAATAAAGAAAGAACAAGAAAATAAAATAAAAAGATTCATGAAAGAAGCACAAACATTAAAAAAGTAATACAAAAGGAAGGAAAAAATAATACTAAGCTCAGAAATCTATCACATCTTACTAACAGGGTCCATATTAACTAAGTACTAAGGCTTATGAGGGTGTTGATGATTTTACATTCTTCTAATCCAAGAATTTTGATCAGCTATCATTAAATTAATTTAGGAGGACTCACATTATGCTTATCTTTAAATTCCTTGCTCATTAGTCTTAAAAAACTTTTCACTCAACAATAAATTAGTAAATCAAAATATAATCAATATAAATCAATCATGTGGAACTTATTTCAAATCATTCAAAATCATTAAAAAAATATAATGAGCTTTCACGTCTGAGTAACTATTTCACATTTTTGTCTATTACACAAAAAAGGAGCTATTAACATCCAATACCTAGAATAAGAAAATATAAGTAATGACTTCAAAATAACATATGCAAAATTAATGTCTTCTTTTGTATTATAATTTATAATCCTTGCTTAGATCCTAACACTTAAAAATGGGTCTTCTATGACCAAATCAATAGGATGATTTGACATACATCTCTAATCTCTTAGCAGCCCAAACTTAGATTTTTAATTTAAGACACAAAGTCGCCAAAATGCAATAAGTACAAATTCCTTCTTCCAACAAGATTTTCATATATAAAATTTTAAAATCTTTTTCTACCAAGAAATATTTTTACATAAATTTATCATTAAAAATTTCCTAAATATTTTATTTCACTATAGGGCATTTATACCTAAAAATATGCAACACTAGTTTTAGACTATCAATAGGAAGGACCTATAGGATAGATAAAAAAATTTATATTCCAATTGAACCTCACTCAAGTACTTTACATGTTGTGATGTCTTAAAAATTGATCTTTTTTTGCTCTTGAGTTTGCTTTTCATCAAGTATCAAGCACTCAGACATATCTACAAAATAGATTTATGTTAGGTTTTTTGGGAACCTAGACTTACTTGGGACCCATACATTGAGAAAAAGTTTTTGGAATCCATGTATATGTTGAGTTTAAGTGTGAATAATGTATGCTTAGATTAATAATGTGTCTAAACTTGCCACAAGAAAAATAACAAACCTTAGAGAAAGAATGCATATTCTTTTAATTTTACATTTTCTTTTCTAGTTGAGTGTGTACTTTCTAATGTTTTCAACTTCCATTTTTATGTTTTCATTAGCACATCAAAGGCAATTTTTTTTGGATAAGTCTTATTCTTTTTTGGCCTTTTGAATTTCTAATATTTTATAATCTTTTTTTATTTATTTTTAAATGTGTTATGATTCTTTTCCAATGATGATAATTTTTCTTAAAGTTAAGTATTTTCTTTTTATGATCTTCATAGAAATTTATAAGTTCATAATAAGTGAGATTACTTACCAATTCATCATTAGAGTCACAGGAATCTCCTTTAGCCATTAAATAATGGTTTGCCACTTTTTCAATAACTTATTCAGAAGAGTCTAAATCTATGTTGTTCCAGAAATCATATTGTGATTTCTTTTTTCCATTTTTTAACTTCTTTTTCCTCTTATTTGTCCTTGATTGGTGTTCTTCGGTGAAGGACATTTCCATGTGATGTGACTCTATTTCTTGCAATTATATCAAATAGGGTTCAGTAACTTTTGACTAATTTTTATTTTTACCTTTGCTTATCTTTTAATCAAATCTTTTTTATCTTTTATGAAGTTTTTTAAATTTTTAGTCATGAATGCTCCATCATCATTATCAGTTATGATATCCTCCTTACTACATGCAAAAGTACTTACTTTCAAGGAAATCAACTTTTCCTTTTTTTTTTCTTATCACCTACGTCAGTATTTTTGTAGAATTTTTTGTCCATGATCAATAAAAGAGTCAATCGAGAGATAAACATAAAAAAATAAATAAATTTTGGATTAAGAAATAGTTGTAACATTGGCATCCCAGGATGTAGGCAAACAACATAAAATTTAGTTCACTTTTTTAGTGTTTGCAAACTCTCTTCTTAAAGCATGTACTGAGGTGAAATTTTTTATAAAATGTATATACATGCCAAAAATAGACTCATGAGGTAGCATACAAAAAAATTTGTTACCATGTAAAAGCATATTAATGCGAGATTGTTTGACCTCATTAGTAATTATTCCTAATTTTCTTTAGTAGTTTTACAAGTATAAATACATATAATCTTTAGATTTTAAAGAATAGAAAAAGAAATTTAAATATTTTGAATTCAATTAAGCAAGTTCTTTATCATCTATTGACCATGAATTAAAAGAAGTTTTAATATGTTTGCCATTAATAACTTCATGTGGTGGTGTATATCCCACCTCAATAATATTGCTTGAATAACATTCCACATACTAATTTTTTTTTAAAATCGAAAGGAATATCATCAAAAAGAGGTAATCGGGTAATACAATACCCTTCCATGGTATTTTTTCAAGATAAACCATTGACATATTTGCATTTTTTTTTTGAAACTATGAAATAAGCCATCCTCTCTAATACAACTTGTAAGAATTGGCACATTTAAGAGGGATGGTGAATTATTTTGAGTTTAAAAATTTCTTGAGAAAAAAATTAAATCAAATCTTTATTGTTTAGTAAGAAATAAATTTAAAAGTATAAAACCAACAAATCTAACTCAATAAAAATAACAGCTGAAAGATAAAGAAAAGTGTATAAAGATTTACTGTGTTTTGGACCAACTGACCTATGTCTACTCTCCACATCTCTTCCAAAAAAATACTATCTCTCTTTTGGCATAACTAGCAAAGGTGAAGAAGCCTTTGTTCTTAATAGGTGATGGAGAAACAATACACCCACTCTTCTTCTTTTTTCAGCTAAGAACGATGTCACTCCCTCTCTAAGATAGAAAAAAACTTCTCAAAACAGAAATCTTATACAAATTTTTAAATAAAACAAAATCTCAAGTTATAGCACAAGATTCAAAGATAAGATGAAAGAAAAGAACAACTAAGATCAAAGTGTAATCTTACCAACACAAGATCATTAAGAGAAAAGAGGAAGAGAAAAATCTCTCAATTTCCTCTTAACCTAAAATACTCTTCACTAAACCTACTTTAAGATTTCTTTCATTCTAGCTAGTTATTAGTCTCCTTACAAGGAGTATTTATAAGATGAGAGAAAATTATATATATATATATATATAAAATTAATTTTATAAAAATCAGTCCAATCATACTATATGATCCAATTTTGTAATATATGATTAGTTCATTTTACTAGGGTTAAGAACTCTAGATGACACAATTGTCCCATCGGTTGACACTATTCATACTTTACAACCAAGAATCATACTATATAAATAAAATAAACTAAAAGTTTAGCTTTCTATTTATTTTTCATGTACGAGCACATCGTATAGTATGAATATACATATGAAATTTTTTCTAAAATCAAATCCCACAAATTTTGTGTTATAAATTTATACTGTGATTTTCTCATACTATACAATCAATTAAACTAAGCAAAATTTGTAATAAACTAACTTAATCCTAACTAGTAAAATAATTAATAAAGTTAAATGATTGAATAGTATGATCATAATTGATCAATATTATTAATTTAAATTTGACAATTTTTAGAGAATCAATTTAATTATCGTGGCTGAAATTAATCAACAAATACAGATAATCATCCAGTATGATATAGATTGCATAGTATGAATTTCATAAAATTTCAATTTAAAAAATTGTATAATATTCTCTCTGATGTGTGTTTGTTTGGTTATTTTTTATCATTCACATGCTAATTATATGGAGATAAAATAAAATATAAATACCAGACATGACAACACAATATTTAAACTTGACTTGGGTCTTCTAGCATCAATAATTACTTATTTATAGTCTTTATGGGCACTTTCTTGATTAAGCTTTTAAAAATCATCCATTATTCATGCTCGCATTAACCTGCTTATTTATAGTTTCTATATTGAAAGCATACCATAGCCTGCACACACAATTGATTAGTAAAAATAATTATTCAATCAAAAATATTTTGATCATCAAAACTTAGAATATTATTTGAAGACTCATTGGGTTAAAAACTCTCAGGTGTGGACTATAACTTACTATTTTATACTACAAGAATATCACTTAATATAGGGTTAGGCATGTTGTCATATAATAAAGGTTTGGCCTTGTATGATGAAGAAACTAGTTGGAGCTAACACAATATTATATGCTTGCCACAAATTTGCAATAGTCTTTAATTTTATCACTTTTTATTAAATAAAAAAATGAAGTATAAGGTTGAATAGTTGATGATAAATCCACCAATTATAAGTATCAATGATTAAAGCTCCAAAAGATTCCTATGTTGAAATTATAAAATTCTAGCATTTATCTCTGATACCAAATTAGATCTAGCATTGGAAGTGCTAATCTAAGGCTTCTAATTTCTATGGTGAGCGGCTAAGGATGTGAAGAACACCTCTAAATGATTGGAGAAATTGTATTTGAGGTGTTGGTTAATAAAAAAAGGTTGTCTAGGGCATAGGTTAAACTTGCCCTAAGACTACCCATGGGATTATAATTTTATTGTTATGGAGGATTTAGAGTATGGATCTATTTTATATATATATATATATATATATATATATGAGATGATATGAGATGTGATTTAGATTTTAAGAGGAAATCAAATATGTTTAAGGGTTTTGGTTAAGACTACACCAACTCTAGGTCAAGATGCCTAATTTGTTCTAATTTTTATTATGTTGATTTAGATGATTCACTGGATGTTATAAACATATCTATTTAATGAATATATATATATATATATATATATATATATATATATATATATATATATATATATATATATATATAAAATATAAAATTTTAAATAATTTTAATATTATCAATATATTCTTGTTATATAAATATATTATATAGCTATTTTTTTCCAATTCTAGAATCTATCTTCAATGGTTGTTTTCTCTTAAATCCATAAGAAGAAAGGAGGGAGGGAGGGAGGGAGGGAGAGAGAGAGAGAGAGAGAAAGAGAGAGATTTTGGAGGCTTTGAAACTATTTTTTCTACCATTTCAAGTTAGAAAAATTACTTAGCTTACTCTATTTTTTTATAATTTATTTTTATATTTAATTTGAATAAAATGTATAAGATATCTTAAAATCTAAGAAATTTTTACAATAGAACTTTTAGTATATTAGTTCTCTATTTATTCTCATAATGTGGTACAATAATATTGAGTTTCACTTGATATTTTGAATTAGGTGATTTTGTGGATCTTTTAATAGACTTTTAAATATTGATATAAAATTATTATAGTATATTGATGACATAGTACTAACACTATAAATGTTACTTATACTTTATGATTTATATGAACTAAGTATATTAATAAATCCTATGAATTATACTATTTTATCATATATAATTTCTCTTATTCATTAAAAAATTTATTTAATTGCCTTAGTGTTTTATAAAATATATATGTAAGAAAATGTTAGCTTGATTGATAGGTGATTATGGACTTCGTATGTACTAACTTTTGGGAACCATAAGAGCCTTAGTAAAATATGGACCTATAAAGAGGTATGCCTAAATAAATTATTTATAATATGCATAAAAGGTAATAAGGGTTAAAAATATATTTAAATGAAATTATAAGTAGATAAGGAGGTATAAAGGCCTTATGATATGTATGTGAAGTAATCAGAAGGTATAAAGGCTTGAAGAAAAATTGGTATACTAATTTTTAAAAAATCATTTGTTTTAGTTATCTTATTGTGGTATAAATGATATGATAAAAAATATAAAATTTATATTATAGTTTATGACATTTGCCTTTTATTTTATGTTTAGTACTAGCACAATAAACTTTAAATATAATTATATTTAGCATGTTAAGATGTATTTAGTATCACTGTTTGTGAGTATGATTATAGAACTTTCTTTAATTACAAAAGCTTTATTATTTATGAAATAATGATAATGATTTTTTTACTATTATTTGTAATGATGTATTAGTGGCTCTCCTATTTAATATATAATGAATGAAAATAAATCTATTTTAAAAAATCTTGGGTATATTTATTATGCATAGAACATGATGCAATCCACTCCAATGTATGGTTGGGTCCTCATAATAATTTTAGTATCAAAGTAATATAATTTAGAGGAATCAATTTATAATGGAACAATCAAATTTCTTAGTAGATAAGTGATAGAGATTAGGTAACTGAAGGTTATTTTTGTTTCTTTTATATATTTTATCTACTTGTGTATCACTATAAGTTATTACATGAGATTCCTCAATTATAGGTTTTATGATTTGAATTTTATAAATGTTTATGAGTAATATATGAAAAAAGGTTTGAGTTCTAATTTGGCTTTGTTGATGAAGAGTATAATGGGAGCCATTACTTTTGATTTAAAGATAGATTTTGTTAGCTTGCTGGCTTAGTTGATAGGTTATGCTCATAGCAAGAAGTTATCTATTAGAGTACAAAAGGGAGATTGGTATTTGTAGATACATTTAAGGTTAAATCTTTTTTTATTTGAAGGGTGTAGTAGAACCTCAACCAATTAAGATTTAGCTATTATAGTTAGAGAATTTATTTGATGGTATATAATGTCCATAGAATCACAAGGTACCATTATTAACATCTCTATTAGATTGAAAGTTTCAATGTTAATATTTAGGATTTTAGTGTTAATTAAATACATAATTACTTGGGAATATTTTTAATAGAATTGCTGAGGATAATTTTTACCTCTGTCAACTAGATTGTAGAAGTAAAAGACTTTTATGATGTAATGAAAGAAAAATAAGATAATGATAGGCTAAGATCACTTCACAAGTATCATGTGGTTCATAATTTGTAAGTACTTTAGTAGAGATGCATTACAATTTTTGTGAGGACTTAGAAATAATATATGGCACCTACTTCTTCTATCTAAGATTTAAAACTTTTATTAAGTTAATGGAGAGGGCAAGATTAATAAAGAGAGAATTAATATTAACTCAATATATTTAGGATACTAATAGAAAATAGTTTTATGGAAATACATCATAGAGTGGTACAAGTGGGTAAATGATTCAATTTAAACAAAAATATTTTAATGAGAGATTAATAGTATTTGCTACTTGACGTTCAGTAGGTTCTAATACTGGTGTGTGTGTGTGTGTGTGTGTGTGTGTGTGTGTGTGTGCATGGCTTATAGAAGGAGACACTTTAGTTAATGCATTATAGGATGATATTTTTGATGTGATTATATTATAAATAAGCTAAAAAAAATTCTCATAAAAGATCCCGAAAGAGAAGTTAGATGTCCAAACTTAGGGTCCTAAATAGATGTGGATAAAAGATGAGAATACTTAAAGTCTTCAATATGGGATATTAGAATTAAGGTGAGAAATCCACTACAAGGTGATCTGAAGGCAGTTGAAAAGAGTCTATTGCTCAAATAAGTGAATCTCTAATACAAGTTAAGGTGTACAACTTGACTCAATAAAAATTAAGGATGTGTTTAATATTATGATAAGTGTAGATTATATTTATGTACAAAAATCTAATGAAATATTTATATTATTAAATTTATCTCCCATTTTACTATAATTTAGTTTATCTATTATTTTCTTATTAAAGATTACACATTAATAAGTAATGGATAATTAAAATTTTTATTAAAAGATTGAAGTTTGAGTTGATAGTGTTATCTTTGACTAAGTTTGATGTTATCTTAGAGATGAGTTGGTTAAGCAGATGGTGTTCATACTAATTGTTTGAAAAATATTGACATTACTTATAGTGATGAGAGTGGTTATCTCTAAGAGGTTAGTTGGGTGTTGTCTTCACTTATATAAGCTATAAAGATTAATAAATTAATAATGAAGGGAAATACAATGTAATTTATTCAAGTGAAAGATAAGACTAAGGCTTTAGGGGTGATTGAGAAAATTCCTATAATAAAGATTTTTCTTGATATCTTTCTTCAGAAGTTAGTGATTTTATCTTCTAAAAGAGAGCTAAATTTTTATATTAAGGTATTACTCGGTATATTTCATATTGTTGTGAACATTATAAGAGTTTAAGATTTAGTTAATGGAGTAGGTAAATAGAGGCATTATCATGTTTATTGTATCTCCATGGATTGCACCTCTATTATTTATGAGGGAGAAGGATGGCGTGATGTGTATGTGTATTGATTATAAAAGATTAAATAGAGTGGAAATTAAGATCAAATATCTACTATCTAAGATTGATGAATTATTATATTATATGGAGGTTGCATCTATGTTTAAAGAAATATATTTATGATTTAAACTTCATCAATTAAAATAAGGAGAAGGATGTCAAGAAATTAACTTTTATTACTTATTATGGCAACTATGAGTTCTTAAACATCTCATTTGGTGTAACAAATAATTCAATTATATTCTTAAATTTGATTAATCAAATATTTTGGGCATATATAGATTAGTTTATTATTATTATTATTGATGATGCATTATTATATTTAAAGGCCAAAGATGACTATGCAACTCTTTTAACATTAATATTAAAGAATTTTTAATAGCACATATTGCATGTAAAGTTCTCATTATACAAGTTATGTTGAGGAGTGTAGCATTACTAAGACATGTTGAGAATAGTGATGGGTTATCTAAAGATCTTTGAAACATATGGCCTATTATTGATTAGCAAAGGCCCACTACTATGTATAAGATGTGTACTTTTCTTGATATGACTATTATTATAGGAAGTTTATTAAAAAATTTCACAAATTATAATTTTTTTGACTAAATTAACACAAACATTGATAGCATTTGATTATATGATAAATTGTGAAGATAGCGTTCAAGATTGAAGAGTTGGATAGTGTCATCATCTATTTTGGCCATGTCTTTCATTCTAAAGAATTTTTGATATTTTACAATGAATAGTTGAAGGACTTAAGTTATGAGTTGATGTAATATGGTAGACTAATTGCTTATGCTTTTAAATAATTAAAGTCACTATAAATGAATTATCTTGCTCATAATTTAAAATTCATAACCATTATTTTTATACTAAAGATTTAGAGGCATTAATTTTATTATATTAGATATTATTGATCATCAGAATTTGCAGTGTATTATCATTCAAAAAGAGTTGAATTTAAGGAAAAAGAGATGGTAAGAGTTAATCAAGGATTATTATCATAATATTTAATATTTGCTTAGCATGCTAAGTGTGGTAAGTTCTTTGAGTAAGTAGTCCATGTGAGTAGCATATAGATTATTAGATTTGATAAGACATTAATTCATTATATAGGGAGGTTGGAATTTTAGGTGGTAAAATTTATTAATTTAGAAATTGGTGTAGTTTCCTAAATGATTGTAGAGGCTTGCTTACAAGATAGGATTAAAGCTTAGAGGTATAATAAAGTGTACAAGAGATAAATAGATTGTAATTAATCTAAGTTGAGATCTGAGCTATAGGTAAATTATCATTAACTCTTGACTAATGAAGGATGCTTATAGATTCTTAGTGGTTCAAGCTTAAAGAAAGAGATCTTATATAAGGTTCATTATTCCAATATATGATTTACTTTGAGAGTAATAAGATGTATCATGAGTTGAGATTAATATTTTAGTGGTCTAGATTGAAAAAAGTTTGCATCACGATGCAAGGCATATTAGATGGTGAAAGTGGAAAATATGTGAATTGATGGTTTATTATAACATTTGTCTATTCCTAAGTGAAAATAAGAATATATCACAATAAATTTTTTTATAGGATTTCTAAGATTTAATTAGATGCATGATGCATATGGTTTATACTTAATTGATTAAAATAGTCAATATATTTTCTTTCTATAAGGTAAATAGATCCAATTGAGAGATGACACACCTATGTGTGAGATTGCTAAACAATATGACATATAAAAGATCAATATTTTTTACCTTGATAACATCTTTACTTCCATATTATGAAGAGATATCTAAGAAGGTCTACTGACTAAGCTAAACATTAATTTTGCTTTTCACTCATAAGTAGATATTTAATGTAAGAGAACCATTCAAGTGCTTGATAATTTATTGAGTTTATATATAGTTGATTTTAAAAGAAGGTGGGAGGTTCATAAGCCTTTATTTGAGTTTACTTATAATAATAGTTTTAGCCTAGCATTGAATGATACCATAAAAGGTTTTTTTATAATCGTAAGTGCAACACACATTTATATTAAACAAAATTGAGAGAAATAAGATGAATGTATCAGATTTAGTAGATGATGCCACTAATAAAATTAGTCTTGTAAAATATAGATTGATAATAACACAAGATAGACAAAGGAAGTGTTATAATATCAAGCATTGTGCTATGGAGTTTTAGGTTAGTGGCTTTGTGTTTATAATGGTTAGCCCATTGAAGGGTGAGTAGAGTTGGCAAAGATGTGAAGTTGATTATATGGCATATCATATCTTTTAAGGTAACAAATAAAATTAAAAAGTTTGCTTACATGTTATTACCTTTAAATTATTTGTCAAATATTTGTGGGAAAGTAATTAAACCCATAACTTTAAAGATTTTTATTTTATTTTAGAGATTGAATATGACATCAAAAATATTATAGTATATTAAAAAATAGAAATATCATTCTATAATGTATTCATAGCTAAAATAAAGGGAGATCTCTTTTTGTTTTTTTTTTCAAATGTTACATAAAGATTGATACACTATCTCAAGAGATAAAATTATCATTATACTATGGATGTAATTTGAATAGAATAATAGAAAATTTATAAAGCTTATTTGGTATACATTTTAAATAATTTTTTTCAACATAAGATTTATTTTGAATATGGGCTGTAGATTCTTTACAAAGGAAAGCCATTATAATTAATACATCTAAGAGTTCTAAGAAAACTCTAGATTGAAACACTTGCAAACTCTTTGATTTTAAAAGTTTAGTTTCAAATATTTGATTATTTTAGATTTCAAATTAGTTTGGTTTAAATTTGAAATAGTTCTTTTACTGGTCAAAGGAGAGAAGATGGGGAGCACTAGATTCTAAAACCATTGTACTACTTCAGACTATTCTATGATTAGGATTTAAATTATAGATTTTCAAATTTACATTACTACTATTATTTATTTTATTAGAAATTCTTAGCTTATATTTTATTAGCATAAGATCCAAAAAGTGCTCAAAAGATGAAACTTTGATGTAGCTAGAAGGAATTGATCAACTTTAAATCCTAAACTAAGGTGAGGACTATTATTTAGTTATTATTCAAACCTAAGTTTAGTGATATGCAAAGGACTTATATCTTTTAGTTCCACTTGTAACTAAAATGAGCTTGATTATTTGGACTTACAATCCTTCTTAGAAAGGATGTCCATTATTTTAAAATCATGATGTTCGATCTTACAAAATGTAAGATGGATATAACTATTATGTTATTTGAAAAAAAAAGAACCTAAAACCTATTCATTAAAGTTAAGATACTTGAGTGTAACTAGTATGCAATAGTCCTAACTACTGCATTATTTTTTATTTATCTATCTTGATTAAACATAATTCAAATATGATGTGCACATGATGGGATTTAAAATAATTTTGGCATAAATTTAGGAAACACCTATTCTTAAGAAGTGATGCTCATCTTATAGGTCAAAAGGCTGTTACATATGCTTGTGTGTGTGTGTACATGATGTATAAAAATAAGAAAGATTAGCAATATGAATGCATATGGTGAGATATTCTAGGTGGTTCCTATTTCATTTTAGCCTTAAGTTTTTTTATGTTTTATTTAAACAAAAAAATTTTGTCCTTAGGAGCCTACTATTGATATACATATAAGCCACATCCATAGATAAATAGATTAAGAGCATACAAAAGTATATAGTTCTAGTATGCAATCAAAGTAAATAAATAAAAATATAAATAATTTAATAAAATAACATAAATTCAAGTGTGACTAGGTCCATGAAATGGATTCCAAAAAATTATAATTTCAAGCTAAGCATATGTCTTATACATCCCTTCTTAAACCTATTAACTCTGACTCAGCTTGTGAGTTATCAAGCTTTATCTTCAAAAATCTTCTCACTCCAAAGTCTCTAAGTCTTTATCTTAATAGGTTCATCCTTTTTTTATTTTTTTTAATTTATGGTAATCCCATACTTAGATAATGACATCCTACTTCTACAAAATATTTTTTAAAAGAAATATAAATATCTTTATCGCTACAAAATAGATGTTAGTAGAGTAGTTTTTAATCAATCACATATTCAATTATTCATCCATTCACAAAATACTTAAAACATTTAAGTGCCAAACTTAATGGCTTTTTGCATATTTAAGTAAGCAATTACAAGAAAACTTTATTAGTTCTATCACAACATCATATCACAATATGACATCAAAATAAACATCGAAAAAAAACAATCAAATTGAACTTAAGGGTTTATGACTCGTGTTATATCCAGAATATGGTGTGTGCTAGATTGTGAGGGTGTCTTCCTATTAAGTTTCATTTTATTTCAATTGTTTGTATAAGATTTTTGAGGATGAGATATAAGTATAACATACTTTAAGAAAGAACTTAATAATATTTTTGGTTATATGGTAAAGAAGTTGAGAAATAAGTAGTTTCTTATGATGAAAATATGAAGGAAGTGCAAATCTAATAGAAAATCAACGTAAGAGAAAAAATCTAAGTTAAGATAGTGTTATCCAATTCTATTTGAATAATTGATATATGCATTGGAATGCTGAGAATGACATTTTCTAAGGTAAGGAGACTAAGGAGACTATAACACCCACTAGTATACTTTTATTAAGTAAAATTATCATAACATCATCAAATACTTGTTTTCTTTGAGCTTATTTTTTATAAACATCTTTAACTAACATAGTGCTCTTTATGTCTTTTAAAATGTATTTTTAAATGATATTTTTATTTAGATACCTATACAAAACATTTTGTGGGAATAATGATACAATCTCCTTTAATTACAATAAGATCAAATTTAAACAATGTCATTCAAAAAAAATTTTAATTCATGTTAAATTTGATTAATAAACCATCTTTATGACATTATAGAATATTCACTACTCTATTTTATGAATTATTTTTTCTATTTTTTGTGTATTTTAAGATAAAAATGAGAGATGCTTATTTAACTTGAACTCTTCAAGGCATTTGTCAATATAAATGAATTTTCTAAAACCATTTTGTGTTCATTGTGCAAATTTATTTTAGAAGTTCTATATATGTTTAGGTATTTAATGATTATTTTTTTCTGAAATTTTAAAGGTTATGGATTACAGGATTTGAATAAGTTTATATGAAAACTTTAATAAAATATAATTTTTTTTACTAATTACCAATATATCTTTTTGAAGTATTCACTTGTAAAACTTTTTATACACAAATATCTTTTTGTGTACTTTCTCATGTTTAGCACAAAAAATCATGACATAATCATATTCAGTTTTCACTAAGCATTTTAGATTGTGTTATAATTTGGGTATTTTGATGAGCATTTAGATATTGATAACAATTATTACGGTTTATCAAAAGGATATCACTAATGATATAAATGTTACATGTAGTCATAGTTTGTAATTTATGCACTCTAATTAAATATACTGATATATTTATAAATTCTACTTATTTTATGTTATATACAAATTCATATGCATCTTTATAATATTATATAGGTTGCTTATTTTATCTTATAATATTATTTTATCATATGTTTATAATTCATACTTATTTTATCTCATATACATAGAATATTATAGAGTATGAATGAAAACCTTCCTTGAGTGTTAAGTAATAATAATAATAATAATAATGATGATGATAATAATAATAATAATAATAATAATAATAATAATAATAATAATAATAATAATAATAATAATAATAATAATAATGATGATGATGATGATGATTATTATTATTATTATTATTATTATGATGATGATGATGATGATGATGATGATCCTTCATGCCTTATTATTTTGATAATTATATTCACTAATAATGTCTCATATGAACTTGACTTTTAAATTATGCAAAAAAAAAAAAAAAAGGATGTTGGAATCAATATTAAAAACTGAATTTTTTTTTAGTCATGAATTAACTTAGATTTGAGCTCCTCCTAAGTAAGTGATGAATTTATTAATTAATTTTAGATTCTTCATTATTAATAAAATCATAGTGAATCACACAATGAATAATTGTTAAAATTTTCTTGTTAATTTTAAGAGATACCATTAAAGGGATTTAAGTACTATTGATAATAAAGATTTTTAATGCTACAAAGTTGTTAATAAAAACTTTCTTAGTACTTATAAAAGAAATACTAATAAAATGCAACTTTTATAAGGCACTTCCCATAAAAGTATTTTTACTCGTAGTATACATCATATTTATTTGGATAACTTGTGTCAAGATGATGATTTCTCCTCATTCTTTTTTTAATCTCTCAATGGCTTTTTTCCTAAATGACTACAAACTCTCATAATTTCTCTTATTAAATGTGCTCTTCTACTAATCCCTAAAGATGCTAATCATCTTTAGTGGCATGGCCATTGTCTTATTATAAAATAAGCTATATCTTCGAATCTTAAACATATGGGGGTTGGAAGGAAATCGTAAAAGATCATGGGTGACTTTCCTTGCCACTATGGACATGGACAATTTTTGCTTCATGGAAGATGTGCATGTGAGTTCCTGTGTTCAAACAACTACATAAGTTGATGATGTGATGATTAATCTAGAATAATGTTATAATGAGCTCTAATTTTAACCAAATTGATGTTGTAATTATTTTTAATAGGCAAACATTGGTGTCATCATAAATTTCCAAATTTGAGGTACCAAGGTTTTGGTATCTCCTTATGAATATATTCTCCATCATTTATGTCACTATTAGAAAGTTCTACCATTTCCAACAATGTACTAATATAGTCCAAGCACATGCCTAAATGATATATCTCTAAGTCTCTAAGTTAGTGTAATGAGGCTGATTGTGCTTTCAAGATCTTTAATATTTAACATTTCATGTTAGAAGTGAGGAATGAATTTTTGAAACAACTCTTAAAATTTATATTAGATTGTCAATGTAGTTTTGTGAGTTCTTTAATATATTTTATGGCTTTGGTGAATTAAGTGATGAATAATCTTATGAACTTAGTAAATGATGTTATTGTTCTTAGTGAGAGTGAAAAAAAAAACTATTTAAGAGGTTAGTCTTATTGAAGAATAAATGACACACCAAGATACTATTATGTTCAGTGAAAAGTGACCAATTTAAAGTTGGGCAAAAAATTAACAAGAATTAATTTTTTTTATTACTTTTAAGGCATGGATATTTCCTTTATAAGATTTAAGATAGGAATCTCCTTTATAAGATCTGACATAGTGATCATGAACTTTATTGAAGTTTATATTTTCAAAATTTGCTTGAGAGTACCTTGGTCAATCAACATCATAGTTTGTTAAGAGGATGTCTTTGCTAATATTAGAACAGTGAATCTCTTCCACATTGGCATTAAGATGAATGCTATAACACTTCTTGGTTGGGTTCATGTGACTAAGTCTAAAGTTCCTATCAATATTTTCACTCTTGGTTTGTTCTATGAGTATACACCAAAGTCTTTGATCATTTTTGGGATCCTCTCTTCTATCTTTGCAAGTTGTTTGCTTTTCACAAAATGTTATGTCTCCATGTTCTCTATTTTGTTGTTGTGCCTCTCATAATGATTAGTTTTTTTAAGCTTTTGGCATAACACCATAAAAATATTAGATCTAAATTTATTAGATATTACTCTCTCCATGAGTAGCACTAAAATATTATTTTGAGACCCATACAGATCACAATATAAAAAATAAAGAATGAAATTGTGAAAGAGATAGAAAGAGAGAGAATCTCAATATATAGTTCATAAGTATCAAAATGTCATTATGTCATTCAAAATCTCTTGTTGACCATATATTCATTAGTTTAGGCCTTGGTTTTTAGTGCTATAAAAATAATCCACTTAAAATGATAAAATACACAAAAATATTTAAGGAATGTAACAAGGAATAAAAACACACGTGGAATGTTGACACGTGGTTAATAGCTATTAAAGTAACTATCTTGATAATTACAGTGTTGACAAGACAATTGAGACCATGGACTCTCTAGGTTATGGTGCTATTTGGCCAATTAAACTAGCAAACTTGTAGAGCAGAGTGTGAGTTGAGTAGCTTTGGGCAAATAGCTCCGTGCTTGAAAGTTTGCTTGGCAAAGGCAAATTGCTTTGTAATAGGCCGTCCTTGTTCAAACTAAATTCTAGATTATTTGGATGTACAATAATAAGTTAAGTATTGCTTTCTAGTTTTATATATCTAATTGTAGACAATATTTTATAATTTTATAAATATCAAAATAACACATCACAATATTATATGAGTAGGTTAAATAAAAATAAAAATCCCTTAATTATTATATTGAAAGAGTTTTTCTACGTTATTTCTTGGGGACCTGATCAACAATAATAGGGTTTTTTTTTTTTAGAATGAGTATCCACCCAACTCTTGTGGTGAAAAATTTGTATTGTCAGTTAAGGTAGCGTCGCATTTATCATATGTGTGGTCCACTTTCTCACATTATTAAGGCTACCCTGGAGAAGAATTGAACTCGATTTGAGGAGTTTTCGATTATGCTCGTCTATCAATTGAGCTAAGAGACGATGGATAATAGTTATTCACGTTATATAGAACGAAGGTAAAAATTATTTAATATTCTCGATATTAAAACTTGTGCATGACTTTTCTTTTCTTTTTTTTTAATTCTTTTGGCATATTACTGTACAAGATACCAACGAAAAGAAGGCCATCTCGTATTTGGCGTTAGGATAATTAAAATTTTAAAATTTGTTAATGAGAATATTAATTAAAAATAATTATTATTTAATAAAAATTATCATTATATTAAATTCATATTAAAAAAACAGTCATATCAATTAGAACTATATCAACAAATATTTGTTCTGAACTGCTAACTGCTTATTAAACTGCAATCATTTTCCAAGTGATTATAAGTATTCAGAAAACAATAAAACACGAGTCAACAAAGTTAAGTAACGGGTCTTTACTCTTTAGGGTCGCCGGTTCGCCGACGACCGAGACCACCCATCCCCGCTCCTCCCATTCATTTCCCGTTCAATTATTAAGCTTCTAGTAATTCAACCCCACTTTCATGTTTTTTATTTCCAAGAAACACCTGCAAGAATTAAACTATTGACCATACAGTCCCTGTTCGGCTTCCTTTTCCCTCCATTTGGAGCTTAGAAACCTCTCGCCTTCAACCGCAGCAAATGGCCATGTTCATGATGCCGTTCATCCCTCTCTTCTAACTCTTATCTTCCACACTCTAAAACGAAGACGCAGCTTGAAGAGAAGCTCGCGCGCGCACAGAGAGAGAGAGAGAGAGAGAGAGAGAGATGCAGAGGCTCTACCTCATTACAGCTCTGCTATTGCTGCAACTATGGCCAATGGGGCTGGCTTTGAATCAGGAAGGTCAAGATCTTCTTCAGGTTAAGCTCGGTCTCGACGACCGCAACAACGCTCTAGCCAACTGGGAACCTAACGATTCCACTCCCTGCAACTGGACAGGCATCACCTGTTCCACAATTACGGGCACCAACGGAAAGCCTTCCGTGATTCGCGTCGATCTCCACGGTCTAGAGCTGACCGGACCATTCCCTGCCGCCTTCTGTCTCCTTTCCAATCTCTCCTTCCTCTCCCTCTCCCTCAATTTCATAAACTCCACACTCCTAGACTCCTCCCTCCTCCCATGCTCCGCTCTCACCCACCTCGACCTTTCGCAGAACCTTCTTGTCGGTTCCCTCCCTTCTTCTCTTTTCTCCCTTCCCCTGCGCTACCTCGATCTCAGCGGTAACAACTTCACCGGAGCCATCCCCCTCTCATTCGCGCTCTTCCCTTCTCTCCAAATTCTCTCCCTTACCGCTAACCTCTTAAATGAAACTATTCCTTTCCTTGGTAATATTTCCACCCTCCAGCAACTCAATCTTGCCTACAACCCATTCGCCCCTGGCCCCATCCCTTCTTCTCTTGGCAACCTCAGCAATCTCGAAACCATCTGGCTCGCTGGTTGTGGCCTCATTGGACAGATTCCTCCAACCCTCGGCAGCCTTAAGAACCTCACAAACCTTGACCTTTCAAGCAATTTTCTCACGGGTACGATCCCCGACACTCTCTCCGGCCTCGGTTCCGTTGTCCAGATCGAGCTATACAACAACTCACTCAGCGGCCATTTCCCCGTTGGGCTCTCAAATCTCACCGCACTAAAACGCATTGACGCAGCAATGAACCTCCTCTCCGGCCAGATTCCTAACGATGTCTTCTCTATTCCGCTACTTGAAAGCCTCCACCTTTACCAAAACATGTTCAACGGATCTCTTCCTGTCACCGCCGGGAAGGCTGACAAACTTTTGGAACTTCGTATATTTTCAAATCATCTCTCGGGTTCTATTCCTGCCGACCTCGGCACCAACTCGCCTCTGATGTTCCTGGATCTATCAGACAACCAGCTCAATGACGAGATTCCGCAAGGAATCTGCGATGGCAGCGCGCTGCAGGAGATTCTTCTCATCGACAACTATCTTTCCGGCAACTTGCCTGAAGGTCTCGGCAGTTGCCGGAATCTCACCCGTATCCGGCTGGCAAATAATCGGCTTTCTGGCGAGGTGCCCGCTGGCATGTGGGGATTGCCTCACGTCTCTATTCTGGAACTAACTAACAACTTACTTTCTGGTCATATAGCGCCAAACATCGCCGGTGCCACCAATCTTTCCAAGTTGCTGATCGCCGGGAACCAGTTTAGCGGAAATATTCCCGTGGAAATCGGTTCACTCTCTAAGCTTTATGAATTCTCGGCCTCGGATAACCGGCTGACAGGTCCTTTACCGGAACCGATTGGATTATTAACTGAACTCGAACAACTAGATCTCCACAATAACTCTCTATCCGGAGAGCTGCTCACCGGAATTCAGTCCTGGAAGAGACTCACCAAGCTAAACCTTGCAGACAATGATTTCTCCGGCAGAATTCCGCAGGAACTGGGGAACCTGCCGGTTCTGAACTACCTTGACCTATCCGGTAACGTCCTTTCAGGAGAGATCCCTGTCCAACTGCAGAACTTGAAGTTAAACCAGTTCAATCTTTCCAATAATCAGCTCTCAGGTCCCATCCCGTCAATGTTCGACAACGAAGCCTACAAAAGCAGCTTCCTTGGCAATCCCGGCCTGTGCCGGGATTTCAACGGGCTATGTCCGAGCTCCGCTAGTAATAGACATGGCCGCAGCAAGTTCTTCTGGCTTCTTCGAGCAATCTTTATCATTGTTGCGTTGGTATTTATTGTTGGGATTGCTTTGTTCTACTGTAAGTATAGAAACATCAAGAGAGGTAAGAAAATGATGGATAAATCTAAATGGACCCTGACTTCATTCCACAAGCTGGGATTCAGTGAATATGAGATATTGGATTCATTGGATGAAGATAACGTTATTGGCAGCGGGGCATCCGGGAAAGTTTACAAGGTGGTTCTTGGCAACGGCGAGGCTGTGGCTGTGAAGAAACTGTGGAAAACAAAATCTTTGAAGAATGATGGCATTAACCATCATGAACCCGCTTATGATGCTTTTGAATCAGAGGTAGCGACTTTGGGGAGGATTAGACACAAGAATATTGTAAAGCTCTGGTGCTGTTGCAGCCACAGGGATTGCAAGCTTCTGGTTTACGAGTACATGCCCAATGGAAGCTTAGGGGACTTATTGCATAGCAGCAAGGCGAGCCTTTTGGATTGGCCGACGAGGTTTAGGATTGCCTTGGATGCAGCAGAGGGGCTTTGCTATCTGCACCATGATTGTGTGCCGCCTATTGTTCACAGAGATGTTAAATCCAATAACATCCTTTTAGATGGGGAGTTTGGGGCAAAAGTTTCAGATTTTGGGGTTGCGAAAGTAGTAGATACTGTTGGAAAAGGAGCTCACTCCATGTCTATCATTGCTGGTTCATGTGGATACATAGCTCCAGGTTTGTGGTACTAATAAACCTTGTTGAAGTTTCTAATTAGACTTCCACTTGTTGCTTGCTAATCTTATGCTGAAAGCTTTCTATCTTGCATGCGTCTGTTGTCTGGTTGTCTTAGCCATCTTGGTTAAGCTGAATATTTGTCATGTTCTCAATTTCTGGTGTTCATAATGAATCTACAGGGAAACCCAAAGGCTATCATTGTTCCATCTTTGCGTTCTTTAGCCTAGAGTGGTAGTTTTTAAGTAAGATTTGGAATATTTTCACCTCCTTTATCGGCTTAATTTTGCCTGTTTATAGTCTTATCCAAGCTGCACTTCCAATTCACTTTTATTAGTGTTCCTTTTAAAAAGTGCAGTATCTATATCGTTGGAAGTTTCCTATATTAATAATTATATATATATATATATATATTTCATTCATAATGCATGGTTCTCTTCCATGTTCAATGATTTTACTTTCATGAGGAATGATGCCTGGTGCACACTCTATGATTAAGAGATTACTAGAAAATATGAGAGGTACAAAAAAGTGGCGCATCAAATAGGCATGATAGACCCAAAATGCTAATATAATAATCTGGGATCACTTTTTTTTTATTATTTAATATTTATGTTTTGATTTAAAAATAAATTTTATTTAGTGGTGATAATTATTTTTAAAAATATTCAGAATACTTTAAAACTATTTTGAGTATTTTTAGAACTAAAAATGAAAGGACTTAAAAATAAATATATTTTTAAAAAATAACATAAAAATAAAAGTAAAAATACAAATAAAATTGTTCTCAAACATACCTTTAGTAATTATTTATTGGTTTCTATTCAATCATCAGTATGATGTGTTTTTTTTTTTTGGAATGGGTATCCAACACTCATGTGGGTGGGGATAATGGATTAATCCCTCCAGCAAAAACCCACAAGTCGCCTGTATTTTCCCCACTTAAGGATCGTCGCTCGAAGGATCGAGCAGTTGGAAAGTTCCATGCCTGTGAGCTAAGCCGGTGGGTAGTATGATGTGTTTAACTTGTGCCTCTGTTGTCAGTCACTTCAATATTTTTAAATTATTTATACAACAAGTGGCACGAAATACTGATATACTAATGTTAGTATTACATTGGTTTAGTCATTATTTATTGGTTTCTATTCATTCATTAGTACGCTGAGCTTAGCTTAAGCTTCTGCTGTTAGTCAGTTCTATATTCTGAAATTTTTATTTGTACAATTTAGATCTTTATTAAAGAAACTGCTACCATTCCATCTTATATAAAAAGGTTTTACTTTCGATTGATCTGTTAATTTTTTTTACTGCTGCAGAATATGCCTACACCCTTCGCGTTAATGAGAAGAGTGACATATATAGTTTTGGAGTTGTTATCTTGGAGCTGGTAACAGGCAAGCCTCCGGTTGGTCCAGAGTTCGGGGAGAAGGACTTGGTGAAATGGGTGTGCAGCAACATCCAGCACAAAGGGGAGGAAAGCGTTATTGATTCCAAGCTTGAGATCTGCTACAGAGCGGAGATCTCCAAAGTCCTCCACATTGGCCTCCACTGCACCAGCAATCTACCCATCAACAGGCCCTCCATGCGTCGGGTGGTTAAGATGCTGGTGGAAGTCTGTGAAGAAAACAAGCCAAGTCTTCTCCCAAAGGATGGCAAGCTGTCTCCATACTACTATGAAGAGGATCAGGGGAGTGTTTCTTGAGAGAAGGTTTCATCTTTCTTTTTCAACAGTTATATGGCAGTGATTCAAACTTCTGCTCCTCAGTTTTTCAGTGACAACCGAGAATGTCTTTTTCCTTTTAACCTCACTATTTTAAGTGAAAAGAAAGAAGTATTCCGTGAAAACTCGCATGTTTGTTATTGCATTTGTGCCAAACATGTAGAGATTTACTGGCATTAACGTTTGTTAGATGGTCCAGCTTTGTAATTTATTGTCGGCCTGTTTGGCAGAATGCTCTTTAACATAACAGTAGATTGAGTAACTGCTTTCAGGCTACAAATTTATCATTTTGCTCTACTGGTTGTTGGATCATTCTTATGATGTTCTGTTATCCGATAGAGGAAAGACAGCTGTAGCCTTTTAGGTTTGATGTAGCCCCCAGTGCATATGGTCCACATATTTAGTCTTATGATGATTTCTGGACGGGATGATAGTCCAAAAGTACTGCCTAGACTTTTGTAAGTTGGAATTTAATGTACGTTTCTGAAATGGTTCATATGTTTGCCGATAGGTGGAATCCATCAGTTTTATTGTTGAAAATAAAAGGTATCCTACACTAAAGTTTTGTTTTATTCTTTATTTTTTTTTATTATCTTTTAGAGAAGTTGAACCTAGTGGCGACTAATAAGAGGTTATTGTTTAGTGTGTGCTTCAAATTTCAATCTTTTTGTTGTAGAGAAAACCTTCTACCATCTTCACGGATCAAGCACACAATACCAAAGTTTAGATTCCCAAACTTAGTTTTGATGTGCTAGCAATGATGTGAATAAAGTATTTACATAAGATTTCTAACCATAAATGATCCTCTTCACCTCACCACATCCTTTCCCTATCTTCAACTTTAATGGCACTATAGTTGTGTTTGAAGGGCACCATCGTTATGCCAACAATCATCTCTCTCTCTCTCTCTCTCTCTCTCTCTCTCTTCATATTCACCACAGTTTCAACAATTGCAAGCAAACTAGTGTGAACTTTACTCAAAATCCTTAAATAGTAACCTCATCACACACATGCCTTGGGTGATAAATTTCATTAAAGATTGATTAAGGTAACATAAACTTGGCTATGTTTCCAATGATGACCAATATATTAATTCAGAATCTATCCCGATCAAAATATAGTCTAATTTGACCATAGAGTCTAAGCTAGATCTATTCCTATGTCTTGCCTAATTTGATCAAACCCAGGAGCAATATCTCCATTGACAAACCTAAGCCTCTTTACAAGTCAATTAAAAGTGTCCTAAGCCATCACGACTTAGTGGATCATAACCTAAACTAATTTTTTTGATGAAATCAATCATATTTTGATAACTCGTATTATTTAGTTAACTTTGTGGTTTATTTGACTTATCTTTCCTACATTTAGCTGAACCTTGACCAAAACCTCATTAGAGGTCATAGAACTCACTTAAATGACTATAAATCTTAGGAAATCCACTTAGGATCCATAAGATTAGCCTTTGGCTTAATAGACTAGAATAAATCAACTCTAATTTATTATTGTATCCTCACTTAAATTTTTGTGCTGATCAACTAAAAACTGTGTATACAAGTACACATGATATTTAAATAATATAATAATGAGTAGAGTACTGTTCCATCGATGATTTGTTCAGAAAATTTTAATAAGATAATTACTAATCTCGTGTTCACCAAATCTTTTATCTAACTACTCAAAAAAATTTAAAAAGCACGCTACTATAAAAATTTTATAAAATAGTCTAAATTTTTATTTTAAATTCAATATGAATAAAGTACTCTGAATTAATAGACCTCTTAGTCAATTCTTAAAAAATCTTATGTTGATATTTTCTTTTAAAGTTGTTATTAATCAGAAGAAATTATATCTTCCACTCTCCATCGATAACTAGAAAATCTAATCACTATAATTAATAAGTTCTATTTTTATACTAATTAGAATGGAGTGAAGCAATTTTAGTTATCTCCCTAAATGAATACAAATCTTCGAATATTATATTTCTATGTATTCAAAAGATTTGTTTACTTTTTTTGAGTTGTTCCTCTACGACTCTTTCGATATCTATATATCACACTATATCTTAAGATTGTGAGTAATCAGTTCACAACTAAATTAAGCATGAAAAAAATAAAGTAAAATATCAAAGCAATAACAACACAAAATTATCTCAACATTAACACAATGATTTAAAAAAAGGTATAGATTCACCATAAATTCATAGTTCAACACTTAGTTCAATATTTTGAAATACAAAATATAACTATAATACATCAACAAGCACAAAATACACTAAAAAACATAACAAAAGAAAATAAAATAGTGAATTAGAAAACTGATCTCCTAAATTTATTGTCTCCTTCTTCTTGGTCTTCTAAGTATATTCTTTTTTACACTCTTCACATTCACTCACTCACTTGAAGTCTCACTCCCCAACTCACTCAGTACACTACTCACATACATACTTAGAGTGTCACTCTCCAAGTGACATTAGATATTAGAATCTAAACTGAAAAATAATTGCAAAGGAAAAGACCCCCAAGATACAAAATAAATGAGTTGAAATATAATCTTTCACATCCTTCCTTAGTCAATAGACACATTTTCTTGAAAAACTCTTCAGACCAACTCTCATAACTCCCCAAATCGAATCTAGGACTTCTTCAAAGCTAAATCTATCAAGTTATAGCATCATGGTGCTGCACTCTCTAGTTTTCGGCTTCAAATCACTAGTTCTAGTGTTGTGGCATTGCCTAATAGGGCTAAGTTATTGGGCTTGGTAATATAGTTCTGCAAAACTAGCGTCACGATGCTATCTTCTTTGTTCATAAGCTTGAATCCTTTTAAATTAACGTCATGGCATTGTAAGAACTAACGTCATGACATTACACTGACTTTTCTCATTTTTCTTCCTTTCATTCTTCAACAAGAGATTTTTTGTCATCAATACTTTAAATTATGAAAATACATCATAAATAATATTATTTTGATGTAAAATACATGATAATTTCACTAAAATTTTTTTTCGATCAAGTGCCCTAATATATCTAAGTGAATCCTGATAGGCCTTCAATCTTCATACTTGCCTGTAGATCATAATGTATCCCTCAAAATCAACCTAAGCGAATTTAGTTAACCCTTAGCAAAACATAGGTTCAAACTGCGATTATAATCAAAATTAGGTCAATTGACTAAATTGTTAGGCCTAGTTCTACCTAGGTTAACTTCTAAGCTCAAATTGTAGGTTGTTATGGCACTTCCTAAGACCCATTATGGTCAACATAGTCAATCTTAAATGCTAATTAATTTGTTTGGTCATTCTAAATTAATTAGGATAATGAAAAAAAGTATAGTGCATGAACTCGCCCATCATAATCCTTAGGAAAGCCTAAAACCTAATTTATCATCTCAACACCAAAGAGTTAACTTAGGTTAGTCATTTAAAGCTTGGTTAACCTACATGGTTTAAGAAATCAATTATGGATTCAATTTAAACCTAAAGTTAAAAATAAATCTAATTAAATCCCATGTAAGGAGTAGGATAGGTATTCATAACTCCTAGCATCCATCTCAATATTAATTAATTCCAAGGTAAAATATCTTATTCTTCAGTCGAAGTCGAGAGGAGGAGAAAGAAACAGATTGCAGGCAATTCTAAAACCTCAATCGCTTAGCCGCATTTATTTTCAGTTTTCGGGATTTAAATTTAATAAAACGGAGCTTCTAAATATCTTATAAGAAAGATGTAAATTAATTTTAATAATTTCTATTGAATAAAATCTATTTTTTAAAAAATATAAATCAATATGTTTTCCTGTTCAAATATTTTATGTAATTTAGTTAAGTTAAATATTAACGAATACTAATTTTAATTTTGAAAAATTATGAAAATTTTTGATGAAACTAATTTCAGATTGTTGACAATTTAAAATCATTACAATAATTTTATGATCCAAACTAATTATTTTATTCAAATATTATTTCCTTAGTTTTACTAATATTGAAATCTTTATTTTTATTCTATAAATTATGGAAATTCTTTTCATTTATTGAAAAGATTAAAAAATATGTTAATGTTTTGTCTAAATTCCAACTAATCTTCATGAACTTTTAACTAACTTTAACCAATTTCTAGCATCAAAAAATTTAAAATTACAATAAACATTGAAATATAATTGATTTGCAAATTGATGGGGATTAACTTGGCTTAAGAAACACTTAACTATTCTATATCATTAAACCTATTATAGGAACTAAAAATCACTAAATGAATCATTGCTTTTAAATGTTCAAAAGGACCAGCTTTACTATTTTTGTTTATTAGAAGAATTTGTTATTCAAGAATAGATTCTTACTATATTTGAATATAATTAAGCTAAGGTTCCTATAATTAAAATTATAGAATCAATCAATTCACACTAGGGTTGAAAACCAAAATAGCAATTTTCATTATTGCTTGGGAAGAATCTTTAACACTATCGTTAGGTCTCTTGTCCTGAATGAGAAAAGTTAGGGTTGCATTAAGTGTTTGACAGTCATCATAAAACTTATCGAAAAATTATGATATGAATCCTTTAATATATAGTGTCAATGCTAATTCATTTCTTAGAAGCAACACATTGTATGGCTTAAATACAATGAAAGTATGCAAGTGCCACTACATCAATGCCCGGATGTAGAATTAAATAAGGGTTTTCACATTATGAATGGATGTGAAAAATGAAGTTAGTTTATGAAATTAGAATTAAAATAAGAAATTAGAATATAGGTACTCTTATAAGTAAATTAATAGAATTAATAAATAATATCTTTCATTGGAAGAAAAATATCATATATATTCAATAACTAAATGGGTTATGGAGAATGTTAAAAAGATTGATAGTTTAGGTTTTAAACTTTGGTATTCGGGTATGAGTAGTACTTAAAATGATATTGGTGTAATTATAGTTAAGAGTTTGAAGGATAATATTGTGAAAATTAATATAATTGGAGATAGAATTATAGCTTTAATGATTTTTGTTGATGGTGAGATTATTAATATTATCAGTGTTTAATCAGGTAGGAGTGGTACTTAAAATGATGTATGTGTAATTATAAATAAGAGTTTGAAGAATAATAGTACGAAAATTATTATAATTGGAGTTAGAATTATAGCTTTAATGAGTTTTATTGATGATGAGATTATTATTATTATCAGTGTTTAACCCTATGCCCCCACCTCTTAAGTAGGCTTGGATGTATATTTAAAAGAAAATTTTAAGAATATTCTATAAGGATTAATAGAAAGAAACACTTTAAAGAAAGAGTTTGAAAAATATTTAAATGAATATATTGACAGAGTGGTAGAAGATTTTAAAAGCATTTATAGTGACTATAAGTTCGAAGATACTAATAAAAAAGATAGGTTCATTTTGTATTTTACTTTATGTTATGATTTTGTAATTGTTAATACTTTATTTAAGAAAAGAGACAGACATATTATTACTTATAAGAATGAACTTATTAAAATACAAATTGATAATTTTCTTATAAAAAAGTAGATCGTTTAGATTGTAAAATTTATAAGATATTCCAGGTTAAAGTACCTAACATCGACTATTTGTTTAGAATTTAAAATAAGCATTAAAAACAAACTAAAAAATAAAAAATATTATCTTAGGATTAGATGAGGATACTTAAAAAATACTAATAAAATTATTTTTAAATGTAAATTAAAATAATTTAGAATTTGGGATCTTAATGAGGAAGTTAATATTATATGAGAAAAAGTAATAAGTAAAAGTAAATAAGTTGCAAAAAAATGTACTTAAAAAATAAAATGAAAAGCTACTTTCAATAAAAATAGTTTGTGGTGTAGTAAAAATGTGGACAAAATGATCAAAAATAAAAAAATTTATTATAAAAATTGATTTAGATGTAAAAGCTTGAATAAAAAAAGATATAAGGTGGCCTACAGAGATTCTAAAAAAGTAATATATGATGCAATAATTTAGTTTTTAATGATTTATATAATATATTAGATACTATAGAGGACAAAATATGTATGTATATGTTTGCCAAGCAAAGAGATGAGAGAAGTAATAATTTAAGTTAAATAAACTATATTAAGGATGAAGATCAAAAAAGTGATTTTCTTAAAAGATATTATTTAACATAAATGAATGAGATTTTTAATAAACTTTCTAATTAAGATTCTGAGAATAAGATTTAATTTTAGTGGGATTTATATACATACCACACTATTCTTATGTATTTACATATCTACCACCTAAACTTTAATTTTTATATATAGAACACCCCAATCTTCAATATCACATCAAAAATATCATCATCATTTACTTTTTAAAAGTGAAATACATCTTTTGAAGCATAAGAAAGTGTTAGATAAGTAAAAATCTAACTTTATGTGTTAGATATATAAATACATAAGAATTTATAGTGTGTATATAAATCTTCCTAACTTTTACCACCTTAGTACTATAAATAAAATATTAATTTTTTGTTTTTTCGTATTAGTAAGATCAAAGTTGGAGAGACTTAAAAAAATAAAGTTTGGAAAAACAGTAAGACCTAATATTATTTCAAAAGAAGTGATAAAATACTTAGAAGATCAAAGAATTTCTTGTCTTATTAAATTTTTTAATATTATTTTAAAGACTAAAAAGAGGCTAGATGAGTGGAGAATGAGTTAGTTTTTATTTTTAAGAATAAAATACATTGCACAATAGTGTGAAATTATAGAGGAATTAAGTTAATGTAGCGTACATTAAAATTATGGCAGAGAGTAATTAAGCATAGGTTACGTTGTGATACAAAAGTTTCTCAAAATAAGTTTAATTTCATGCTAAGTAGGTGTACTATGGATGCTATATATTTGTTGAGAGGTTTGAGGAAGAAGTGTAGAGAAGGGAAGGAGGATCTACATATGATATTTATTTATTTAGAAAAAGCATATGATAAAGTTCTAAGAGAAATGCTTTGGAGAGTTATAGAAAAAAAAAAGAGTGAACATTGCTTGACGACATGTTAATAAGGATATGTATATTGGAGCTGTTACATGTATTCAAACACAAAGGAGATCACGACCAAGTATTTTCTTATTTCAGTTGGATTACATCAAGGATTGGCTATCTTTTTGCCTCGGATATGAATGTTCATACCATACATTTATAAGAGGATGTACTTGGTTGAATGCTTTTTATTGATGATATTTTTTTTGTTGATAAGACCATAGACAGAGTTCAAGAGAAGCTTGAATTAGGGAGGTCAACCTTTACATATAAGGGCTTTCATTTAAGTAGATCTAAAACTGAATATATTAAGTGTAATTTTAGTTATATAAAATTTGATATTGGGGTTGTGACACTGAGTGATCAAGTCATTAAAAAGAGTAAATATATTGAACATCTCGGATGTATTATTCAAAATGATGATGAATTAGATGGAGATGAAATTAATAGAATTCAAGTTGGATGGTTGATGAGGAATGCATTTGGCCTGTTGTTCTAAGAAAAAATTGATAAGATGGTGAGATCTACAATATTTTATGCGCATAATGTTGGCCAGTAAAAAAGAAGCATAGAGTTAAGTGTTGCTTAGATGAAGATGCTTAGGTGGATGAATGGCCTTATAGTTAGAGACAAAATGAGAAATAATTATATACGTGATAAGCAGTAATAAATTAGAATAGAGAGAGTCGTCTTAGATGATTTGATCATATTAAATGTTGATCGTCTAATTACCAGTTAGGATAGTAGATGTATTAGATTCCGTATATTGGACATACTGAGAAAAAAAAAAAGAATCCCTGTAGTTGACCTAAATAGTGGGATAAAAACTTGTTAAAGTTAAGAACGAATCTTGACTACTTAGCTCATTCAGATTGCGGATAAAATAAACCTGCTTGGTTGCCGTTCTGGGTATGAAATAAAATTTTCAAGCACAATGGCAGAAATCAAAAAGCTTGTGCTATAAAAATCACAATTTTTTATAAAACTGCATCTTATGTTGAACAGAAACAAATAAATTTCTGTTAACTGAAACGTAGAATGCAACAAGCCCCCATAAGTGAGCTGTATATCTTGCTACAATCAAGTATTACTCTGTTACTGGCATTCTTTAGGATACCAAAAGCAGGACCTGCATTTTGGGCATGAAAAATAGTTCACAAAAACTAACGAATATTTGGCGAACCTGATCACAAAGAATTTCAACAAATAACAGTTCGTCAATGATTTCAACAAACAGTTAGGCTGCCTCTCGCTGTGAGATAGTCCTCTTTCGCCTCAGCCAACAGAATCTCTTGGCCATCTTCAGTTGTACCTCTTGCGAGCGCTGTGGGGATGGTGGGGGAGAGATCGAGGAACTTGATTTTGTTTCGAAGGGACTTCTCCTGGTGGCCAAGACACCGAAAAATCTCATCAACGGTAGGTGACCACTGACAGAATTCAGCGCCAAGGAGAGAAGGGCATCGGCACAGCGGGAAGCTCACCGGTCCAGCATCTTATCGGGTTGCGAGGGTGGCCGACGGCGGCTGGCTGGCTGGCTTTGGGGAGGAAAGGGCCAAATTTTTAAAATAGCCATCGTTGAAAACCAAACTAATAATTTGAATATTATTAAAAAAAGTTTTGAGGAATAGCGAACATTTGCCCTTTTAACGGAGACTGGCTGGGCATATCGGCCTTTAAGTTGCACTTTAAACAGACGACTGGATTAGGATTTCTGATTTCGTAGGCCGAACCCTTCATCCCCATTACCCCCTTTGCAGTAGACCCTTTGTCTCTTTAAAGTCCTCATTTCTCTTCGTCAAACCCTACCTTCCTCGCAGATCTGTCAAACCACATCATCCAAGCCCCTCGGCAGGGACTAGGACTTCTAATTTCATAGGTCAAGCCCTCCATCCCCATTTTCCCCTTCGCAGCCAGCCCTATCTCTCTCGAAATTCCTGATTTCTCTTCCTCAAATCCTACCTTCCTCACAAACCTCTGAAACCAGGCATCCATGTCGCTCAGCAAGGACCATGGAAGACCATCTCCTGTTTGCGAAGAGCAGTCTGGGTAATTTTCCCCTCATTTTATTTAATCCGATAAGTGCTTTTTTTTTCATTTATTTTAAGCATAATGCTTGGAGAGTTTTTTAAGAGATTTGTTTCGTTAAGCAAGCACTCTTGAATGTTTATTTTAAGCAAAACGTTCACCGCATCCCATGAACGGAAATCCCTCTTTTGTAATTGTTTTAACTAAAAATAAAAGCTTTTTTCTTTTTTGTCTACTGAGATGTGATCAAGGTGATATTTTCCTTGAATTTATTTGTTGTTAAGTTTCATGAATTTTTTTAGAATAATCTACATTATATATATTTTTTTCATTTACATTGAATTAATAAATACAATTTATAATCAATGTTTGAAATATAAGTTGAGAAAAATAAAAATATCAGTTTATGGTCTTGAAGGAGAATTATTATTCCCCTCTTTGATAACTATGATTTTTTATAATCTTTAAATTCAATTATAAAGATTATGTAAGATGATTTAATATAAGATAATGCGATAGGATGATTGAGAACTCTATTCAGGATTAAGTATTAAAAATTTTTATTATTTTATATCTAATTATTGAAAATGATTCTTTATTAGATATCATGTTTAACTTGCCATCAAGCTCTTGAATTCATGAAATTCGAGATAAGTCTTCATAAAAGAATTTATCAGCAATTCTTCTGAAAATACTATATTTATAACAAAAAATTATCATAAATTATTTTTTGAAAAAAAATAATTTTTTGTACTGTTTAAAACAGATGAAGTAAACAAAACATTTTCTTAATAACTGAACTGATTAAAAAAAATAAAAAATTTGATTGGAGCGTATGAAAAAAAAAAGTTTTAAAAAAATTGTTCAAGCCTTAGGCAATAAAGTCACACGAAATAGCGATCTAACATTAGATTTTTTTTTTTTATTACTCAAAAAGCTGAAGTAGCCTATCACATAATAATAAAAAACTTTCTTGAAGGACATATTGCTCTCACATTACTTGGAAACTTCCTGCTTCTCATGCCCCTAATGTCAACATATTTTAATGGCCCCTAACATTATGATCAGATCGCCTAACCTCAGAAAATAAATAAAAAACTGAAGTCAATCAGGGAGATCACCTAGCTATGAGCCAATTTTCAACCAACTAATGCAGGTGATTAAGCAGCGTAAGGCCAAACAAAAATAGAAAACCGTAGAAGCAATGAATTTCTAAAGAAATTTCACGCAGTTGTATCAACTGCCCAATAATATTAAGAAGAGGGGAGAATATCATTGCATGCAGTGTATACATTTCTCACGCATTTCTGATTACATGGCTTTGGCATTTATATAGACTAATAGGCACGTCGTTTGTTATAGTAGTGGAAAAGGTTTATGTTGTGGATTAGGCTTGTTATCCTTGGATAATTGGATGGAGACTAATACAGTGATGCATTTTCAATGGTTGCAGCTATCTTGTTTTGCTATTTTGTTTCTTGCCATTATCATGCCACTGCAAGTTGACGATCAGTTTGTCGAGCAATAAATTGTTATGAAGTAGAAGAAATCTATTGGTGGGTAGTTCCTTTGTGAAGTTATCAGCTGTCCGATTATGAGTACAAATGTGGTGGATGATTATGTGATTGTTCTTGATGCAGCTCTTGATGAAACAATGGTATACTTCTCTGTTTTGTTTGTGCATGGAAGTTGAGGTTGTTTGCAAGCTATAGGGCTGATATGTCATCACAATAAAAGGGTGTAGAAGTGGAGAGGTTTACATGGAAGTCTTGTAGAAGATGACAAAGCCAGATAATGTTGGTTAATGTTATTGCGAAGGAACGATACTTAGATTCTATAGATGATAGTGCTCCTGGGGTTTCCTTTTTTAACACATTAGGATATTAAGCTGTAGCATAGGAATGTGTAGTATCGAAGGTAGACTTATAAATTATGGGATCACTGGCCATATCTGAGTCTAAGGCTCCGTTTGGCTTTTGGATTGTTTGGTTTAAAAGTCCTTGAAAAGTAGGTGCTTTTGAAGGTTCAAGTGAGATGGGTGCAATTATTAGTATTAAATTAAAATTTAGGCTCTCAAAAAGCCATAAAGCTCTCCCAAACTAAGTAGGTGTGAAGGTTCAAGTTGTCACAATATATTGGTAGGCCAATTGTGATGGTGCTTTTTAAACTATCAGAGTAGGCATTTGAGTTGGGGGAAGTAATGATTTAGAGGATGATGAAAGGATTGGCATAATTTGTTTACTCTGTATGTTATATCTATGTGGGTGCCTAGATGATGAAGAGAACCAATAATATGTACTTGCATGTGTATTCTTACTGGTCTTCTAGTGAGGAGGAAATATTGACCACGGAGGAAATATCACTCGGCTTGATTAAGTATGTTCAATGCATATTTTGATTGGTTCAGACGGAGGTTGAGTGGTGTGTAAGTGTAACTTGAAGACTGAGAAATGTGGTTATAGGACCTAGAGTTTTTATTTGATATACTTCATGTAGTTTCTAAATCATACTGGCCATGGCTTTATTTTCATTACTAGTTAAGAGAATATCATTTATGAAAAATAGTATATACCTCTAAAGATAAGGATGATTGTAGTTTATGAGTGAGAGATTGGCTACACCAATGTCTAAACCCAGTTCTTGAAGTTTGGAGAGAATGTGGTATACCATTGGCATGGAGCTTACTTGTGTCCATATAATGCCTTTCGAAGAAGACATACATGGTTTAGTTGGGTTGGGAAGTGTCACACCCCAAATGACCTCCTATTCTAGGGTCAGTCTGAGGTGTAATATAATAGGATGATTTCGATTAGGCAGATCTCACCGCGTTAACATGTGATATTTTAGAACAAGTAAAAATTTGTATCTCACCAAATCATCAAACAAATTCATATATTTTGAATTTCTTAACTAATTAATTCAGATCACAGAAGTGGAAGCATGAGAATCCTCAAGTTTGCACAAATATGCTAAAGCGTCAATGTTAAAATTTGTACGTTCCAAAAATGCCTTTACAATCTTTCAAAATTATACACACAAAACTATACAAATCAACAAAACTTGTTCTTCTCTCTCCTGAAATTATCAATGTATCATCATAAGCTAAAGCAATGAGACAAATAATCTAAAGTAAGCTGACGATATTAGAAATAATCGTGCATGTACATTTGAAATTTGCAGGAAAGTAAGAGTGGTAAAATATGCTGCAAAATATAACTGAACAATATTCTGTAAAGTAGTACTACATAAATAATTGGTCATTGCATAAGAGTCGATTATTTATTCAGTTATTTAATGAAAGTAATTTCAATTCTAGATCAAATCCTTTTAGAAATATCATTTATAATTGCATGGTTTGACTTTTCATAACATATGGGTATCCACGGTCATAAAGGAAGGTAAGGCTATCATCTCTTTGCCAGAGCCACACAATTGGTGCGCCCCAAAAACCTCAATGTTAGAGTCGGAATGCTAAGATCCTGTTAAAGGCTCATCTCGACTTTTGTCGGCGTGATTTTATAACATATTACATTTCTTAACATCGCATTACTTCATTTAACTTAATAATGCATGTGTTAAAATATTTCAATATGCAAGATCATATGATATTAAGGCAATTGACTAATTGGTTTATAATCATTGTAAATCAGTAATATATAATAGGTCAGGTAATAAGCATTTGTATTTGCATAAAATATGAGAATATCATATACGTCATTCATACAACATTAATAAAATTAGTAGAATTGGTAGAACGGTGGCATTGTATTATGGCCCGAATTTAAATTAGCAATTTATGTACCTTAATGTGATGTGCTTTCGGCGTTTCTCTACATAATTGAATAACTCTTTTTGAATACATGAAATTATAAATAAATTTAACGTAGTAGTGTCAGCTTAAACTTATTATCGGCGTTGATGTCTCATAATCCTTCGATACACCAAAAGCCATTTCAAGAATGCTAATTCTTAATGCCAATATTATTTACCTGATTAATTTAGCATAATAAAGTTAACAAAATGTTACTATACATCCTATTAATCTTTTGTAGCAAAACTATTACAATCCACTAATCTTTCCATGCTCGGCTGGATTAATGGGAAGGGCTGAAAAGTGGCTAAAATTAAATAGAAAATCATAAAGTAATCTACATATAAGAAGCAAACACAAATTCCCTCATTCCAATCACAATCCAATTTCAGTTCTTGTAGAAAATGAGAAGAGAAATATAATTAATTAATCACCTAATATTAATATATTTATTTTAATACTTTTACATTCTACTCTAAATCCCTACAACACTCGGTTAACAGCAAAATACTTTAATTAGGGTATGGAATTATGCTTATAGTATAACTGTACATCAACATATAATTAGTATACTTAAATATAAATACTAACCAATCCCATGGGAGAAATTCTTTATACTCATCTAACACCCAAAAGAAAATATCCTCCAACAATTCACGGGATTCCCAATCACTTGTGTTTAGCATCAAGGAAGGTTGTTGCTCCATGCAAAGTCAAAAAGCGGGGAGAAGGAAAGAAGTTGTTGGTTGGAGGAAATGGGATAAGAAAGAAACGGATATATGCATTTATTGGTCTTTCCTTTGATCCAAGCCCTACATGTGTCTATTAATTTAATCCAACCGATGCATGCCTAATAAAATGGAGGGATTTATTACTACAATGCATACATTTGATAATTAGGTAATTAGGTGAATAGTAAATTTAAATGGAAACTTTAATTCACAAATATTTATATGCTAGAAATTTACATATACTTATATATATATATAATGAACCAAATTAAATGTAGAATTTTATAAAAAAAAATACATATGTGAATTTTTCAAGAATTTATAAAATATAAAAAAGAATTTTTACCTCTTCTCTTTTAAAGTTTTGGGTATTACAGTAAGTCCTTGAGGTTAGGAGATTGCATAATTCTATTGAGGGTTTTATGAAGGAATGCAATGGAGATGTTGAGTTGTGTTATGGGTCAATTGAATGTGGTTTCCACTATGACAGTTAGCTTTTTTTGTGATGAGTATGCATGTTTTGTCATAGTCCAATTTTTATTGGTGTTTGTAGCCTTGAACTACTAAGTGTGCCTTATATCGTGCAATGATTTTGCTAGACTTATACTTAGTGTAGAATATCCATTTGTTGTTTAAGACATTTTGATTTGTACAAAAGGGGAACTAGAGTCCAAGTTACTTATAAAAGTAATGCTTGAAATCTCTCCAACATTTTGATTTGTTGTTAAAGATATGCTTGAAGGGATTTATTGGATTATTCTCCTCTTTCATCTGTATGAAGAATCTTAATATGTGTTTGAAATTATTTTCTACCATAAGTTTATGGTGAATGAAAAAAGTAATAGAATTAGATTTGTTTTGCAGTAGAAAAGTTCAACAAAAATGAGAATAGTTGTCCATAATAATATATAATATTTGTATCTTTAGATTGAAGGTGTTTGGAAGGTCATCATACATCAGAGTGAACAAGTTCTAAAGACCTATATTTATGATTTTGAGATGGAGAGAATGATAACTTATAACTTTTGATTGTATTAGAAGAGCACATATGAATATTTTATGATGTGCATGTAGATTTGGATGAGTTTTGGTGATGAGTTGACATATGAAGGCTTAGGGGTGTCTAAGTTGATTCTGCCATTAATTTGTTGGTGAGTTGTTGGCAGCTAATGGTTTAGGATGTAGACATTATCTTCATTTTATTAATCAAATTTGAAAGTTTCCATTTTTAGAGGGGCCTTGAAGGATGGTTTGTTGGAAGCAATTATCCTTGATGATGTAGCCAGATTTTGTCAAAGTGTAGAGAAAATTAGTTGTTAGTTACTAGTTTGTAGACTAATATAGGAATGGTGTGGCACATGGAGTACAAGTTTTAGTCGAAGCGTACATGATGGTGTTATAATTAGACACTATCGATCTTTGAAGTTTGGAAATTGTGTCCATTACAGCTAGGTCTTAGTTCAACCCCTTTGAACAAAATATCAACCAGTGATTTATGGAACTAAATGAAAATAAACATAACAAAGTTAAAAAGTTAAATCATTATTACAAAAAAGATATAAACCCATTCTTTGGACTAATAGTACTAGTAATATACCTGAATTAGGAAAGCGAATATTAGATAATCAACAAATTTTTAACAATAATATTACCATAGCTGTCATACTAGCCGAATGTGTCTGTACGGAATTTGATTTACTAGAAATAAAATTATAAGAAACTTGGTCCTGGTATCCGTCGACTAAACAAAATAATATATAAACATCCAACAAAGGTAATATACAAGGAGCAATACGAATTAATGAAATCATAAATGTCAATGAATCACAAGAGATAGATGAATTAATATTTGTTTTACATCAACATCAATTTATGAACAATACACCGCAAATGGCATATATAGATAGAACTCTTACTGAAATATCTACGGCAACTACATTACCAAATACCAGTAGCGTCGGCTCATCCACTACTTCAACCTCAAGACAATACATACCACCATGTACCAGAAGAATTCTGACACCTAGAAATTATCCACTCACTAATACCCAAAAGGAATGTTCTCATGAACCAATTAGTGGACATGATATTTATTTAAATTTAGTATTTGCAAAATATAGCAGAAACTATTGATAAATGGACTATAGAAAACAGTCTAGCCATTTATAATTATAATCTCCAATGAGAAGACGCATACAACTTTATCGAAAATACATTAACTGGTATCTGTAAAAAATGGTTTCTTAGACTTAGTTCAAACTAAAATCTGATTGATTTTCTATAATGTCTTCTGTGTTAAGTTGTTGGAGTTCAGTCATTTAATTTGAATATAAATATTCATTTAAATCATTATTATTATTGGAATAACAATATTGATTTATAAGGTCTTCTTCTTGATCAGATAATTCATAAATTTCTTTGTCATAGTTGATTTCAAAAATATCAAAGATAGGTTCTAGTTCTTGTTCGTCTATAATTTTAACATATTTTCTTCCTGAAACTTTTGTTCTATTTTGGACATTCATTAGCATAATGTCATTCTTCTTTACATAGCCAACACTTACAAATTTTTGGTTTTTTGTTAAATTATTTTCATCTAAAGTTTCTTTTCTTTAAATTCAATTTATTTTTAGATGCCTTTTGAGCAAATAAGGTTAAATGTTTTAGATGTAAAGGGAGTGTATTGCTAAAAATAAGAATATCGTCAACATATATTAAAGCGAACACATTAAATTTAGCAAATAAATAACTTATTCTTCGTTGAAATATTTAGGGAGCATTTTTTAAGCCAAAGAACATTACATTCAACTGATAGTGTCCTTGAGAGGTAAAAGGATGTTCATCTTATGATGACTATAAGGGTCCGTCATGCTTCCGTAGTATTACTTCGATCTTAATTAACTTATTATGCAATTATCCTTCCTATCCGATCTAGCTTTGTAGAATTTTGTTTGGTAATTTTAAGTAAACTTTGTTCAGGATTCATTTTTTAAAGGACTCTCCTCTAGTCCATGCCTGAAAAGGATGTTCATCTTATGATGACTATAAGGGTCCATCATACTTCCATAGTATTACTTCGATCTTAACTAACTTATTATGCAATTATCCTTTCTATCCGATCTAACTTTTGATTGTATATCCTCCGGTTCATATCTTATTCTTCTATTCCTGTGGCTTTTTAGGGGAGATCTGCTCACTAAATACCTTATTCAGATTACTTGGAGGATACTGCATGACTTTTGTTTGTTTCACTAAGTGTACTAGATCAGAGAGAAAGTATAACAACATAACATATTATTAAGATCACAATAATCTTACAGATACATAATAACTTTTATAGAAATCATAAGCCAACCATACTTATAGACATAAACTAGAGTAAAGATAATTTAGCCTCCACGGCTATGATACATAACTTCTTCACAAGATTAAGAGGAATGTTTAGGAAGGATTCTAGTGAGCATTGTCCTTCCCCTAAACCTTCTGCCTTCTTATATAGAGCTTTGTGAAGTATCTGCATAAGTTGGGTTTGACGTAAGTGCTTACATCATATTGCTAATTTCGTCATTGCTTACGTCATTTTGCTATTTTCGTCATTGCTTTCGTCAGATGTCGAGCAGCTTCAATTCTAATTTCTCCTTTACTGTTTGCAAGGTATTGTTACTTTTGCAAAATATCTGGTTATTAGCTTTTCTTCGTAATTTTTTTGAGAATTTTCTTTACTTATTCTCGTATCATATTTTTTAAGAGTATATTAGTCCATTTTTGGTATATGACTTCATGAATTCATTTTGTCCTTTGTCTACAATGACTGCAAATGAAGAGTTCATTTGAGCAATGATAAACCCATTTGTTTGAAATGTCTATTTTCTTTGTCTCATTCCATATTTGAAGCAGATCATCTTCCTTCAGTCTTTTTGTAGCTTTCTTACTTTCCATATATTTAGGTAAATATGGTTCACTGCTTATTCCAAGTTATATGAAGGTCACAGTTCCTTCATTTATGTCGGAATATGTCTGGAATAATTTCACATAAATATTCCAATGCTTTAAATTAGATTGGAATATTTTTACAGCTATAATAATTATTTTAGGTAGTTGACTAATTATTTGAAGACTATCGAGATATATTAATTTTATCAAGCCACTGTGATATAATTTTTGAGTAAGTTTTGGGTCCGTGTCTCCATAGATGTAGCATAAATTGATATTTCCCTGTGTGTATTCTAGATATATCCCGACATAAATGAAGGAACTGTGACCTTAATGCAACTCGGAATAAGCAGTGAACCATATTTACCTAAATATATGGAAAGTAAAACGAAAAGACAAGGAAGATGATCTGCTTCAAATATGGAATGAGACAAAAATACATTTCAAACATATTTTTTTATTGCTCAAATGAACTCTTCATTTACGTCAAGGAAAAAATCATTCATGTACCAAAAATGGACTAATATCTTATAAAAAAGTACCAGTAAAAGAAAATTCGAAAAAAACAAGAAAAAATACAGTATATTTTAAAAGTAAAGTACCTTGCAAAAAAAAGGAGAATTAGAATCAATACTCGACATCAATGATGAAAACAACAAAATGATGCAATAATTAACAATATGGCGACGTCATACCCTGATACTTCACAGCTCTATAAAGAGAAGGTTTAGGGAAGGACAAAGCTCACTAGAATCCTTACTAAACAATCCTCTTAATCTTGTGAAGAAGTTATGTTTCATAGCCGTGGAGGCTAAATTATCTTTTCTCTAGTTTATGTCTGTATGAAATAGTTGAAACTTATAAATCAATATTGTTGATTTTAAGTAACACAACAAAATAAACTTCTTAGGTTTAAAAATTGATAAAGGGACTATTGAACTACAAGATCACATTTTACACAAAATTGATAACTTTTCTAGCATTAATAATAAAAAAGAATTACAACGATTTTTAAGATTCATCAATTATGCTGAAGCTTTTATCCATAATTTAGCCACATTACACTCCTCTTCAAAAGAAACTATGAAAAAATATGGCATGGAACTGGGATCTTAATGATGATCAGATTTTACAAAATATAAAACTAGCTTGTAAAGATCTCCCTAAATTACAGTTGCCCAATAAGTTAGTTAAGATCGAAGTAATACTACAGAAGCATGATGGACCCTTATAGTCATCATAAGATGAACATCCTTTTCAGGCATGGATTAGAGGAGAGTCCTTTAAAAAATGAATCCCAAACAAAGTTTACTTAAAATTACCAAACAAAATTCTACAAAAAATAAGGTAGAATCCCCAACAAAATTAGTATTAGAGCCTAGAAGATCTCCACAAAATAAAAATACTTTTGAGTGCGATCTCCATTATGCATGTTTATGCACACCAAGTTTTTCTTATGAAACTAATTTCCCATCATATGAGTATGAAATTAGGGAATAAAAAGAAAGAAAGAAACGCTTGAAACTAGCAAAATTAGAAGAAGATATATTCCCTGATCATGATAAATCTAACTAAAGAATATTTAGGTATAGAATATAAAAGACTTCTAGATTTATTAAAAATCAATATTACGAATAGTCAACTAGAAGTATTTCCAAAGAACAAATTTTCCATATCAAAGCACCATTAGGAAACTTAAACAAATGGATAGTAACTAGTTATATGCTAATAAAACAACACTATGAATTAGGTCTTAGTTCAACCCCTTCGAACAAAATATCAACCAGTGATTTATGGAACTAAATGAAAACCAAAGCATAACAAAGTTAAAAAATTTAAATCATTATTACAAAAAGATATAAACCCATTCTTTGGACTAATAGTACTAATAATATACCTGAATTAGGAAAGCAAATATTATATAATCAACAAATTTTTAACAATAATATTGCCACAACTGCCATACTAGCCGAATGTGCCTATACAGAATTTGATTTACTAGAAATAAAACCACAAGAAAATTTGCCCTAGTATCAGTCAACTAAACAAAACAATATACAAACATCCAACAAAAGTAATATACAAGGAGCAATACGAATTAATGAAATCATAAATGTCAATGAATCACAAGAGATAGATGAATTAATATCTGTTTTACATCAACATCAATTTATGAATAATACACCGCAAATGCCATATATGGATGGTACTGAAATATCGCAACAACAAATTACCAAAGTAGATCCATCACTACTTTCAACCTCAAGACAATACATACCACATAGTGCCAGAAGAATTCCGACACCTAGAAATTATCCACCCGCTAATACCAAAAGGAATGTTCTCATGAACCAATTAGTGGACATGGTATTTATTTAAACTTAGACTATTGTAAAAATATAGCAGAAACTATTGATAAATGGACTATAGAAAACAGTCTAGCCATTTATAATTATAATCTCCAAGGAGAAGATGCATACAACTTTATCAAAAATACGTTAACTCGTATATGTAAAAAATGGTTTCTTGTACTTAGTTCAAACCAAAAATAAGAAATTAGAAATACTTGTTTAGCTGAAACTACAATAAGTACACCAATAAAATGGGTAAGATTCTTTGCAAATTACATTAAAAGTGAATTCTTAGGGTACCAAATTAGATTTACTACTAAAGAAGAAAAAGCTAAAAAATAATTTGAAAATGTAAAACAAAAACTCACAGTTCTTAGTATTTGCAATATTTGTTATTTAAATGAATACAGTTGCGAATATCAATAATTCTTTTATGATATTCTTACACCAAAATGAAGTCAATATCTAGATACATTCTTCTATAAATTACCTGAACCATATAACATAATATGGAGTCAATAATTTCTTCAACAATATCCTACAAATGTAATCTTAGGAAGTAGAGTTTTATTTGCTAAAGAAAAATTAGCAGAAACTTGCAAACAAATTGATTTACATCAACAAAATGAAAAATATAAACAATTTTTATGTTGTGCTAAGAATGATCTTATAGCACATCAATGGGGATGTTCCAAAAATACAACTTTCTCATGTACAGGATCAGCGTGTAATAAAAAGAAAAAATTCTTTTAGAAAACAAATAAAAATAAACTGAATTTAAAGAAAAGAAACTTTAGACGAAAATAATTTAACAAAAAACTAAAAATTTGTAAGTGTTGGCTATGTAAAGAAGAAGGACATTATGCTAATGAATGTCCTAAAAAGAACAAAAGTTTCAGGAAGAAAATCTGTTCAAATTATAGACGAACAAGAACTAGAACCTATCTTTGATATTTTTTAAATCAACTATGACAAAAAAATTTATGAATTATCTGATCAAGAAGAAGACCTTATAAATCAATATTGTTATTCGATAATGATAATAATTTAAATGAATATTTATATTCAGATTAAATGACTGAACTCCAACAACTTAACATAGAAGACATTATAGAAAATCAATCAGAATATAGTAAACAGTTAACCCTTTTAGAAGAAAAATATAAGAAGATTCGAAAAAGAAAATTATTATTAGGAACTAAAGACTGTTTCGATATGCCAATTTTAAATTGGAAAAAAATCAATTCATTATAGTATTTTAGATAAGAAGAATACCCTATTGAAATAACAGAATCCCAAGGCAGTACAAAAATCCCTTCATATAATTATACAATGAGAAATCAAGATTTACAAAAGATTCTTCATCCCAAAAAATATAGACATGTATTTTTTGGAGAAATACAAATACTAATTAAAGCATACTTTAAAAAAGGTATAGATAGCCCTATAACCTTATGGATATATAACAATAGAATTATTAATTCTAAAAAAGTTGTTTTACTAGGAGTTATTCAAGGAAACTTATGTTATCAAACTTTAATGTTTAATTTACATCCTAACTTATGCTATCAATATTAATGATAGACATATAGACATAACTCTTACTCTCAAACAAAAATTAGATCGTGTCCAATTAAGATACAGAAGTGCTGTTTATAGCATTACATATCAAGCAGCTCACGCTATAGCAAAATCATAATGCTATAGCATTTAGATCACATAACAAACCTATTCATATAGATTCTATGTTTTCTCATATAGGACAAACTATCCAACCAGACGAAGTAGATTATACAAATTTAACACCACCACCTGATCAGTTAGCTTTAGATATGGGTGAAAGCAGTAATATCAGAAGTCAAGGTTTTAGAATACCTAGAACATTACTTTCTTTTAATGAACATAACAAAGATCTTATTATTCAACCAAGAAGATCTCTTGATTCTTGAAAATCACAATATGCTAATAATCAATTAATACTTCAGGGTTATGATATGTCACCCGATAATATCCACTCAATATTATTAAATACCGGATCACATAGTTCTCATATTGATGTCTCCTTAATTCCTTCAAATCTACAAATCCAACGAAATGAACCATATGTATATAAAGACTACCATGGAAATAAGCATTACTGTCAAACTGAAACCAATATTTTATTTGATTTTTGGGACATCCAAAAGAAACAAATAGACTTTCAACATACCTTTTTAACAGATGATACCGAAAAAGGATTAATTTTAGTAGGAATGGATTTCCTACAACAACATACTATTCAATTTACTGACTTCTCCGTCTGAATTAACTCTTCAATTATTTTGAGACATCATAGTTAATTTTCCTAGCTATATTCAAATTGAATTATATATTCCCACTTATGATCCTATATACCTATTCATGCTTTATGCAATACTGGTAGTGATATTACCTTTGGTAAACGATGTATCTTTCCTCCACATATTTCTCCTCAAACAGATACTTTACTTTCGATACCTTCAATGGTATTCATACAATTACTCATTATTGGTCTAATCAATATATCTTACTATATGAAATACTCATTAAAATACCTCGTTTATGGTGTCTAGATGAACCTGGTCCTGATCTCATACTTGGAAATAACTTTTTTTAAATCCATGTATTCTTTTACCCAATATACTGACCGCATCGAATTGATTACCCCTTGAAAACATACTTTAATTTGTCCATTTATTCCACAACCCGTTTCTCATGGTCCCACTAATCCACCTCCTTTTCGCAACTAGCGTGGTGATTTAGATACTTTAATTCAAACACATCCTTTCACTCACTCAAAATTTGGCACACATTTATACATCTTTACCGACCTTGACAAATTGCAACAAATCAAACAATTAGCCGAACAATTATTTTCCAAAATGTTCTATGAAAATCCCTTACAATTTTGGGCAAAAGATGAACCTGCTGCCCGTATTGAACCAATTAAACCCACTCTACTTATCCGCGTTCGACCCATGAAATACACAATTGATGACAAAAAAGAATTCAAACTTCAAATCTCTGAATTATTACAACTTCAACTTGTTGAACCAAGTCAGAGTCCGCATAGTAGCCCTACCTTCTTGATCCGAAATCATGTTGAACAAGTATGTGGTAAAGCTCAGATGGTCATCAATTATAAAAAACTTAATGATAATACAAAATTTGACGAATACTTTTTACCAAACAAAGATGTACTAATTAATCAAATCAAAAATGCATAATGGTTTTCCAAATTAGATTGTAAATCAGGTTTTTGGCAAATGAAAATGCATCGACAATGCAGAATTAATATTTAGTACCCCTCAAGGATACTATCAGTGGAATGTAATGCCCTTTAGCTTAAAAAATACTCCGCAAATATTCTAACGAAGAATGGATTATTTATTTGTTGAATTTACTACGTTCGCTTAAATATATGTTGACATTATTCTTATTTTTAGCAATACACTCCCTTTACATCTAAAACATTTAACCTTATTTACTCAAAAAGCAAATAAACATGGCATTGCCTTAAGTAAGAAAAAGGCAATCTTGTAACACAATAAATAGACTTCTTAGGTTTAAAAATTGATAAAGGAACTATTGAACTACAAGATCACATTTTACACAAAATTGATAACTTTTCTAACATTAATAATCAAAAGGAATTACAATGATTTTTAGGATGTATCAATTATGCTGAAGCTTTTATCCAAAATTTAGCCACATTATGCGCTCCTCTTCAAAAGAAGCTACGAAAAAATATGGCATAGAACTGAGATCTTAATGATGATCATATTTTACAAAAATATTAAACTAGCTTGTAAAATCTCCCTAAATTATACCTGCCCAATAATGGCGAAAAATTAATAATTGAAACCGACAGCTCCGACATGTGTTGGGGTGCGATTCTAAAAGCACAAAGAACTAATTCCGAAATACTCTGTCGATATGCATCCGGAACATATACCATAGCGGAACAAAATTATCATATCAATAAAAAAGAACTCTTAGCCATTAAAAAAACTATCAAAAAATTTGAAATATTTTTAAATGAACATTTTATAATCTGAGGGATAACAAAATGACTATCTCTTTCATTAAAGGAAAAATAATTGATTCATTATCAAATAAAAGACTTATTCAGTAGCAAAGTTAGTTTTTTGCATATAGTTTTGACATAGAATATATAGAAGGAAAAAATAATAGTCTAGTTGATACATTAACATGAGAATTTTGCAGGACATGAGTACAAAACCAAATATCAATCTACAAATTACCGATATCACGGAGCATATGGAGGAACCAGATATACCGTCATATAAACTCTCGACAAAGTCTGATGAACAACTTATTGACAATTATGTACATATACGGGAATTCCATATGTGGAAATTAGAATGTGAAATATCTTATGGTACCAAAGTTTTGGTTGAATTACAAAAAGAAAAAATTATCTCAATGGCGAAGCTGATGAAGAAGAATTACCATCGCTTGCTCAATTACAGACAATGTGCAATTACAAAACAGAGATGCCATCCTCAAGTACAAATAAACAAACAAATAGAGCTTCATACTCTTCGGTTTTACAAAAAGAACCCAAGATAACGGAACCTAAAAATATACTTGAAATAGTAGAGGAATGATAACAATTTTCTCTATTTCAAGAATGAATTAACTCACAAATATATTTTCACACATAGAAAAATATCAATTTATGTTACATCTATGGAGACACGGACCCAAAACTTACTCAAAAATTATATCACAGTGGCTTGATAAAATTAATATATCTCGAAAGTCTTCAAACAATCAGTCAGCTACCTAAAATAATTATTGAAGTAATAGAAATGTTCCAATCTATTTTAAAGTATTGGAATATTTATGCAAAATTATTCGAGATATATTCGACATAAATGAAGGAACAGTGACCTTAATGCATCTCGGAATAAGCAGTGAACCATATTTATCTAAATATATGGAAAGTAAGAAAGCTACAAAAAGACTGAAGGAAGATAATCTGCTTCAAATATGGAATGAGACAAAGAAAATAGACATTTCAAACATATGAGTTTATCATTGCTCAAATAAACTCTTCATTTACAGTCATTGCAGACAAAGGATAAAACAAATTCATGAAGTCATGTATCAAAAATGGACTAATATACTCTTAAAAATATGATACGAGCAAATACCGAAGTAAAAGAAAAATTCAGTAAAAAATTACCGAAAGAAAAGCTACAACGTATATTTTGCAAAGTAAAATACCTTGCAAAATTAAAGGAGAAATTAGAATCGGTCGCTCATTATCGACAAGAATGATGAAAACAACAAAATGATGTAAGCAATGACAAAATTATCAATATGATGTAAGCACTTACATCATACTCAACTTATCCAGATACTTCACAATGCTCTATATAAGAAGGCAGAAGGTTTAGGGGAAGGACAGAGCTCACTTGAATCCTTCCAAACATTCCTCTTAATCTTGTGAAGAAGTTATGTATCATAGCCGTGGAGGCTAAATTATCTTTTCTCTAGTTTATGTCTATAAGTATGGTTGGCTTATGATTTCTATAAAGGTTATTATGTATCAGAAATTATTATTGTGATCTTAATAATATGTTATGTTGTTATACTTTCTCTCTCGATCTAGTACGCTTAGTGAAACGAACGATATCTACCCTCAAGTAATCTAGTTGTGGTCGTTGTTTGAGCCTGTATCTCTTCTAGAAAGCCATGAGAATAGGAGAATAAGATATGAACTAGAGGATATACGGTCAAAAGCTTGATTGGATAGGAAGGATAATTGTATAATGAGTTAGTTAAGATTGAAGTAATACTACAGAAGCATGATGGACCCTTATAGTCATCATAAGATGAACATCCTTTAGGAATGGATTAGAGGAGAGTCCTTTAAAAATGAATCCCGAACAAAGTTTACTTAAAATTACCAAACAAAATTCTACAAAAAATAAGGTAGAACCCCTAGGAAAATTGGTATAAGAGCCTAGAAGATCTCCACAAAATAAAAATACTTTTGAGTACGATCTCCATTATGCAACGTTTATGCACACTAAGTTTTTCTTATGAAACTAATTTCCCATCATATGAGTCTCAAATTAGGGAAGAAAAAGAAAGAAAGAAATGCTTGAAACTAGCAGAATTAGAAGAAGATATATTCCTTTTCATGATAAATCTAACTAAAGAATATTTAGATAAATATATAAAGACTCATAGATTTATTAAAAATCAATTTTACGAATAGTCAACTAGAAGTATTTCTAGAAGAACAAATTTTCCATATCAAAGCAGCATTAGGAAACTTAAACGAATGGATAGTAACTAGTTATATGCTAATAAAACAACACTATGAGTTAGGTCATAGTTCAACCCCTTCGAATAAAATATCAACCAGTGATTTATGGAACTAAATGAAAAGTTAAAAAATTTAAATCATTGTTAAAAAAAAAAGATATAAACCCATTCTTTGGATTAATAGTACTAGTAATATACCTGAATTAGGAAAGCGAATATTAGATAATTAACAAATTCTTAACAATAATATTGCCATAGCTGTCATACTAGCCGAATGTGTATGTAAGGAATTTGATTTACTAGAAATAAAACCACAAGAAAATTTGCCCTAGTATCCGTCGATTAAACAAAACAATATACAAACATCCAACAAAGGTAATATACTAGGAGCAATACAAATTAATGAAATCATAGATGTCAATGAATCATAGATGAATTAATATATGTTTTACATCAACATCAATTTATGAACAATACACCGCAAACGCCATCTAAAATATCTGCGGCAACTACATTACGAATACCAGTAGTGTCAGCTCATCCACTACTTCAACCTCAAGACAATACATACCACCTAGTGCTAGAAGAATTCCGACACCTAGAAATTATCCACCCGCTAATACCCAAAATGAATGTTCTCATGAACCAATTAGTGGATATGGTATTTATTTAAACTTAGACTGTTGTAAAAATATAGCAGAACTATTGATAAATGGACTATAGAAAATAGTCTAACCATTTATAAATATAATCTTTGAGGAGAAATTGCATATAACTTTATCGAAAATACGTTAACTTCTATCTGTGAAAAATGATTTCTTGGACTTAGTTCAAACCAAAAATAAGAAATTAGAAATATTTGTTTAACTAAAACTACAATAGGTACACCAGGAAAATGGGAAAGATTCTATGCAGATTACATTAAAAGTGAATTCTTAGGGTACCAAATTAGATTTACTATTGAAGAAGAAAAAGCTAAAAAATAATATGAAATTGCAAAATAAAAACTCACAGTTCTTAGTATTTATAATATTTGTTATTTAAATGAATATAGTTGTGAATATCAACAATTATTTTATGATATTCTTAACATAACGAATCCAATATCTAGATACATTCTTCTACAAATTACCTGAACCATATAACAAATATGGAGTCAACAATTTCTTCAACAATATCGTACAGATATAACCTTAGGAAATAGAGTTTTATTTGCTAAAGAAAAATTAGCAGAAGCCTGCCAACAAATTGATTTACATCAACAAAATAAAAATATAAATAATCTTTATGTTGTGCTAAGAATGATCTTATAGCACATCAATGGGGATGTTCCAAAAATATAACTTTCTCATGTACAGGATCAACCTGAAATAAAAAGAAATTTTTTTTTAAGAAAACAAATAAAAATAAACTGAATTTAAAGAAAAGAAACTTTAGACGAAAATAATTTAACAAAAAATCAAAAATTTGTAAGTGTTGATTATGTTAAGAAGAAGGACATTATGCTAATGAATGTCCAAAAAGAACAAAAATTTCAGGAAGAAAATCTCAAATTATAGATGAACAAGAACTAGAATCTATCTTTGATATTTTTGAAATCAACTCTGATGAAGAAATTTATAAATTATCTGATCAAGAAGAAGACCTTATAAATCAATATTGTTATTACGATAATGATAACGATTTAAATGAATATTTATATTCAAATTAAATGACTGAACTCCAACAACTTAACATAGAAGACATTATAGAAAATCAATCAGAATATTTTAAACACTTAACCTTTCGAAGAAGAATATAAGAAGATTCGAAAAAGAGAATTATCATTAGGAAATGAAGACTATTTTGATATTCCAATTTTAAATTGGAAAAAAATAATTCATTATAGTATCAGATAAGGAGAATATCCTATTGAAATAACAAAATCCCAAGGCAATACAAAAATCCCTTCATATAATTATAAAATGAGAAATCAAGATTTACAAAAGATTCCTCATCCCAAAAAAATATAGACATGTATTTTTGGAGGAATACAAATACTAATCAAAGCATACTTTAGAAAAGGTATAGATAGCCCTATAACCTTATGGATATATGATGATAAAATTATTAATTCTAAAAAAGATGATTTACTAGGAGTTATCCAAGGAAACTTATATTATCAAACTTTAATGTTTAATTGACATCCTAACTATGCTAACAATATTAATGATAGACATATAGACAAAACTCTTACTCTCAAATATAAATTAGATCGCATCTAATTAAGACAAGGAAGTGATGTTTATAGCATTACATATCAAGGAACTTACGCCTATATCAATAATCATAATGTTGTAGCATTTAGATCACATAACAAACCTATTCATATAGATTCTATATTTTCTCATATTGGACAAACTATCCAACCATATGAAGTATATTATACGAATTTAACACCACCACCTGATCCGTTAGCTTTAGATATGGGTGAAAGCAGTAATATCAGAAGTCACAGTTTTAGAATACCTAGAAAATTTCTTTCTTTTAATGAACATAACAAGGATCTTATTATTCAACCAAGAAGATCTCTTGATTCTAGAAAATCACAATATGCTAATAATCAATTAATACTTCAGGGTTATTATATGTCACCCGATAATATCCACTCAATACTATTAGATATTGGATCACATAGTTCTCATATTGATGTCTCCTTAATTCCTTCAAATCTACAAATCCAATGAAATGAACCATATGTATATAAAGACTACCATGGAAATAAACATTACTGTCAAATTGAAACCAATATTTTATTTGATTTTTGATATATCCAAAAGAAATGAATAGACTTTCAACATACCTTTTTAACATATGATATTGAAAAAGGCTGAATTTTAGTATGAATGGATTTCCTACAACAACATACTATTCAATTTACTGACTCCTCCATCCAAATTAACTCTTCAGTTTTTTCGAGACATCATAGTTAATATTCATAGCTATATTCAAATTGAATTATATATTCCCACTTATGATCCTATACCTATTCATGCTTTATGTGATACTGGTAGTGATATTATCGTTGGTAAACGATGTATCCTTCCTCCACATATACTTTACTTCTCGATACCTTCAATGGTATTCATACAGTTACTCATTATTGGTCTAATCAATATATCTTACTCTGTGAAACACTCATTAAAATACCTCGTTTATGGTGTCTGGATGAATTTGGTCATGATCTTATACTTGAAAATAACTTTTTAAATCCATGTATTCTTTAACCCAATATACTGACCACATCGAATTGATTACCCCCTATAAATATACTTTAATTTGTCCATTTATTCCACATCCCATTTCTCACGATCCCACTAATCCACCTCCTTTTCTCAAAGATGGTGATTTAGATACTTTAATTCAAACACATCTTTCCACTAACTCAAAATTTGGCACATATTTATACCTCTTTATCGACCTTGACAAATTACAACAAATCAAATAGTTAGTCAAACAATTACTTTCCAAAACATTCTCCGAAAATCCTTTACAATTTTGGGCCAAAGATAAACCTTTTGCCCTTATTGAACCAATTAATCTCACTCTACTTATCCGTGTTCGACCTATGAAATACACAATTAATGACAAAAAAGAATTCAAATCTCAAATCTCTGAATTATCACAACTTCAACTTATTGAACCAAGTCATAGTCCGTATAGTAGCCTTGCCTTCTTGGTCCAAAATCATGCTAAACAAGTACGTGGTAAAACCCGGATGGTCATCAATTATAAAAAACTTAATGATAATATAAAATTTGACAGATATTTCTTACCAAACAAAGAAGTACTAATTAATCAAATCAAAAATGCACGATGATTTTCCAAATTAGATTGTCAATTAGGTTTTTGACAAATAAAAATGCATCATGACAGTACAGAATTAACAACCTTTAGTATCCCTCAGGGACACTATCAGTGGAATTTAATGTCATTTGGCTTAAAAAATGCTCCGCAAATATTCCAACGAAGAATGAATTATTTATTTGCTGATTTTAATACGTTCACTTTAATAGATGTTGACGATATTCTTATTTTTAGCAATACACTCCATTTACATCTAAAACATTTAACCTTATTTGCTCAAAATTCATATAAATATGGTATTTAGAATAACGATATTGATTTATAAGGTCTTCTTCTTGATCAAAAATTCATAAATTTCTTCATCAGAGTTGATTTCAAAAATAGCAAAGATAGGTTCTAGTTCTTGTTCATCTATAATTTGAACAAATTTTCTTCCTGAAAGTTTTGATCTTTTGGACAAACAACATACATACAAATTTTTGGTTTTGTTAAATTATTTTTCTAAAGTTTCTTTTCTTTAAATTTAGTTTATTTTTTTCTTAAAGATTTTTCTTATTATTACTGGTCTGCATACGAGAAGTTGTATTTTGGAACATCCCCATTGATGTGCTATAAGATCATTCTTAGCACAACATAAAGATTGTTTTATATTTTTTTATTTTGTTGTAAATCAATTTGTTGGCGTGCTAATTTTTTTTAGAAAATAAAACTCTACTTCCTAAGGTTATATCTCAGGATATTGTTGAAGAACTTGTTGATTATGTTATATGGTTGTGTAATTTGTAGAATGTATTTAGATATTGGCTTCATTCTGGCGCAAAATATCATAAAATAATTGTTGATAATCACAACTATATTGATTTAAGTAACAAATATTGCAAATACTAAGAACTATGAGTTTTTGTTTTGCAATTTTAGATTATTTTTTAGCTTTTTCTTCTTGAGTAGTAAATCTAATTCCGTACCCTAAGAATTCACTTTTAATGTCATCTGCATAGAATCTTACCCATTTTCCTGGTGTACCTATTGTAGTTTTAGCTAAACAAGTATTTCTAATTTCTTGTTTTTGGTTTGAACTAAGTCCAAGAAACCATTTTTTACAGATACCAGTTAACGTATTTTCGATAAAGTTGTATGCATCTTCTCCTTGGAGATTATAATTATAAATGGCTAGACTGTTTTCTATAGTCCATTTATCAATAGTTTATGCTATATTTTTACAATGGTCTCAGTTTAAATAAATACCATGTCCACTAATTGGTTCATGAGAACATTCCTTTTGGGTATTAGCGGGTGAATAATTTTAGGTGTTAGAATTCTTCTGGTACTAGGTGGTATGGATTGTCTTGAGGTTGAAGTAGTGGATGAGTCCACTCGGTATTTGGTAATGCCCATATTTCAGTAGTGCCCATCTATAGGCATTTGTGGTGTATTGTTCATAAATTGATGTTGATGTAAAATAGATATTAATTCATCTATCTCTTGTGATTCATTGACATTTATCATTTCATTAATTCATATTGCTCCTTGTATATTACTTTTGTTGGATGTTTGTATATTATTTTGTTTAGTAATTTGTAAAAGAATGTATCTAGATATTGGCTTCGTTCTGGTGCAAGAATATCATAAAAGAATTATTGATATTCACAACTGTATTCATTTAAATAACAAATATTGCAAATACTAAGAACTGTGAGTTTTTGTTTTGCAATTTCAGATTATTTTTTAACTTTTTCTTCTTCAGTAGTAAATCTAATTCGGTACCCTAAGAATTCACTTTTAATATAATCTGCATAGAATCTTATCCATTTTCCTGGTGTACCTATTGCAGTTTCGGCTAAACAAGTATTTCTAATTTCTTATTTTTGGTTTGAATTAAGTCCAAGAAACCATTTTTTACAGATACGAGTTAACATATTTTCGATAAAGTTGTATGAATCTTCTCCTTGGAGATTATAATTATAAATGGTTAGACTATTTTCTATAGTCCATTTATCAATAGTTCTTGAAAGTTAATTCATTCTTGAAATAGAGAAAATTGTTGTCATTCCTTTGCTATTTCAAGTATATTTTTAGTTTCGTTATCTTGGGTTCTTTTGTAAAACCGAAGAGTAGGAAGCTGTATTTGTCTGTTTATTTGTACTTGAGGATGACATCTCATTTTTGTAATGTCTGTAATTGAGCAAGCGATGATAATTCTTCTTCATCGGCTTTGCCATTGAGATAATTTTTTACATTTTATAATTCAGCCAGAATTTTGGTACCATAAGATATTTCACATTCTAATTTCCACATATGGAATTCCAGTATCTGTACATAATTGTCAATAAGTTACTCGTCAGACTTTGTCGAGAGTTTATCTGATGGTATATCTAGTTCCTCCATATGTTCCGTGATATCGGTAATTTGTAGATCGATATCTGGTTTTGTACTCATGTCTTGTGAAATTATCGTGTTAATGTATCAACTAGACAATTATTTTTTTCCTTATATATATTCTATGTCAAAACTATATACAGAAAACCAACTTTGCCAGTGAATAAGTCTTTTATTTGGTAATGAATCAATTATTTTTCCTTTAATGAAAGAGATAGCCGTTTTGTTATCCGTTTGGATTAGAAAATGTTTATTTAAAAATATTTCAAATTTTTTATGGCTTTTTTAATGTTTAAGAGTTCTTTTTTTATTGATATGATAATTTTGTTCTGTTGTGGTGTATGTTCCGGATGCATATCGACAGAGTATTTCAGAATTAGTTCTTTGTGCTTTTAGAATCGCATCCCAACACGTGTCGGAGCTGTCGGTTTCAATTATTAGAATTTTGCCATTATTGGGTAGGTCTAATTTAGGGAGATTTTTTCAAGCTAGTTTTATATTTTATAAAATCTGATCATCATTAAGATTCCAGTTCCATGCCATATTTTTTCATAGCTTCTTTTTATGAGGAGCGCATAATGTGGCTAAATTTTAGATTAAAGCTTCAGCATAATTGATACATCCTAAAAATCATTGTAATTCTTTTTTATTATTAATGCTAGAAAAGTTATCAATTTTGTGTAAAATGTGATCTTGTAGTTCAATAGTTCATTTATCAATTTTTAAACCTAAGAAGTCTATTTGTTGTGTTACAAAAACTACCTTTTTCTTACTTAAGGCAATACCATGTTTATATGTCTTTTGAGCAAATAAGGTTAAATGTTTTAGATGTAAAGGGAGTGTATTGCTAAAAATAAGAATATCGTCAACATTTATATATTCAAATGTATTAAATTTAGCAAATAAATGATCGATTCTTCGTTGGATATTTGCGGAGTATTTTTTAAGCCAAAGGGCATTACATTCCACTGATAGTGTCCTAGAGGGGTACTAAAGGCGGTTAATTATGTACTATCATGATGCATTTTTATTTGCCAAAAACCTAATTTACAATATAATTTGGAAAACCATCGTGCATTTTTTATTTGATTAATTAGTACTTCTTTGTTTAGTAAGAAGTATCCATCAAATTTTGTATTATCATTAAGTTTTTAATAATTGATGACCATTCGGGCTTTACCACGTACTTGTTCATGATTTCGGACCAAGAAGGCAAGACTATTGTGCGGACTATGACTTGGTTCAATAAGTTGAAGTTGTAATAATTTAGAGATTTGAAGTTTGAATTCTTTTTGTCATCAATTGTATATTTCATGGGTCAAACACGGATAAGTAGAGTGGGATTAATTGGTTCAATATGGGCAACATGTTCATCTTTGCCCAAAATTGTAAGGGGTTTTTAGAGAATGTTTTGGAAAATAATTGTTCGGCTAATTGTTTGATTTGTTATAATTTGTCAAGGTTGGTAAAGAGGTATAAATGTGTGACAAATTTCGAGTGAGTGGAAAGATGTGTTTGAATTAAAGTATCCAAATCACCACGCTGGCTGAAAAGGAGGTGGATTAGTGGGACCGTGAGAAACATGTTGTAGAATAAATGGAAAAATTAAAGTATATTTGCTATAATGATAAGGTGGGTAAGATATGGCAATGTATATTTTCTATAATGATACTAATAGCAAGAAGTTGAGCAAGAAGGATGGACTTTAGTATGATAGATCTATTTTGTACTAACATTTGAGAGTTGAATGTATGATTTTGTTCTAGATTTGTCATGTAATGAGGATATGTGATTTTCTAGTTGCGTATTATTTTTTAAGAGGACAAGGGATGTAGCTTGGATTGATGCAACCCTTTGGGTCTGTGTCATCCTTCCCCTTGTCCTCTTATGGGTGGTAGAGCAATATGAATGTTGTATTCAATTGGAGTTTCCTTTGAGCTTCATTTACTAGATTTGTCCCCTTACAACATGATGAGTATAAATAATATAGGCTTATAGGTTGAAGATTTGTTCAAGTTATTGTTTTTGAAGCTTGATTTTAAGAGTGAAGACCATCAAGTGTATAATGAATGACCCCATCTATGTTGAGGGTACATCTAGCTACTATTACTATTTATATTTTGGATTTAATAGCTTAAAGATATTGAGTCATTGATTGGACTTTCATTGATATATTGTAGAGTTCATTTTTATGTTGGATGAAGTGAGAATGCTTTGTGACTTAACGATAATGTTCTACTATGGACCAAATGTCTCTTCGTAATTTTAATTGATAACATATGAGATGAGTGAGGGGGAGATTGTGGAAAAAAAAGCAATATATATATATATATATAAGAAGCCAAAGAGTGATGTTATAATAGGATTAAATTATGTTCTATTGAATGGAGTGGGGGAATAAGTTGGGATATGGAGTCATCAATGTAGCCTTCAAATTTGTTTGCATGACTACTTTATGATTTGAGCTTCCACATTTGATAGTTTTTAGGTATTACCTAGGTATTGATGATAGTTTTGATGCTGCTCATAACAAAATTTGGTGGAGATTTGGTGAGGTTACAGATGGGGCTCTCGAGTTTGAAGGGAATTTGCTCTCGTCGATGATGGGGTGCATGGGGAGCTCGGAGAATGCTCGAAATGCTCGAGGAAGGTGCATGATGAGTTTGAATGGATGGGGAGGAGTATACTCTCCTCCCACTTGAAATAAGATCGTTTGCCTTTGGTAGTCATCCGAGGTTGCCAAAAAGGCGGGTGGTGTGGAGGTGAGAGGGAGTATAGTGGGCTACCATGGAGTATACACTCCTCTTTAGATGAACCAATGGTTGCCCATGGTGATTTCACCCTCTCTTGGCCAAAGGTTGAACCCAACTATCTTGGGTTAGGTTGGGTCAATGGTGCTTAGTCCAAGAAAGGCCAAAGGTGGCTGCCAAGACATGGGAAGGTGGATAATCTTTCTAAATATAGATTTTATCCCATTTGGAGGGCTTGGTTTCAATGGGTTTGACCCAACCTAAGTTCATCATGGGTTAGGCCCACTTTGACAGGCCTATGGTGACTCAAAGATGAGTCATGCCAAGTTTAGTTGGGTTTGAACTTGGTTTGGTTTAGTTTGACTCAATTTGACTCTTGTAGGTCAAATGGGTCATGTTGGGCTAAGTTGACCATTTTGAACAAATTGGGTCAAAGTGGGGATTTGATTAAGTTCAATTGGTCATTTGGAATGAGTTAGTGTAATTGGTTTTATTCAATTTGGACTAAATTTGGATTTGGTTCATATGGTTCAATATGGGTCAAATGGGTCATGTTGATCAATTTGACCAAATTGGCCAAAATAGCTTCAGAATGTTAGTCTATGTTCAATTGATCATTTATGATTGATTATAAGAGTTTATTTGATTTGATTTGGAATATAAAGTGATTTAATTTAATTTGACCCTTTAGATCAAATTAGGGTAGGTAGGCCACTTGGATTGGGTTGACTAAAGTGGGTCCAATTGAAGGTTGTCATGTTCATTATTCAATTTGTGATGGATGAGAAGCATTGGTTTCAACAAATTTAGTTTAGGATGTGATTTGGCCCAATTTGGCCCTTTAGATTAGTTTGGGTCAACATGGGTTAATGGGACCAAATTCTTGGTTAGGTTCAACAAATTATTGAGTATTCAATAGTGACATACAATTATTAATTAAGAGGTTGGATAGGTTGATTTGATTCAATGGTGGTTTGATTAATCTTTGGTCTAATTGGACCTTTTAGGTCACCTTGGGTTAAGTGGTTTAGTCAAGAAAATTTGGATTATTTGAGGCTATAGATGGTTGGTATATTCAATGATGAATTTGAAGTTGATTGTAAATGATTTGGGTTTGATTGGGTTTTGAGACTCATTTAAACCCTTTAGGTCAAATGGTCAACTTAAGTTACTTGAATCTAATCAATTTAGTTGGCTTGATTGCAAGTATTGGAATAGTTTGAATTGATCTATTTGATAGTTAAAATGATTGAGAGAATTAAATCGAGTTTGGTTTGTTGGAGTTGGTTTGAATGGAATAGTAGGATTTGAAGTGGGTTAGCTTGGGTTAAGGCTCACATTAACTTGGCTTGGAGCCTGGACTTGGAAATCAAACTCACTCATGGTGGATTGAAGAGAAGAGATTGAGATTTCAATCATTTGGTTTAGGTTCAAATAAATTGATGGGTATGAGTGTCGATTTAGGCCTTATGGTAGGTGGAGCCTACTCGTCCTAAGGTAAGCTCTAGGCCTAAGGTTAAGTCCTATAAGCTTTTAAGCCTGGGTTTAGTATTCTTTTAGTCACTAGAAGTGTCCTAGCATTAAGAAAACCTAAGTTTCTGGAATAATCCTAGACCTAGGATCGGAATGAACAATCCTCACTCCAAAAGTGAGGTCAACAGCTTGTTGATATCACTCCTCGGCATCATCATTGATGAACTTGCTGGCATCGTTAGATGCCTCTTCTACTCACCACCCGAGAGGCATGATGAATATGTCAATTGGAGAGAATACTAGAGCTAAGAAAGAGAAAGTAAGTCTTTAAAGAGAGAGAATGTTGAACCATTAATAATCTTCGGTCCAATTTATAAATCAGACCCAACGTCATGGGGCCTAAACATGGCATCAAGACACGGCTTCGTGTTGCGATCGACATCAAATTAACATGCAACAATGAGGTGTTGGTCTTCTTATCTCATTAGTTATTGTGCGGTTAAAATATAGATTTAATTATAATAAATTTCATAACTAATGTGTATGAAAAGTGTTGCAACGTCACGACGCCAATTAAAATGAGAATGTCGTTTCTTCTTTAATCAACTGCATAGTTATTAGTAATCTTGACTAGCATATCGACACTACATGGCGATGCTGTGCGTCAAATAGTCAAAATGACCAATAATGCTAGCATCGTGGCACCACCTAAGTAGCATCATGGCACTACCATGCAGTGCCGAGGCGCTGGGCCTCACAGCTCACAAGTACACCTAGACTGCCACCTAAGCAGATGCATAGGCGTCGTATTCTAGTGCCGAGGTGCTGCCCCCTTAAATAAAATATAATAATAAAAAAGGGGGACTATAACCCTAATTTTGGCATTCTAAAAAGATGTATGCCCAGTCTTCTATTCATTCACCATGTGAACATCTACCCATTTTCCATATGAACTCCACTATAATTTATTTGTTATGTGAACAAATTCACATCCGTACATCATGTAGACAACTCTAATTTTGGCATTCCAAAATGATTTAAGCCCAGCCTTCTATTCATTCACCATGTCAACATATGTTCATTCTCCATGCAAACTCCCTATAATTTGTTCTCCACACGAACAAATTCACATCCGTCCACCATGTGGACAACCCTAATTTTAGCATTCTAAAAGATGTAAGCCTAGCCTTCTATTTGTTCACCATGTAACATCTGTCATTCACCGCGAATAGATTTATATCCATATACTATGTGAACAACTCTAATTTTGGAAATCTAAATGGATGGAAGCCAAGCTTTATATTCATTCACCATGTGAGCATCTTCCCATTCGCTATGCGAACGCTCAATAACCTCTTCATCACGTGAACACTCTTACACCACTTACTAAAAATCTAAGTCTTCTCGAGATACACGATGGCATGATTGTCCAATTCTGAATATTATGCTCCATTGATGTATTACATTCCTATTTCGTTTTAGAAGGTCATCTAAACCACACTATACCTATAAGACAACAATGCATATCAAATAGATATGTTTGTTTCCAACCTTAATCGAGAGTGCTCTCTTACTGCGGTAATAGGGATAATTAATTATGGACTTGCAACCATAGGAAGTAAAATCCATATATAAATAAACCCTAATGTGATGTTAGAGAAAAATCTAGTTGAATATATACAAATTTATCTTATTAAAAATATACTCCTACCCATCTCATCCAAAGATGGTGGAGCAGCCTCGTAGGTATTTTTTCTGAGCGATTAGTGTTCAAAAGGTCAACTATGAAAGACAAATAAGTCTTTCTCTTATATGGAAAGTTGTCATGAACCTAGAATGATGGGAAGAGTTGCACTAATAAGATGAGGTCACTACAAGTGGTTAGGATAATTTTTGATGTGGCTTATGAGATTGACCCTCTTGATGGAAACCAAATTAGTTTTTGGATAAATATTTAAGAAGGATAGGAAGAGTGTCTAAGCTTTAGTGGAGTGAAATGGCATTAGAATAAGGTTAGTCACAATATAGCCCAAAAACTAAAAAAAATCCTAACTCTTAATTTATAATATTAGTTTAATAAAAATTGCTTATTTTGGTTTAAAACAATGGAATATGGTAATTCAAAGTATTAAAAGTGCTCTAAAGAAAGTTACAATTTTTAGGATAATTCTAATATATATATATATATATATATATATATATATATATATATATATATATATATATATATATATATATATATATATATATATATATATATATATATATATATATATCAAAATATTAGAGAGTATCTCCTCTAGTTAATAAACTATACTTGGAAATTGACTTTTGGAAAATAGGTTTGGAATTAAAGAATTATTAGAATTGTAGTTTATGGTTTTAAATGTGATATTAAAATTTTTACTCAATTACAATTAGTTTTAATCCCATGTATTGATTGTTATAATAAGATTAGATCTTGTTGTACTAAACCTTAGGTCAACCCTTCCCTATTTGGTTTTGAGTAGGTTTTCAAACAAGATATTAAAGGCAAAAATTTAAGATCCCTTGAGACTCTCACCAAGTAATATAAATGACATAATTAGAAGCTAACTATGAATTATTTGGTCTCACTTCATAAATTCTTAACATCACCATAAGGTCACTTAGAAAAGAAAAGTCCCCATATAATTCATTAACAAAAATCTTAGGTAGTTTTGGCAATTATTCACAAATTTGATGTTAACCGATTAGACTAGCCCATTTGATGGAGACCAATTAGTGTGCTTTTGATAAATTTTAAGAGGCCTTGGAAAAGGGCTAGGGCTTGGTGGATTAAAATGGAATAATGAATTAAGGTTTGAATAGGGTTGCCAAATATAATATAGCCTATAAGATGAAAACATTTAACTCCAACTTTAAAATTTAAGTGAGGTAAATTACAAGCTATTTGGGCTTGAAATTTTGGAATATGTTAATCTAAAGTGTTTGAGAGTGTACTAGAGAATTTTATAATTTTTAAGAAAAAATTAAATTTTTAAAATTTTTTAATATTAGGTTAGAGAGAATCTCCTCTAGCTGACAATAGTAACCTTTGGAAATAAACTTTTAAAAAATAGATTTAGGCTTATGTTTAGAGAGTATCTCCTCTAGCTTAGGTAAATGTGCTACAACTCTTGAAAAATGCATTTTAAAGTATTTAGTTATGATATAAAAATTCTCACAAAATTTTAGTTGTTTAAAGCCTACATATTGACAAGGTTAAGTCATGTCACAATAAACCCTATGAAAACCTTCCTTGATTTTAAGAAGGTCATTATGACTAAATATAAGAAAATTACTTGTAAAATTGAATGAAGAGAGTAAAAGAAGGCTATAATAAGAAATATTAGAATTTATATATAAAATGATAAGCTAATCGCTTGCCAAAGTGACTAGTTTGAAGAGAACATCAAATTATTTTCTATGGTAAGGTTCTATCAAGCCAATCCCCTTAAATTTTTCTCACTCAAAATATTTTCACAATAATATCCAATACTCCTTTTTTCATTTAAGCAATCAAATATATATGTATTATAAAAAGAAAATTTGGAATTTGTAAAAGAGAGAGAAGAGTGGTGGGCTAGCTAAGCATTAGATGAGGAAGGAGTAGTCATATTTGTGTAACTAGCTATAACCACCCCACCCTCTATATGAGTGATGACCAATCACTCTTGAGTGAAAAATGATTAATTGATAATTTTTTATAAATTATTTATTTTATATGAGTCTTACATAATATTTGCCTCATATATTTGAAAATAAACTTCAAACTCAAAAAAGTGGATTTAAATTTTATAAATTCAAAAGTTGAAATTTATAATTTTCAAAATTACATATATTTTACAAAAATAATGCAAATATGTACTCTTAAACAACTATTATCATGCTCATAAAATAAGAACTTTAATTTCAAGACTTTATTTTGTCTCTTCCCATGTAGCTTTGATTATCAATAGCTCTCTAAGCTCTAATAGTTGGTAACAATAATGGCCTGATTCTCAAGAGCAAAGATGGCATAACCAACCAAAATAATAGTGATATAAGATGGTTTGGAGGTCACTTAGGGTGGTTGGGTCGGCCATCCTTTAAGATATAAAGTTGGTTTAATCTAGAGATAGTGGAGAAAGTGGCATAAGAAAGTCTTGCATCAAGATTTTGGAATTCCTTCAAAACCCTTTCAACTTCAAAGCTTAAACACAAAACACATAAAATTAGTTAATATACAAATCAAATATATGATATAAGTACTTAAAGCACTTTGTATTTTGGATGAATTTTAATTATAAATTTAGGGCTATTTGGTTTGAATACCTTTGAGTGTAAAGTAATATAAATATAAGGGATTTTAAATTTTTTGTGTTTGGTAAGATGCAAAGTAAAATTTTAAAGTAATGTAATATATTTAGAATTCTTAGATAGATAAATTTTGGTGTACAATATATAATTTAAATAATAGCTACTGAGGTCCATATCTTAGATCATCACTAGTTGAAAGACCTCAAAAATAATTTACATTATAATTATTTTATCAAACAATAAAAAACAAACTCATGTATTTGTAGAATTTTTAACCAACTTAAAGTAATCCAAATACGCTGCATTCCTTCTACACTATATTCCTTTTTCAAGCAACCAAATAGCCTCTTAAAAATTTATTTATTTATTGCATGTGATATGAGTATATATATATATATATATATATATATATATATATATATATATATATATATATATATATATATATATATATATATATATATATATATATATATCATTTTAAAAGATAAAAATATTTTTTTACAATAAATTCAATGATAAAATATTATTTTAAAAAATTGTCAGTTTTTTAAAAGTGCCTATATTATTAATTCTTGTAAGATATGACTTACTTTATTATAAGATATAAATTTCTCATAATGTAAGCCCTTATGGTAAATTATATTCCAGGAGAAGTCATCTCCTAAGAATATTGATTAAAATAGTGCTAAATTTTTTTTTTCTAAAGTTTAGGGAAAATCATAATTTAAAAAATTTTAATATGAAACGACAATTCTTCATATTGATGCTAACGAAGGAAAAGTGAAAAAATTCTAGAATTTGAAATGCTCAAAACTATCTTATGTTGGGCATTTTAAGATTCAAATAATGTTTAAGCTAATTAATTATAAAGTTGGGGATTATGTTAATTTCATCAATGCAAGATAAAAAAACTAAAAAGTTAAAATTTGTTCATGCTAGTCAAAAAATTATCACCTTGGATTTGAAAACTAAGGGGCCATTTGGGATCATTTTTGTTTTCTATTTTTTGTTTTTATTTTATATTATTTTTAAAAATATATTTATTTAGAGTATTTTTTATGTGCTTTTATTTTTTATTTTTAAAAACAAAAAATGTTGTTTTTAAAAACACTCAAAATATCTAAAAGATGTAAAAGATATTTTGAGTATCTTTAAAAATAACGAGTGTAATTAAATAAGTTTTATTTTAAGCAAACATAAATAAAATAAAACAAAAATAAAAAATAAAAAATAAAAGTGATCCCAAACGGGCCCTAAGTTAAAAATTACCATTACGATAGTAATTAAAATCTAAGTCTAAGAAATGCAAAGCACTTATATAACCTAAAACTCTAGTAAGAGCTTAAGTTGTTCTAATAGAAAGTTTAGTTCTTTAAATGCCTATTGTCATCTCATGTTCAAGATATTCCGCCTAAATACATAAGGAAATTTTGAAAAAAAAAAAAAAAGCATATAATTATTGTATAGCACCTAATCAAATTATCAATAAAAATAAAAGCATAAGCAGTCATAAAATAAAAATTAGATGTGGCGAGATCCCATAATATATCCTAAAAATATATAATGCACAAAAAATTATAATTCTGATTATAAATTTTGTTCAGTAGATCTTCAAGATTTATCTGCATAGTTCTCCAAAGCTCTAAGATATCACCACAAAGCTTATCCTTCATGTTCACCCAAATTGAAATTCCTTGGCCTTACATAAGTTTTTTATCCATAATTTTTTATTCTAACAATATATTTACAAAATTAAATAAAGCAGTCATAAAATAAAAATTAGATGGTACTAATTTTTACCATCTAATTTTTAGTCTAAGGGTAGTATAGATTCAAATTATTTGATGTTTTATAACTTTATTTAGATTTGAATGTAAGGTTTAATTTTATTTGAGTTTTAATTAACATTGTGAATGGACGCTATCGCTCTTAGGTGAACAATAGCACTAAGGATGTCCGATGTAAGCAAAGGTGTACACCTCACCCAAAGGTTAAATGATACTTTAGTATGTCTTGCAAAGAGAGAAAATTTTAGGAGAATTTATGAGAACATGCAAAAATTATCCAATTTTAATTGTTTTAATAGTTTAATAAACTCTTAAATATCATGAAAGGAATTTTGTAGATTGTTTAGATTGTAAAGATTGTAAAGTCATTCCGAGTGAAAGTTTAATTACCCAGCATCGACTATTAATCGTAAATTTTAAGATAAAGAATTAGGATAAATAAATAAAATTATTGTCATAGAATTAGATGGGGCACTTAAAGAATACTAGTAAAATATTTTTAAGAGCAAGTTATAAGAGCTTAGAATTTGGGATATTCACGAAGAAGTTAATGTTATATGAGAAAAAGTAGCAAGTGAAATTAAGCAAGTTACAAAAAATATGCTTAGAGAATCAAAAGGGAAAGCTTCTTTTAATAAAAATAGTTGGTGGTAGAGTCAAAATGTGCAAGAAAAGATAAGAAATAATAAGTATTATTATAAAACTTGCTTTAGATGTAAAAACTCGGATAATCAGGAAAGATATAAAGTAGCCCGTATAGATTTTTAAAAAGTAATATATGATGGAAAGAAATTAGCTTTTAGTGATTTATATGATAGATTAGATACTAAATAAGGTGAAAGATATATGTATAAGTTAGCCAAGCAAAGAGATAGCAGAAGTAAAGATAAATGTTTAAGTGAGATGTATTAAGGATGAAAATCATAAAGTGATTTTCTTAGAAAAGGATATTGAATATAGGTAGATGAGTTATTTTAATAAACTTTCAATAAAAGATCTAAAAATATGATTGATTTTAGCAACCTTAATTTCCTAAAAAATAAAGAATTTTGTTTTTATCCTCGTATTAATAAATTTGAAGTTGGAGTAGCTTTAAAGAAAATGAAGTGTGGAAAAACAGTAGGACCTGATAACATTCCAAGAAGTGTAAAAATGTTTAGGAGATCAAGGAATTTCTTGACTTACAAATCTTTTTAATATTATTTTAAAGACTAAAACGATGCCAAATGAGTGGAGAAAGAGTTTGTTGGTTCTTATATTTAAGAATAAAGGTGATGCACAAGAGTGTGCAAATATAAAGGAATTAAGTTAATGTCTCATACATTAAAATTATGGGAGAGAGTAATTGAGCATAGGTTATGATGTGATACAAAAGTTTCTCAAAATCAGTTTGGTTTAATGATAGGTATATCTACTATGGAAGCTATACATTTGTTGAGTGGTTTGATGGAGAAGTATAGAGAAAATAAGGAGGATCTACATATGATATTTGTTGATTTAGAGAAAGCTTATGATAAAGTATCATGAGATGTTCTTTGGAGAGTTACAGAAAAGAAAGGAGTTAATATTAGTTATGTCCAAGTCATTAAGGATATGTATACTAGAGCTACTACTTGTGTCCAAACACAAGGAGGATTGACAAAATATTTTCCTATTTCAGTTGGATTACATCAAGGATCAGCTTTAAGCCCTATCTTTTTTGCTTTAGTTATGAATATTCTTACTAGGCATTTACAGGAAGATGTACCTTAGTGTATGATTTTTACTGGTGACATTTTTCTTGTTGACAAGACTAGAGAGGGAGTCTAAGAGAAACTTGAATTATAGAGGTTAACCTTAGAGTCTAATGGTTTTCATTTTAGTAGATCTAAAACTGAATATATAGAGTGTAATTTTAGTTGTAGAAGTTCTAATGGTAGTGTTGTGTAATTGGGTGACCAAGTCATTAAAAAGAGTGAGCGATTCAGATATCCAGGCTCTATTGTTCAAAATGATGGTGAAATAGATGGAGACATTATTAGTAGAATTCAAGTTGGATGGTTGAAGTGGAGAAATGTATCTACCCTGTTGTGTGATAGAAAAGTACTGCATAGACTTAAGAAAAAATTTTATAAGATGGTGGTAAGACTTGCAATGATTTATGGTGTAGAATGTTGGCCAATAAAAGAGAAACATAAGACTAAGTTAAGTGTTGCAAAGATGAGGATGCTCAAGTGGATGAGTGGATTTACTCTTAGAGATAAAATGCAAAATGAGTATGTTTGTGAAAAAGTTGGAGTAGCTCCAGGGGAAGATAAGATTAGTGAGAGTCGCATTAGATGGTTTAGCCATATAAAGTGTCGACCGTCTGATGTCCTCGTTAGGAGAGTAGATGTATTAGATTTGCCTTATGTTAAGAAAGGTAGAGGTAGACCTAAAAAGACTTGGTTAAGATGTATAAAACATGACCTTAGTTTATTAGAATTAAATGAAAATATGACACATAATGGGACACAATGGAGAAGAAGGATTAATGTAACTAACCCACATAGTGGGATAAAGGCTTGTTGTTGTTGTTGTTGTTGTTGTTATTGTTGCTTGTATACCTAGAATCATTGTTATAAAATTTAGATAGTGATAAATATTTAATTTAATTTTAATTTTTAACTAAAAATTACCTTGAACATTGAAAAATAAGGAAACCCAATCTTTAAAGTGCAAGTTGGCAATATATATATATATATATATATATATATATATATTATTCGTGAATCTTTTAATTTTTAGGCCATTTATTAAGAATTATTTAACCTAAGCATTTTCTTATTTTATTTTTTTTCAAATAAATTTTAAAATTTATTTAATTAGTTCCAAAGCATGAGTGATGCCTCACATATCACATAAAAATTTGGAGGCATTTAAAAATTATTTAGAAATTTATAATTATTTAAAGACTTAATTCTTATAATGTAATTCTATTTCTAAATGAATTTCAAAATTCATGAAGTTAATTCTAAAAGTCATGGATGACCTAAAGAATATCTCATAAAATTTGAAGATGTTTAAAATAATTTAATTTTGTTAATTTTTTTGAATTATCAATGGCGATAAACTTTTTTATGTAGATGATATTTAAATCCTATAAAATTAATTAAATCCTATAAACTTTTTTACGCAGATGAAACAATCCTAAGGATAATTTCATGAAAATTTAGAATCGAATGTGATTTAATGTTTTTTTAAAAATTTTATCGAACTATTAGTTTTGTGCGTGTGAAACCAAGTCGAGAGTGAAAGTTTACGCTTTAAATTTTATCATAAATCCTGCACACAGGTATTTAAAGAGTAAAAAAACTAATTTTTTTTATGAAAACCTCAAAAGAGGAAACCAGCCATTTGAAAAATCTTCCACTATGTATCTATTTCGAGTACAAAATCTTCCAGAATGGGATTAGAATTGCATCAGAAGGAACAACAACTATGTATCCGTGTGGTACAAAAGATGGTAAGATAAGAACAATGGACATCGACCGACGATGAATCATCATGATGGAGGCTGAGATTAACAAGACGAGGATCGGCTGAGGAGGTTGTTGACGTCCGATGGTGGCGGATTGTGCTAGGAGAATCTTCAAGCTTTAGGTTTCTCTCCTCTTGCTTCCTCTCATATGAGGAATTATATTTTAGATTGAAGATATCTTATAAATAGCAACCACTCCACTTCATCGACGTCGTAAAATGATTCTTTTGATCATTTGATATATTTTAAGTATTTGAATGCTCAAATGAAGTCAAAATTATGAGATCTTTTGTTAGATCCGCGCCAAGACGCTCGATTTGACTATAAACACTCCATGTTTAAGAGCTATTTATGGATTTAACTGATATCCCAAAGTTTTTAATGATATTTTAAGTGCTTGATCTCAACTAGTTTCAACTAAGGATCAACTTATTTTTGACATCAAGATTCGTGCTTCGACTAGTAGAATTTTCAGTGTCATATCAATTGCCCCCTATTTTTGGATGACATTATCTCAATCATCCAAAAATATATATGCCGAATACTTGAAAATAGCAGATTCTTCAATGAAATTTGTGGATCCATTAACCATTCATTTTGAGAGAGCAGATTTTCATGTGAGTACAATGTTATAATCATGAAGCGTGCGGGCCGGATGTGCTGCACGCAACGCAAAGATTGGGTTATGGATCCATTTGCATACAGGCACCCGCAAGGGCGCAGCAAAACCGCGCCAATGAGGGTATTTTCGTCCGTTTTTGTCCGTTTTTCACGGTTTTTCGTAATTTTGAGCAATTTTAAGCCATTTTTCTTGATTTTGACCTTTTGCCCCATAGGTCTATAAAACCAGGCTGGGGAGAAGGCACCTTCTCTTCTTCGAGAGAGGTCGAGGTGATCGGCCCATACCATCAAGGCTCCAGTTTTCCCTCGAAGAGATCTGCTCGGACCGCCAGGCATCAAGGCCCAGACCATACCTGAGCTCGATTTTCCCTCAAAGAGGCATCAACCGCCTCGTCAGACGAGTTTGAGCCATCATGAGTTCATATGGCGAGTTCGATTTTCTCTCAAAGAGCAACGCCTTCGGACCATCGTGGAGGTGATCAAGGCCCATAGTTCATACGAGTTCGATTTTCCCTCAAAGAGGCATCAACCGCTGTCGGACCGACCGGTTCGGAGGATCAAGGCCATAGTCATGGTGAGGCTCTAGTTTTCCTTGAAAGAGGCGAACCGCCCTTGTCGGACCGGGTTCGAGGCGATCAATGCCCATAGTTCATACTGGCTTAGCTTTTCCCTCAAAGAGCATCAACCGCCTGTCGACCGACGGTTCGGAGGCGATCAAGGCCCGTAGTTCATAGGCTCCGCTTTTCTCTTGAAAGAGGCATCAACCGCCTTGTCGGACCGACCGTTGGAGACATTATCGGTGATGACAACGGCAGTACGCGGTGGCGACGCCGATCGGTGATGATCGACGATGGTAGGCGGAGATGACGGCGATGATGGTGGTGACCGTGAGATGCGGGCGACGGCGGGTGACCGGGCGAGTGGTTGGTGGTCGATGGGGTGGTCAAGCAATTAGCGGCAATCGTAGACGGCGCGTATCTATGACCGGCGATGGTAATAGTGAGATTACGATGGTCAGCGACGGCGATGGTGGTGGTGACGGGGTTTCGCAGCGAATCAAATGACGTAATCGATGGTATGATGGCGTGTGATGACCCGGAGTGATGATTTTGACCTATCCAGGTTTTGTCGAGGTGACTCAATGACGCTAACTATAAAAGAGGTTGAATGGAAACCGGTGAGGATTTTGACCCATCCGGGTTGTTTCGAGTGTCGATTAACTTGTGGAAGAGGCCGGAAGTCACCAAGGACTTTTGACCTATCCTAGGTTGTCGAAAACTCAATGACGTTAACTGTATGGAAGAGGTTGAATTGAATCCGGATTTTGACCTATCCAGGTTGTTTGTCAAAGTGTTACTTGATGACGTTAACTGTATGGAAGAGGTCGCGGATGTCCACCAAGGACCTTTGACCTATCCTATTAAAGTGTTACTTGACTTCTTACCGTATGGAAGAGGTCCGATCAAGTCCCCTTGGGATTGATTATGCCCGAAGATACAACGTGAGTTGTATATTTCAAGTGGGAGGATTAAATGAAGAAGAAATAAGCTTGTAAGAAAAAAAGCTATAAATTCATTACTTGATAAGTTCTGGATACAATCATAAGATGATTTTAACACGGATATGAGTTTCAAGAAAATGACACAACAACAAAGTCTTTATCCCACTAAGTGGGGTCTATGAAGAGGAAATGACAACGAGATAAAATAAAAGTTGCAATAATTATGTAGAGAATTATCGATAATATTTTGGAGATTCTCTGTTCCAAGTTCGAGGTAGTTTTTCCTTCTAGATCCTTGAGCTTGAATGCCCCCACCATAGCTATAACTACATATGGTCCATCCCAAAGAGGTGAGAGTTTATTGAGGGCCTTTGCCTACTTTTGAGACTTTAGGACCAAGTCACCAGATATGGGACGAGATTTTACTCTTTGAAGTGATGAGCTACCCTTGGTGATAGGAAGCACCAAGTAGGGCCATGTCACGAGTTTCGGGAGTAGTCCAGTGTGTCGAGTTCATTACCATCATGATCGAATAATTGAACTCTTGGACTTGGAACCCGATATCTAGATATAATAGCTTCGTCAAACACAAGTTATATGGTGTCTCACCGCATATGCGTAAGCCCAAAGAAGATTAGAAAGCTCATCAACCCATTGCCCCGCCTTCTTAAGACATATTTTTAGTCCTTTGAGTATAGTCATGTTGGTAGCTTCAGTATGTCCGTTAGTTTGAGGATGTGCTACCGTATGTAGCAGCAGAATGTGAAGATCTTTGCAAAAGGACGTAAAGATTTTCCAAGAAATTGGGTTCATTAAGTGATGATCTTTGCAGAAGACGAATCGACATACTATATTTTTCCAAACAAATTATTTAGCATTTGCCTAGTGATTTTAGCGAGTGGTTTCCACCCATTTAGTGAAGTTCGACACTAAAATGATAAACTTTTGTTGCCCGATATAAAAGGTCCCATGATATCAATTTAATCGAGCAAAAGGCCACGGCTTTGAATGGATGAGAGCTCAGATGCATGTGAGGGAGGTTAGAGTGCAACCGAACTTGCATATTTTTTTGTGAACTCAAGGCTCTTGTTTCATAGGCCAATAGAACCCTTGCCTTATAATTTTAAGGGCTAGCTTCCTCCTAGTGTTCTCCACATATCCTGAGTGAACCTCTCTTAATGTAATCTTCTCAAGGTGAGAGGCATTTGAGGTCCGAGAAAGCTTTTGTATAGTTCACCGATAATAGTAAAGTTTGAAGCTTGTTCTGAGATGAGTTAAGTTGGGTCTCGTGAAGGGTTCCTTCTTGTAGAAAAGATAAGATGGGGTCCATCCAATGTTCCTTTATCTCATTAATTGCTTGAATTACCCATGACCCTTGGATACTGGAAAATATATTTCTTCAACATGCCTTCTCTTAAATAGATCCCTAGTAGATGTAGCAAGCTTACAGAGCGCCACCAGTATTCTTCTCAGATGTGAATGATTTGATGTGTCTTGAAATGGGCAAGAAGAGACTTACCAAGTGGAGGTATATGCTGATTATGATTATTAAAGTTTCCCTCAACTTGGGAGGCAAAAAGTTGAGAGTCAATGTGGATCACTAAGTCTTGAGCTTCGCAGTCAATGACAAGTCTCAACCCTGCTATGAGAGCCTCATATTCAGCCATATTATTAGTTACCAAAAATTTTAGGAAGTCCATACTCTAAGGTATTCTCACTGGGGAAATAAGTAAGATTCACTGACCGATTTCAAGCTCCATCAACATAGAGGGTCCATTGAGGAGATGAAAGGCATGTAGTAGATAGCTCCTCTAGAGTTGGGGCAATGCATTCCACTATAAAGTCTGTACTTGAGACTTTATAGAGTAGAAAAATTTATATCAAACTCTCCAATTCTACAGACCACTTGATTAACCTCCCAGATGCTTCTGGTTTCTGTAGGATGACCCTTAATGGTAAATGAGTGTAAACGCCGATAGTGTGAGCTTGGAAGTATGGACGTAATTTTTGCTGAGAAAACTAAAGCCAGAGCCACCTTATCGGCAAGTGGATAATGACTTTCTATATCAGAGAGAATTTTGCTGACATAATAAATTGGTTGTTGTATCCCATTTTCTTCGCACTAAACCGAGCTTATCATGGGAAGAGACGAGATATAAGTATAACATCTCTCCTTGAATAGGCTTGGATAGTAGGGTGGAGATGCTAAATACTAGCTCAAAAGCGATCGACATTCATCCAATTGAAATTATTATTTTTAGCTCCCTTTAATATTTTAAAGAATGACAAGTATTTATCCCCATAATGGGCTAGGAAGCGGGATAACGTAGCAATTCGTCCATTCAAATGTTGAACTTCCTTGATATTCTTCGGAGGAGTCATATCTTTGAGAGCTTTGATTTTCTGGGTTGGCCTCTATCCCATGGGTTACCATAAATCCAAGAAATTTTCGACGTAACCCCAAAAGCACATTTGGTCGTTAAGTTATATGTTATAACGTCAATAAGAAGATTAAAGCATATTTCTAAGTCAAAAATATATTGTGATTCTTCCAAGCTTTTCACTAACATGTCATCCACATATACCTCCATTGTGCGGCCTAATAGTCTTTAAAACCTTATTCATAAGGCGTTGATAGCACCAAAGATTTTTTTAACCCAAATGACATAACTTGGTAAAGATAAACCTTTATATGTTTGAAATGTTGTAGCTTCTTCATCCATTGGTCATTTTTATTTGGTTGTAACCAGAGTAAGCATCCAAAAAACTGAGCATTTGATGTCCATATATAGCATCAACCAATTGATCAATTCAAGGAAGAGGAAAACTATCTTTCAGGCAAGCCTTGTTAAGGTTAGTGTAATCAATACACATTCTCCATGTTTCATTTTTTTTCTTAACCATAACAACATTTGCTAGCCATGTAGGGTAATGTACCTCTCAGTATGAATCCCGCCTAAGCTTGTTAACTTCTTGTTCAATAGCGAGGCGATCGTGCAAAACTCGCTCTTTGGATGATGATTTGAATGTTGGATCAATCTTGAGGGAGTGCATGATCATTGGGGTCGCACCCGCATATGTGACTCCAAACAAAGATGTCTTGATTTCTGCAAGAAGTCTATGTATTTTTTTCTTTGTTCACCGAGAACAAAGATCCACTTGCACTATCGTAGTGGTTGGTCATCGATAATGCAACAAGAGCAAGTTCTACTAAAGTTTTGGGTACTTCTTCATCTCAAAAATTAAAATCTTGATGTTGAAGGTCAAGGGCGTTGAGCTTTGTCCAGATAACATGATTGCTATCTTGATTTTCATGCACACCCAACTCCAAGGGTTGGAAATTTCATCTTAAGATGAGATCCACGCACCAAAAATTGATTGAGGGGCCTTCCAAAGATAGTTATATGAATCGACTTGACCACCATGAATTGGATTAAATGAGTCACTTGTTGAGAAATTCACCAAGGACAACAGGAAGGGTGATTGTCCTCTACCGCACAAAGTGATTATCAAACCCGTAATGGTCTGGGTTGGAGCTTTTCCCCAACCGCCATGTTAAGAAATATGGAGTAAAATAAGACATCAATAACTCCCATTATCAATCAAAATTCTCTTAACATTATAGCATGGGTCACCGATCCGCATAAGTGGATCTTGATGAGGAACATGTACTCCTTCTAAGTCGTCATTAAAAGTGATGGAATGACGATTTAGACTTTTAACTCGCTCTTGAGATGGTAATGAGAACTTGATTAGATAGTATTGGTCCTCCGCATTGTTAATTTCTCCAACTTTGATGATTATTTTATGTTTGTGATGATTGTCCTAGTTGCCCCCCAGTTGGAGGTATGTTTGTTTGAGTCGATTGATTCTTCACAAATCGACGTAGATATCCTTGCTGAATGAGCCTCTCAATTTCTTCTTTAAGTTGTTTGCATGCCTCAGTATTATGTCCCTGACTTTGATGGAAGTGACAATATTGCTCGATTTTCTGGTTTCAATGGATGCGCCACTTGATATTTTCTTCATCTCGAATACATTATTGGAGGTTAACACGAGAACATGTCCTTTTGGTCATGGTTCACATCGTTGATATGGGGTCAGAGGGAGATCATGACCTTGTTGCTTCTTTTGATAGATGTCCGCATTCCTGGGTGCTTTTACATTTTCGTAGATTGCTCAAATTATTTGCAAGGGCAGTAATAGCCTCATCAGCAGAGATTTGTGCTTCCACATGATGAACCAAGTGATATGAGCGGACTGTCTTGCATTAGTGACAGGTAAAAGGCCTGACGAGTCCTCCAAGGAAAACTCCTCTTAATAGTTCATGGTCTACCTGTATTTGGCAAGCTTCTAAGGAGAACCTCGAAGTATTCCTTAAGTGATTCACCCTCATTTGATGAATGTGAGAGATGGGAGGAATCTTTAATGATCCTCCATTTGTGAACTTTCTACAAAAATCTTGGCGAAGTTCATCAAAGGTATGGATGGATCCCTTGGAAGGGAGTAGAACCAAGTGCGAGCTTGCCCTTGAGGGTAACTGGAAAGACGACAAAGCAAGGTGTCGGAGCTCATGGATATGCATGATAGTGTAATGGTCGATGTGTTCATGTGGGTGCCCCATCATGGAATCAATGCTCGGAAGCTTGAAACCACGGAATAGGATGTTGAAGAATAGCTAAAAGGTGAGGATTCTCATAGCATGAGGGGAAGATGATTGCCTTGAAGGTGAAATTGCCTTGCATTAAGCGTAATTATTAACATGACTAAATGGGGTCAGATGATAGAATCAAGCTACCAAATAATTGGTGGATTAGCATTGGTTGAGCTACATGATGGATGAGTAGAACTAGTAGTGCAAGGAGATCGATCACGCCTCTACGAGGAACTTCAGTGTCAAGGAGATTAGCATTTTGACCTCCCCCGGTTAACGATCGATCTTGGGGATATGTGTTTTCCGCGGTAGTGGCCGTTGTGTTCCTCACAAAAGTCAGATCATCTCATTTTGAGACTCTTCCATTCGACATCTTCTAAAGAGATTCCCATCGCCTTCAACGCAGGTCACGCCTATCGTGGGAGAGTGAGGCAGCTTGTGTCCTTGGTTCAAGGATTAGAGTGACGAGGAGCGGGAGGCTGCGACGCTATTGGCCATAACGAGGGTGTTCACAGAATTGATTGAAGGGTTCTTTTCCCATGATGCCAAACCGTCATGTTAGAAAACCGATGTAGAGTGAAAGTTTACGCTAGCTTTGTTGTGAAATCCAAAGACACACACGTATTTAAAGAGTGAACAAGAAAACCCCAAAATTTTACGTGAAAACCTCAAAAAGGGAAAACCACGGCCTAGCCCGAAAAAAAATCTTCCACTATGTATCATTTTGAGTACAAAATCTTCCGATAACGGATTACGATTGCATATGAGAAGGGAACAACAAATGTAGTCACATTCAAGTGGTAATAAGTTAGTGGTAAAACGATGATGAACAACGGAATCAATCGACGATGATGGCGATGACGAGATGGCGATGGTGGCGGTGCGGACCGTGGTCGGTAAGAAGTCAAGTAACGCTTGGCTAATACTAGATAGTCAAAAGGTCCTTGGTGACATCCTACGGTCCTTCCATGGTAAGATGTTAATTAATATCTTGACAATACCTGGATGCCAAAAAGGTCACGGTGGACTCCCACTTCATCCATGACGAGATGGCCGCCAATAATATCCAATCATCGGATAAGTAAAAATAGAACAAGAGTATATCACCCAAAAATAAAAAAATAAAATTTTCTGACGACCAACATGATGACATAAGCAAAAATCATATTAATACAAAATAATACATAGATAAAAAAAAATGCACCCTCAAGTGATACATGATATCAACATTTCAAAGATGTTAACTCAATTTTCATCTCAATGAAGGGTCTTGATGCTTGGTTGGAGATATATTAATAGTTTTGTGATGTACAAGAGGATTCTTTCATGAACTAATGTCCTCTAAACATTGAATCCTTCACTTCAACATCAAGAATATTACGAGCTTTATATGGTCTTGATAATGTTATTGAGAGTTCTTAAAGTCTTCCAATGCCTTCAGAAATTTCATTTGCTTGTCGACATTATAAGCTTTTCTAAAAGATCTTGTAATGCCTTCTTCTTTTCAAATTTCTTTCTTGATTGAGTCTTTTCTCTTTTTTTAAGATTCTATAATAAATGTGTGCTTCACCTAATAGAGAAAAGAAATTTAATGCTAATATCCTGAGTTATTTTTGGACTTAATAATTCTTTCTCATATTTCATTGATACTTTTTTATTCACAAATTCAAGATTTCACTCATCTAGAGTGACAAATGATTTATAATAATGTTGAGTTACATATATATATATAATATATATATATATATATATATATATATATATATATATATATATATATATATATATATATATATATATAAAACCATCACAAATATTACAATAAAAATGAGGAAAAGAAGAAAAGGAGGAGGAAGAAAAGACAACACATAATTTATCTTGATGTAGATAGATTTTAACATTAAGAATCAATTTGAAATGAACTCCCCATTATGAGTTGAAATAAAAACTCTAAATAGTTAAAATCTTTGAAAATAATTACTTAGATATGTTCTTTTCTTTTAAAGAAGAAACATACCATTTTTTAAACCTTTAGAAAGAACTCAAAATTGAGAGAGACTTGTCATTTTACTTTCAATGGAAGAGCATGAGATCTATGGAAAGGCCAAAAACTTTATCTTCAATAATGTATTTGCTAATATCGTAAATTTGTTTTTCAAATATTATTAAGAGTTATTTCATCTTCATCATCATTGGATCGGGTCATTCAATCTTATCTCTTGGAGGTACTCATTTTTTCACAAAAGAATCCATTACCAATTTTGATGGATCTTATAAAAATTCTATCAATTCTTATAGTGACAAGAACATCTGAGATCACATGTGAATTTGCATATTTGACACAAATATTGATGTTCAAAGTAACAACGCCTAAAAAAATTATGATCACTAGATTTAAATGAAAATTGTGAAAGCTATTCACATATTTTAAAGATCATAAACTTGAGTCGGAATCATTTTATGAAGAATCATTTCAAAAACAAGAAGTATCCATGATTCGATCACTTTTTTGGCAACAATAGCCACCAACTCGTAGGAAGTAAAATTTCTGAACACCATTAAACTATCTCATGTAATATGGATAGTATATCAAATGTCATGCTATTTTCTTATCATAAAATAATAAATAAACAAAGAGAAGAGAGAGAAATGACAAAATTGAGAATTTTTTGAATTCATAATACTGCATATCCTTTATTATGTCGCCATGGATAGCTTAAAATTTTGTATCTCACAAAAGAATTTATACATTAGAGATCAAAAGAAAAGGAGAAGTTATTCCCTAATGATGCTCAAATTACCTCAAACTTAAGATTTGAATGATGGTTAACTAACGCTTTATCTGGTTTATCAATGAACCATCCAATGAAGTTGCAAGAGATCTAATTTCCTAAGAAAAACTAAGCTTGATTTCAATAGATTTATCTTTCAAAAATAACAAATATATAAGATTCCAATTTAAAGGATTCTTTTAAAAATCAATAACACATATCTATCTCAAATGAAATGATGCTCTTTGGGAAAACAATAACGACATACCAATTGATCACAAAAATTCACGAGATACTAAAAACCAACAAATTTTAATATAATTAAAATATGGTCAAATGGATCTTTTGAAAAATAAACAATGACGATACCACTGATAAAAATACTTAGAAGAATTAAAATAAGAAGTGTCTTCTCTCTTTTATTTTATGATTTTATAAGAAAAAGTAAAAATTAAAGAAAACAAACTAAAAAAATACAAAAAAATCACAAAAATGGACAAAATTATGAATACTTCATGTATCTTACTAAATCTTATTTTTTGGCTTTGATTTTCAAGAAGCATATTCATTATAATTGTGTAAGATCATTATGATAGATCATTTTCTGGCCATATTCTATTATCTTATGTTAAATTGTCTGTCTATTTAATTGGATAAGTCATATCACAAAAGAAGATATGGATCTATAATAAATTGTTGTATATTAACACATCCTGATTATATTTCTTTTTATCACTTTGATCATAATCTTGTGCTCAAAAATCTGTTTGATATTTTTTTGATTCTCTATAAGAATTTGTTACTTCTAGTATTTGGCATATGTATTTTGGATAATTGAGATAATGTCATCCAAAAAAATAGGCAACCGATATGACACTTAAAATACCACTAATCGAGGTACGAATCTTGATGTCAAAAGCAAGTTGATCTTAAGTTGAAACTGGTTGAGATCAAGCACTTAAAATATCATTGGAAATTTTGGGATATCAATTAAATCCATAAATGGCTCTTAAACATGAAGTGTTTATATAAATCGAGCGTCCAGGCGGATCTAGCCCAAAATCTCATACGACTTCATCGAGCATTCGAATGCTTAAGATACATCAAATGATCAAAGGAATCATTTTGAGCCGTCTGATGGAGGGGAGTGGTTCGGATTATGCATGTATTTACAGAGACGCCACTCCTCAAATCTATAAATAGCCCCTCATTCTTCATATGAGGGGAGCCCAGGCAAGAGAGAGGAGAGACCTCTAAAGTTTGAAGATCCTCCAAGCATAATCGCTAACTCGGTTGTCAACCACCGGCGCTGGTCCCGCCGCCGCTGATCGCCACCGCCGCCGCTGATCATCATCGCCGGCCATCTCCGCCGGTCACCACCATCGTCACCGGTCATCCCTGCAATCATCGGCTTATTGCCGTCGGTCATCACTGCTGCCGGTCCGCTACTGGTCATGCCGCTTCCACTGCGACCGACTATCACTATTATCTCACGGCCGCGACTATCATCGCTGGCCACTGGCTGACCATCTCCGGCCATCCGCTGAGAGCATCACATCATCGGCCATTGATCTCGCTGTATTCATCATCATCTGCTACCACTAGTAACTGTTATAACTTGAACGTGACTATATATTGCGTTGCCTGATTTTGGGATTCACATTGTCAGCCCTTCTCATATGCAATTCTATAATCCTGTATCAGGAAAACTTGTACTCCAAAATAAATACATATTGGAAGATTTTACGGCCCAGGGTTTTCCATCTTTTGAGATTTTCAGAAAAAATTCTAGAGTTTTCTTGTTCACTCTTTAAATACATGTGTGTGTGCTGGATTTCACAACAAGGCTAACGTAAACTTTCACTCTACCACAACTGATTTTCTAGCACACAACAAGTTTTAATTTTAGAAAACTAAAAACACAAATTTTTGTTTTTAAAATCTATGAAAATTAAATTTTTTTTTCTATATTTATAACGATTATTAAGAGTCTATTAGCTAAGAAGACATTTTATAATTTGATCTTTTAACCAAACTCTAAAATTTTCACTTTGGGTCTGTTTGGCAAACCCATTTTGATCAACGCTTAAGCAAGCTAACTAATGGTATTGGCAAGCTCATGAATAGTTAGGGTCATTTGTGCTCATGAATAGTTATCTTCATTTAATCTGCCAGAAAGTTCCTTTGGATATAGATAAAATTATTTTCTAGTGATCTGATCGCTAGAAATTGTCGTTAGTTGCTATAAATATGACATCATCCCAACCTTCTTCCCATTTGATTCTTAGCCCTAATTTCTTAAACTGAGAGCAGTTAAGTTGTCTGCTACCACCTCCCCATTTTCCCACCTATTTAGTGAATTTCATGCAATTGAGATACACCTCCTTTCTCTTCTTCTTATAGTACATTTTAAAACATATCATGTATTTACATTTTTTATGCCTTGGCTACTCCGACACCATTTGCCATTGCCAGATTTTCTCCATTTTTGGTTCAAATAATCTCCTGTTTCTTCAAAAAATTTGAGGCATATTTTTTCCTTCACCTGATTTATTTTATTTCAAATTTCTATCATAATTTATCTTGTGTTATCACAACAATAAGAACAAAATAACTTATTAAATTAGTGATCAATTAAATTGTTAATTTAAATGATTTTATTTATCAAATTAAAAAAAAAAAGAGAAAAACAGAAATCAATTACAAAATAACTCATGAGCCAGCTCCAGCTCAACTCATTAAATAGCTTATGAGCTTTGCTCAATAAGCTAACAAGCTAATCTCAAGGCAACCCTAACTTGACTTACTAGCTTGTGAGCTAGCTTATTTAATAAATAATAATATTAAACATAAAATATATTAGAATTTAATAGTTAAATGAAACAATTGTTAAAAATATTTTTAAAAATATATATCTTAGAATTATTTTCTTTCTTACATACTAAATGATTTGGCTCATGAGCCAACTCGATCTTATATAATAAAGTCACGGTTGAGCTCAAACATGAATAATTAATCAAGCTAAAGCTCAAGCCAACGGTGGGTCATGACATTAGTTTGACACGACTCATTTACATCCTTAAGTATAACACACAAAAATTTAATATGAATGATTAAATTGTACATAGGAATTAACCTACGAATAAAACCTAATAGAAGGAACAACAATGACAATTCTTATAATATTAAAATTATGTTTTACCTCCATTTTACCTAAAATCTTAGACATGTTAAATCTTGTTTCTCCTATTTAATTTTGGGTTGGATTAGAACCGTAGGGGAAGAAAGATGAGGATTTCAATTGATGAAATCTCATCGACTAGGCAAGTAATTAATTTGTTCAATCGTGTTTATATTGTGGCCTGATAAAAAATTAATTCGGATTTGGGTTGAATTTTATCTGATTCTATCATATTTTGATTACTTGAATATAATTTAGTAGCACCCATTACCATTTTTAACTAAGTGGTTATAATATAGGCATTATTACATTGACATGATAATATTGTATTGACTGGTGTGTACTTAATCGACCCATGAACATTAATATTCATGCATACATTTATACTTGTTTTCTTGAATTTTACAACCTCTATATACTAATGACCTTGAATTCTTACTTTTGATGTATATAGCAATTGGATATCATGGCTTAAAGGACATGGATGAATAATCAATTTCTTTCTGAGCAAAAAATATTAGAATAATTTATTTAATGGGTTGAACATTTCAGCTATATTATTTGTTAATAACTAACTGGTTCAATTGCCCAAATGTGAAATATAAAAATCAGACAATTCTAACACCAGATGAAGTTAGACTTGATTTGTATTGAAGGAGATTTTAGCCTATCTGTTAGATTTGAATATCACATGGTGAGTATGTGTATCCCATCAAAAATCACTATGCTGCATCAACTAGTTATACATTAGCTAGTGCTAGTAAAACATGCATATATGAAGACATGGTCTTTGATGTAGCTAACCCAAATTTCAGGAAACTAATGAAGAAACTTCAAAGTCTAAGCTCAAAAATTTTATGATTTTTTAAGCATAGCACAACAACCATTATGGCATAGATATACTATTCATTCTAAGTTATTTGTGGTACTGAGATTACATGTATTAAGACAGATTTTAATATATCATGTGAATATTTCAATCAAATTATTAGGCTACTTAAGGAGACCAATCTACTAGATAATCTAGTTCCATCTAATTTTTATCAAATTAAAAATTAGTTTCTAAATTAGGATTATTTACACACACACAAAAAAATAGATTGTTGCATGAATGGTTGTATAATTTATATAAAAAAAAACATACATGAGTGATTGAGTGCAAATATTATGATGCTCAAATTATACAAAAAATGAAGCAAGAAATAACATAAGTAGAAGGATGCCCCACAAAAGAGACTAATTTATTTGACTCTTATTCAATTGAGCATATGATTTAGCATCATAATAAAGTAATGGAGCTATATAATTTGAGTCATCCATTAGATGCATTAGCATGGAGGACTTTGATCACACATATACAAATATTGTTGCTGAGCCAAGAAATGTATGTTCGGGTACAAGCAATATAATCTTCTATTAAAGATGTGCATAATAAGCCCTTAATTATTTCTCGTGCTTATTATTCCTAGGACACATAATTCTAAAGCTAAAATAGATGATCTAAAAATTTTATGAGAAGAATGTATCTTGATATGCAATGTCATAACAAGCCCCCACTTAGCTCCGCCCCTAGCCACAATAACACCAAAATGAAGAGGAGAGATTAACAATAATCTTAAATAGTAAGTAGGCTTCCATTACAAAGCCTGAGTCTTGTAGTTTTTTTTTTTTTTTTGATATTTGAGAGAATTTAATCTTAAATTCACATATGCAACATCAGTATAAGAGTTTAAACCTAAGATCTCTTGATTAAAAGCCTAAGCTTTTAATTACTGGGCTAAAATATCTTACACAAATCTTGTCCTATCACTTAAGAGGCAAAGATATATAACTCAAAGCCTATTTTTTTGTTTTTTTTTTTTTAAATAATTTTATTTTGTGTATTTATTTTTATGTTACTATTAAAAATTTATTTGTTTATTTTATTTTTAGTGTTTTTTATTTTTAAAAAGATGTAATGTTATTTTAAAAAATACTCAAAGCAACATTTGGTTGTTTTGAGTGTTTTTAAATGTAACTATTATGTGGTGTTTTAGTTTGGAGTCGTACATGACACCACACAGATTTAGGGAGTACTTATTGAAGTGATCGACTGTATGACATTAAGGTATAGTGAACCATCTCGAAAGATGAAAACATCACCCTACAATTGATTTAATCATCTAATAAGGACTCATAAGGAAGATGGGTTACATATATACCAGAGATCTTTCCCCTACTTTACATGGAGAAGTTAAGTAGAGTTTATTTTATGTAGGGTTCTTTAGTTCCCTATGAAAGTAAGCTTTCATAGTTAATTACATCTTAGAAAGAGAATTTTTTAAGAATACTCTTGATTAAAGTAGTCAATAAATATCCCAAAATATTTCAAAGTTAGACTATCGAAAAGATTAGATATTTATGCAAGTCAAGTGGAAGAATTCAAGTAGAGAGACTTATTTTTGGATTCCAAAAGAGGGTAAGTACGGAGCGCTCATGATACTAAGAAGCCTAGCGAGTACTCCAGTCTACCTTATAGTGAGGCTTTACATATTTAAAAGATCAAATTTAATTTATTTAAGTTGGAGTCTTTATTAGGATGCTAGGGCTTATAATCCATCAACATAAGATTGTGGAAAATGCCTAAGAGGTGTGGACTTATATTAGTAGCCCAAAGAAAATAAGTAGCATCAAAACCTAAATCTAGAATGCTTTAGTACAAGTTACAAGCACGACCTAAGTCTAATCAAAAAATGGGACATATAATGGTTTACCTCTACAAGAGAGAGTATACCCATCTCGACTCTTCTAGACTTATAACCGTCTGGAGTGGCTACCAGCTAAAACCTCTTACGCTTTAAAACCATGTAGGCCGGTCTTATGAAAATACAAGATTGCTAGGCTATTATTTAATTAGGAAGGAAACTAGAGTCCTAAACTCACTCTCTAAGAGACTAGATCATGATTGACATAAAAATATGACTTAGACTAATGCAAAAAATTATAATATTTTTATGCCATTTTGACACATTTATTTTAGACAAAGGCTTGGGACAATTATTCCTATATGCATGATGAAATAAGGTTATAGGCTAAATCAAGAGAGGTATTTTTCACTACAAGGGATGCCCTCAAAGGTCAAGCATATCCCCTATCATGCAAGAATGGAGACCCTCCCTATTCAAGAGTGAAACAAGATGATATGCATGATTGTTATAACATACATCATTCAACTAAGGGGTTGCTAAATCTTTTATTTATCTTGATTATAAACTTGGGCTTTAAGGTGAGGTTATGAGTTATTAGTGAGGGTAGAAATTTACTTTTATCCTAAAGAGCCTACCGCATCTATGTCATCATAATTTAAGAAACCTATGAAAAGCATGACATTTATATTGCAATTTAAACATATATATTTTATAAAAGAATAAGAGATAGTGCTACCAGGTACCATTGTACACCTCAGAAAAGAAAAGAAGTTGGGTAGTTGAGTTCTACCCTTATACATATTACAAAAGAATATTACAATTACAATAAAATAAATGCTATAGGGGTCTTCAACTTCTTATCTTTCTTTCTTTCCTTCTCTTCTTTTGGATTAGTCTTGCTTCAAGCTTCACAGGAGCTCCCAGGTCTTTGCCTTCTAGCCACTGTTCATTCTAAACCTCTTAACACTAATCCTAATCCTACTTACAAAAATTACATATGTATGGAAAATAAAATCTAACTACATCAACAAAATATATGTTAGCTAAACAAACATACAAGCCAAATAGTTATATTTCATATATTTGGACTTAACACTCTACACATGGGTAACTAAGCCCACTTGTCTTAATTGGATTATGCTTTGGGATATAAGCAATCTGCAAGCAAAAGTATTTATATTTATTTATTATTTTAGTGCCCCTTTTAGCATAATCCCCTACAAAAAATATCATTAGGCTATTAACGACCTAACATCTAGTCTATGCATAAGTAATCTTAACATCCAGTCTAAAATATTACATCATGAAATAAAACATAACACCACAATATACACCGCCCTAACCTAGAGCTAGAATTGGTGACTTAGTATTCTAATGTTTGTGCTAAGGTTTGGTGTGTTATGTCTTAGTTAGGGTTTAGAATTATGATTATCTAAAGTTTGAAATTATTTAAGTTAAATATTAGGGGATGTTTCACTTCAAGTTATTGAAAGGATTAGTTAATTTTAATTGGTATTTTCTTTGTTTCATTTGATGCATATTTGTTATCTAATTATTATAAAGAGAGAAAAGAAGTTTGACCTCCTTCTTCTCTATTCTAAGCTATTTTTTAAAGGTATGTTATTATGACTTGGGTTGCTTTAGTGAATGGCTTGTTAAGCATTTTGTAGAACTTAAGTTTGACTTAGTCTTAAAGAATTTTATTCAAACTTGAAAGGCATCTTAGGATTAATAAAATTGAATTACTATTACATGAAGAACATTCCATCATTCGTTTTTCATTATTAATAACATACATATGTTTCTAATATTATTATTATTGATACTTAATTTAACATATCAATACATGCAATATATATGTATATTTTGGCACACTTGAATAATTGTCAATGCATTTCATTTCTTAGCTAAGTATTCATACACATGTATTAGAGATTTAAGCAAGTATGTATCATCGTTAAATTAGGGAAGTGAGATTATCCAAGACCTCATTGGGGCTACTTAAAGCCTCATGTTCTTGGGATGTCTAGACTATATACTTGCCATCTTAAATGCATATGAATCTATACACAAGTATAGGAATGAAAATCATGCAAAGATTGTATTATAACAAATTACTTATTTATGTAAAGTAAAGTGCTATCCAAATTCTAATACATGTGCACATATGAATGAAATTAAGGAAGTACGTGATGTTGTTAAACTAGAGAAGTGAGATTATCTAAGACCTCATTGGGGCTACTTAAAGCCACATATTCTTAGGATGTCTGACTATATACTTGCTAACATTCAAACATATGTAAACATACAAATGAATTATGAAAATAGAATAATCCTTTAACATGTTTTAATTATAAGTAAATATAAATTTCATGGAATATTTATAGCCAACATTAACTTATATTTTCATTATTGACTTATAAATTTGAAAATAATTTTGAGATTTAGTAGTGATAATAGCTATGTGGTATTTATTTTCGGATTCATTTGTATGGGGGGGTGGGAGGGACACCACGCAGATCTGAGGGTGTACTTATTGAGGTGATTAGGTACAATATTGAGGGATAGTATACTATCTCAAAAGATAGAAGTCAATATCCTACAATGAACCTAATTATCTAATAAGAACTCTTAAGGCATGATGGGTCTTCGAATAAACCAGAGATTTTCCCCTACTTTAAATGGATGAATAAAGTAGGGTTTATTTAAACTAGGATCTAAAGTTACCTATGGGGACAAGCCCCCATAGTTAATTACATCTTAAGAAAAATGAATCCCTTAAGAATACTCTCGATTAAAGTACGTGATTGTGTCTCCAAAGAATTCAAAGATAAAACTATGAATAAATTGGTTGTATTTTAGAAAATCAAGTGGGATAGATCCAAGTGGAAGAGTTATTATCAAAACTAAAGGAGATGAGTAGGGAGTGCTCATGATACTAGGAAGCCTAGTGCACTCTAATATATCCTATGGTTGGGCTTTATATATTTGAAGTTGAGGAGATTTATTTATTTGAGTTAAAATTTTATTAGAAATCTAGGACTTATAATTCCATAATACAAGATTGTGAAAATGCCTAAGAGATGAGAATTTATATTTATAGCCCTAAAGGGAAATAACAACCTCGGATCCTAAATCTAGGGAGCGTTAGCAAGGACCAAAGCATGACCTAAATCTAAGGCAAAAGTGAGTATATGGTTTATCTCCACAAGAGAGAGTAAACCACCCCACTGCTGGACTTATAACCATATGGAGTGGCAGCTAACTCCTCCTATGCTTTAAATCCATGTAAACGAGGCATATGCTTTTGCAAGATGGCTAGTTGTTATTATTTAGAAAAAAACTAAGTCCTTAAACCCACTCCCTAAGAGACTAGAGCATGAGGAGTATGAATAATGACTTAAATCTAATAAAAATTTTTATCAAATTTTATTTAATTTGAGACTCTTTATTTTAACACAGATTATAAGATTTTGTATGCCTAAATGCATTAGAAGTTGATTATGGGTCAAATCAAAAGGGAAAGAGATGTTCTTCCATCATAGGCTCTCAATGGTTAAGCCATTACTATCTGGAAAAGATGGAATCCCTCTATTAACAAGAGTGAAATAAGATGATTATGCATGATATTAAACATACAACATCTAGCTAGAGGAAAGTTATGAGATTAAATATTTTATTATCTTCATTTAATGCCTAGGCTTTCATATGAGATTATGAGTTATTTTAGAGGTTTAGTTATGAGTTGTTAGTTTGGGTAGAAAGATTAATTTTTATCCTAGGAGCCTAATCGCATCTAGGCCATACAACAATCACCAATCATAAATAAACTATGAAAAGGCATGCTTTTCTTTAATACACAAGCTAAACAAATCATCAAATAATTTTATAAAACTATCACAAAAGAATAAAAATTCATGCAACCCAAAAAAAGAAATGTGCAACCCTTATACAACTTGGATTATAAGAGAATAATTATAATTACAAATGATGAATGTTATAGGAGTCTTCATTCTTCATTCTTCATCTCTTCACCTTTCATTTCTTCATTTTATTCGCTCCATTTCTTTCTTTCTTTTGGCTTTTTTTGAATGTGCTTGCTACAAAGATATCACATGGTACATAAGACTTGGTCTTATAACCAATGCTCATCCTAATCCCTCATAACACTTATCCTAGTCCTAATGAAAGATTACATTAAAAAAAGGAAAGTAAATCTAGCTATACTTGCAAAATAAATGTTAGCTACACCATACAACCCAAGCAGTTATATGAATAATTTGGACTTAGCACCCCACATATGGTTAATCAAGCCCACCTGTCCTAACTTGGGTTATGCTTAGGGGCTAAGCAACCTACACAGCAAAAAGCATTTATATTTTTATTACAACAGCCCCTTAAGCACAACCCCCTTATAGAAAGTATTATTAGGCTAATATCGACCTAACATCCAGACTATGCACATACACCATAACATCTAGTCTACAATAATACATCATAAAATAAGCATACATTAAACCATACCCCTAACATAAAGCTAGAAGTGGTGACTTAGTCTAATGTGTGTGCACTAAAGCTTGTGTGGTATGTCCTAACTATGCTTTAGAGTTATAATTTGCTAAGTGTGAGGTATTTCATTTATAAAGGGTTGATTTCTCTTTAGGTGATTTAATTGATTTGAAGATTTTACTGTATTTTCTTTTGTTTCATATATACACTTACACTTAACAATTATATAAAGAGAAGAAAGAGAGAGAATCTCTCTTTCATCTCTACCTTAAGTCACTTCTAAAGCAAGTTAATTAATCAATTTCCTTTAGTAAATGGCTTATTATATGTTTTAATCAATCTTAAGTTTAGGTTCACTCTAAATGACCTTATTCAACAAGAAAGACATCTTAAGATTAATTAAAATGAGTTACTATCATATAACTCATGTTTATTCATTTCTTTTCATCATGTATATCATGCATATGATTAAATCCTAAGCATACCTATACATACAATGTATGTCTTAGCACACTTAAATGATGAATGCAAAGAAATGTGTTTGGAATTTAAATATTTCATTTGATTGAATTATGAAAAGAGAGATTTTCTTCCATTAGTACACATTCACATGTATAAAAGTTTTAAGTGAGTACGACGCCATTGTTCTACACTAGGGGCATAAGGTACAAGACCTACTTAGGGCTACTTAAAGCCTCATAGCCCCGGGGTGTGCAGACTAATATACCACTTTTCTTAGATACATATGGATGTATAAACAACTATAAGGATAGAAAAACCCATGCAAAAGTAGTATTTGATTTATTTGATTATGATTCTTATTCATTGGTCACATCATACATACATATGTATAAGAGTTTTAAGTGAGTACGGTTCCATCATTTTACACTAGAAGGTGTAAGACCTACTTAGGGCTACTTAAAGCCTCACAGCCCTGGGGTGTCCAAACTAAAAGTACAAAAAGAACCAAATGAATGAGAAGTCATGCAAGAAGTCATATTTGATTTGATTATATGATTTACATATGTGATATGAAATTCTTCCTCAGTCTTAGCATGAAGATGTATAGGAGTAGATTTAGACAAATATTGTGTTCTTTTCAAATGAACTATACATTTATAAATCCATTGCAAATCCATATAAGATAAGGAAAGAGAGCTTCATATTGCAAATCTTAGATTATCAACACATGCAAACATATAGATACTTGTAATTAACATCATTCAATCTATTATAATTGATTTATGGGCTTTTAAAAATAACTTTTGATTTCATAGTAATAATAACCACACCTATTTTTAATTTAAATCACCACATGCAATTTGACATAAAAGAAACCATTTCATTTAGTTAATTTAAAAAAAAATGAATGCATGATTACATATGGCAAGCAAAATTTAACATGATTGGAAAGAAATAAAGAACATAAGCACATGATCTCATTTATTCCAATTAATTTCTAAGGACAATCATACTAAATAAGGCTACTTAAAATAAACCAAAGTTCTTAAATGACATTTTTAGTTTTGAGTTTGATTTAATTTAAGAAATGAAAGAGGTTTGCTAATCCTAATCCCATTTCCCATGTGTGAGTTAATTTAGTTTAATGAAGAAGCAATTATGTTGATTTTATGGTTTAATTAGGTTAGGGTATGAATTAAGCCAATTAACCTGCCTACATCACCTTAAGTTAATTAATTAATAATGAGCCAATATGATATGCAACCACATGAAAATAAATTTGCAGTGCTCCTAAGAAATGAAAGGGGCCTAATGCAATTGGCTCATGATTAATAGTTGATTATGCTTAAGGGATCTCACTTAACTACTTTTATGGTTTTCTCACACATGTGAGATAACTATAAGTTTATTATCTCCCACTTTGGGTTATTGAACACCCAAAGAGCTACCCAAGATTAGTTAGAGTTTGCTAAGGTATGAAGTGAATTTTAGATTGTGTTAATCAAGTTCATTAATTAATTGATTGAATTATTTGATTATATTTTGATTAGAATGATGGAATTAACTTAGGGAAAGGGATCAAGGACAAGGCCTCAATTTTTAACCCTAAGTCACTTCAAACACTCAATTAGGTTCTGATTTTTTTAATCTTGGAGATTAATTAATTAATTAAGTAATTAGTTACATCATTATTCATTAACTAATTAAATTCCAAAGAGTGAAGGAAACTTAAGAAATGAATTAGGAAAGTGTCCCAAACACATCCTTCTCACTCAATAGAGGTAATTAATAATTAATTAAACCACTATTCATTCACTAAATTATCACTAATCAAATTAAAAAAAAGTGATTTAATCAATTGATTTCTAATTAAGCCAATCAAAAAATAGAGAGAGGTCATCCCACTAAACATCTACAAAAATTTGGAGATCAATTAGGTGATTTATTAATGAATAATTAAGCTAATTAGATTTTCAATCAAACTTAATTAAGATAAAATCACTATTCAAAATTAGTTAATAATAATAATTTTAGATTCTACTCTGAAATATCTTTAAAATGAGCCTAAGTTTGTGTTTTTTGGATTTTTCTAGAATTAGTTATGAATTTAAGAATTTTCAAGATTAAAAATAAATAATTAAGCCTATTTAAAGCCTTAATCCTATCGGGCCATGTGGCGAATGATGTGGCACGCTTTTCACGTGGCGTGATGGGATTCATTATTTAAGTTATCACATCCAAAGGTGATGGTGGCGGCGCATCTAACCGTCGACCGATCGATAACCATGATTAAATATATGGATCTAAAGGAAAATGAGCATTTCTACATGTGATCAGATCAAGATCATCCATTTGAATCATGCAGAATGGACGGTTCAAGATCTATCGCCTTTTGAATGGCGAATGACGGTTATCGTCCATCGATCGATTGATCTGAGCTCACCTAAGCTCAGATGGAGATGAAATCAATCTCACACCTTGAGGAAGCAAAATAAAGCAATCCAACAGTAGAAATCGTGTGACATTACACTTTCTTTCACAAAAGACCATGCTATTTTCATTCAAGGATTGGTTTTAATGGCATACCTCACCGGAGCTTGTGACTGGCGGTTCCAATGATTGAGGAAGCTTCATTTGGTAGAATGAAGCTGTCACGAAGCTTTGGTTTGGTGTGGAACTAATGCATGAGGCGGCGATCGGTTGAACTCTCTGGTCGATGATGGGAAATGATTCTTTTCTCACTGCTTAGCTCCAAGAAGGTGTGTGCAAAGTTAATTGTACTTTAGGTGAGGTTTGAGCAAATGATAAGGTGACCTCTATTTCGCCACGTAAAATTGAGAATGGGGATTTTGGGAGGATCTCTTTAGGGTTGAATCGAGTGTGTGTGTGTGAGTGTGAGTGAGAACGATGGGGTATACCCCTCATTCCTTGGATTAGATAACTATGGATATTTTGGCTTTTTGGAACAGTGGCTGAGATGGGGAGCTTGATTTGGGCAGAGAATCATGTTAGCTTGCTTCCATTGAGTGGAGGAGGGTGAGAGTGGCTGTCATGGGATTAGTGGGTGTCCTATGGCTTTTCAAGTGTTCCAATGAGAATGGGAGGTGATTTCACCTCCCATGAGTCATGGCACACCCAACCACCCTCGCCATGGTCCCAAAGCTATGGACCTGAAAAGGTGCCAAGTGGCTAAGGGGAGAAAATGACCCAATTTGCATGTGTCTTACCTCATGGGATGCCCTAAACCCAAGGGAAAAAGATGGACATTTGGCTATAAATTTGATTTGGGCATATTTAAAATGGGTCAAAAGTGTGTTAGCCCAAATTTCAAGTGGTTTGGAGTTTATTTGATTTGATTTGGCTCGATTTGGCCTATTTAGATCAAATTAGGTTAGGTTGGGTCAAGTTGACCAGTTGGTCAAATTGGGTCAAACTAAGGGTTTGATCAAGTTCACATAACCAATTGGAGTATAATGGTGTCATTGGTTTGATTCAATTTGCTTGGATTTGATTATGGCTCATTCGGGTTTATATAGATCAAATGGGTTAAGTTCACCAATTTGACCAAAATGGGTTGAGTTAAGTGTTGAGTCAAGTTCAATTGGCTAATTGAAAAGGATTGTAGGCTTTAGTTTGATTTAATTTGGATTTAATTTTGATTTTGACTAATTTGACCCTTTATCTATCAAGTTGACCAATTGGTCAACTGGCTCACTATGGCTTTGGTCAAGTTCAAAAAGTGATTATGAGTGAGTTTGAATTAATGGTTTTAATCAATTTAACATATGGTGAATTTTAGCTAATTTGGGTTTCATTTAGGCTAAATGTTGACTTTATCAAAGACTAAGTTTGACTTGGTTTGACCCAATTTAAGATAATTGATCACCCTAGGGTGATTGTTGGTTATGTTGTGAGGTTTAGATGGGCTTAGTTCAATCCAATTTGGGTTGGGTTAGAACTTAGCTTAAAAAATTCCTTTAGGCGTCAAGTGAACATAAATAATTGGATGGCGATTCAAGTTTAGTTGAACTCACACATGAGCCAAGGATTGAAATATAAATCTAATTGCAAGTGGTTGGAGCCAAATGGGTTTTGGTTCATATAATAATTTCAAGTCAAAAGGGTTAACTTGGGTTTGATTTGGGTTAGCTTCGATTTGGTTTGATAATGGTGGTTTATGTTTATATTTAGGTCAATGATTGGAGGAATGATTGAATCATGAAGAAATCCATGAGTTTTGAATTAATAAAATTTGGCTAAAAAATTAAAATTAATGATTTTGATTTCAATCATTGATTTGGATTTGATTTATGATTTGGAATTTATTTGGAGATTGAATTTGATAATTGAGAAAATAAATTGGATTGATTTTGAATTTGGTTAAGGCTAAGTCAAAGATAAAATCAAAGTTTAAGGAATTGAGTTTGAATTCATCATGGGTTTATCATTTGATAATTGGATTTGATTTTGGAATTTGATTTGAATTTGATTTTATGATGGAAGCAAGGATTTGGTTTGGGATATAGGGTAGGCAAGTCCTCCTAAATCCCTAAGGCACAACCTATCTCTATGGCTAACTCTTCTAAGTCTTTAGGGTTAGGTTAAGTGTTCACCTGATCACTAAAAGTGTCTTAAGACTAAGGAACTCCTAGTGTTTATAAGTGTCCTAGATCTATGATAAGGAAGTTGAGAGCTCACTCCAAAAGTGGGTCAAGGCCAATAGTGTGGTGTGACTACAAGGCACACCGCACGTATGATTTGAGATGATGAATAACTAAGGATCGAACACTAACAAAAAATGATCTACTAAACCCAAGATGTAGAAGGAATAGATCTTGTGCAACTCCACTCATGTCAAGGACATAAGGGAGGAAGAATGGATCCACAAAGGGATCAGGCATGTGAACCTTCCACTAGGGAAGTAGGTTCAGGTTATCCACTTGGGATAAAGGGTTTGAGTTAGATGCAAAATATGATTTAGGTAGAGTATCCACTATGGATTAGAATGTATAACCCACCAAGGATAGATGTGTGAACCTTCCACTAGAGTTTGGGTTATCCACAGGGAGGATTTGATGATTTCTTTTGATTCAATGCAAGTTTGGATTGGATTTAATTGACTCCATTGGGGAGGTTGAGATGATTGATGCCTCGCTAGGGAGAAGTTGGTTGATTGTTTTTTTTAAGTTTAAATTTTGGGATTGATAATAGAAAGAAAGACTCCTTTCCATTTAAAAAGGGGTAGTCCACACCATGGTAGAACTATCCACCTAAGGGGTTGCTTTGGTACATGATGTTGGGAGATGGCATACTTACATCTCCAAGTAAGACAACCACCGGGTGATCTGTTGATAATAAATCAAGACCTAGGGCTTAAAATGAATGCCACTGGACTCATATCTAGTAGTGGGTAATGTCATTTTATTGAATTGTATTTATTTTAATTTGATAGATCTCTCGATATAGATCAAGAGAAGCTAATATCGCCTAGACTTGTCTTAGATTTACAAATCTAAAGGATCAATGGTGGTAGAGCTAACCAACCATGTCTTCTGTGCAATGGTCAAGTTGAAGAATCTACACAAGGAACACTGATTTGCAAATAAATTAAGTCAATATGCAGATTGAAAAGAATGTAATTATTGACCTCATTTTTGGATGAGCTCTCAACCCCTCCATCTTAGACATAGGACTTCTCTTAGACTTTAAGAGTTTTTTTAGTCTTAAGACACATCTAGTGATTAAATGGACACTCAACCTAACCCTAGAGACTTAGAAGAGTTAGCCATAGGAATAGGTCATGCCTTAGGGGTGTTAGGAAAGTTTGCCCACCCTATAGCTTGAACCAACTCCTCACTTCCTTCCTTCAAGTCCAATTCCAAATCAAGTCTAAACCAACTCCAAATTTCAAATCAAATTAACATCAAAACTTAAATCAATTCTAACTTAATTGATTTGCTCAAACTCAAATCAATTCCAAGTGATTGAAGCTTATGATTGAAATCCAAATTCCAAAAATATTTCCTGAGTCCTTTGATAACCTCTCATGGACTTAGCTCAAATCAAATCTAAATCAATTCAAATTCAAGGAATTTTCTCACAACCCTTTTATATTCTCATTTATATTCACATATATAAATGAAATATAAATTCAATCAAACCAAATTCAAAATTGAAATCAAATTTTATATTTTGATTCCCACTCATGGACTTAGATCAAATCAAATCTAAATCAATTCAAATTCAAGGAATTTTCTCACAACCCATTTATATTCTCATTTATATTCAAAAATATAAATGAAATATAAATTCAAATATCCAAAAATAAATTCAAAAATCAAATCCAAATTCAACCAAAATCCAACCTAAGCCTTTCAAGTCAAAATCTTGAACTTAACCAAATCAAATTCAAATCAAGCCAAACTCTTGATTTTTCTTCACAATCAATCCTACAATCATGAATCCAAATATAAATATAAACTTCAATCATCAAACCAAAACTAAATTCAAAAATCAAACCCAAGTCAAACTCATTTTTGAACTTGAAATTATCAATGAATCAAAACCCATTTGACTTCAAATCTCTTGCAAATGGATTTATATTTCAATCATAAGTCCAAATATGAGTTCAATCAAACTCAAATCAAGCTAAGCCATTTGACCTACTTAGGCTCATGACCCAAAGTGACCTAAAGTACCTTTTGAGCCAAATTCTAATCCTACCCAAATTGGATTGAAGTAAGCCCATCTAAGCCTCACACATTAACAATCATCATGAGATGATCAATCACTCAAATTGGTCAAACCAAGTCAAATCTGGGTTGACCTGCCACTTAGCCAAAATCCACCATAGGCCAAATTGATTGAAACCATTGATCAAAACTCAATTCATGATTAATGTTTGAACTTGTCAACATTTGAGCTCAACCCCAATTCCACTTGACCCAACCAAAAAGTCAAAATGTGTCAAAACTTGATCTAAGCCAAATAAATTGAAACCAATGGGTCAAATTCATTCTAAAATGATTGTTGAACTGACTGGCCTCAAAATTAGACCCAACCTAGCCCAATTGACTGAACCCAACTTGACTTAAAAGGTCAAATTGAGCAAAATCCAAATATAAACCAAATTGATTGAAAAAGATACCAATCCATTTCAAATGATCAACCAAACATAAACCAACCCATGACCTAACAAATAGGTCAAATTGGTCAACTTGACCCATTTGACCTAAATGAAATCAAATGAACCAAATTCAAATCTAAACTAAATTGAACCAAACCAAAGTTGCCAACACATTTCAAATGGTCATATGAACTTGACACAACCCTTGATTTGATCCAATTTGACCAATTGGTCAACTAGATCCAAGTTGACCCATTTTGACTTAAATGGGTCAACATGAGCCAAATCATATTAAATCAACTCTAAATTCATTGAAACTTCAACCCATTTTCAATCATACCAAACATACTCAAACTGAAATCCAAGCCAAATGACCATTTTACCTCTAGTGTAACCTAAAATCAAAACCACTTGGAATTTGGTCAATTCCTTTTCATGGACACTATTCTCTTAGGATCAAATGGTCACTAATGGACATGACCCAATGGGTTTGGCCCAACCCTACCTACTAAAAGACACCACCCATGGACATGAGCACATGGGAATCCTTCCTCCTTATTTTCACATGACAAACTTCTCCACTACCCCTAAAACCAAACCATCATGCAACTCTAAATGCCAAAATAACCCATTTAGGTATATTGGATCAAAATGACATAAGCACTCCATCATCCGATTCACCTGGGGAGATATACCCCCCTAATTTCATTGAACCAATGCCACATGAGCTAAGGAACCGAGGAAGCATTTGCAAAGCTCCTAGAGTGAATGCCATTTCTCCATTTTTGCTTTTCTTAAAAATAGGGAGCTCCTCTAAAATAATCCAATTCCTCCTTTGAGCACTTGAGGTCAATGAACTCATCCCAAGCTTCTTCCAAGCAAAAGGAGGTGGGACTTTGATTCGTCGAGCCTAATTGAAGGAGAGCTTGATCCATAGTAAGATCCACTCAACCAAATCACCTCAAATCTTCAACAGGGCTTTGTCTCCACTAGAAGAAGCTACCTCAATGGATTCAAGCGTCGATGATAGCCTCCAACGAGGTATGCAATCAACTCGAGCTTAAAGTAAACATTGTGTGGTCCTTTGTGAAAGAAATTCTCATCTCGTGAGAATTTGACCATTGGATATATTCTCCTTGCATCATTGAATTTGAGTTCATTCCAAGCTCATGCCTTAATCTTGCCCAAAGTGTGAAGATGTCCTTTCCAGGAAAAGGATGGATCATCCATCATTTTTTGACCATGATCAAGATCATGTAGGATCATTTACGTTTTGTCATTTTAATTGGATTTAATTAATTATCCTAATGATAATCTTCATAATTGTATTACTAATTCTAAAAAAAATATAAAAATACAAGGTAAAATGCACTGTAAAGATATTTCTTAGAAGAATAATCTAAAATTATTTCAACTAGATTTTGAATATTATACTTTCCTCAATTAGGGTTTTAATAACAACTTAATAATCCAAATTACTCTTTTATTATCCCACTAATTAATTCCAAACTTCTCATGTACATTTAGGGGGATGACTTCCTCCTCTTCTTGAGATTTAATGTTGATTAGGGAGATCAATTAATGAATTCTTAATTACTCTCTTCATGTAATTAAGAGTAATTAAGCATATGAACAGTGATTTAATCCCTTTATTAAGTTAATTAAACCTTGCTTAAGTAGAAAAGACGGTAATGGAATGGATTTGGAGAATTTTCCTTAAGCCATTCCTTAAACCCCTTTCCTTCCTTAATCAAAACTTAATTAAGGGTTAATCCCCTAATCACTTGCTTAATTAATTTGATTTTTAAAATAAAAACATTCAAGAACTTAATCAATCCACTTGGGTAGATGGTTAGGTGTTCAATAACCTAAGTGGCTTAAGAAAATCAAAATCCAACTCACATGTGTGGGAAGGGTTATGAAAGTACTTAAATTAAACCCTTTAGCTTAATTAATTAATCAATTGTGAGCCAAATACATTAGGCCCTTTCTTTCCTATATGCTTGATTTAAATTCCTTGTGGTTTTATGTCAAAATTAGCTCATAATTAAATTATGTTAAAAGTATGTAAAGGTAATTAATACACTTAATTCACACTTTAACCTAACCAAAGCATAAAAATTGATCTAATCATAAAAAATTAAACTAAAACATCATACACATGTGGAATGGGTTAGATCATCTTCTCACATTTCTCAAATTAAAATCAAACTCAAAATAAAACAAAGTCTCTTTAAAAAAAATTTGATTTAAAATAATCTTATTCCATAGGATCTTTAGAATTAATTAGGGTGAATGAATTTACATGCTTTCATCACTTTATTTCCTTCCTAGCATGCTAAATTTGTATTCCATATGAAAATCATGCATTCATGCTTTTTGAAAATCAAATTAAAAATGAAATGTTTTCTTTATGTCAACTTGCATATTTTGGCTAAAGTAAGATATGAATGGCTATTATCACTATTAAATCCCAAAATTATTTTTAAAACTTATGAATAAAACATCAAAATTGGTATGCTACTTATAATAATTTATAAGCTTGCATGTGAGAAAATATAAAGATGCATAGTGTGGTTTTCCTTCTTTTATTTATAGTTTTGAATAGATTTGGCAAAGTGTATTCATTTGAAAAGAACTCAACACTTGCTTAGATCCATTCCTATTCATTCCTATGTTATCACTTAAGAAGGACATCTACACTTACACAAATAAATTGCTTAAATAAATTAGACAAACAAACACAAACTTTTGTATCTTTCTTTTATCCATTCATTTCTTTTGTACATGTGTAGCATTTAAGGAAACTGGTATATTAGTCTGGACAATCCTAGGGTTGTGACTTTAAGTAGCCCTAAGTAGGTCTTGTACCTTACACCCGGTGCTAAAATGGCATCATTTCACTTATGCCTTTCATACATATATGTGTATATGAAAATGGATAAAAGAATCCCTCTTTTCTACTTAACCATGCATCATAAAAAATATTCAAATTCTTAAACAAATTCTCTTAGCATTCATAATAAAATGTGCTAAATATTTCCATCATTTACATGTAAAGATATGTTAGATTCATCCATACATGTTATACTTGTTGGGAAAGAAATGGTTTTATAATAAATTCACTTTACTTAAAATCAAAATGCCTTTAGAAATTTTTGAATAAGTTTGTTTCTCTAAACTTAGATTAACTTAAAATATAATAAACATACAAAACAAATCAAACATCACTTTTTAAAATTACTTAATAAAGGAAAAAAGTTCTCTTTGCTTTTCCTTTTAAATTAGGCTAATTTGATTCAATTTAACCAAATAAAAATAAAAATAAAACAACCAAAGAATATCAATTTAAAGAAAAAATGCTAACATTTTATACTTGAAAATTAAACCTAAAGCATATTAAGCATACCATAAGTTTGACCATGTTGGTACCAATTTATTTTTGTAGTTTTTAGTTATTTTTTTTCTTTTATTTGTTTTATAATTTTGTAATTTATGTTGGAATGAAATTGGTTAGATGATTTCATCCTAACATCTTTAAACCATCCAGGAACCAAAGAAGAATGAAGAAAAGAAAAAGAAAGAAGAAAAGAAGAATGAAAACCCCATAACATGAGTTTCCTTGCTTGATTGTATTTAATTCATTTGTAATCTGGGTTGTATAAGGGTAGAGCTCGGCTACCCAATTTATTTTCTGGTTTGTGTGGTGGAACCCGACCACAAATAGCCTTTTATTCTTTTATGCTAATTTTATAAATTGATTGATGTTTGTTTAACTTGCACATTAAGATGACATCTTTTCCTAATTTATTTCTTACTTTGATGTATGGCTTGGATGATGATTAGGCTCTTAGAGAAAAATAAATCTTCTACCAAATTAATCAACTTAAAATTAAAAATAAATAACTCATAACCTCACCTAAATCTTAAGCTAAAAATCAAGATAAAAGAATTAGCAATCCCTTAGCTGGATGTTGTCTTACTTTTCTAACATCATGCATAAAACCATATTATTTCCTTGATTGAGTTCTTTTGCCAAAGAACTTGGCTTGACTTGTGAGAGCCATGGTGGAAACACATCTAATTTCTCATGCATTAGGCATATAAATCCTAAATCCTATGTCAAATTGATTGTCCAAAATAAAATTAAAATGTAACAAAATTTGCAATAGATTTAAGTCATTAAAGCATTCCCCTACATGATCTCTGGGAGTGTTTTAAGGATTTAGTCTCTTTCTAAATAAAAAATAGCTTAGCTATCTTGCAAAAGCATTTCACTTGCCTACATATTTTAAAACCATAGGAGGAGTTAGTTGGCGACCACCCCCAGGCACTTGTAAGTCCAAACAGTCGAGTGGTTTATCTGCTTTTATGGAGGTAAACTGAATACCCATTTTTGCCTTAGATTTAGGTCATGCTTTTAGCCCTCAACAAAGCTCCCTAGATTTAGGTTCTGAGATTTCTTCTCCCCATTACGGGCTATAAGCATAAATCTTCACCTCTTAGGAATTTCTGTGACCTTGTATCATGGAATTATAAGCCCTAGCATTCAAATAAAAATTCAACTCAAACAAATTAATTCAATTTTGAAAATGTAAAGCCCAACCATAGATAGTTTGGGATGCTTACTAGGCTTCCTAGTATCTTAAGCATCCCCTACTGTTTTCATTTGGCTTCGATAAGATCTCCTCCTCTTGATCGATCCCACTTGACTTTCTAAAAATAAACCAATCGATAGTCCTACCATTTTCAAAATTTTGGAGACAATGATCATTTACCTTAATGAGAGTATTCTAAGGAATCTGCTTTAGAATGTAACTATGGGGGCTTGCCCAGGGAACTTAACAAACCCGATGAAAATAAACCCATTTTACTTTTTCATGTAAAGTAGGGGAAGAATCTCTAGTACATTCTGAAGACCCATAGTCCTTAGGAGTCCTTATTAATGTGATTAGATCCATTGTTAGGTGGTGACTTCTATCTCTTGAGATAGTACACATTTCCTCAATACCGTACCCAATCACCCTAATAAGATCATATGAAGATCTATGTGGCGTCTCGAAAAGGTGTATATTTCTATCTTCATTTATCCTTTCCAAAAGGATAGATGAAGGCCGAAATATTTTTTTCACCATAATGATAGGTTTATATCTTTCAAAGCAAAGATGATCGCCGGGGGAACCTTTTGGTGGCACAACAAGTTGAACCTGACCTAAGGGCAACTACTGAGATAGTACTGACTCGAGGACTTATCTCAACTGAAAGTAGTTAGGCAATTCCTATAGGGAGTTTTGCTAACACTGCCCTAAAGATAGGATGCTTGCTTAGGAAAAGGGGCCACTGAGGGCTTGAATTCCTAATCCACAAGCGAGGATATGTTTTGTTTATTTTATGTTATCATGGACTTTATTAGTTTGGGAGGGACCACACTAAGAAGAAACTCATATCAGTCTAGTCTTATCTTAGAATTACTAGACCAAGGGAGAATCTGCGCATCTGCAAGACAAATTCTCCAACCACAGGGGCGGCTACTAGGAAAGGGGAACTGTCCAATCTAAGAGTAACCCGGGTAGTTTCTAAATGAGTTCTCTAAGGATGTGATCCAAATAGAGTGCCCACTGGGAGGTGCCCGGGCATTATCAAAACCCTATAAAAGAAAGCCTCTAGGTGGGTGGCCAACTTAAGGAGAAAGCATGGACTCACATCCAAGAGTGTACCCACCGGGTGGGTCACCACAACATGGTGATAACCAACCAACCTAAGGTGTCCATCGTGTAATCGCCTAGAAAAGGTGTGCATGCTTACATCTCTAAAGTGAACGATTGATGGGATAATTTGTCTTCGGTGAGATAGGAACTATTCAACCTAGGGCGACTACTAAGCGAGGATTCCTATGTAAGGACTAAACCCAAGCTTAAAGTAGTCAAGAGGAAAGTAGAAACTAGGGGACTTATCCTAACATAAAATATACTTGACCTAGTCAGTACATGATGGCTAGTCTAAAAAGAAAGCATGTAAGCTTACATCCTCTTAAATAAATTCAACATGAGGTAGCTTACTAGATGCTTAGTAAGTCCTATCAAGATGACAAGCTGCTCGTTGGTTTGTAGTGGTCAAGTCAAGAAGAAAGCGCAGGGACTCACATCCACCAGATGAGTGACCACTAGAGTGACACACTAACAAGGTAGCATATCGGCCCGACTTAGAGTAGCTAATGAGTGAGTGCCACAATGGCTTGCTCCCACATCATAATAGCTCGAGACAAAAGATATGTGTTCATTTGGGAGAAAGAGGAATAGGATGCCGCTTGGGTTCTCTTACACCTACCCTAAACACATAATGAATGAAATGATGTCAGAGGCAATTATGACTCCACCAAGAAAGGATGCTCTGGTTCTCTATAACTTAGTTGTACTAGTCGAAATAAGATGCCTCTTGGGTTCTCTTACACCTAACCTAATAGCACTGGAGGATCATTTATCATTTGTGTTGGTGTTGTGGAGGGATATGTCGCCGTTCACTTACACCTACACCAAAACACATCATGGTGGATTCACAAGCAGAAGATATTTCTAACACATAAGAGATGGAATTTGATATGAATAGAAGTTTATTGATGATTATTTCAAACAAGATTTATGGATAGTATTTCCTTAAGTAGATCTCACTGATTGGAAGCATTGGGCACTCTCCTTTACAATTTATAGGCTAATAAGATCTTCCTTGGTAGACATTCTCTATGACAAAAAGGCCTTCCCAAGTGGGTTCAAACATGCCTCCCATCTTTCGACGGATAATAATTTGTCTCCTTAGAACTAAAAGAAGCTCTCCTACTTGAAAAGCTCTAAGAAAGACCAACTTTTTGTGAGGTTGAATCATTTTGGCTTTGTACAACTTGAGGTTCTGGCATGCCCGGAGGAATCTCTCCTCCAAACCAAGCTCTTCCAACAATTCTACTTTGTAGATTTTACCACAACTATCCTTAATGATGGAAGTTGGACTTTAATAGTAGAATGGCTTGCACCCATAAGGAGAATGGGATAGACTAAGTTGGAGTTTATGTGGTAAGTCCACAAGGCTTCAACTAACTCTTCACCGCTCATTATCAAGTTTTTTATTTAATATTTGGATGAGAGTCTTGTTGAATGCTTCTAGACCATTTTCTCTCGTAGTGTAGAGTATCTCCAATCTATGATGTATCTCAAAAACTATTGATTTTAGTACTTTGAATGAAGTAGTATTGATATAATTCATTGAGGCACCCAAACCAATATATATGGTTCCTAAAAAAGCACATGAGTGACCTTTCTAAGTGGGATTACCTCGCCCACTTGGAAGATGGAAATGGGAATGAATGAAGGACCCTTGGAAGAAGGAGGATCGACCACCACACCCAAATTTCCATGAGGCCAATGAATGATGGGTAGTTGGTGTAAGACCACACGACATTAGTGACATCTCCTAGCTACATCCATATCCTGATCATGAAGGCCAGTATCCTAGTCTTCTAAACTTGGCTTTCATCTTCAGACCGGATTGATGTGCTCCACATAATAATGAGTGTACCTTGGTCACGATCCTATGGGCTTCGTGTTTGTCCAGACAATGTAACCACATATGATTGAAAGATCATGCACAAGTGCAGAAAGGGCTCTCGCTTCACCCGGTGTGATTTCTCTTGAGGTAGTTTGTCAATATTTAGATAATCCATGGATGATTGCCTTTAATCTAACCGCCTATCCTTTTTGGCAACGACAACCTTCCCTTCAAGAGAGAGTCTCTTGATGGGTTCAGCGTCAATAAGGGATAATACTTGTCTATTTTGGACCCTTATTAGAATGGACTCATCTTTCGGACATGCCAGCTCTTTTGTAAGCTTGACCAATGCGTCTGCTACTCCGTTATCTCCTCAAAGAATCTTGTAGATAGTAACCTCTGAGATTTGGGCCAACAACTCCATGGTGTAATTATGGTAATGATGAAGCTTAGGCTTTAGAACCTTATAGAACCAATTGATTTGGTTGATGATGAGCTGAGAATCCTTGAAGATGTTGATGCTCTGGATGCATAGTGTAACCAACTCTAGATAGCAAATCGAGCCTCATATTCTTTCATGTTGTTGGTGCATGGATTGGATAGATGATATGAGAATCTCATCACACAGTGGTCTAGAGTTAGAGAACTATTCCTATCCCTACCTTCCTTAGGAGAGTAGATCGTGGTTATTCTCCTTTTTGAAAGAAACCCGCACCATCAAAATACATCTCCTAATGGCGAATGCTAGTGTCCTCTAAGTTCATAATTTATTCATCGAGGAGGTCATTATTAAGCGGAATCGAGGAAGTGCTATAAATCCACTAGTGCCCTTTCACCATGGAGGGTACAAATGTGATATTAAACTGTGATAAAATCATGGACCAATGTGCCAATCATCCGGATAGTGTCGGTCGTGTCATGAGATATTACATTGGATTGATCCTAGAGATTAGATTCACCTTATGAGAAATCATAGTGTATGCTTAAAGCTTAGTTTCTCAATAGGTGGGTAGTTTGCCTTAGCAGGGATTAGATGATGACTGAGGTAGTAGAGTGCATTTTCTTTTCCTTCATTATTAGTTTGAGCCAACAAAGTGCCAAGGGAGTCATCTAATGCAATGGTGTAGAGGATCAACAGCTTGCCCAGGATAGGGGCTACTAGAACTGAGGTCCATCAAGTAGTTGAAAGGCATGGAGGCACTTATCATCCCACTTGAATTTGACATCCTTTTGACAAGTTCTGAGAAATCATCCGATAGGTTGGAAATGAAGCGGAGCACCAACCCTTGGAATGATTAGACTTTTGGGATGGCATTTCTAAGATAGCTTTGATCTTCTCTAGATTGTCTCCTGACAACACACCCAAAAGAGTTTCTCAAATCTACTCAATGCACACTTTAGGGATTCATTTTGAGTTTAAATTATCTTAATTGTCAAAACTACTCAAGTCAAGAGATGGTCTTCCTTTTCTTTGATTTTGACTACTAGATCATCAACATAGTATTCAACTTGATGATGAATGAGTTCGTTGAAGATTCAAGTCATGGCTTGCTGGTATGTAGCACCAGCATTTTTAAGTCCAAAATGCATGACCTTATAATAATATATTTCGACGGAAAAAATAGTATTTCTTTCATCCTCGGCCATCTGATTTGGTTGTAGGATGACCCATCCAAAAGGAGAATACTACATGAGATGAGGCAATGTTGACCATTAATTCTGATATAGGAAGCAAAAATATATCCTTAGGACATGCCTTATTTAGATCCCTAAAATCGACGCATATGTGAATTTGGCCATTTTTTTCTTAATTGGAATGACACTGGACAACTAGGTAGGATATTTTTCTTCTCTGATAAAGCTAGCATCAATTAATTTCTTGATTTTAGAAGTGATCTGTTGTTCAATGTCTAACCGCATACGTCTAGGAGCTTGCTTGATAGGGTTAGCATTAGGTTCTATTGCTAGTTTGTGGCTACTGCGTCAGGAGATAAATTGAACATTATTTTCATAACTCCATGTGAAACATACCTTAAACTCAACTATTAGCCTAGCTAAGTCATTGATTTCTTCTTCATTCAATAAGGAACTGATGTATGTCGAACGTGGATTGTCTTCGGTTCTAAAGTTAATTTTTTTGAGCTCGTCAGTGGTTGATCTGATCTCCTCTTCAAACTCTGGCAATGTATCTCTGACTTTAAGATCATTTGGGTCATCTGAAGTTTCTAAACATACCTCCTCATAGGAGTTAGCATGATTCAAGAAGAACCTATTAGACCCCAAATGAGTGGTGATGACTAGGCAACAGTTATCATCACCAACTAGATCCATTATGTCAAATCCTAGTCCTGATCTTGATTGAGAATATCAATTTTGGTTGTCCCATAACCTTTCAAAGTAATCCGACCTATGTTTAGACCAAGTATACGGGATTAGTCCCTTCTTTGTTAGGTTAAGAACACAAGGTGAATACCAATTAAAAAGCAATTGTATTAAATCATTATATGAATCATCCTCAAGTTCTACATCAGCTTCTTGACTTGAGGATGATGCTTCCAATAAAAATCTCTTTGGATTGACATCTGTAGATGACTTGGGGGTCTCCTTAACTACTAAACCTTCAACTTTTTAGGAAAAAAGTAAGGTTAGAGCTAAGGTTCCCAACTGCCACCTGACTCTTATACATAATAGTGATTCAGATACATTCATACTTTGCTTGAAGGCCTGGTCTTCATTACTGTCTGGCTCAAAAGTCACCTCCAAAGGGACCCGCTGAGAGGGGTTGATCGACATGCTAACCACATGAGACTCATCCTCTGAACTAGATTTTAAGCTTATGTGGATAGCAGGTGTACTCCTATGAGCTGAAACATAGCTTCTATTGGGTGGCCAATTAGGAGGAGGTCTTCCATCTCTAGAACTATCTCTAGATCTGCCTCTGTCTTGAGCTGGCGGGGGTCGAGTCATCCTACCCATGTGTTCATACGGAGAAAAAAACTATGGACGGAATCCAATATTTGGCTCTACTTCTTCCTCGGTGTCTAATTCTCACTTATATTTTCATTTTCTTTTCCTTTTTTCTTTTCTTTTTCTTTTTCTTTTTCTTCATTTTCTTTTATTTCTTTTTCTTTTATTTTTTAACATTCACCAAGTTCTTTAGAATAAAATTTTTTATTTGGAAGAAGATAGTAGGCTACTTCCTCATATATCTTGACCTATCTAACTGAGAATGGCATCAAGTCTCCTTTGACACAATACTCGATTCCACCTCTTCGGAATTTGATATACTGATGTAAAGAGGATGGAACCGTGTTGTTTCCATATATCCATGGCCTACCGAGCAAAGTAGTGAAAGATGTATCCAAATCAATTATATAGAACTTGGCCTCTATCTTTAAGTCATCTATCTCCAATGGCAACACTATAGAGCCTAAAGCCCTCTTGCTTGTTCATTGAATCCTCTCAACATCATCTGATCTCCTCAAAGTTTGTAGATGTCAATCCTCAAGTATGCAAGGGTATTTAGACTCATAATATTCATTGATGCACCTGGATCAATTAACACCCTAGAGAGTCTGAATCTGCTCATTTCCACTGTGATGTAAAGGGGATGGTTGTGCTCAATTATCCCCAACAGAAGGTCTTCATCAGTGAATGTAACTCACGGGCTTATCTTGAATAACATGTCTCCTCTCAATAACGATAGAGCTAAGCATATAGAGTTTTGATCAATGACTCCCTCATCTCTTTGGATAAGACAAGGGCATCATATATGCTTAGTTTAGTTGGCAACTTTCTTAGGTGAGCGAGGACATTCTAGTTAACTTTGGGCTAGTCCTCCACAAGCATATTTATAGGCAGAGCATCTTGTGGATTGGCTATCTGTTTGCTTGAATCAATGACTTGCTTACCCATATCCTGAAGTGCTACCCTAGGAGGTAGAACTTTACCACTATGGAGGTTGACTTTAGTGACTTTATGAGATAGTTTAGTGTAAAGTTCTACCTTCTCATTAGGTTCACTTACAGCTTCTCCTATGGGATCATCGGAGTCAGATGGCTCCAAATCAATCTCAAGGGGTGAACCCAATGATTCAGTAATGGAAAATCTATTTTTAAATCAGAAGAAGAAGAGTGATCAGAACTAGAGTTATTATTAATTAGACTTGGAGAGCTATCTAAAGGAATAAACTCAAGAAGATCATCAAAAGTGTGACAGATGTAACCAAAATTAGCTTACTTTATTAATATCTTAGATTTAGATGAAGGTACAAAATATAAATCAACTAAAGTAAGCGGAGTGAGGAATTTGGCACGCCGACACATCAAGAAGAAGAGCTAGAGGAACTAGCGCAACTATGGGAGGAGTGACTGGGGTGGTTGTGCTATAGCTATCCGCAAGTGGAGGTTGTCGCTACTACTACTGGGCTTCTACCCCCTTCAAGTTATTCTTAGTAACTTGCAAACCTTCCTTAGAGTTGGAGATTTTTGTTGCCTCGCGCACCTACAAGGGTAACTTTCTGATCTTAGAAATTATTTTCTTGGAGGTTAGGGATAGGGAGATATCCCAACCTTCCTCTGTCTTAAGAAGATCATGTGTATCCCCAAGGATTACCCTAATAGAACTAGAGGGTTATTTTAGTAGGAATTCTTTAGGGATGATAATGGCACTCTACTTGTAGCTATGCTCAAGCTAGTCCTTAAAGCCAAAATAATCTTCTAAGATACGTCCTAACATGCGGTGGTAAGGGCAATAGTTCGGATCATGACTATTGCCCACTTCCTCTGCCCTCCTAGGCTCTGGTAACTAGAAATCAGGCTTCTTTAAGAAATTCTTAAAGATCTTACTGACTACCTCCCTCTTGAATGAATAAGGTTTATTCAATTTGTCAATAAGAGTAGGCAAATGATAGCTACCTAGTGTTGGGTAGGAATACTGTTGCTAATAACGCTGATGAGGATACTGTTGAGGATACTACTGAGGAGGCGATGATGGAGGCCATTGTGGCAATTGAGGTGGCTGGTATGACAGTCAAGGTGGTGGCAAAGGAGGTGGTATACGAGACTGCTGAACTCGAAGCTTGTCTAATTGAACCCTATCCGGCTGCTTCCCCTTATCAACTATTGTGACTGCCCCTGGCTTCTTCTCAAATGCCTTCTAAGGTTTGGGCATGGTTGACTGGTCATGGAAAGGCAACCTTCTGGCTTTCTCTTATAGACTAGCCGCCTTGTTGATTAGCTTCTTGAAGGTTTTGATTGTAAACCCCTTAAGCATGAAAGTGACCAGTCCATGGATATTCTTCAAGAGAATCTCAATGGTGTGTTATTCAAATAGTTGGTTCATATTTCATACTCAGGTTTCTCCACCTAAGAATGTAATCAATAAGGGACTCATTTGGATTTTGCTTGGTCACAATGAAGTAACCTACAGTAACCCTTTGCTGAGCTCTAACAAAGCTCTTGATGAAGAGGTGCTTCAACTTAGTGAATGTCTTTACCAATTATTGGGTAATTCGGCATACCAATCAAACACAATGCCCGTTAGACTACTAACGAACAATCTAAAAAAAAAAGAGCATCGCTACCTCCGACATTGCAATAGCTGGCCCTGAAGTGTGCAATTTGTTGGCAAGGGTTTCCACTGCCATCAAATATTTTGAAGGAACAAGGTACAAAACTTTTACGACATTGGACAACATCAAATTTCTCTGGGTAGGGTCTATCCTTTGGAACAAATGAGCTACCTTAGGTTTTTGCCAATGCATCCCTCACCTACTGTTCCACCATGTTTTTAATGTCTTTCTCATGCATGGAGGTGCTATCCACCACCTTCTTATGCAAGCTACCACTATCTTGATCTACTGGAGGTGTGGTCTTGGGCTGATCTAAGACATGTGCTGACTTAGGATGATCTATCTCTATTGGTATATGCTGTGGGACTGAGGCTTGATTTTGAAGTGCATGGAGGGCTGCTAATAAGTCTTCCACCCTCTTCTCTATCCAGTTGATATGATCATCCTTCTATTTAAGCTGTTGACGGAGGTGTTGGGTTGAATGGACGAGGTCATCTTCTTCAACTACAACACCTTCTAGACTATGCTAATCTTTATGGAGGGAGCTCTTAGTATCGACCATGTGGACCTCAATTGAATCCTCAAGAAGGTCATCCTCATCAGGATCTAAGGATACCCTCTCATTTTTCTAATCTATGGATTGCCTAAGAGTTCCCTTTTTTCGCAAAGTAGTGTCCTAAAATGTCATCTAAGGAGCGGTCTAACTGTGCCGGTATAAACACATGCTGTTGAGCGGTAGAGGGACTCTGCTCACTGATGGAGATACTTCTAACACTGCCTGTCACTAAAGTGCTAGCTCTAGGAGGGTCATGCTCACTGGAAGAGATACACTCATGACTCCTCGTCGATGGAGTGGTGTCCCTGGGGAGATCTACTGCCATGAGAACTGTAAAACTGTCTCCTTCCCCCTCTGTAATTATCGATGCCACTGGCTTTGATGGTGGTGGTGGTGGTGGTACAACTACGATGCTATGGGGTCACCACTCTTGCAGAATCACAGCTGAGGTAGAGGGTCGAGCAGGGAAGCTTGATCTCACCTCAGTAGGTGAGATGGAGGGAGCGAGATCTATGGGCTGTAGCCAGATCACCAGAGGGGATGGTCTTTACCCGGATGGTGTGAGTTGTATGGGTGATGGTGGACGATGAGGGGAGCGATGTGAAGGCAATACCGACTATCCCTCAATGGGAAATCTCTGTCTGCAGCAGGTAGCACCGGTAAGAACAATCCTATCTGAATGATCGACCTTGACAGGAGGGCGATCAGGAAAATCCATCAGAGTAGAGGCTACCGACTACCTAGCATACCTCCGTCACTCTCTCTTGTCTGCCTAAACAAATGCTTGTGCCTCCATGGCTCTCTCCCTGTGGATCTAACCCCTAAATACCCCTCAATGATATGTTTTGATGCCATGTATGTGATTTCTTGATTTTGAAAAGAGAGAAACTTCCACTCTAGCATATGTGAAATATGTTGAGTGGAGTTTCAATTTTATGTTATGATTTGAAAATAGAATCTTTATTCAACAAATTTGAGTATGTTGAATGAAGGTGACTATTTCCAAAAAAAAAGTGCTTTTAGAAAGTGTCATTTTGTAAAGAGTTTAGTTTCTTAAATTTATGATGAATCTTGCCTCACCAAGTTGGTGGTAAAGAGGTCCTAGATTTTTATTAGCTCTCCTTTTATTGATAAAATTTGTTTTTTACCTATTGGTGAGCCCAATAGAGGTTTCATGACCTGCACGAAGTAATGTCCTACAACCTAAATGATGTTGGCTAACTTTGCTTAAAGAATGAAATAACCTAAGTGCCAACAGAAGGAAAGGTAGTCTCAGACTCACATAAAATGCAAGTCCACTATCGACACTTGGAGACAATAATCATTTACTAGAGATGGAGAGAGGAACCAATCAGAGTCACCGTAAAAAATCATGGTGTTTATTTATTATTTATATGGGGGGGGCACCACACAGATCTGAGGGTGTACTTATTGAAGTGATCGGGTACGACATTGAGGGATAGTGTACTATCTCGAAAGATAGAAGTCAATACCCTATAATGGACTTAATCACTTAATAAGGACTCCTAAGGCATGATGGGTCTTCAAATATACTAGAGATTTTTACCCTACTTTATATGGACGAGTAAAGTAAGGTTATTTAAATCAGGTTCTAAAGTTTCCTATGGGGGGAAGCCCCCATAGTTAATTATATCTTAAAAAAATTAATCCCTTAAGAATACTCTCGATTAAAGTAGGCGATTATTGTCTCCAAAGAATTCAAAGATAGGACTATCAATAAATTGGTTGTGTTTTAAAAAATCAAGTGGGATGGATCAAAAAGGAAGAGTTATTATCGAAACCAAATGAGATGAGTAGGGAGTGCTCATGATACTAAGAAGCCTAGTGAGCACTCCAATATATCTTATGGTTGGGCTTTATATATTTGAAGTTGAGGAGATTTATTTATTTGAGTTAAATTTTATTCAAAATCTAGGACTTATAATTCCATAATACAAGATTGTGAAAATGCCTAAGAGGTGAGGATTTATGCTTGTAACCCCAAAGGAAAATAACAACCTCAGATCTTAAATTTATGGAGCATTAACAAGGGCCAAAGCATGACTTAAATATAAGACAAAAGTGGGTATATGGTTTACCTCCACAAGAGAGTAAATCACTAGACTGCTTGACTTATAACTGCATGGAGTGGCAGCCAGCTAACTATTCCTACACTTTAAATCCATGTAGGTAAGTCATATGCTTTTGCAAGATGGCTGGGTTGTTATTATTTAAAAAGAAACTAAGCCCTTAAACTCACTCCCTAAGAGACTAAAGCATGAGGGGTATGAATAATGACTTAAATCTAACATAAATTTTTATCAAATTTCATTTAATTTAGGACACTTTATTTTGACATAGGCTATGGGATTTTGTATACCTAAATACATGAGAAGTTGATTATGGGCCAAATCAAAAGGAAAAGAGGTGTTCTTCCATCATAAGATCTCAAAGGTTAAGCCCTATTATCCGCAAAGATGGAAGCCCTCTATTAACAAGAGTGAAATAGATGATTATGCATGATATTAAACATACAACATCTAGCTTTGATAAATTTTTATTATCTTGATTTAATGCCTAGGCTTTTATATGAGGTTATGAGTTATTTTAGAGGTTTAGTTATGAGTTAATAGTTTAAGTAGAAAGATTAATTTATATCCTAGAAGGCTAATCGCATACAGGATATACAATAATCACCAATCATAAATAAACTTGAAAAGCCATGCTTTTTTAATACATAAGCTAAATAAATCATCAAATAATTTTATAAAACTATCACAAAAGAATAAAAGGCCGATGCAGTTGGGTACCACCATACAACCCGAGAAGAAATGTGATAGCTAAGCTCTACCCTTATACAACTCGGATTATAAGAGAATAATTATAATTATAAATGATGAATGTTATGGGGGTCTTCATTCTTCATTCTTCATTCTTCATCTCTTCACCTTTCATTTCTTCATTTTATTCGCTCCCTTTCTTTCTTCCTTTTATCTTGATTTGAATGTGCTTGCTCCAAAGACATCACATGGTACATAAGACTTGGTCTTATAACCAATGCTCATCCTAATCCCCCATAACACTTATCCTAGTCGTAATTCTTAATTACATTAAAAAAGGAAAGTAAATCTAGATATACCTGCAAAATGAATGTTAGCTAAATACACCATACAACCTAAGCAGTTATATGAATAATTTGGACTTAACACCTTACACATGGGTAACCAAGCCCTCCTACCCTAACTTGAGTTATGTTGAGGGGCTAAGCAACCTGCACAACAAAAATATTTATATTTTTATTACAACGGCCCCTTAAGCACAACCCCCTGTAGAAAGCATAACTAGGCTAATATTGGCCTAACATCCAGACTACGCACATACACCCTAACATCTAGTCTACAATAATACATCATAAAATAAGCATACATCAAATCACACACTGCCCTAACATAAAGCTAGAAGTCATGACTTAGTCTAATATGTGTGCATTAAAGCTTGTGTGGTATGTCCTAACTAGGCTTTAGAGTTGTAATTTGCTAAGTGTGAGAGAATTAATTTATAAAGGGTTGATTTCTCTTTAGGTGATTTAATTGATTTAAAGATTTTACTTAGTATTTTCTTTTGTTTCATATAGCTTACACTTAACAACTAAGTGTTATAAAGAGAAGAAACAGAGAGAATCTCTCTTTCATCCCTACCTTAAGTCACTTTTAAAGAAAGTTAATTAATCAATTTTCTTTATCAAATAGCTTATTATATGTTTTAATCAATATTAAGTTTAGGTTCACTCTAAATGACGTTATTTAATAAGAAAGACATCTTAAGATTAATAAAAATGAGTTACTATCATATAACACATGTTTATTCATTTCTTTCCATAATATATATCATGCATATGATTAAATCTTAAGCATACCTATACATGCAATGTATGTCTTAGCACACTTAAATGATGAATGCAAAGAAATGTGTTTGGAATTTAAATATTTCATTTGATTGAATTATGAATGCATGTCTTTTTAATAGAAAATGAGAGATTTTTCATCCATTAGCTAGGTACACATTAACATGTATAAAAATTTTAAGTGAGTAAACCATTATTCTACTCCAGGGGCGTAAGGTATACGATCTACTTAGGGCTACTTAAAGTCTCGTAACCCCGAGGTGTCCAAACTAATATACCACTTTTCTTAGATACATATAGATGTATAAGCAACTACAAAGATAAAAAATCCATGCAAAAGTTGTATTTGATTATGATTCTTATTCATTGGTCACAACATACATACATACGTATAACAGTTTTAAGTGAATACGACACCATTGTTCTACACTGGGGGCGTAAGGTACAAGACTTACTTAGGGCTACTTAAAGCCTCGCAGCCCTAGGGTGTCTAGACTAATATACAACTTTTCTCAAATACATATAATTTTACAAAAAGAATCAAAAGAATGAGACGTCAAGCAAGAATTCATATTTGATTTGATTATATGATTTACATATGTGATATGAAATTCTTCCTATGTCTTAGGATGGAGATGTAGATGAGTAGATTTAGACAAATGTTGTATTCTTTCAAATGAATTATATATTTATAAATCCCATGTAAATCCATATAAGATAAGGAAAGAGAGCTTCATATTGCATATCTTATATTATCAACACATGCAAACTTATAAATACTTGTAATTAACATCATTCCATCTATTATAATTTATTTATCAACTTTTAAAAATAACTTTTTATTTAATAGTAATAATAGACACACCTATTTTTTATTTAAATCACCACATGCAATTTGACATAAAAGAAATCATTTTATTTAGTTAATTTTCAAAGAAATGAATTCATGATTACATATGGCAAGCGACATTTAATATGATTAGAAAGAAATAAAGAAACATAAGCACATTATCTGATTCATTCCAATTAATTCCTAAGGACAATCATACTTAATAAGGCTACTTAAAATAAACCAAAGTTCTTAAATGAAATTTTCAATTTTGAGTTTGATTTGATTTAGATAATGAAAGAGGTTTGTTGATCCTAATCCTATTCCCCATGTGTGAGTTAATTTGATCTAATGAAGAAGTAATTAAGTTGATTTTATGGTTTAATTAGGTTAGGGTATGAATTAAGCCACTTAATTAACCTTTGTCTGCATCACCTTAAGTTAATTAACTAATTAATAATGAGCCAATATGATATATAACCACATGAAAAGTAAATTTGCAATGCTCCTAAGAAATGAAAGAGTCCTAATGCAATTGGCTCATGATTAATAGTTAATTAGGCTTAAGGGATCTCACTTAACTACTTTTATGATTTTCTCACACATATGAGCTAATCATAATTTCTTTATCTTCCACTTTGGGTTATTGAACACTGAAAGAGCTACCTAAGATTAGTTAGAGGTTGCTAAGGTATGAAGTGAATTTTAGATTGTGTTAATCTAATTAATTGATTGAATTCTTTGATTATATTTTGATTAGAATGATGAAATTAACATAGAGAAAGGGATCAAGGACAAGGCCTCAATCCTTGACCCCTAAGTCACTTCAAACACTCAATTAGGTTTTAATTTTCTTTTTATCTTGGAGATTAATTAATTAATTAAGCAATTAGTTACATCATTAATCATTAACTAATTAAATTTCAAAGAGTGAAGGAAACTTAGAAATGAATTTGAAAAAGTATCCTAAACACATTCCCTAAGCTCCCTTACTGTTCAACATAGATAATTAGGCTTAAATAATTAAGTAAACCACTGTTCATTCACTAATTATCACTAATCAAATTAGAAAAGTGATTAAGGTTTAATCAATTGACCATGATTAAACCTAAGGATCGAAGGAAAATGAGCATTTCTACACGTGATCAGATTAGGACCCTTCCATTTTAATCAGCGAATGGACGATTCTATCTCCTTCGAAGGTGAGCTTAACTACCGCCCATCGAAATATTCGACCGAAGCTCACCCGATGGAGATGAAATCAATCCCACACCTTCGGGGAAGCAAACAAAGCAATCCAATAGTGGAAATCGTGTGACATAAAATTTTCTTTCACAAAATATCAAGCTATTTTCATTCAAGGATCAATTTTAATGGCATACTTCACCGGAGCTTCATCTGGTAGAAATGAAACCCTGTTGAGCCACACGAGCTTTTCTTTAGTGTAGTTTGCTTGGAAGACCAATATACAAGGCTTTGGTGATCGATCATGGTTGAACTCCTACTTCCAACGGTCATGGGCAATGGGAAATGATTCATTCTTGCTTGTTTGGCTCCAAGGAAGGTGTGTGCAAAGTTAATTACACTTTGGTGGAGCTTTGAACAAATGGCAATCAAAGGTGACCTCCTTTATTTCAGTTTCATGTAAAACTGAGAATAGGGATTTTGGGGAGCTCAGGAAGCCTTGGAAATTGCTCTGGAATCTCTCTCCTTAGCTACTAGGGTTGAATCAAGTGTTTGTGTGTGAGTGTGAGTGAGAATGAGGGGGGTATATCTTCTCATTCCTTGAATCAAATAGCAATGGCTGTTTTGGCCTTTTGGATCAATGGTTGAGACGGGGAGCTCAATTTAGGCAGAGAATCATGTTAGATGGCTTCCTTTAAGTGGAGGAGGGTGTGAGAGTGGTTTCCATGGGTGTAGTGGGTGTCCTATGGCTTTCCCAGTGTTCTAATGGGAATGGGGAGGTGATTTCACCTCCCCATGCATCATGGCGAACCCAACCACCCTTGGGTCTGGTCAGCCACGGTCCTAGGTGCCTAAGTAGACCTATGAATGGGTGTCAAGTGGCTAAGGGAGAAAATGACCCAATGTGCATGTATCTTATCTCATGGGTTGCCCTAAAACTAAGGGCAAAATAGTCATTTGACTATAGGCTTGATTTGGGTAGATTTGAAATGGGTCAAAAGTGGGTTAACCAAAATTTCAAGTAGTTTGGAGTTTATTTGATTTGATTTGGCTTGATTTGACCTATTTAGGTCAAATTGGGTTAGGTTGGGTCAAGTTGACCAATTGGTCAAATTGGGACAAAGGGTCAAGTTCACATGACCAATAGTAGTGTATTGGTGTCATTGGTTCGATTCAATTTGCTTTGGATTTGATTATGGCTCATTTGGGTTCATAAAGGTCAAATGGGTCAAGTTGACCAAATTGGGTTGAGTTAGGTATTGAGTCAAATTCAATTGGCTAATTGAAAATGATTGTAGGCTTTGGTTTGGTTTAATTTGGATTTAATTTGGATTTAATTTGGATTTAATTTGGATTTTGGCTAATTTAACCCTTTAGGTCAATTTGGGCTAGGTTGGGTCAAGTTGACCAATTGATTAACTCGGACTCAATTATGGCTTTGGTCAAGCTCAATAAGTGATTATGAGTGGGTTTGAATTAATGATTTAATCAATTTAGCATATGGTGAATTTTAGCTGGTTTGGGTTTCATTTGGGCTAAATGTTGACTTGGTCAAAGGCTAGGTTTGACTTGGTTTGACCCAATTGAAGATAATTGATTGCCCTAGGGAGATTGTTGGTTATGTTGTGAGGCTTGGATGGGCTTAGTTCAATCCAATTTGGGTAGGGTTAGGACTTGGCTTAAAAAGATTCCTTTAGGCCACTTTGGGTCAAGTGAGCCTAAATGGTTTAATTCACTTGTTCATGGCTTGATTCAAGTTTAGTCACACAGAAACCTAGGATTGAAATATAAATCCAATTGCAAGTGGTTTGGAGCCAAATGGGTTTTGGTTCATATGACAATTTCAAGTCAAAAGGGCTAACTTGGGTTTGATTTAGATTTGGTTTGATAATGGTGGTTTATTTTTATATTTAGGTCAATGATTGTAGGAATGATTGAAAAATGAAGAATTCCATGAGTTTTGAATTAGTTTGGGTATCATTTAGCCAAATTCAAGAATTCTAGCTAAAACGGCTAAAATTGGGAATTCAATTTGATTTGGGTTTCAATCATTTGATAGTTGGATTTAATTTATGATTTGGAATTTGATTGGAGATTTAATTTGATAATTGAGAAAATAAATTAGATTGTGGTTTATTTGAATTTGTTTAAGGCTAAGTCTGTAAGATAAAATCAAAGGGCTTAGGAAGGGATTTGGAGTTTGAATTTAATCATGGGTTTATCATTTGATAGATGATTTTAGAATTTGGATTTGAATTTGAGATTTGATTTGAAGATGGAAGTAAAGATTTGGTTTAGGCTATAGGATAGGCAAGTCCTCCTAAATCCCTAAGGCACAACCTATCCCTATGGCTAACTCTTCTAAGTCTCTAGGGTTAGGTTAAGTGTTTATATATATATATATATATATATATACATAACTATGTTAATTTGATTCTTTTGTTTGAAAACATGAATACATGATACAAATGGCATGTAAATTTATAATGATTGAAAAAGAATGACTAAATATTACTACAAAATGCATTCAATCACATTAATTCCTAAGGACAATCAAGTCAAATAAACATTCCTTAAGATTAATCAAAGTTGTTTACGAAATTTGATTTTTGGTGTTTGAATTATTAAAACCTAAAGAGAAAAAAAGACACTTAGTGTTTATCCCATCCCACATATATGACTTAATATGTTTAAAGAACGTAATTAAGTGGATTTTATATATTGATTAGGTTCAAGTAATTAAATAATCAAATTAATTACCCTTTCCTAAGCTTCTTTTAATTTAATTAACTATTTAATCATGAGCCTCCAATGATATGCATATGAGAAATTAAAATTTGTAATGCACGTGAAAGGACCTAATGCAATTAAGCTTATGCTTAAAGGTTAATTAAATTAAAGAAAGAACTAAGTCAAGTACTCATATGGTTTTTCCACACCCATGAGTTAACCATAAATTCCTTAATGATTTTATATTATTAAACACATAAAGAAAAAAATTAATAAATTAAATTTGAATTATCTGAACTCATTATTAATTTAATTTTATTTATCATCTTGTGATTAATTCTTTTAAATTAATGCCTAATTATTCCATGTATTAATTGACCCTCATAATGAAACACATTTTGAAAAATAATTATGAAAGGGGCCATAATTATTTTTTCTCACCATTCCCACTATTCAAAGTGATTAATCATTATAAATTATTTAATTTTTGTTGTTTAACCATTTTAATAAATATTAAATTAATTAAATAGGGTAATTAGAGCTGAAAATTACACATTCTTTAAATTACATGGCTAATAATCACACGAAAATTATGGGAGGCATAGGACATCCCATAGAACTATTCCACCAAATTTGAGATTAATAACTAAGTAATTAAGCTTTAATTAAAATAATTAACTTAAACTTTAAACTCTAATTAAGCATTGTTCAGTGGACATAACTTAGAGATTTTATTTTTCTTAAATTCTCCTCTATCTAACATTTCCAAAATGAGTTTATTTGTAATTTTTGGATTTTTTTTTTGAAATTTTGGCTATTTAATTATATTTTTAAGGCAATTAATTAATTAAACCATCTTTGATAAAACCGAGACTTTCTCAATGCAAGATTAGCTATTTATAATGTTTGACGTAGCAGCTGACTCAATGGCGACGAACGTGGTTTCGTCCTGATTGTCCGATCACAGATCAGACGCCTGAGATTAATCTCGTGGTTTCAAATGGATAAAATTCAAAAATCTAGTGGATTAAATCACGCTTCAATCACACCAATGCATGGATATGTCATTCCCCGCCGGAAGACTGACAGACGTTCTGAATTCGAGCTCATCAGAGCTCGTTCGATGGCAAAATTGACTCCAAAACATTTAGAAGGAAGTTCTAAAGGGATCCTACGGTGGCTACCAAGGCATAGGGAGTGGAAGAACCCATCCAAATGGGGATTTTGTCTCATTTGGGTGGCTTGGTTGAAGGGTATTGACCTAAACTAGGTTCACCATAGGTTGGGTCCACTTGGGCAAGCCCATGGTGACTCAAGGATGTTTCATATCAATTTGGTTGGGTTTGGCTCAATTGACCCATATATGTCAAATGGGTTCAATTGGGTCAAGTTGATCAATTGGACCAAATTGGGTCAAATTGGTGGCTTAGACAAGTTCAATTGGTCATTTGGAATGCATTGGTTTCATTGGTTTGATTCAATTTGAAGTGGATTTAGATTTAGTTCATTTGGATTCATTTGGGTCAAATGGGTTAAGTTGACCAATATGGTCAAATTCGCCAAATTGGCTTGGGCATGGGTTAGGTTTGTACTCAATTGATCAATTAGGAATGATTGTAAGTATTGGTTTGAATTGATTTGGATTAGGAATGATTTGGTTCAATTTGACCCTTTAGTTCAAATTGGGCTAAGTAGGTCAATTGGGTTGGGTTGACCAAATTAGATTCAATTGAATGTTGGATCATGTTCAATAATCAATTTATGATTGGTTAGAAGCATTGGTTGCAATCAATTTGGCTTATGATTTGATTTGGTAACTTGGGTCAAGAGACCAAATTGGTTTGGTTTGACTTAATTGGTTGCAATTGGGTGATTAAAGATTATCAACAATCATTATGGAAGGGATTGGATGAGTTGATTCAATCCAATTTGGGTTGTATTGAAGTTTGAATCAAATTGGTCATTTATGTCACATTGGGTCATGTGGACCAATTAGGTTATTGGGTGAATTAGGAGTTGGTGTTAGTGTTGAGAGGTTCAATGATGATTTAGGGTTGATTAGTGGCTTTGATTGCAATTGGCTTGGGTTTGAATGGGTTTCAACTCATTTGGACTTTGGGTTAAATGAGCTAATTTTTAAGGTCCAAGCTAATTTGTCTTGGAGCTTGGATTGAAAACTAAATTATGATTAATTGAATAGGTTTGAGGTTGGTTGAGTTTTAGTCATATGAGTTTTCATTTGAATATGTGAATGGGCATGAGTTTTGGTTTAGGCCATAGGATATGAAGGACCTATTTATTCTAAGACACCTCCTAGGCTTAGGATTATGTTCTCTAAGTCTCTAAATTTGGGTTTAGTATTTCCTTAATTACTATAAGTGTCTTATTACTAAGAAGACCCAAGTGCCTAGGAAGATTCCTAAATCTAGGATGAGAGGTCAATCCTTACTCCAAAAGTGAGGTCAACAACTATCAATATTAAAACACATTTTATTTTGAATTAAAGCATAAATAAATAAATAAAATAAAGAATAAATTAAAAAAGATTCCGAATAGCCCATAAATTTCAAGTGATAATTTCAAGAATTATTTGAGAGTTTCGAAGAAAGAACTAGCAATTTAACAATAAATAATGGGTTGGAGAGGTCTTCATCAACCAAAATATTAAACATTTTCCAGACACGATTTGTTAGAGACAATAATAACAACAATAATAATGAGCTTTTATGCCACCAAGTGGAAAAAGAAGTCGCATTATTATTTGGATTGAGTTGATTTGAATTTGGTTAAGGCTAAGTCCATGAGACAAAGGGCTTAGGTGGGATTTAGAGTTTAAATTTGATTTCAATCATTTGATGGTTGGATTTGATTAATTGATTTGAATTTGAGATTTGGTTTGAAAGAAGGAAGCAAGGATTGGGTTTAGTTATTTGAAAAGTTCTCCTAAACCCCTAAGGCACAACCTATTCCTATGGTTAACTCTGTTAAGTCTCTAAGGTTAGTTTAAGTGTTCACCTAATCACTAGAAGTGTCTTAAGACTAAGGAACCATTAGTGTCTATAAGAGTCCTAGATCTATGATGATGAAGTTGAGAGCTCACTCCAAAAGTGAGGTCAACAACTAATAGAATAAAACCATCATTACAAAAATATAATTCAAATTAGTTAATGAGATAAATTATTAACATTTACTCATGTATAATTCAAATAAACAAAAGTGAAATGTCCTAGAATGTTATAATATAAATTAATTACTATCTCTATATTTTATTTCTATTTTTAGATCACAAATGATGGTGATATTTAAAAGGATGCATAAAAGAACCTCTCATATATGTAATAGCTTGGCCATGCCAACACCAAACCTTGTCATAAAAGAAATTGATATTCTTGCCCCTTGTAATATAAACATTATCATCTTTGGCTTCAAATTTGAATCATAATACAAAATCATCATTGATTGAAATTAATATTGAAACCATGTTTGAAGATGGCTAGTAGCTTTTAAATAAAATGTAAACTAAATTCAAAAAAGATTCAATTGTTATTTAAACTAAGTTTGAATATGATTAAACATGGTTTAAATAATGTTCAAACCATTTTTGTCTTTTGATTGAAAGTAGTTTGAACTTATTGTTTAAATATTTTTTTCTTTAGTTTACATTTAATTTTTATTTAAATAACTTTAATTTTTTTGCTTAAAATCATTATAAATCACATAAATTATTAAACAATTTCCTTAATCATATGTTTATAATGTTATTCAAATAGTAAAAAAAAAATACACTTGGTTATGAAATTTTAATTAAACTTCAAAGTCCAATAAAATCACAACAACATGATCTTCTTACCTTCCTATAAGTAGTCTCAAAGAAAAGATTAAAAAAAAAAGTAGAAATGGTTATATGAAAGAAAAAAAAAAAAGAATCGAAGTGGAATTGTTTTTTGCTTTAAGAGGGTCTTACATGAAAAAAAGGACTAGAAGTGGATTACAAATAATTTTTTTTAAGATATTTGACTTGAACTTACTACTTAAGTACTTGACAAAAGTTTGCATAGATTTCAATTATGTGCAAGTGGTAGGATGGGACAGATTTATGTGGATTCTTCTTCCCTTAGCTCCTATATTGATCTACTCAATTAAAATTAAGAATACAAGGAGAGATTGGAATAATATGATTGTTAAAAAAATATTATAATTAAGATGGTACATGATGATGAGAATAAATGGGCAAATTGCGTCCCAACTACAAAATAGGGGAAGGTAGGTGATGTATCTACACGTCCTCTTAGTACTCACTTTAACAAAAAATTATGGTTTTTTGTAGCAACTTTAACACAGATGGCACCATAAAAGAAGAGATGTACTTCGTTCCGGTTACGTATTGCTATAAATTAGTCTAGAATTTATACATCACTATATCTACTTAGTAATACCATCTCTTAATTGCATCGAAACCTTCAATGGTGTAATGGAGACTTGATGAGCCTAAGGGCATGATTATAATAGTTTCTAGGACCTAGAAAATCTTCGCTTAGCAACTAGATTTGCCCTCATTGCTATCATTAAAGAGTTTTATGTCAATACAAAAGATATCATTGTTGAACATGCATTTATTGAGATGAATGTGCTATGTTATAGACTACAATTAAATGCATATTACATGCTAGACATTGACAATGATGGTGGGTAATCAATTTTTTTGAATGGTGGGACTCAACCATGAGGGAATTATTAATTTTTTGGCAGTATTGGGAAACCATTAGAAAAGTGGAAAAAGAGAAATTATTAATTTTTCTACTATAAGGCTCAAAATGGTATACAGAGACTAACATATTTTTACTTTCGCAATGTTGACAAATGGTTATCTGAGTAATGCTACAAAGGGGCATTAAGTTCACAACTACGTAATATAATACTATTGATAATTGACATTAGGGAATTTATTCACCTAACACATCCTCCACATCATACAAAAAAATGTGGTGTTGTGAAAGGACTCAACTACCTATCTTTGATCTATGGTTTGTTTTGGCAAGCTAGCATCTCTATAGGTGTAGTAGAAGAAGTGATACATCTAAATGTGTATTCAGTAAAAAATATTTAGTAGATGAGATGCATGTTATTTTATAATCATGTGTATAAAATGAAGAATTATATGCCTTTGATATACATGAATCAAAGGAGGCATGCCATTACTTGGTATTAAAATAATAATATTTAGATGGATTGGAGGAGTGCTTCAAGGGTTAAGTAGCGTTGAATAAGTTGGAGCAATGATAGGACTGAACTAGGAGTGCATGGGCACAAATAAGAGCTATCTCATAGTATGTACTTCTCAACACTATAATTATGTCATTTCCATCAAAGTATCCCGACCTCCCTAAGTAAAAGAGAAGGATAACAACTAGCACTTTGACAATATAAAGTTCTTTATCTCTGATTTTTTTCTTACTTTTAACTAATGGATTATACATTTGTATTTACTACAAACAATGCTAAAGTCAAGTATAGGGGAAATTTATTTTAACTTATTTCAAGCAAGGCAGATCCTATTATCTTCTTTATTATAATATTTTGGTGACTGCAATCTATGCTTTTAGTTGTTGCTTATTTTATTTCATATATTTTTTGTTTAATTGCTTTCTTATGATTACTTGGTATATTTTTGTAGAAGGAAAAAAGAGAAATAGAATTTGTATCTTGCTAGTGAAACTTTTATCTATTATATATATTGTTTTGAATAATAAGGATTTTTGCATGTCATTATTAGTTATTTGTGAAAAATTATTAAACATGGTGTTGATCTCTGTTATATTTTTTTGAGATTTATCTACTATTTATAATTATTTTACTACATAATATATTATATCTAAATTCAGTGTAAATGAGCCCGCTTGGGCAAGCTAAATATTTGTTGGTGCTCAGCTTGTTTAGAAATTTCTCTATACAAGTTCGGTTCATATTTGAAATTGTTCAAAATATCATTATTAGATTTATCTTGTATTGTTCAAAATGGGTTGTGTAAGCTCCAATTGACTCAAAGTTTTAAATGTTCATAAACAAATTTTATATAAATTATCTTAGTTTGAATAAAACAAATCATGGTGGGGAAATTCAACAATTATGAATGAAAACTTTTATAAAAAAAAAAAATAGAAATAGTAAATTTTTATTACAAAACTATGACAAGCAAGATCAAAACCTATCTCACTACATAAATAGAGACACATAGTCACGCCTTATTACCAACTCTATCACATCCACTATGGTGAAATCCTTATACAAATATAAATACATGCATATATATATATACATACATACATACATACATACATATATATATACATACATACATATATATATATATATATATTTATATATATATATATATATATATATATATATATATAGTATATATATATTATCAAACTAGAGGAATATTTGTTATTCATATTTGACTTGTTTACTAAACTAGCGATTTGATCACGAGATACTTAACGAGCTCAACACCAGATAGTCATGAACAATTAGGTTTTTTAACAACCCTAGTCTTAATCAAATTAATAATATATCTTAAGTTTATATTTTTTGTTAATACTCTTGGTTTGAACATAAAAAAACTAAATTTGCTATATTTCTCTCAAATCTACATATAAGTAAAACATAGTTTGGGCAATCATAAAATACAAGAAAATATTAATTTGCAAGTTCAAAAAAAGGAATAGATGGATTGTGTACCAGCATATCAAACATAAAAAAAAGGATAAGACTTATCACTCGTAAGAAAAGGAATGAGAATTATGATCCTCTCAGTTTAATAGACATTGATGTATTGTTATATAATAATTCATAGTCATGTTTTAGGATTTTTAAAGTAATTTTGAGTGTGAAATAATGTATGAGTTAATTTTGGCATATAAGTATTGTTGGAGGATATATTTGATTGGTTGTTTTGGTTTTGTAAAAATTAATGAGTATGCAGGTTGTGGAATCTCTAAATTAAATTGATTAAGTGTCATAATGAAAGGGATAAGAGTATGTTAATGTATTGAGCAATTAATTTTTTATAATTTTTAATACATATAACTAATATAAGAAATAAAAAAATTTAAAGTTTAAAATAATTTTAGCGGAAGTAATGTATAATGTAATAAGCATGTTTGACTTTCAAAATTCTCAAATTATATTTCTTTGTGTTTCATGTAGCTTTGGTTGAGTACAAGTGAAGATCTATGTATAGAAGTGTTTGTTAGGCAGTAATTTGAAAGATTTTTTTATTAAATCTTTAATTATTATTATTATTATTATTATTATTATTATTTCTTTAATCTTGAAATCCACTAAACTGATTTAAATAATTTAAAGAATGGAGACAATCTCAGTTTTTTTAAATATTGTACATGCAAAATATGTAGAGGAATAATTGGAGCAGCCCCCAAGTAACATGTGGCATAATGGGCGAAGTTAGTTGGCTTAAGTGCCTAGGTTCTTGACTTGAATTTTCACAGACAAAGAGCTTTGTGCCTAGGGACCCAACCTGATGCATTGTCACCTAATCCTCGCACTACAGCATTAGACACATTTTTCACAAATGTTTCATCATAATTTTTGAAGAATGTTCGAGCGTCTAAGAACTCGATTCAGTTCCAACAATATTTTGATCGATTTTGGAGCTATAAAATACTTCGGGGGAAATCATTACAGGGAGAGTAGATGATTATAAAAGTGACCTATTTTTAAAATCCTTTTGATACTTTTTTGAGAGATCCTATTGGCAAAGATTGGAAGTGTCTAAGGCATAAAAGGACAAATGACTATAGCAAGATCGAGGGAGAATCCACAAGATAGAATTTTTTATGTTCTATATTATGATGTTTTTTGCCTAGAAGCATATGTCTTGTAATTCTTTCATTTAAGTTTGAATTAAATCCCCATTCTATTGATTAGATTAAACCAGTTTGTGTGTTGTTGATTTTGTTATTATGCAAAAATAAAATTATTTATGCTTTTCATTCTTGCCACATACTTTAATTTATTCTTCATTTCTTTTGATTGATTGGCTACTAATTTAAAATTTTATAGATCAACTCAAAATTTAAAGGTGGAGAGTAAACTCATCATGATTGAAGCAGCATGACAAATTAAAAATAGAGATATTTATGTAAATTCATACAATTGTGAGGATCCCCTAAGCAAATTCTAGGAAATTTATTAATATTAAATTTGTTTTAGAGATGAGGTAAAATTTTAAGAGGATGATAGAGCATGCCTTATGTTTGCATTATAAATTGACCAAAAGTGTTAAATTTAGTGAAATATAATCCCCAAGTTTTCAACATTTCGTTCTTAACCATATGCCAAGTTCGATTCCCATAGTTTGTCATTTAAAAAAAAAATTTTAATTGACGTCTCATTACAACCATTCAATAAAACAAAGTTTAACATAGTTTTGATATGATGGTGTGGGCTTCAAAAATTCGCCACCGACCTCTCGACAATTTTATTGAATTTGAATTGAGTGATTTAAGGTGTCGGGATAATTTTCAGAAGGCAGATGGAATAGTAGATAAGACACTACCCAGAGATTTCACCCTCATTTTGCGAGGACTTTAGATCTGGTTCTAGGTTTCTTCTCAAGCCTAGTTAATTACCCTCCCAATAAGTGAGAGAGAACTTTCGATTAAAAGGTCGTTAGATCGCAATGTGTAGCCATAATAGCATAGAGTTTCAAAATTTAGATTATGAAATTTATCATTTTAGCTTAAACCGGATGGTTGGGGGAATGATGACGTGCGTGATCTAGATCCCATGGTTCCATCATCCCGAGCAGTCGTGGTCCCTAGTCTACTTAGTTAGAGGTAGTCGAACTTAACGAAAGATCATCGACACATGAGTTACGTCATCCAAGAAATTTGTACATGGGGTGGTATTTATCAGGAGATAGCTTAAGTCTACCTTAGGCGAGAGGGTTGTTTGTCATATCAGTATCATATGATTCCACCTCAAAGGCAGTCATTGAGCATACGGGCTATGGTCACGATAATATAATGGAGACGCCAAACCACCGATCAGAGGACTCTAGTTGTAACTGCTTTATCTGTGGAGCCTATTGGCCAAGCCACGATCGGAGGACACGCCCGCTCTTACTGCATGAGATTGATTGAGAGTGAACATAGAAGAACACTTGATTTGACATTGGCTCCTTTGCGAGGTAGAGTTTTCTTAATTTTTCACCCCTCACAAACAGTTACGGAAGGTGGATGAATTAAGTTTGATTTAAGCTTTTAATGATAGAATTCCATTTAAGCAGTTTCAGATTGATATTTAATTTGATTTGAAAAATTGATTAATTTGAATATGTTTAAGAGCTTTAGATCCTGTCAACTCGCTTACTAATGAAGATTAGATCTACTTGTCACCGACAATCTCAAATATTTCACTAATTTGAAAATCTTATTATAATTTTTTAGGGTTTGTTAATCCGGACCTAGTTCTAAGACTAAACCGGAAGCAACCCGCGTAACATCTTCAAACACTTGAATTTAAGCAATGAGCATAGTGTCCGGGCCCATGTGGGTGATTAGTAATTTAGGTAATTTTATTTTTGAATTATGAGATTGATATGAGATTGCTACTTAATTTGATTTGAAAAATTGATTAATTTGAATATGTTTAAGAGCTTTAGATCCTATCAACTCTATTTACCTGCTAATAGAGGATTAGATGAACTGCCACCTGACAAAATCAATTTTCACATATTTCACTGATTTGGAACTCTTATTATAGGTTTTTAGGTTTTGTTAACCCACCCACCCTAAGACTAAACCGTGAAACAACCCATGCAAAGATCCTGAACCGAATTTATTTAAGCATTCAAGAGTCTGTCTCTGTATAGTAATTTTAGTTAATTTTATATTTGAATTTTGAGATTGATTTCATATTTTTTATTTAATTCCAACTTTAGCATATTTTCGTCATTAAAATTGCTTGAAATCTCTATGTCCGAGCACATGTGTGTTTATAGCTTAGATAATTTCTTAATGATTTTGTTGATTTTGAAAATCATAATTAGAATGAAATTCCTTAATTTTTGTATTGATGGAAGACTCCAGATTTTTGTAAATTTTAATTTAGTATCGCCTTCTGTGTGCTTGTACAAAGAGTTGCAGATCCGGTGGCAAAGAGGTGTTGTAAATTGACCTAATATCTTATTAGATTTTTCATATTAATATTTAATATATTCCAATTTAGCCTACGCAGCCTTTTCAGATATTAAAATTAGCACTTAAAATCTCTATATTTGAGCACATGCTGGTATTTATAGCTTAGCTAATTTCATCTAATTAATGAAATCATTGATTTTGAAAATCATAATTAGGATGAAATTCCTTAATTTTTGGTTGAAGCCATTTTTGTAGAATTGATTTAGTATCGCTTCGGCTTGCAAAGAGTTACAATGGCAACAAGGCATTTTAATTTAGATTGTAGTTTAAAATATTATATGCACTTAGTTTACTAAGTTTTTGTAATTCTCTGATTATGTTCAATCTACATCACTTTTGATAAGTTTTATGCCGATTTCGTTTATTACTTTATCCCTATTTATGCTTATTAAAGATAATAATCCTTCATATTCATATAAGAGTTATTAAACCCAATTTGGATTCATCCAACTTCATATCAAATTTTATGACTTTAAGTTTCAAGTTTGTTATGAGTTTAGTATTCCTCCCAAATTCTAATTATTGTTAATTTTGAGTTTTACACACTCATTACTTAAATTTAAGCCATGAAGAAATTGTGAGTTTAATATTCCTCCAAATTTTACAGATTTAAATGAGTTCATTCTTTCAAAATTTTCTTTAAAGACTCCCTATTTCTTTTTATTTATCATTTATCTTCATATTTATCATATATTTTGTTTGGCCTAAATTTTGTTCATCAATTTGTTTAAATCTCAATTTTACTAAATTTCAGAAATTCTCCCTACATCCCGCATAGATCGTGGTTTGCTTACTCTAATATTGTTTTGAGCGGCGAAACTCATGACACCACAATCGATTTTCATCTCATCGCCCTCGACACCAGAAACCTTCAAATAAGACATATATAATGAATATATATTCAAAGGAAGAGATAATCGCAGATAACAAGCGATACGATCCAAAACTTAAAGAAGAATCGCCTATTGATGATGTTCTTCCCGGTTTAAAGCGCGAAAAATGAGAGGGTTTTACATAACGCGCATCGAAAAGAATTCGTCACGACGATGTCTTCCCCGCCATACAAGAAAAAATGGGCTGTGGTGGCGCGAAAAAATCGAAAGAAGAATTATTGACGATGTTCTTCCCCAATTACGTAAGCAAATTGGCTAAAGTAAGGAGGTTGCATGCTGCAGGACAGTGGGCTGGTGGGACACGCACAACGGGCCAGATAGCGGAGGAATAGTGAGCCGGCCGTGGTTTACGGAAGAAGGATACGGGATGTGCATGCTATAGGTCGGATGGTTTTGTTTGGATACGGAATGGGTCAACGGCTGCGCGTTGCTGGACAGAGCTACGGAGTGCCGGCAGTGGGGTGGCGCGTGCTGGCTGCGGGCAGTGGACTGGATCACTGTGGCGGGGCAGAACGGCTTGTAGAATTGCGCATGCATCGGCCGGGATGTGGCAGCGCGGGAGGTGTGGGAATACCGGTGGGATGCGGAAGGGCTGCGGAACGCGCCGCACCTGTCGGAGCTGGTCGGCGGGATGGCGGATCCAGCGGACCAGGAAGGCGGTCACGGATGCAGAACTGCGCTGTAGGATCATGATGCGGACGGAGCGAGGTGGCAGCGAAGGCGGCGGCAGGAGGCGGAACGGAACGCGGAAGACGGGGCCGGCAAGTGTGCGGCAGTGGGCTAAGTGTTTGCAGAAGATGGACAGCGGGGAGGACTGCGGCGGACTGCGGCGTGGTTCGTGCGGGCTGGCCAGCGGTGCAATTTGTGGTAGCGGGCCACGAGTTTGCGGAAGATTGGCCGACGGAGGCTGAGAGATTCATGGCTGCGGGATGTTTGCGGGAGCGGACTGGTGGTGGAGACGCGCGTTTGCGTAATTTTGCGCCAACGGGACTGTCGAAAATTGAGAGCGGAGAAGGAAAAGAATTAACTGTTCTTTGCGTTTCCAACGAGGGAGGGAACGAGCTGGGAGAGCAAGAGAAACTGCTGGAAAATGGGAATAATGGGAAGGGAGCAATTTTTTTCTTCTTCTTTTTATTTCCAGCCAAACTGAAAATGAGGGGAACGGTTGAGCATAGGAGAGGATAATTTAGGTATTTTAGATAAATTTTAAATTGATTAAATGGTTTAATGTAAATCGCAGAACGATACATATAATATATATATAATTAGATATTTTGATATTTTGAACGAATATACCCATTTCATATCGAATTAGTTCAAGCCAAAAGTCCATTTCGGCCAAAATGCGCACCATTTTACTCATTTTGTGCAACCGTCCAATTGAGCAAGCTTACTTGATAAATTTACGTTTCAAAGCCAATGACGCGATCAATTCAATTTAGTCGTTGGTTTCGACGGCCTTTGACCGACATGCATGTAAGATGTTGACTCAACGCTTGTTGATCATTAAGTGCGATATTTATATCCTAATCAATTTTGACATTTAATGCGATCCTGCTCATCTATCGGAGGTCATTTTCAAAAAACATCCACATTTCATTTCGATGACCAATTGATTATTTGACATTTACACAGACTCATCTGAATTAAGCATGAATAGTCTCATTTGATAGTTTTTGATATTTCAAAGCCAATGGTACAATGAATTTTATAAATGGGGATCGCTTGCTTCGGCTTTCTCGACCTCGATATGTACGCAAGCAATATGACTCAACGCTTAATCGACATTGGAGCAATATTTATATTCTAATCAATTTTGATATTTTGAACACAATGACAAAAGTTCCGATCGGAGTCATTTCAACCATTTTGTGATGTCAAAGGTATTTTGAGCCTCGATTTGTCACTATCACCTCCACCGAATTTGATTTGTGTTTGACTTTGACTTATGGCACATATATGGAGGTCAAATGCCCCAACAAATGTGATTCATGCATGAAGCGAGCCATTTGAAAATTGGTGACTTTTGGCCACGTAACTTGGATTATTTCATTTCACTTGCAATGCTTTGATAGATTTGTCAAGATGTCGCCTTATTCAAGACATGCTAAATGACGGGGATTGATCAATTTGTCAGAATTGACTTCTTACATCATATACTTTCTGCTTCAATGGCTTTGCTGAAGATTTCTTTCATTTATGTCATTGCAGATTTGACTCTCCTCCAACCCTAGTTTCATGCTTGGTTGGGTTTGATGGAGGAATTAGTTTACTTATTTTGATGAATGATTCTCACAATTGGTTTATCGCTTGATTTGAAATTCCTTTGTCCTAGCTTTGAGCTTGACTTGATGATGAAGGACTGATTTGTCCATATTGACTTGTCAGGAAGTGTATGTATGCCATGAACCCTATGCTTGCCGCTGCTTTGGGGGGTACATACAGATGACCTTGCCTTCCAGCTTATATAGGGTCAGTATTGAGTTATTAGTCTAGCAACATGTGCTTCACCAGACTGAATAATCAAGAAATTTCTTTAGTTTAGCCATGACTTTGTTTGAACTATGGAATTGTTTCCTTGGTCCTGTGCTTTCTGCTTTGACGGACTTGATGAAAAGATTGACTTTGATGCTTTTGAGCTGATCGATCATTTGAGAATAGATTGAAATATCACCTTGCATAATATGAAGATTGATTTGAGGTAGCTCGAATTGAAAGCTTGCCTCTTGATCTATCGATCAAGTAGAGATCTCTTAGATCCTGGTTACTTGTAATCAATAAGTTGGATCTAATTTGAGATTGAATAGCTATCATCATTGACCGACAAGTGGGCTCTTTCACTATCCTTTTCTTGACTTGTTGAGTGAGAGAGCGTCGAACTCACCATATTTGGGGTTGTTGAGTTTGACCTTTAGAACCTACTCGAGTCTTCAATTTAAGCTGTAGTGGGTTGGTGGTTTTGTCATCAGATAAATGAATGGGGGCTCTTTCATTATGGCCTTTTCTTGCGGCTTGTTGAGTGAGGAGAGAGTCAGGAACTCGACCATTTGTTGTTGAGTTCGACCTTTAGAACCTATTCGTGTCCTAGACTTTAGGATGTAGAGGTTGATGTTTCTCTAACTTAATTGATTGATTCTTCTGAAATCGAGAGTTCTTTTGACTTGATCTCCAAAATTTGGCAAATATGAGAGATAAATTCTTTTACATTTAGGGTTGTCCTTTCATGCATAGAAATAAATTCATTTTGTTCCTGCAAGACTCTACAACTTAACAGTAATAATTATGGATATATCTAGGGATTAAGCATAAAGCTCAATGTCAACCTGAATAAGAATATATTTCAAAGGATCTCATCTTATAGCACATGTCAACTCAAATAAACTTAACATAAACTAAAAAATGCCCTGTCTGTGGGGAATTCTAAAGTACATTTAAGAGAATTTTCAAGATGAAAATACACAAATACATCAATATTTGAATTGATATACTCTAAAGAGGATTTTAATATACAACATCGATTTCCTCTATATATAAAATTCTAAAAATGCCCCCTGTGTAACAGGGGAATTTTCATGAAAAAGGTCTTCATCTGGAGTATGTTTATTTAGGGATCTTGGCATGAAGCACGATGTCAACCTAAATAGATATACTAAAAGAATGCCTCCTGTCTTGTAGGGGGATTTCTATTATACCTCGAGAATGTGGTCATCAATTATAGTACTTTTTCAAGTATCGACCATTAATTGGCGACATTGGTCTTTCACCATTTAGGTCAATGAGTTGGTATGCCCCTCCTTGATACACTTTTTCAATGACAAAAGGGCCTTCCCAAATAGGCTCAAATTTGCCACCAAATTTTGATTGGGATAATTCTTCGACTCACCACCAATTCTCTTTTGGAATGTTCGAGGTCACCGCATATGGTCAAAATCTTGGACATCTTTGCTCGATAGACTTCCAAATTTTAATGAGCTTGCAATCTAACTTCATCAAGCATGTTGAGTTCCTCCATTCTCAAACGGGCATTTTGATCTTCGCTAGAGATGTATTGGATGGCTAAGTGAACTCAACTTGAGAAGAACTACTTCAGTTCTAAATACCAATGAATAGGGAGTGGCTTTAGTCCGCGTCTTGTAGGTAGTTCAATATGCCCATAGAGCCTCTATTAGCTTGGTATGCCATTCTCTTGGTGAGAATCTTCTTGAGCAGTTTGACCAATGTCTTATTGAAAGTCTCTGTCAAATCATTTACTCTTAGATTATATATTGAAGAGTATTGTCAATCAATTTTATGTCGATCAACGAATCTATAAATCTTTGCACTTTTGAAAGTTGTACCATTATCCAAAATTATTCGGTGCGACACTCCAAATCTATAGACCACATTATGCATAAAGAAGTTATCACTCAATCATCAGTAACTTCTTTAAATGAAGCATCTTCAGCCCACTTAGAGAAATAGTCACTCGCTGCTAGGATGAAGTCGTGTCCAGCTGACGACAGTGGATCAATTGGTCCAATTACATCTGTACCCCAACATTTGAATTATCAGGATGCTATTGTTGGGTGCAATAGATTTGGAGACACTCATGACACTTCTTAACATGATTAATATAGTCTCTCACCATAGATGGCTAATAATAACCCATCCTTTTGATCTTTACTGCCATCTTGGAACCTAACTGATATGCACCACAAAGTCCTTCATGAACTCCAACCATCACTTTGCTAGCTTCATCTACACCAAAGCATCGTAGCCACATTTGTTCAAAGGATCTACTATATAAAGTATTATTGATGAAAGCATAGCGTAGCATTCTCTTTCGATTTGAGTGATTTATTACTTGGTAATTTTCCTTTAAAGTAGTCGATGAAGGCTTGCCTCCAATCATATGAGACTCTTCTACAACAAAGGCTTCACGCTTTTTTGAGGCAATGTCATTCTTAGCTCTTCTTGTATAACTTCTTATTGAGTATGAGGAGCAACTGAGTCACATCCTCTCGAATTTGGTAACCCCTACGGGATTGATACTTTATGGCTCTAAGACTCATTGAATAAATATACCGATCATGATATAATCACCATTCATACTTGTCATTTTCTTAGATAATTTTGCCAAGCAATCAGCTTTACTATTATCGGATCGAGAGACTCAAGTTATTATGATATTTGGTATCTAGTTCATAAGCTCGAGAACTCACTTGTGATAGAAAGCTAACTCAAGCTTGTTGATTCTATAGATGCCAAGTATTTGATTTATAATAAGCTGAGAATCACCAAAAATGTGCAGGTTTTGAATGCCTATGAAAATAACTTCTTTCAGACCTGTCACTAATGCTTCATATTCAGCTTTATTATTAGTTCTTGGCTCGGTCAATCCATATGATTATCTCATTATCCCTCATTATGGTGTTATGAAGATGATGATGATTCCTACTCTTGCTCTTGCTCTCGCTCTTGAAAAATTTAGATGTTGGACTTGTTTGATCGATGAGGCTCCAGCAAAGTATATTTCTCAAATTTGTGATTTTCCCTTTCATGAATGAGCATAATTTGCTCATCAGGCAAATTGTCATTAAGAGAAGAGTCCGTCGGGATGGGATGGGATGTGCAGCAAGAAAATCTACTAAAACTTGTCCCTTCACTACTTTTTGCATAACGTATGTGATATCAAATTATAAAAGTAATACTGCCCATCTTGCCAAGCGACTTGTCAATGTTGGTCTTGTCATCAAGTACTTCAGCGGATCGATCCTCGAGATGAGGGTAATCTTGTGAGATAACATATAATGATGAAGATTTTAGACTGTAAAGATCAATGTTAAACATTGCTTCTATCGAGAGTATCTCATTTTCCTAATCGACCATATATATAATAAGCATTCTCTTTCTTCATTGTGTTGTGCCAATAATACTGAGACTCTTCTAATGGTATAAAATGAGGGGCTTCCTGAGTAGTACGCAAGGATTGGTGGATTTAACAGGTAGCTTTTAATGCTATTGAAGGCTTCTTGGCACTCCTTGTCCCACTTGAATGGAGTATCCTTCTTCATTAACCTTGAAAATGATTGACAACATCCTGATATATTTGATATAAATCGATGAATGGTTGTCCTTGTAAAGAACTAACAACGACTCTGGAGGCATCTCCATGCCTTAATTTTGACAGATCTATTTCAATACCTCAATGACGCAATGTGAATTTTTGAGGATACCCAATGCACATTAGAGGATTCATCTTGAGATCATATTTTTGATTCTCCAATACAATTCTCAAGTCAAGTCAAGTAGTTTTCACATTTAAGCTTTTCACCACCATCCAACATAATATTCCACCTTTTGATGAATCAACTCATCAAAATATGCGTCATGGCTCTTTGGTATGTATCGCATTTTAAAGCCAAAGTGCATGCAATAAATGCCAATAGAATGATGTATATCCTCTGATTATTTGATTTGTTGTATCGATCCATCCATAAATGAGAACATGTCATAGTTGAAAGTGTTGTCCACTAGTAGTGAATATTGATGGAAAGTCATCTTTTGCACGCCTTATTTAAATCGAAGTCAATGAGATGGATTTAGTTTTTCTTTTCTACTCTACCGCTTTTTAATTTAGTATCTCCAATCTATTTCTTTCTTATGAGCTTATTTAACAGGTGTTGCATCTGGTTTAATAGCTAGTTTATGAATTGCTACATCAGGGGGTAAGCTTGGCATTTAAGAATATGTCCAGGCAAAGCAATCCCTGAATTCACAAAGTAGCATTTTCAGTTCTTCAACTTTCTTATCAGTGACAGTTGACGGGATCATCCTCAGCTCCTTGGTTGACTTCTTTAAGTTCATCCATAGTAGCTATTTGTCTAACATCTTCAAGTTCTTCAGGTGCGGGCTTGACATCTACTTCATCATAATTTTTAAGAAGAATTTTATGAGAATCATCTTCTTCATCGCTATGAGTCTCGATCGCAACATTTATTATATTATAACAGGCTCTATCTTGATGAGATTTGCAGTTGAACCCAAGACCTTTAGTGATAAACTTATCACTTCTTCATGATGTTTGAGGACTTCTTTGGCTTCACATATTATTAAAAACTTGAGTTCTATGTTTAGTAGTTCTAGTATGAATTCCAAGCTTATGCATCATTCGTCATAATTTTTGTGGATAGTATATTGGTATTCTTGTTGGTACTATCCCATCATAATTTTCATGTTGAGTAGGCTATTCAAAACCTTGAGGCTGAGACTCTTCAAATATGTAAAATAGAGTTCCTATTCCGCCACTCTCACTCAATGGAGGCACATAGGATGTTATCAATTCTTCAATATTATGAACCTCCGTGGATGATTTGAATCTCAGGAATGAGTATAATTTTGAGTGAGTCATCTACTCCAAGTGAGCTATCCACTCCTTGATTCCATAAGTAGATTCAAAATCATAATCTAAAGAATCACTTATTTCATACTCTTTCTTGAAAGCTTATAAGTTCCCTTAGGTTTGACAAGAATATCTTCTTCTTCGTGTCACTCAAATGAGGATTGCTTGACTTAGGTTGCATAATTAGTGCTTTAGGGAGAATGCATTACCTTCTTTCTTCCCTTTGTACAACTGCTTTGCTATTTTTTTTGGTTTCTGAAGTGGATGCTCTGATGCCACCGCTTCAAGAGGCTCACAGCTTGTGCTGAGGATGAAATATTTTGCATCTTCAGATCTTGCTCATGGAGAAATGGTTGTGTTACCAGAATTTGAATTTTCTCCATCTTTCGATACTTCATACATCGATGCATAGTTGATGGGACCATGCATACTCATGTAGCATGAATTAAGAGAGCTCTAAATGATGTATTGGCATCGACATGAAACTTGGCTTCAGAAATCTCTAAACTTGAGTGGGAGAATAAAAGAACCCGTAGTTTTCTCGCCTTTCATTGAATTCATGAACCATCAATTTATATCTCCCAAGATGTTGGATATCGAGTGATAATCCTCTCAATACCTTTAGACTCATAAGGTTGATAGAAGAACCTGAATCAATCAATATTCAGCTGATCAAGATGCCATCACTCTCTGTAGTAACATAAAGAGGATGATTATGATCCGCTGTTCCCAACATAAGATCTTCTTCAAAAAATGTGATTACTGGGAGATCTTGAGTTTGCAATGCTTCAGTCATGCATTTTTCAGCAAAGTAAGCTTCATAATTATCCGGATCTTTGAGAGCCTGTATCAAACTTTCTTGAAGATCATTTGACATCAAGAGAGCCTCGTACACACTCAATTGTCTAGGGATCTTTCTCAAATATGATACAATATTATAATCTATCTTCTCGCTTGATTTAGGCTTCGCTCTAGGATTTCTAGGAATATATCTTCGCTGACTTCAATTTGCTTTCCTTTATCTTTATTTGCATTTCCCTTCTTTGATGAAGGTGATAAGACTATCACTTCTCAACTGAACTTGAATCACCTTATCTTGCTCAGGTTCTTATGAAGAAGTAGTTTCTTCAAGTTCTCTGTTTATTCTGGAAGATTGGTCAAAAGGGCTAGACTCATTTTTTAACGTCATACGTTTCATACATGATGATATCGATGAGTATGACTCTTCTCTGTTGGGAAAACATAGATCTTCATCTGAAATGTTATTGTCTTATTGAGTCATTAAACAAAATTCAGACATTAGCTCCTTAGGCTCTTCTTGCTTTCCTGATAAAAATTTTGATGGGTTGGTCGAGTTTGTTTGACTACCCTTGTCATCTCGGAGTAACCGATGTTGAAGAATATCTGACATCATGTAGATGATTCGGCATGTCTCTACTAGACAAGATTTGTCATTATCTTCTTCACCTGATTCAGCAATGCGAAGTTTAGGCATGAAGTCTGCAAGCCTAAATGGCTGTGTTATCAGCTGGTGATACTCCATTAGATTGTTAATGATCTTTTGAGTTGTAGTTCTCTTTTGATCTTTTGAGTTGTAGTTCTCTTTTAAGTTGTAGTTCTCTTTTGATCTTCCTTTTCTTAGCGTGACATTAATTGAGAGTGAACATAACAAAACACTTGATTTGACATTGGCTCCTTTACGAGCTAGTGTTTTCTTAATTTATCACCCCGGCAAATAGTTGCAAAAGGTGTATGAATTGAGTTTGATTTAATTTCTTAATGATAGAATTCCTTTTAAGCAGTTTTAGATTGATATTTAATTTGATTTGAAAAATTAATTAATTTGAATATATTTAAGAGCTTTAGATCTTATCAACTCTATTTAGCTGCTAATAGAGGATTAGATCTACTATTACCTGATAGAATCCATTTCTCAGGTATTTCACTGATTTAAAACTCTTATTATAAGTTTTTATATTTTATTAACCTGCAGGCCTTAAGACTAAGGAAGCAACTGCAAAGATCCTCGAATTTGAATTTAAGCATTCAGTATAGTGTCGGGGCCAATGCGGGTGATTAGTAATTTAGGTAATTTTATTTCTGAATTATGAGATTGATATGAGATTGCTACTTAATTCGATTTGAAAAATTGATTAATTTGAATATATTTAAGAGTTTTAGATCCTGTCAACTCTGTTTAGCTGCTAACAGAGAATTAGATGAACTGTAACCTGACAGAATCAATTTTTTAGATATTTCACTGAATTGAAACTCTTATTATAGATTTTTATGTTTTGTTAACTACCCCAAGATCGAATGGAAACAACCAAAGACAACATCCTATTACACTTGAATTTTAGCATTCAGCGTAGTGTCGGGGGCCCATGCAGGTGTATAGTAATTTTAGTTAATTTTATGTTTGAATTATGAGATTGATTTCATATTTTTTATTTAATTCTAACTTTAGCCTGTGCAGCCTTTTCAAGCATTAAAATTCGTACTTAAAATCTCTACAGAAAGCACATGCGATGTTTATATATATATTTCACTTAATTAGTGATTTCATGATTTTGAAAATCATAATTATAATGCAATTTCTTAATTTTTGTATTGAAAGGCTCCATGATTTTTTGTAGATTTTGGTTTAGATTCTTTCGCCTACTCATACAAAGAGTCGATCCTGGCAAGACATTGTAAATTAACCTAATATCTTATTATATTTTTCAGATTAATATTTAATATATTCCAATTTAGCCTGCGCAGCCTTTTCAGACATTAAAATTAGCACTTGAAATCTCTATATCCGAGCACATGTAAGTATTTATAACTTAGCTTGATCATGAATAGGTCGCTTTTGGCTTGCGTCCTCGACTTGAGCATGTGTGCAAGCATATCGACGACTGAAGCTTGATCGTTGATCATTAAGTTGTATGATATACCCAATTTCAAAGTTCAATGCGATGACAAAGTGCTCATCGATTAGAGGTCGCTTTGACCATTTTGAGACGCCGAGTACATTTCATCTCAGCGTCTTTGCTTACTATGATTATTTGACATTGCGTGACTCGTCCGAATTAAACGTGAATTATTTCATTTGATAGTTTTTGATGGTTCAAAGCCAACAACACAATCAATTTTGTGAACGGCTTTGGCGTGAGCCTCGACCTCGATATATTTACACACACGACTCGGCTTAATTGATTGATCGCGTTAGATTTTGCAATATTTATATTCTGATCGATTGAGCTCAACATAATGGCGAAGTCCGTTCGCTGATCGCAGGTCGTTTCGACAATTTTCAATGAAGTCCAGGATTTTGCCCGATAGATCGTCACCTTCTTCAATTCGATTAGGCTGACTTTAACTTATGGCACATATGGAGGTCAATAGATGGCATCAACCTATATGTGTTGATTCTCTTTTCCTCACTCTTTAGTACTTACACAATTATATATTATTGTATTTACAATCAGCTTGTGTAACTTTAAAAAATGCATGAAAATGATACAAGAAAGGTGAAAATTTATGTTACTAGAGATTTGAATAGATCAGCTGAAGAAGGATACAAAAATCTTCCACCAAAAAGAACTCAAAGAGGGTGATTTCACTATTTTATTATTATGTAAAACCAAAGTCCCTATTTCATTAATCTCACTGAACATTTAAAGTATTACATCAATTTAAAAGTTTTGTATTTCAAATATATTAAAAAAGAAAAAAAAAGAAAAGAAGAGATATCCGTTATCATGTAAAATAAAAAGTGTATTTTACCCTAATCATTCAGTTATAATCAAGAGATTTTGAATTTACTAACACATGGTTATTCCTATTTGACTTGAAGCATTCGAAGTGAAGCATACGCCACAAAATGAGAATTCACTTACTAAACCACTTGAAAGCTACAACAAACCACACGCGATGTCCATCAAGAAGCATCAACTTTAATGGAAACTATAAAATTCTATCTCATCACATAAAGGACGTAACCATAAAGTGTGTCGAAGCCTGATAATCAAGTGCAAGCCAACAGGCACGCACTTTGCCTCTAATGAGAGAAATTATTGCATGCGGAGTGAGCTATATCCGGATTTTTGCTGTATATGTGTATATCAATTTCTTTTTTTTTCCTTATTTAAGAGGTATTTTAAACACTTTGAATCTTTGTACATAGTGTGTATACAAATATTTTTGTACAATTAAAAAAAATAAAAAACAGCTAAAAATACATATTTTAAGCTATTTTTCTTCTTTTTTAATTATGCTTAAAGTACTTATATATACATTGTGTACATAAGTTCAAAATATTTAAAATACCTCTGAATTTTAAGGAAAAAAAATAAATTGATGTACATAATAAAATTTTAAATATAATTTATGTCCAAATTCTGAACATAATAATCTCTCATGATCTCTCAAACTTTTTCTTCTGGGAGCTTCCTACGAATTTTCCATCACCCTTAGCAAAAGGCCAAGAGGTCTCAGAAATTAAATTGGAGGAGTGCAAAGACACTCAACCTTCGAAATACTCGCCAACGAGCTAAGATAAAGATTTTTCTTATAGCCGTCTAGTTATGAGGAGAAGCAAGTCCTTTCAGGTGCAAGCTCAGATCCCACAGTCTAGTTCAACATCCCTAGCTAACCAACCAGCTCTACTCATTTGCCATATGTGGAATGTATTTTGTAAGCCTTCTCCCTCCGAGAAGCGTTAAAAGGTGATTTTTGTTGGTGTTACTAAATTACATATCTAAAAATTAAAATTTTTAAAATAGATATATTCTTAATCAATTAATAATTTAAGCATCAAAATTTTTTTTTTATGAAAATAAGTCTAGTCCGTACGATCTGACGAATGAGAGAGAGAGAGAGAGAGAGAGCTGCACGGAGAGAAGAGAGATATAAATAAGTATATATATATGCATTAATAATTAAATAATTAAATAAATAAATAAATTTTTAATAAATAAAAAAATAAATAAATATTTTTTTTATTTGTTTTTTATATGCATTAATAATTAAATAAATAAATAATTTTTAATAAATAATTAATTAAGTATATATATATATATAATTTTTAATATATATATATATAATAATTTTTAATGTATATATATTCACGTGATTAAAGATGAATTATTATTTATTTTTTTTATATATCTATATTTTTTTGTTATTATTATTAATTTAGATTTTTATACTTTTATATTTTATATTATTTTATATTTTTTATATTTTATTATTTTATATTTTATATTTTTTGTTATTATTATTATTTTTTATTTTATATTTTTATATTTTATTTTATATTTTATATATTTTTATATTTTTTATATTTTTTATATTTTATATTATTATTTTTAATGCATAAACATAATATTTTTTTATATTTTATATTTTTAATATATATATATTTCACGTGATTAAAGATGAATTATTATTTATTTTACTTTTTTTTTTAATTTATAAATCTTCATAATTTTTAATAACTTTTATATATTATTTTCTTAATTTATAATATCAAAGTTATTAAAATTATAAAAATTATAAATTAAAAAAAAAAAGTCTAAAATAATAATAATAACAAAAAATATAAAAATATAAATATATAGAAAAATAAATAATAATTCATCTTTAGTCATGTGAAATATATAAGCATTAAAATTATTTTATATATATATATATATATATATATATATATATATATATAATCTCTCTCTCTGCCTCTATCAAAAAATAAAAAGTAAAAATAAAAATTCGCTTACGTCAGCGCTACGATTAGACCTATTTTCATAAAAAAAAATTTTGATGCCTAAAATTTAAGAATGTGCATATTTTAAAAATTTTGCCTATCTAAAACTATTTTAAAATATCAAATTTCCGCTTTGAGGATTTCGAGGCCACTGTAAATGAAAATGATAATTATGATTAAATCGAGATGTGACCTTTGCCTTATGGGACTAAAAAATAAATTGGCTTATTCTTTTATTATTATTTCATGCAAAGTATTCAAACATTTAACATAAAATAAAACACACAAATAACTTAAAGAGTCACAAAGTTCAAACACATGCATATCTAATTACAACTCAAAGCGCTCTTCTACTAATTCCACTCTATTCTGCAACATCTCTTTTGACGTCATGTTGTCACCTTTTTCATATTTGTGACCAACCAACAATGGAGTCTGAAACCGAAGCCGCCTCCTTGTTCTCTCCTCCGAACGGAAATTCCAACATATAGGGAAGTAGTTGAGGGTTATTCCAATCAATATAGCCGCTGCTCGCATTCATCACCAGCTGCCTTTCTTGGATTTCGTTACTGCTTATGACCGCTGGCAGATAACTTCTTACCTCCAATTTCTCATGGTTTTCCCCCGGTAGAATTCCCTTCTGATAAACTCGACATAGAACCCAATCATCCAACTAAAAGGCAGATCTTTTGGTAAGAGACTGCAACTTTTAAATATATTATAAATGATAATGATAAGGATTAGTTTAGGCTTCTTACGCGCATAGAGCCTCTTTCCTTGTGAAGTAGATGATGAGAAGGGTTGTTGTCTAAGAGGCGGTACTCATGCATGGCCCAATCAGTTTTGATTCCTTTGGGAGGCCGACCCATGTAGAAGATAAGGGCCTTCTTAACTCCGAGGCATTCGCTTCCCCCAGAAGAAAGGATCGGTTTGTCGGTGCCAATCGCCTTCCAAAAGCCTGACGCCGCCGCACGGTTAGGTCGGAAGCCATTAGGGTATTTGCGATCACGAGGGCTGAAGAAGAACCACTCTCTTTCACCAAATAAAGCTTTCTCTGGAGCCATGAAAAAAATGAGCAAACTAGCAGAATGACTATCATGGAGAGTTAATAAAATTTCTTTTATAGAGCATTAATAGGTAAACCAAACTCGGAGTTTAATCTGGATTGCTTAACGCTAAAATGATATCTTTTGGGATTATTGGAATGATTGTATCCTATTTTTATAAATATTGGCAGAGACTATATAATTTTTTTGAATGAGATAACTATGAAATAATGTATCACCAGGGAGCTCCCATGGATTGAACTTGTAAAGATTGATTTCTGCAATGATGGCAAACAGCGGAGGTAAAGAAGATGTGATTTTCTTCCTCAAGTAATGGATTATAAGCTCTTGGTCTGTGGGATGGAAGCGAAACCCAGGAGGGAACCTGGAGCCCTGCAAGCCACAGCACTCCATGAAAAAAAAAATTTGAAAAAAGAAGCTTGGAAAAAAATGAAATGAAATTAAAAAATTTTAAAGGATTAGGTGATTTAGGTTGTGATGCTTTTGAGGATTAATTTAAAGGAGGTCATTAGGACGTAGACTTTTGTGTAATGCAAACAGCGGACATATTAGTTGGTTTCTTGCATGTGTCGGCATAACTGAGACAACCAGAAGAAAGCGATCGGAATAAAAGGATTTGGAAATGGAGTCCACTCAGTTGAAAACACAGCAATGAAAGTTTCCTTCTCTAATTGGAAGGACGAAGATGACAGGGAAGAAATAGCAGAGAATTTATCACGCATTTGGGTGGAACAAAGAAAAAAATAAATTGAAAAAAAAAAAGATGGCGAGGACAACTATTGCCAGAGAGGATTTATTTTGGTTTTAGCAAAGTGGTAAAAGTAGAAAGGTTCGAGTTTGAAATTGATGAAATATTTACGATACTAATATTTAAACATTTCATTGCATGATATAGGCAACTAAATGCTAGAATATTGTTTTTCATTTGTTATGTCAACGTCAAGTTTTTGCTTATGTAGTTGCCTTTCTTGACCAATTAAACACATGGATAGTTTGACAATGTGACTTAAAATAAGGAATGAGAAAATTTAAGATATTTTTAGCAAAAAATTTTATTTAATATTTTTTTAATTTTAAGAAAAAAATAAAAAATGAGAAGAATTTACATTCATAGCACTCAAAATTATAGATATTACATAGTTAACACTCAAAGTTAATTATTTACATATATATATATATATATATATATAACACTCTAAATAAATAAATACAACAAAAATAACAGTTTTTTTAATTATCATAATTCTTCTCGTTAGCAGGGATGAATAAGTTCATTGTGATTGCTTTTTTTTATCTCTATGCTCCTCTCCCAACTACAAGTGTTCACGCCTTCTTCATACCTCTTCCTACAATACAGAAAAATTGCAAATTTTCGACAGCATTTTCAGTGGACTTTTTCGTTAGAAATTACAGGCTGATTTACCGCGAGATGTTTCATCAAAAAATATTTCTAATAGAATTACCGACTGTGAAGGATGTTACACTTGAATCTCTTAAAATTGACTGATTTTCTAGCAGAATAATCTTAAACACGACTGATTTTCCTCCCGATCTCTCTCTCTCTCTCTCGGCCAGTGATGAGATAAAACCTAGGGAACACCGATTTGAGTCCAAAGTGCATCTATTTTTTCCGTTTTCTCCATAAAATTGAAGGTAAACCTCGATCTCTTCCTTCTATCATTATTTTTTCATGATTTCATCTATTGATTTATGAGAAATATGAATGTAAAGTTATGATGGATTTTTGTTGATTTAAGGTTAAATATTGTCTAAATTTATTTGAATTTTCTAAATCTTAGTTTAAAATGTCTATTTGTGTGTAGATCTATAATTGCACATGTTAGATTTTGTATTTTTTGTAAATTTTATTTTAGAATTTTTCAGTTATGTATGTTCCAATTAATTTAATATAAAAAATTGTTAATTATATGATTAACAAGTTTTTGATAACTTTATAAATTTCACAATGTACGTTGAGTTTCAGTTTTGGAAAAAAAATGATTTATCTGATTATAGACTACTATGACTAACTACTTAGAAGACGTAAAAAAATTTGTATCGAATAATTTAATCACTTAGGACGTTACATGAAATTATATATTGATTATGCAATCATTACTATCAATATAACTGAGATAGAAGTTAATTGAATTTTACACTTTTTAATTTACTCAGCTCATAGATATCTGTAGTGAGCGATCATGGATATACAATAAATTACATTCGAGCAAAAAAATATTAACTAATGAATTCTTGAGTGATGTTGAACATTTCATACACGTGGCATCTCAACTTTCTTTTTACATTTCTAAAGGAAAGTTTCAACGTCCATGTACGAGACATAAGAATCAAGCTTTCTTAACACCTAATGAAATTAGAGTAGACCTGTATCGCAAAATTTTCTAGCCAAATTATTGGTTCTAGACTACACAGTGAGTTCAAGCCACATGTTGATGCAGACTGCGGGGCCTTAATGAGTCATGCATGACTATCAGGTGAATATAATTCAAGCCATACTTATAAAAAAAAATATTTATAATACTACTAGGGCAAAGTATCCAACAGAGGTGGAGCTACTTAATCAAGAAGCTAAAAAGTTCTATGACCTGCTAAAGGTAGCACAATGATCATTGTGTGAAGGATGCACGAACCACACTAAGCTGTCTATGGCTATAAGAATGCTAAGTATTAAAATCGAATTTAATGTGTCACTTGAATGCTTTAACCAATTTACAGAGCTATTGAAAGAGACAAACCCACAAGAAATTCTATTTCCTGAAGACCTATATAGAACAAAGAAGTTAGTGTCAAGGCTAAGTTAGAGCTAAAAAAAATTAACTATTGTATCAATGATTGTATGATCTACAAGGACAACACACAGAATATTGAATGCAAATTTTGCGGACCACTTAGGTTCAAGTCACATAATAGAAAATAACGTAAATAGAATGATGTACGACACAAGCGTATGTTCTATTTTCACTAACTCCACATCTGCAGAGACTTTACGCTTCCATGCATTCAGCCAAGCACATGCGATGGCCTCACAAAGAATAAGTGCATCATATATCTTGAGTCATCCATTAGATGGAGAAGCATGGAAATATTATAATCATACTTATTCTAATTTTATAGTTGAGCCACGAAACATCAGCTTGACTTTTGCACTAATGGTTTCACATCGTTTAGTCAGTTCGTGGCACCCTATTCATGTTGGCAAATGATAGTTACATCATGTAATTTACCACTAGAGATGTTGATGACAACACCTTATGTGTTCTTAACTTTGATCATTTCTAGATTACAAAACCCTAAGGAAAATATTGATATCTACTTGTAACCATTGATAGATGAGCTTAAAATTTTATGGGACATTAGCGTACTGATATATGGCATAGTTGCAAAGTAAAACTTTTAGCTGAAAGCAACACTTATATAGACTATCAATGACTTTCTTGTGTATGAAATGCTATCAAGGTGTACCACTATTGGGAAATTAGCTTGTTCATATTGCATGGATTTATCGAAGGCACTCTTAAAAATGGCTGAAAAAAAATTCTTGATTTAACTCTCATCATATGTTTTTTCCCTACTGATCATTCTTTCAGAAGAAACAAGGATTTTTTTTCATAAAAAATTGAGTTGAGAAAGCTAAACCACCTCCAAGATTGATTGGGGATGATTTATGACATACGTTAGTTTTATCCCAACTATAATTGATTCTCTTATATTATCTAACAATTGTATTCCATGTTATGGTGTAACCCATAACTAGACAAAGAGGAGTATTTTCTGGGATCTACTCTACTGAAAGTCTAATCTGATAAGGTAAAATCTTGACATGTTGCACATAGAGAAAAATTATTTTGATAATATTTTCACACAGTGATGGATGTTATGGGAAAAAACTAAAAATAATATTAAGGCTAGGTTGGACTTGAAGGAATATTACTATAAATGAGAGTTAGAGCTAAGAGCGTATATTTCAGAAGCTTAAAGTCAAATACTACCTCACATTGAAACAACAAAAAATAGTATGTGAGTGGGTATAATCATTCAAGTTATCATATGTGTATGCATCCAACTTGTGTTGATTTGAGAACTAAAAAATTATTTGGAATGAAGAGCCATGATTGCCACATTTTTTTTGTAATTCTTACTTCTAATTGCATTCAGTGTTTTACTAGAGCCAATATTAAATCCTTTGATCAAGCTTAATTTATTCTTTAAGGAACTATCCTCAGCTCAATTAAATGTGGAAGCTATAAAATAACTAAAAATAAATATTCCAGTCACTACCTATTAACTCAAAAAGATATTCCCTCCCACTTTTTTTGACTCCATGGAGCACCTGTCAATACATTTACCATTTGAATCTAGAGTGGGAGGTTCAGTGCAATATCCCTGGATGTACCCATTTGAGAGGTACTTATATATTGTTTGCATATAAATTAATTAATATTTAATATAAGACTAATTATTTTTTCTTAATTCATGCAGATTCTTGAATAAATTAAAAAGAATTGTGAAGAATAAATCACACCCCAAAGGCTATAAATATGTGAAGCTTACTTGGCTCAAGAGACTATAAATTTCTTCTCTTACTATTTTGAGCCACACACATGTTCAAATAATATCGATGGTGTTGGGTCTTCACAAAATGTGTTATCTGCTTTCTAACCATCTAAAAAACATTGGGTAAAAGCACATCACGATATCTAAATGATAAGGAGCTTAAGGCAATGAAAGTTACTATTTTGATAAACTGCGATGACATCAACCTTTGCTTGAGTTAACACGTCAATTGCACAATATCTCATTTTGATTTTTAATTGAAAAGAGTACTTACCTAAATATGTCAATTTATTTTTTGAGTTCAGGTTATTCGTGAACTCATTAAATTTGGATGACGCTGCCACTATTAATAAGAAAGTCGATGATGAATTCCTAATATAGTTTAGATTACATGTGAGCAATCATCACTAACACTTTAATATATTTTCCATGTTAATTGCATAGCTTAGTCACTTCTTCTAAACATTCTAGAGGTATGATTGGAGAAACAGAGTGTAGAATCAGAAACTTCACAATTTAGCTTGGGGTCTAAAGAGAATCATAAATACATGACAAATTTATGATAGAAATGTTATAAATTCCACACAATTTTTGGTCTCAACGAAAGAAAACGTATAACTCTAGTGTTTTCATTCAAGGAAGAGTGAAAGTTGATAATACCATTGAAGTTGCTTATCAAGAGGATGAGATGATAGATTTTGAACTTCCAGTTGATGATGTAGAAGTAGATGAGCTTGATTGATACTAATATTGATTATAATGAAATTATTTAGTTAGTAGACGAGAGCAATGAGGGTGATAATAAAAATGTTACTATGAAATCAACTTCCACTGATTCATCGTAGTAAAAGACCTTATAGTCGTGTTAAAGGTACTTACACATTTTTTGTACATGTCCACTTTTACATATTTTTCTATATATTGTACGAGCATATTTTGCATACTATAATTAACTTTATGTACTTAATTTTTTTCATGCATCTTGTACATAATTTTTACATGACCTTTTTGTATACTACAGATTAAATGTGTAATTTTATTGTAATTCTATATTATTTCTATTAAACTCTTTAAGTATTTTTTTATGATTGATCCAATCATTTTATTTAATGTTCCTCATAGATGGCATCAAGTGGTGGTGATGATGCTCCGTGATGCTCATTTACAAGCATTTTCAGGTGGAAGAAGAAGGTTGTGAGTCGACCTACTATTCATGCTACCACCACACTCACTACATCAACCTCCATTTTGATTTCATCACCTCAGACATTTGGAGTAGTTGGTACACACGCTTACCATTCTCCAGAGCCTATAAACACTTCTATGTTCTACCCATATCAACCACCCATAGATTTCACAGATCCTAGGTTTCAACATTTACATTCTGATCAGCCCAGTACGTCTACGCCCTATGGTGTTTTAATTTGGAGCTGTAAGAACACCACACAGATCTTAAGGGGAAATTATTGAAGTGATTGGATGCTTCATCGATGTATGATGTATTATCTCAGGAGATGAAAACATCACCCTACAATGAACCTAATCACCTAATAAGGATTTCTAAGGCAGATGGGTCTACATATATACCAGTGATCTTTCCCCTACTTTACAAAGAGAAGTAAAGTATGGTATATCAGGTTCTTTAGTTCTCTATGGAAGCAAGCTTCCATAGTTAATTATATCTTAAGAAATTGGATTTCCTAAGTACACTCTCGATTAAAGTAGTCAATAAGTATCTCCAAAGATTGCAAAGCTAGACTATCAAAGGATTATGTATTTATGGAAATCAAATGGGAGAGTTTAAATAGGAAGACTTATTTTTAGATTTCATAGAAGAATAAGTAGAAAGTACCCATGATACTAAGAAGCCTAGTAAGTGCTTCAATCTACCCTATAATGAGGCTTTACATTTTTAAAAGAGAAAAATTACTTCTATTCAAATTAGAATTTCATTAGAATGCTAAGGCTTATAGTATAATAACATAAGATTGTGGAAATTCCTAAAAGGTGATGACTTATGCTCATAACCCAAAGGAAATAAGTAGCCTCAGAACCTAAATCTAAAATTCTTTAGCACAAGCTAAAAGCATGACCTAAGTCTAATCGAAAAAGATGAGATATATTGATTTACATCCACAAGAGAGGATAGACACATCCCAACTTTTCTGGGCTTAGAACTGCTTGGAGTGTCTTCCATTTAACACCTCATATGCTTTAAAATCAAGTAGGCTAGTCTTATGTTGAAGCAAGATAGCTAGGCTATTATTTAATTAGGAATGAAGTTAGAATCATAAACTCACTCTTTAAGAGACTATCATGATTGGTATGAAAATATGACTTAGACTAATGCCCAAAATTCACAACTTTATAAACCATTTTTGACACACTCATTTTAGACCAAGGGCTAGGGACAATTATGCTTATATACATGATGAAATTAAATCATGTGCTAAATCAATTAGAAGAGATGTTCTCCTACAAGGACGCCAAGCACGCCCTGCAAGGGAGACCTTCCATTCAAGAGTGGCAATATGATATATATAACATATGAACATACAACATTCAGCTAAGGGGTTTCTAAATCTTTTATTAATCTTGATTAAGAGCCTGGGCTTTAAAATGAGATTATGATTCACTTTTAGAATTTAGTTATGAACTTTTAGTGAGGACATAAAATTTCATTTTACTCTAAGGAGCATATCACATCCAGGCCACACATTAAATCATCACACTTTAATAAATCTATATAAAAGTATGCCATTTCTAATGCATAAACTAAACACAATAATCAAATATGTGAATTTCTTAAGAGAATAAGAGGCCGGTGCGGCCGAGTATCGCCGCACACCCTGGAAAGAAAAAGAAATTGGGTAGCCAAGTTCTACTCTTATACAACCCAGATTATAATAGAATATTAGAATTACAATGAATGTTATGGGGGCCTTCAACCTAATGTCTTTCTTTCCTTCTTTTGGATTGGTTTGCTTCGGACTTCATGGGCCCCCATGTCTTTGCCTTCTATCTACTGCTCATTCTAAATCTCATAGCACTAATCATAATCTTATTGAAAAACTTACATATTTATGAAAAATAAAATCTAACTCAGACCAGGATGCTAAACAAATATACAAAGCCAAGAAATTATATTTCACATATGATAAGACCGCACACTTGGGTAACCAAGTCCAGGGGCGTAAGCAACTTGCAAGCAATAAAATTTTTTTATATTTATTTATTATTTCAGTGGCCTCTTTAGCATAATACCCTACAGAAAATATCATTAGGCTATTAACGACCTAACATCCAGTAGACGCATAAACTATCCTAATATCTAGTCTAAAATATTACATTATAAAATAAAACATAACACCATGACATACACCAGTCTAACCTAAAGGCTAGAGTTAGTGACCTAGTATTCTAAGGTGTGTGCTAAGATTTAGTGTGGTATGTCTTAGTTAATCTTTAGAAGTATAATTATATAAAGTTCAAAATTATTTAAGTTAAATATTAGGACAGGTTCCACTTCAAATCTTTGAATGAATGGATTAATTTTAATTAACATTTTTTTTATTTGATGCATACTTAATATCTAATTATTATGAAGAGAACAAATATAGGAGGGGGGTTTTCCCATTCATCCCTATCCAAAGTTATTTTCTATATATATTATTATGACTTTTGTTTAGTATATATATATATATATATATATATATATATATATATATATATATATATATATATATATATATATATATATATATATATATATATATATATATATATTTGAAAGACATCTTGGGATTAATGAAACTGAATCACCATTATATGGATAATATTCCACCACTTCTTTCCATCATCAATAGCATACACATTTATTCATTTTTATTATTCATGATATTTGATTTAATACACATATTTGTACATACAATATATATATTTGCATTTTTTTAACACTTGAATGATCATTCATGCATGTATTTTGGGTAAAAAAAGAAAGTTTACATCCCTTAGTTAAGCATATGTAGACATGTATTAGAGATTTAGACAAGTATGTGCAATTGTTAAACTAAGAAAGTGAGGTTATCTAAGACCTCCTTGGGGCTACTTAAAGCCTCGTGTTCCCAGGATGTCCATACTATATACTTGCCAAATTATATACATTTAAATATATACACAAGATTAGAGATGAAAATCATGCAAAGATTATATAATAGCAAATCCATTTTTTTATATTTATGCAAAACAAGATTTAAAGAGCATGAATATTATAAATGAATACATATAAATGAAGTTAAATAAAGCCATTGTTAAACTAGGGAAGTTATCTAAGACCTCCTCGAGGCTACTTAAAGCATGCTACTAGAATGTCCGCATCATAAATTATAACTAAATAAATATGAAAATAATAACCATTAATTTGGATTTTCCATCATTAACAATTATAATTTTGAAATAGATATTTATAATAATATTCATCCAACACTTTCAACTTAGATGTAACCATGTTCTTTTGATTCTCTTCCTTTTTTTTCTTTTTTCTTTTTTGAAAACATGAACATATGACACAAATTGCATGCAAATTTATGATGCTTGAAAAGAAGTAATTAAACATACATAACATATTCAATTACATTAAGTCCTAAGAACAATCAAGCCAAATAAATATTCCTTAGGATTAACCAAAATTCTTATGAAATTTGATTTTAGTGTTTGAATTATTAAAATCTAAAGATGAGAGATGATACTTAGTATTTACCCCATCCCATGTTGGTGATTTAATACATTTTAGGAAAGCAATTAAATAAAATTTTATGACTTGATTAAGGTTTAAACGATTATACACATTGATTTGATTACCTTCTCTAAGCTTCTTTAATTTAACTACTTGATCATGAGCCTTCAATGATATGTTTTAAAAAAGTAAAATTTATAATGCACCTAATGGGATCTAATACAATTATACTCATGCTCAAGAGTTAATTAAATTAAAGAAGGAAAGAATACAATTTAAGTACTCTTATGATTTTCCCAAACCAATGAGTCAACCATAATTTCCTTAACAACTTTATGTTATTAAACACATAGAGTTAAACTAATGAATTATATTTGAATTATCTGAACCAATCATTAATTTTGTTTGACTTCTATTTTTATCATTAATTTTTCTAATTAATCCCTAATTATCACATATGTTAATTAAACTTCTTGATGGGATACATTTAGAAAAATAATTAAAGAAAGGGTCTTAATTACTTCTCCTCATTATTTTCACTATTCATAATGATTAATTATCATTAATTATTTAATTTTCATAATTTATCAATATTAATAATTATTAAATTAATTAGTTAGGGTGATTAGGCATGAAATTCCAAACCTTTTAAATTGCATGAAAAATAATTCTAAGAAAATTATGGGAGGCAGAGGACATCCAATGAAACATCTCACCAAATTTGGAAATAATTAGCCAAGTAATTAGTCATTCATTAACGTAATTAGCTTAAATTTCAAACTTTAATTAAGCACTATTCACTAAACATAATAAGACATTTTATTTATTTTAAATTTTCCTCTGTCTAACCTTTCCAAAAATTGGTTTATTTTTATATATTTTTTATTTTTATACAATTAGTAATGATGTTTTTGAATTTCTGACTATTTCATTACATTTTTAAGGCCTAATTAATCATTTAAATTGTTAGCATCACATGGACGCTAACATGGCATCGCTTTTCACATGGCGTCGTGGTATTGGTTATATAAATCATCTGATGCGGTAATTGACTCAGTGGCAGCAAACGCAGTTTCATCATGACCATCCAATCTTAGATCGAATGAAGATTAATCCCATGATTTCAAAGGGATTAAATTGAGATTTCTAACCGATTAATTATAGCTGTCCATTCTAATCACACGGAATGAACGGTCAGTGATTTGTCATCCCATGAGCACTAGAAGATGGACACCGTCTGGCTTCTGCCGCTCGATCTGAGCTCACCAGAGCTCGTTCGATGGTGAAATTAACTCCAAAATAATCATGGAATGAAACTAAAGGGGTCTTATGATCGAAATTGCATAAAAACATAATTTACTTCAAAAAAGACCAACACCTAGGGGTGAAACTACTGTTGATAGATTTTTACCTTGTCGGAGCCATAGACCGGCGGTCCGTCGATAGATGTAGCTTTGTCTTGATGAAGTCCTATTGAGAAGATCATGAGCTGCCTCCTTGCCGATTGCTCTATGGACCAAGCGCCACCTCAAAGCTCACCAGAGTTGGTTTACAGACGCATCTTCTGATGGTCGAATCGCTCAGAAAATGATTCTTTTTGGCTCGTCAGAGTGAGGCAAAGGTGTGTGAAGAGTTAATTTTGGTTTGGTGGGGATTTTGAAAACTTGGATGGATGGAGCTCTGGGGTTCGATCAAGGGCTAGTCTCACCAGTGGTGGAGCACACAAAGAGCTTGAGAGAGGGTACAAGACTGTGCGGAATGCTCTGGGGAAGGTGTCTGTTGAGTTTGAATCCACGAGGAGGAGTATACCTCTCCTCAACCATGAGATTGCCTTGACAGTCCAATCGAGATAGGAGGACTCGAGGTGAGGGTGAGACGATGAGGGAGTGTAGTAGTCTAGCATGGGGTGTACAGCCTCCCTTAAGTGGACCAATGGGTTTCCATGGGTGAACTCACCCTCTCATGGCCAAAGGTTGAGCCCAATAGTCTTAGGTTAGATTGGGTCAGTGGTTCTCTTATCCAAGAAGAGCTTTGAGGAAGGTGTGTGTTGAGTTTGAATTCAAGGGAAGGAGTATATTCTCCTCCCAAACCAAGGCTAAGATTCAACTTTAGCAATAATCCGGGGTAGTGGGGGTAGTAGAGGATTCAGGTGGAGAGGCGAGGGAGTGTAGTGGTTTCGCATTGGGTGTACAACCTTCCTTAGGTGGACCATTGGGTTTCCATGGGTGAACTCACCCTCTCATGGCCAAAGACTGAGCCTAATAATCTTGGGTTAGGTTGGGTCAGTGGTTCTGTTGTCCAAGAAGAGCTAAAGGGGGCTGTAATGAGGTGGGGAGTTGGAGAACCCATCCAAATAGAGATTTTATCCCATTTGGATGGGCTTAGTTCAATGGGTTTGACCCAAACAGAGTTAAACATGGGTTGGGCCTATTTGGGCAGGCCCATGGTGACGCAAGGATGAATCATGCCAAGTTAGGTTTGGTTTGGCTCAATTTGACCCATATGGATCAAATGGGATCAATTGGATTAAGTTGATCAAATTGACTTAATTGGGTCAAAGTGATGGCTTGGGTAAGTCCACTTGGTCATTTAGAATGAGTGAGTACTAGTTTGATTCAATTTGGTTTGGATTTGAATATAGCTTGTATGATTCAATTTGGGGAAAATGGGTCATGTTAATCAATTTGACCAAATTGGCCAAATTGGCTTGGGCATGGGTTAGGTTTAATGTTCAATTGATCATTTGGGAATGATTTTAGGTGTTGGCTTGAATTGATTTGGATTAGGGAATGATTTGGTTTAATTGGACCTTTTAGGTTAATTTAGGATAAGTGGGTCAATTGGGCTGGCTTAGTCAATTTGGCTTCAATTGATGATTGTAGGTGTTCAACAATCAATTTATGATTGATTAGAGGCATTGGTTGCAATCATTTTGGATTGAAATGAGATTTGGCCCAATTTGTCTCTTTAGGTCAATTGGGTCAACTTGGGTTAAGTAGTCAAATTGGCTTAACTTGACCTAATTGATTGCAATTGGGTAATCAAAAGATTATCAACAATAATTATGAAAGGGATTGGATGAGTTGATTTAATCCAATTTGGGTTGGATTGGAGTTTGAATGAAATTGGTTATTTAGGTCTCATTAGGTCAAGTGAACCAATTGGGTTGATTAGGTTGAATTGGGTTGAGTTGGTGTCATTAAGTGTTGAGATGGGTTCAATGTTGGATTTAGAGTTGATTAGTGGGATTGATTATAATTAATTTGGGCTCAATTAGGTTTTGGCTCATTTGAACTCTTTAGGTCAAATGGGCTAACTTAGGTTAAGGTTGAGGTTAGTTTGGCTTGGAGCTTGGATCGAAAAACCAAATTCCATTAAGATTAATTGAATAGGTTTGAGGTTGGTTATGTTTCATTTACATGAGCTAAATCTTAGATGAGTGGATGTGTATGAGTTTTGATTTAGGCCTTAGGGTAGGTGAATCCTAATTATCATAAGCCAAATTTTTGGCTTAGGGTTATGTTCTCTAACTCTCTAAGCTTAGTTTTAGTGTTTCCCTAGTCACTAAAAGTGTCTTAGCACTAAAAAAATTCAAGTGTCTAGAAGGTTCCTAAGTCTAAGATGAGAAGGGTTAATCTTCACTCTAAAAGTGAGGTCAACAAGAACGATCCTAGTTAGGGCCCCACTAGTGCAAGCAGTTATAGTGGGCAATCTAAGTAGTCAAAAAATGATATATGGAAGGTGGCTTTTGGGGGGAAGAAGAAGAGATGGATTTAAGGCTTGGGCTCACAGGGACTAGCATATGATGCATGCCATTCATTCTTTGGAACGAGCAGTCAGTCGATTGACAATATTGTTCAGAGTCTGGTTGCAGCGATGGCCAAAGAGATGGATGCTAGGATGATTGCACAGATGGAAGCCTAGATGATTGAAATGGAGGTAAGAATGAAGAAGATGCGCAAGAATAGCCACAAGGGGAAGGAGCCAGTGGTGGAGACGAATGAGGAGGAGGAGGAGGAGGAGAAGGATGATGAGTAGTACGCCTCATTTCCACTTTATTTGTATATGTAAATAGTTTATTCGAATTTTCATATTTTAGACTTTCATTTAAATATTTTGAAACTAATAGTCCATGTTAATGGTTTAGGAAATAATGAAACTTAGAAATAAATACTTTAGATTAATTATTTGTTAGTTATATGTTGATGTTGTGTGTATTCTTACAATTAGTAATTTGTAAATCTTTTGTAGGTGTAAAAAAAAATTAGAGCATGAGTGAAACTCTAATTATTTTTTCATTTATGTACAAGTTTCCGATGAACTGCCTACAAAATTTTCATCGAAAACCTCGATACGAGGCATCGACAAATGAACAATCGTAAGAAATTTTTTGACTTGACAATTTTCAACGGACTACCTCAACCATAATTTTTCGGTGGTAGTGTCTGCGAGCACGACTGCCGGCAAAAGATAAGTCAAAATTTTTCAGCAGTATACTATTATGGTGGTAATTTTCAGTTGGTATGTCATCTAGTTCTTTTTGATAACATTTTCAGTGGCATCCTATCGAAAATCTAACAGGGTACATTTTTTGTCATATTTTTTGTATGTCAAAAATCATTTCCAACCAGGGGTTTATCATCCGATTGATATCCAAAATACATCAAAAGGTTCATTACTAATGAATTTGTTATTGATTACCGATAGATTGGTTAGCTGAAAATATATAATTTTATAGTGTTAAGAACTCGGAGGTGAAGCTGAACTAAAAGTTGAGGCAACTGAAGAGCTAACTGACATTATAGCAAGGTTACTTTGATAAATGGGTTCTCAAATCCAAAGAAGAGACCAAGAAATCAGCCAACTTAGCAATCATCTCAATGAAATGAACGTGCTGATGAAAGACCTATTTGGTCAACATGATCTCATAGCAAGTACCACCAAGAAATCCTGTGGAGATAACCAATCCAACAGCTGAAACTAGGGGCATGCAAAATGCTATACCGAACTTACCAACAACTTCAACACAAAGGCAAGAAGCCCCAAGAGAAATTACATTAAATACTGATCAAGAGTCTACCATTATCACCAAATCTCAAGTAGAAGATCTTTTCATCGAAAAAGTTAAAGTAGTCATCACTTCAGAAGCGACTGAACAGCTAGTTGGGAAAGGCTGACCAGACCCAGCTGAATACGACCAAGTACAATATCTTAAAGGGCATGTTGTGTCAAAATATAACACATTTCAAGCACAAAAATTCCATGATGTCATTTATCCTAGTTCAAAGCTAAGTGTGGAAATATTGGAGGAAATGATGCCTTGCTGCTATGATAATTTGTTAGCAATCTTACCAATACGGCCTTCAAATGGCATGTTGAGTAACTTAATGACTTAGTAAAAACCTTCATCGAGTTGGAAACACTCTCGTTAAGAGATTTGGAAATGCAACCCAAAAAGCAACAATAGCAAATCTCACCTTAGAAAAGATAATGAAAAATGAGAGTGTTACAAAATATATCACAAGTTGAAGGAATTTAAGCATGAAATGTGATCAGCAGCTCACAAAATAGCATACAGTAGAACTCCTCTTAAAAAATAACAATGATCAGATGGCTCCATATCTAGACATGGCTACGATTAATACGTTCCAAGAATTATTGGATCATGTGGCTAAGTTTGAAGGGCTCCCTATGTAAAAAAAATTCCTTGATTCCTATTATAATAATAATTCATTTGGAAAAGAAAAACAACTAAGATTACATTATTCGAAGAAGAATGATGTGAATACAACATTCACATTCATGGTTGAGAAAAATGAAAAAGGAGGTGCAGCAACCTTGTCATCAATAGAAAAACTAATAGAGGATAAAAAAAGGGTTAACCCTATAAGAGAAGATGGTAAGCATTATTTATTCAAAAGAGAATGTACTACTAAGATCTTTAGATACGCTCTTAAATTAGGATTATAATTTCTAGAGCCACATCCATCACTCTAAGTAGATAAAGTTGATGATTCTATTTATTGTCCATTCCATTGACTCATAAGTCACCCAGAGGAATATTGTTTTGTCTTCAAAGATTTGGTAGAAAAGAGTTATCAAAATGGAGAATTGAACTTATCAGATACTATACTAGTACATCCTAAAAAGAAAAAGGTGAAAGTTATTACAACAAGCCCAATCTTGAATTCAAAATGCAAAAATACTATGCTAGCTAGAACTCAAAATATAAATGATGTTAAGGGCAAAGCTCTGCAAACACAAGTAGAAAAAGAAGAAGAAGGTAGTTGGAGACCTTCATCTCAAAAAAGACCAAAAGAATGATTAACATTCTTTCAGCCATAGAAGGTGTCCGATGGAAGAATTCATTATAGACTAAAATAGATCCAAAAAGGCACTTCCCCAACAAATGGAAATTTTTATATAACTCAAAGAAGCAAATGAAAAAATAATAATCAATCTTCTTTGTCGAAGTCACTTAAACAAAAAAAAAAGGAGAAGGAAACTTAAAAACTAAAACCTGAAACATAGAAAATGATCGATTCTTTGGAGGAGTATGAGCAACTCCTTAAAGTCTAGTTCAATTGAAGGAATATATGATCTGCTTATAATTTGACTAAGCTGCTATCAACATTCAACTTTAAAAAGAGTGCTAAAATATTTCCTTCCTGAAGGAAATTCCCTTACCAAACCGGGGACAAGTTTTTTGTACCTTGCAATGCAAGAAAATTCTCCATCAAAGAGAAACTCCTAGATCTACCATGTCCAAAGAGGCTAAATCTGAATAAACCTAGATCTATCATGCCCAATGGGACTGGATCTAGTGCCAGATTTAGATTCTATCACACCCAAAAGAGCAAGATCAGAATTCAAACCTTAGATCTATCATGTTCAAAAGGATCAAATTTAAACATAAACTAAAAACCAATGCGTCCAACGAGATTAGATCTAAGTCTAAACACACTCAACATACCGAAAGGGGTGGGTCTAAATATAAATCTAGATTCCACATGTCTAAAAAGAAGTGAAACTAAACATGAATATGAATCCATCTTTCTCATTTATGATTAGAATAACTAATAAATGATAATGCAATAAATGCATCATATCCAATCGACATGACACATTCATTGAGGGGTAATTTCATTTGCTTCTAAAAAAATGAAATAAATGAAACATCCTAACTTGGTGCACCACGATGCCACAATCACAACACTTAAACTCTATCACCACCTTATAGAATCTAGGAACTCCAACTTTCCTTGATGATTGCCTACTTAAATAAGATAGTACCACAACATTGTGATCCCAGTGCCAAGGCACTATCATGATGGCCTTCAGTTTTTAAAGCAAGAAAACTAACCCTTCCCGCCCCAGGAATGATAACCACTTAGGGTAGATGTTGACCTCACTTTTGGAGTGAGCTCTCAACTTCCTCATCATAGATCTAGTACTCTTATAGACACTAAGATTTCCTTAGTTTTAAGATACTTCTAGTGATTAGGTAAACACTTAACCTAACCCTAGAGACTTAGATGGTTTAGCCATAGGAATAGGGTATGCCTTAGGGATTTAGGAAGACTTGCCTACCCTATAGAATTGAACCCAACCCTTGCTTCTTTCTTTCAAACCAAACCTCAAATTAAAATTCAAATTCCAAATTCCAAATTCAAATCATAAATTAATTCCAAATCAAATGATTGAAACCCATGATTGAATTCAAATTCTAAAATCTCTCCTAAGCCATTTAATTTCATCTTATGGACTTAGACTTAACTAGATTCAAATCAACCCCAATTCAATTTATTTTCTCAATTAACAAATTCAATCTCAAATCCAATTCAAAATCATAAATCAATTCCAAACTCCAAATGATAGAAACCCAAATCAAACAAAAATCTAATTTATACCCTTTTTTAGCCAAATTCTTGAACTTGGCTAAATGATATCCAAACCAATTTAAAACCCATAGATTTCTTCATGATTCAATCATTCCTACAATCATTGACCTAAACATAAACATAAATCAACATTATCAAGCCAAATTCAAGCTAACCCAAAATAAACCCAAGTTAGCCATTTTGGCTTGAAATTATCATATGAACCAAAATTCATATGGCTTCAAACTACTTGTAATTGGATCTATATTTCAATTTCTAGGCTCATGTGTGAGTTCAACTAAACTTGAATCAAACCATGATCAAGCCAATTAACCCATTTAGGCTACTTGACCCAAAGTGGCCTAAAGGATCTTTTTGAGCCAAGTTCTAATTCAACCCAAATTGGATTGAACTAAGCCTATACAAACCTCACAATATGATCAACAATCATCCTAGGTTAGTCAATTATCTTAAATTAGGTCAAACCATGTCAAACCTATCCTCTCACCATGCCAACATTTAGCTCAAATGAAACCCAAATTAGCCAAAATCCACCATATGCCAAATTGATTAAAACCATCGATTCAAACCCACTCATAATCACTTATTAAACTTGACCAAAGCCAGCTCAAGGTAACCAATTGGTCAACTTGACCTAACTTAGCCTAAATTGATCTAAATGGTCAAATTAGTTAGAACCCAAATTAATTCCAAATTAAACTAAACTAAAGCCTACAATCATTTTCAATTTAACTTGACTCAACACCTAACCTAACCCAATTTGGTCAACTTGACTTGAGTCATTTGATCTATATGAATCCAAATAAACCATACCTGAATCCAAAGCAAATTGAATCAAACCAATGACACCAATACACTCCAATTGATCATTCGAACTTGACCCAACCCTTAGTTTGATCTAATTTGACCAATTGGTCAACTTGACACAACGTTATTTAATTTGACCTAAATAGGTCAAATCAAGCCAAATAAAATCAAATAAACTCCAAACCACATGAAATTTGGACTAACCCACTTTTGACCCATCCCAAATCTGTCCAAATCAAACCAATAGCTAAATAACCATTTTGACCTTAGGTTTAGGGCATCCCATGAGTTAAGATACATGCTCATTGGGTCAGTTTCTATCTTTAGCCACTTGGCACCCTTTCATAGGTTCACTTAGGCACCTTGGACCATGGATGACCTGAACTAAAGGTGGTTGGGTCGGCCATGATCCATAGGGACGTGAAATCACCTCCCCATCCCCGTTGGAGCTTTCCAAACCACCAAGGACAAGCACTTCCTCCCTTGGCAACCACCTCCACACCCTCGCCCAACTGAAGCGAGCCACATCATGCACCCACCCAAGGATGTCCATTAGCCTCTAATGTGGCCAATTGATCAAGAAAAATCAAAGCAAGATGTGGCAGTCTGATCCAAGGAATGAGGGGGGTATACCTCTTCATTCTCACTCAAACTCACACACTCACACTCGATTCAACCCTAGCAACTAAGGAGAAAGTTCTCAGAGTGATTTCTAAGCTTTCTCAAGCTCCCCCAAATCCCCATTCTCGGTTTTACGCAAAATCAAAATAGGGGAGGCCATATTCAATTCCCATTTGCTCAAATCTCCATCAAAGTACAATTAACTTTGTACACACCTTCCTTGGAGCCAATCGAGTGAGAATGAATCTTTTCCCAAGCTTCCCGATGGTCGGAGGGTAGAGTTTGATCAAACCCGAGCACCTACACCTAGTGGTTGGTCTTCCGAGCAAACTACACCAAAAAGCTCGTGAGGCTCAATAGAGTCTCATTTCTACCAAAGGAAGCTTCCTCAATCATTGGAACCACCAATCATAAGCTCCGATGAGGTACGACATTGAAATCGATCCTTGAATGAAAATAGGTTGGTGTTTTGTGAAAGAAATTTTCATGTCATGTGATTTCCTCCGTTATCTTCTTATTGTGCTTCTCCGTAGGTGTGGGATGATTTTCATCTCCATTTGAGCCCCAGTGAGCTTAGATTGAGCAACGATCAATGGATGGTGGCCATTGTTCGATGCTCGGGAGGAGATAGATCATGTACCATCCTTCCCGCATGATCGGGATGGACGGTCCTGATCTAATCATGCTGAGGATCGCTGGAGTTGCAAGATAGCCGATCCCAGTATACTGGATGAACTAGTGATTCTAATCACATCATGTGGAAAGCGCACTGCGTCAGCCCCCACGTGGTCTGATGGGATTAAGGCATTAATTAGGGCTAATTAATTATATTTTAATTTTTAAACTTCTTAAATTCATAATTAATCCTAAAAAAATCCAAAAAATATAAACTTAGGCTCATTTTAAAGATATTTCAAAGTAGAATCTTGGGAAATTCTCTTAATTGATTTTGAATAGTATATTTGGATTAATTAAAGTTTAATTAGAAATATAATTAGTCTAATTACTCCCTAATTAACCATCCAATTAATCTCAAACTTTATGTGCATGTTTAGGGGGATGACCTCTACCTCTTCTATTTTCCTGGGATTTTATTAGTTGTTTAACTAGGGAAACCAATGAATTAAGCCTTAAACCAAATGAATAGTAAATTAATCAATCAATTAAGCTTATCAACCTCTGTTAAGGGTGGTGAAGTCTAGCGAAATGGATTGAGACTCCCTCATTCAATTTTTTCTTTAAGTCTTCTCTAATTCCTTTTAAATAATTAATTAATTAACACCCCTTAATTAATTAATTAATAAGATCAATCAAAATCCAAATCATACCTAAACTTTAATCAATTGATTTAAAGGATTTAGGGATTGAGACTTCGACTCCCTTCTTTATCTCTTTCTATAAACCCATCTCATTTTGGTTGGTTAAGATTAATTGAGGCTTAATTAGTTAATTAATGAATTTATTAATTCAATTGAACCTATTTCTCCAATTTAATCTTGGGGAGCTCTTTGGGTGTTCAATAACCCAAAGTGAGAGATAATGAAATTATCGTTAGCTCACATGTGTGAGAAAATCATAAAAGTAGTTAAGTGAGATCCCTTAAGATTAATTAACTATTAATCACGAGCCAATTGCATTAGGCCCCTTTCATTTCTTAGGAGCATTACAAATTTACTTTCCATGTGTTTACATGTCATATGGGCTCATTATTAATTAGTTAATTAACTTAAGGTGATGTAGGTAAGGGTTAATTAATTCACTTAATTCATACCCTAAGCTAATTAAATCATAAAATTAACTCAAATACTTCTTCTTTAAACCAAAATTAACTCACACATGGGGAACGGGATTAGGACTAGCAAACCTCTATCACTTTCCTTAACTCAAATCAAACATAAAGATAAAATAACATTAAAGAATTTTGGTTTAGTTAAGTGGCTTTATTTAGTATGATTGTCCTTAGGAAGTAATTGGAATGAATGAGATTATGTGCTTATGTTCCTTTATTTCTTTCCAATTATGTTAAATGTTGCTTGCCATATGTAATCATGCATTCATTTCTTTTAAAATTAAATAAATGAAAGGGTTTCATTTATGCAAATTACATGTTTTAAACTAAAAATAAGTGTGGCTATTATCTCTATTAAATCAAATGTTATTTTCAAAAGCTCATAAATCAATTATAATAAATGGAGTCATGTTAATTACAAATAGCTATAAGTTTGCATGTATTGATAATATAGGATATGCAATATAAAGTTCTTATTTCTTATCTTACATGGATTCATATAGGATTTACAAATGTATAGTTCATTTGAAAAGAACACAACATTTATCTAAATGCATTCTTATGCATTTCCATGTTAAGACTTAGGAAGAATTTCATATCACATATGTAAATCTTATAATCAAATCAAATATGACTTCTTGCATGACTTCTTCTTCTTCTTGTGGTTCTTTTTAAACATTCATCTGTATCTGAGAAAAGTGGTATATTAGTCTGGACATCCTAAGACTGCGAGGCTTTAAGTAACTCTAAGTAGATCTTGTACCTTACGCCCCTCGTGCAGAATAATGGCATTGTACTCACTTAAAACTCTTATACGCATGTATGTATGTTGTAGTCAATGAATAAGAATCAGAAAATAAAAATAAACCAAATACAACTTTTGCATGGGTTTTCCTATCATTATGGTTGCTTATACATCTAAATGTATCTAAGAAAAGTGGTATATTAGTCTGGACACCCCAGGGCTGGGAGGATTTAAGTAGCCCTAAGTAGGCCCTATACCTTACGCCCCTAGCTATACATACAATGCATGTATTAACACACTTAAATGATGAATGCAAAGAAATGTGTTTGAAATATAGATATTTCATTTGATTGAATTATGAATGTATGTCATTTTTGATAGAAAAAGAGGGATTTTTCATCCATTAGTTAGATACACATTCACATATATAAAAGTTTTAAGTGATATAAAAGTTTTTGATAGAAAAAGAGGGATTTAATCATATGTATGATATACATGATTGAAAGAAATGAATGAATATGTGTTACATGATTGTAATTCATTCTAATTAATCTTATGATGCCTTCCTTATTGAAATAGGTCATTTGAAGTGAACCTAAACTTAGGGTTAATCAAAACATGTAATAAGTCATTCACCAAAGGAAATTGATTAATTAACTTACTTTAGAAGTGACCTAAGGTAGGGATGAAAGGGGGGGGGGGGGGTGGTCTCCTGTCTTCCTTCTCTTTATAACACTTAGTTATTTTGTGTTGGTAATATGAAACAAAAGAAAATACTAAATAAAATCTTCAAATCAATTAAATTACTTAAAGAGAAATAAACTCCTTTATAAATTAAATCCTTCACACTTAGCAAAATTACAACTCCAAAGCCTGGTTAGGACATGCTCCACAAGCCTTGATGCACACACTTTAGACTAAGTCACCACTTCTAGCTTTATGTTAGGGCTATGTATGGTTTAATGTATGCTTATTTTGTGATGTATTATTATAGACTGAATGTTAGGGTGTATGTGTGTAGTCTGGATGTTAAGCCATTATTAGCCTAATTATATTTTTCACAGGGGGTACTTAAGGGGCCGTTGTAATAAAAATATAAATACTTTTGCTATGCAGGTTGCTTATGCCCCTAAGCATAGCCAAAGTTAGGATAGTGGGCTTGCTTACTCATGTGTGGGGTGCTAAGTCCAAACTATCATATAACTGCTTGGGTTGTATGGTGTGTTTAGCTAACATTTATTTTGTAGGTGTAACTAGATTTACTTTCCTTCTTTTTAATATAATTTTGCCATAGGATTAGGATAAGTGTTATAGGGGATTTAGATGAGCATTGGCTATAAGACCAAGTCTTATGTACCATGTGATGCCTTTGGAACAAGCACATCCAAATCAAAATAGAAGGAAGAAAGAAATAGAGCAAATCAAATGAAGAAATGAAAGAAGATAGAAGAAAGAATGAAGAATGAAGACCGCCATAACATTCATAATTTATAATGGTAATTATTCTTTCATTATTCCAGGATGTATAAGGGTAGAGATAGGCTACCCACATTTTTTTTTGCGTTGTACAATGATACCCAACCACATCGGCCTCTTATTCTTTTACGATAGCTCTATAAAATTGTTTGATATTTTACTTAGCTTGTGCATTAGAAAAGCATGTCTTTTCATAATTTATTTATAATTGGTGATTATTGTATGACCTGGATGTGATTAGGCTCCTAGGATAACAATTAATCTTTCAACCCAAACTAATAACTCATAACTAAATCTCTAAAATAACTCATAATCTCATGCAAAAGCTTAGGCATTAAATCAAGATAATAAAATATTTAGTAGCCCCTTAGCTGGATGTTATATGTTTAATATCATGCATAATCATCTCGTTCCACTCTTGTTAAGAGAGGGCTTTCATCTTTACCAGATAGAAATGGGCTTAACCTTTAAGAGCCTATGATGGAAGAACACCTCTTCCTCTTTTGATTTGGCCCATAATCAACTTTTCATGCATTTAGGCATGCAAAATCCTATAGCTTGTGTCAAAAAAAGAATCCCAAATTAAATAAAATTTGATAAAAATTTGTATTAGATTTAAGTCATTATTCACACCCCTCATGCTCTAGTCTCTTAGAGTAACTTAGTTTCTTTTTTAAATAATTAACAGTCTAACCATCTTGCAAAGTATATGACTTGACCACATGATTTTAAAGCATAGGAGGAGTTAACTAGCTATTATTTTAGGTGGTAATAAGTCCAACAGTCGAGTGATTTACTCTCTCATATAGAGGTAAACCATATACCCATTTTTTGCTTTAGATTTAGGTCATGCCTTGATTCTTGTCAAAACTCTTTAAATTTAGGATCTGAGGTTGTTGTTTTCTATGGGGTTACAAGCATAAATCCTCACCTCTTCGGAATTTCCACAATTTTGTATGGTGGAATTATAAGCCCTAGATTTATAATAAAATTTCAACTTAAATAAATAAGTCTCCTCAATTTCAAATATATAAAGCCCAACCATATGATAGATTAGAGTGCTCACTAGGCTTCCTAGTATCATGAGCACTCCCTACTTATCTCCTTTGGATTCGATAATAAATCTTCCCTTTTGATCCATCCCACTTGATTTTCTAAAACACAACCAGTTTATAGATAGTCCTATCTTTGAATTCTTTGGAGACAACAATCATTTACTTTAATCGAGAGTATTCTTAAGGGATTCACTTTTCTTAAGATTTAATTAACTATGGAGGCTTGCCTCCATGAAGAACTTAATGAACTTGATTTAAATAAATCCTACTTTACTTTTTCATATAAAGTAGGAGAAAATTCTCTAGTATAGTCGAAGACCCATCATACCTTAAGAGTCCTTATTTGGTGATTAGGTCTATCGTAGGATAGTGAGTTCTATTTTTGAGATAATACATCATTCCTTGATGTCATACCCGATCATCTCAATATGTACACCCTCATATCTGTATGGTGTCCCCCCCACCCACCCCGACAACATACATACACAGAACACACCCAAAAATAAACATCACACTCCACTATATGGGATCGCTCTCAAAGGTCAAGCATATCCCTTATCGTGCAAGAGTGGAGATCCTATCTATTTAAGAGTGCACAATATGATATGCTTATTATTGTAGCATATAATCATTCAACTAATGGGTTACTAAATCTTTTATTATCTTGATTAAAAGTGTAGGTTTTAAAATGAGGTTGTGAGTTGCATTAAGATTTAGTTATGAGTTACTTAGAGAGGGTAGAAAAATTAATTTTATTTTAAAGAGTCTATTGTATCTAGGCTACACATCAAATCGACAACCTTTAAGAAACTTAAGAAAAATATGCCATTTCTATTGCACAATCTAAACAAACAATCAAACATTTAAATTTCATAAAAGAATAAGAGGCCGATATGGCCGACTACCACCTTACAACCCAAAAAATAGAAAAAGTTGGATAGCCGAGCTCAACCCTTATATAATCCGGATTATAATTTAATATTATAATTAAAATAAATGCTATGGGGGTCTTCAATCTTTTGTTCTTCTTTTCTTTCTTTGGATCTATTTGCTCCAAGCTTCATAGGGCCTCCTAAGTTTTTGCCTTCTAGCCACTACTCATCCTCAACCCCATAGCACAAATATTAATCCTATTATAGAAATTATATATTTATGAAAAATAAAATTTAACTATACCTACGAAATATACGTTAGCTAAACAAATATATAAGCTAAGCAATTATATTTTATATATTTAGATTTAACACCCAGCGCTTGGGTAGCTAATCCCACCTATCCTAATTAGATTATGCTTAGGGGCATAAGTAGCACCTACAAGCAATAATATTTATATTTATTTATTATTATAGTGGCCCCTTTAGCACAATCCCCTACCTAAGATATCATTAGGCTACTAATAGCCTAACATCTAGTCTACACATAAATAATCCTAGCATCCCATCTAAAATATTACATCATGAAATAAAACACATCACCATAATATACAACAGCATAACTTAGTACTAGAATCAGTAACTTAGCATTTTAATGTGTGTGTTAAGGCTTAGTGGGGTATGTCTTTATTAAGCTTTAGAAGTATGGTTGTCTGAAATTTTAGAATTATTTAATTTAATCGTTAAGGATGGTTTCATGTTAAGTCTTTCAGTAGCTTGATTGGATTTTTAAATTACATGTTTTCATTTCGTTAAATACTTACTTAGCATCTAACCATAATAAAGAGAAGAAAGAGGCTTAGCCCTTCATCCCTGACTTAGGTTATTTTCTAAAGGCAGATTATTATAGATTTGATTTTCTTAATGAACCATTTATGAATTTTTATTAAGCCTAAGTTTAGATTAGTTTTAAGGAATCTTATTCAAACATAAAAGGCATCTTAGGATTAATAAAATTAAGTCACTATCACATGAGTAATATTCCACTACTTCCTTTCATTATCAATAACATTCACTTTTTTTTAAAAAATATTTGAATTCATGCATACAAATACATGCAATACACTCATATTTTTGCACACTTAATGAATGGAAATGCAAGAATTTGATAGGAAAGAGATACTTCATCTCATGGCTAAGCATATGCAAATATGTATTAGAAATTTGAGCAAGTACATGTCATTGTTAAACCAGGGAAGTGAGATTATCTAAGACCTCCTTGGGGTTACTTAAAGCCTCATATTCCCGGGATGTACAGACTATATACTTGCTAATTTAAATACACGTAAACATATACATGAGCAGAAAAATAAAACTATGCAAAGGTTATATAAATTTCTTTTATTTATGTAAAGTTTAATGGCATGAAGAAAGAAGTTTTACTCTATATTCTAGTATATGCATACATATAAATGAAATTAAACAAGTATGTGTCATTATTAAACTAGGGAAGTGAGATTATCTAAGGCCTCCTTGGGGCTACTTAAAACCTCATATTTTCGGGATGTCTAGACTATATACTTGCGAATTTAAATACATGAAAATATAAGCATAAAACATATATATATATATATATATATATATATAATAATAATAATAATAATAATAATAATAATAATCCATTATCATCTTTAAATTACAACTAAATGGAAATTTCATTAAACACTTACAACAAACATTAATTTAAATTTCACACTATTTGATTCATTTTTAACTTATAATTTCAAAATAAATTAAGATTTATTAGTAATAATAGCCACACCATATAATAACATTTATCCAACTCATGCTATTTGAATGCAATCATATTCTTTTAATTTTCTTTTAAAATAAGATCACATGAAATAAATGGCATGCACATTTATAATAATTGAAAGGAATTAATTAAATGCTACCACATAACATACTTAATTTCATTGAGTTCTAAGGACAATCAAGCTAAATAAATATTCTTTAACACTAATTAAAGCTTATATATGTTTTAATTTTAATGTTGAAGTTATTAAAACCTAAAGAGTATAAATGATATTTAGGATTCACCCCATCCCATGTTGGTGATTTGACATGTTTAAGGAAAGAAATTAAATATGTTTTATGAGTTGATTAGGTTCAAGCCATTAATCACATCAATTTGATTACCCTTCCCCAAGTTTCTTTTATGTAATTAACCACTTGATCATGAGCCATCAATGATATGCCTTGGGAAAATATAATTAGCAATGCAACTAAAGAAGTCTAATGCAATTAGGCTCATGCTTAAGAGTTAATTTAATTAAAGGAGAAAGATATTTTAAGTTAAATACTCACATGATTTCTCCACGTCAATAGGATAATCATAATTTATTTAATGGCTTTATGCTATTAAATACATAAAGGGATTAATGGGTTACACTTGAGTTATTTTAAATTGATTTCGATTTCTATTTTTATTTTATCATTAATTTTTGCTTTAATTTTTTTAATTATTAAACACATTAATTAAACCCTCTTAAGGGAATACACTTGGAAACAAATTATAAAAGGAGTCTTAATTAATTCCCTTATCATCTCCACAATTTACATTAATTAATTAACACTAATTGCTTACTTTTTATTATTCATTAATCTTGATAATTATTTAATTAACTAAAGAGGGTAATTAGGGTTGAAAATCTAAACTCTTCAAACCACATGGCAAATAATTCCAAAAAAATTATGGGAGGTAGAGAACATCATATAAAATCATCCCGCCAAATTTGGAATTAATTAGCCAATTACTTTGGCCTTAACTAAGACGATTATCCTAAGCTTCAAAATTTATTTAAACATTGTTCATTAAGCATTAATTGGGGATTGTATTTGAGTTTGGTGTAGGTTTGAGGAGTTTGGACGAACGGAGCTCTCAGGTCTGATCGGGAGCTGGTCTCGCCGACAGTATGGTGCATCAGAAGCTCGGGAGAGAGTGTGGGACTATGCGAAATGCTCTGAGGAAGCTTTATGATGACTTTGAATGAATGGGGAGGAGTATTCTCTCCTCTCTACTTGAACTAAGGGTTCAGATTGACTCAACCTTTGGTAGTCGTTTGGCCATAGTTAGTGGTTGGAGGTGGCAGAGGACTACTGAGGTAGATGTGTGTGAAAGGCTAAGGAAATGTAATAGGCTATCATATGGTGTACACACCTCCTTAGGTGGACCAATGGTTGCCCATGGGTGAGCTCACCTCCTCTTGGCCAAATGCTAAACCCAACAGCCATGGGTTAGGTTGGGCCAGTGGTCATTTTTCCAAGAAAAGCCAAAGATGACTACCATGTGGTGGGGAGGTGGAGAACCTTCTTAAATAGAAATTTTGTCCCATTTGGAGGACTTGGTTCAATGGGTTTGACCCAAACTGGGTTCACCATGGATTGGGCCCACTTAGATAGGCCCATGGTGACCCAAGGATGAGTCATGCCAAGTTTGGTTGGGCTTGGGCTTGGTCTGGTTAGGTTTGGCTCAATTTGACCCATGTAGGTCAAATGGGTCATGTTGGGCTAAGTTGACCATTTTCACCAAATTGGGTCAAAGTGAAGATTGGGTAAGTTTAGCTGGTAATTAGGAATGAGTTAGTATAATTGGTTTGATTCAATTTGGGTTACATTTGGATTTGGTTCATATGGTTCAATTTGGGTCAAATAGATCAAGTTGACCAATTTGACTAAATTGGTCAAATTATCTTGAGCATGGGTTAGGTCTATGTTCAATTGATCATTGGTGATTGATTGAAAGAGTTGATTTGAATTGATTTGGATTAGGGAATGATTTGGTTCAATTTGACTTTTAGGTCAAATTGAGCTAAGTAGGTCAATTGGGTTGGGTTGACCCAATTGGGTCCAATTGAAAGTTGGATTATGTTCAATATTCAATTGGTGGCTAATTGGAAGCATTGGTTTCATTCAAATTGGTCTAGATTTGATTTGGTTCAATTTTACCATTTAGGTAAAATTGGGTCAACTTGGGTCAAAGGGTCAAATTGGCTTGATTAAGTTCAATTGATTGTAGCGAAGTGTTCAATAATGACCTACAATCATCAATGAAGAGATTGGATGGCTTGGTTTGATCCAATGGGAGTTTGATTGGAGTTTACCTTAATTAGGCCTTTTAGGTCACTTTGGGTGAAGTGGCTTGGTTAAGTCAACTTGTACCAATTAGGGATATGGATGGTTGGGATATGTTCAATGATGAATTTGAAATTGATTGGTGGCTTTAATTGTAATTGATTTTGGCTTGATTGTGTTTTGGGTCATTTGAACCTTTTAGGTCAAATGGGCTAACTTGGGTTGATCAAATTCACTTGATTCAATTGGTTTGATTGCAAGTGTTAGAGTAGTTTGAAATGATCTATTGAATAATTAGAGTGATTGAGAAAATAAAATTGGATTTAGTTTGCTTGAATGGGTTTGAATAGAGTTATAGGATTATGGTGGTAACTTGGGTTAAGGTCCAAGTTAATTTAGCTTGGAGATTGGATTAGAAAACCAAATTCAATTAAGATTAATTGAATAAGTTTGAGTTGGTTTAGCTCCAATCACATGAGCTTATGTTTGGATGAGTTGATGGGCATGAGTCTTGATTTAAGCCTTAGGGTGGGTGAAACCTATTTGTCCTAAGGTAAACTCTAAGCTTAGGGTTATGCCCTATAAGTTTCTAGGCCTAGGTTAAGTATTCCCTTAATCACTAAAAGTATCCTAGCACTAAGGAAGTTAAAGTGTCTAGAAGGCTCCTAGATCTAAGAAGGGAGAGATCAATCCTCACTCTAAAACTGAGATCAACAACATTCAGTGTTTTACCATAGCAAATACAAAAGTCTTTGATCGAGCTTAGTCTCTTCTTTAATGAACTATTCTTAGCTTGATTAAATGTGAATGTTATAAAATAATTAGAAGTAAACATTTGAGTTATTATCTATAAGCTTGAAAAGATTTCCCCCCACTTTCTTTCACTTCATGGAGCACCCGCCAATACATTTATTATACAAAGCTAGAGTGGGAGGTCCAGTGCAACATCATTGGAAGTACCCTTCGGAGAGGTAGTTATTTATTAAAATTAGTAGTAATTCTAATTAATATTCATGTTGATTCTTGAATAAACTAAAAGAACTCTAAAGAATAAAGCACACCCCGAATGCTCAATATGTGAAGCTTACTTGGTCCAAGAGACTATAACTTTTTGCTCCTACTTCTTTGAGCCACATGCATGTTCAAATAACACCGATGGTGTTGAATTTTCAAAAAATATGTTATCTATTTTTCAACCATCTAGAAAAGCCTTGGGTATATGCAGATATCTGAATGACAAGGAGCTTAAAACAGTGACAGTCAATATTCTTATAAATTATTATGAGATTCAACCTTTTCTTGAGTAAGCGCATCAATGCCATAATATCCCATTTTTATTTTTAATCAAATATAGTATTTATCTAATTATGTCAATTTAATTATTGAGTTCAAATTATTCATGAACTCATTAAGCTTAGATGATGCTATTACTATTAATAAGAAAGTCGAAGATGAATTCCTATCAAGGTTTGGATTACATGTGAGCAATCATCACTAACACTTTAATATATTTTCTAAGTAAATTGGATAACTTTCTTATTCTTCTTATTGTACTAGGTTCATGATTAGAGAAACCAAGCGAAGAATCAAGACCTTCACGACCTAGTTTGGGGTCCAAAGTAAATTGTAAGTACATGACAGATTTACGATGTCAATGGCTATAAATTTCACACAAGTTCTTGATCTAAAGGAAAGAAAATATATAACTTCAGTGTTTCAATTTGAGGAAACACACATTCAGATTATTAAATAGATTATTATTTAGTTCTACAAGAAGTTGTGCAGTTATAATATCTTAGATCAAATGAGAGGAATTTCTTCCTATTCAATTATGATTGATTTGATCCTATGTGTAATAGAGGATTAAAATAAAACCTAGAGCAAGAGTGAAAGTTAAAAATACTATTGAACTTGATCATCAATATGATTAGATGGTGTATTTTAAAATTTCAATTAATGATGTAGAGGTAGTTATGAAATTTATTAATACTAATGTTGATTATGACTATGTTATTCAGTCTAGAGATGAGAGCAATGAGAATGATGATAAACATGGTAGTATAAATTCAACTTCTTCTGATTCAATGGAGTAGAAGGAATAAACACATGCGCTAAATGTACTTACACATTTTTTTTGTCAATATGTATTAAGAACAATAGTTCGGAGATATATATTATCTTTTTTATATACTTTAAGTACACAACAAAGTCTTTTCATCTATTGTGCATGCATACTATAATTCACATATTGTCTTTTTTATAAATATTATTTTATATATTGTACTTGCATAATGCAATTCACTTATTATTCTTTTTACATATTTTTATATACTATATCTGCACACTGTAATTCAATTACAATCTTTTTTATATGCTTTTTTTATATATTGTATCTACATAATACAATATATATATATATATATATATATATACACACAGACACACACATAATTTTTTATGCACTGTACCTGCATACTATAATTCATATTATGTCCTTTTTACATACTTCTTTTATATATTATATTTGCATATTACAATTTACATTATAATTTTATATTATTCTTATTAAGTTCCTTAAGTAACCTTATTTATGATTAAACTAATTATTTTATTTTCTATTACTTATAGATGGCATCAAGTGATGGTGATGATGCTTCACAATAATCATTTACAAGCATCTTCAAGTGAAAGAAGAAGGTTGTGTTAATACCCACTATTCAGTCTACCACCATAGTCAAAACCTCGTCCTCCATTTCGATCTTACCACCTTGAACTTCTTGACTAACCGGTACATGTGCTTACCCTTTTCTAGAACCCGCAGACACTACACTGTTCTACCTATATCAGGAACATATAGGTTCTATAGATCCCAGGTTTTAGTATACATCAACTAATTAGCCAGGTGATGACTACATGTATTTTTGTTGAGCTAGAAGGTGACACATAAGTTTATTTTAAAAGCTTTACCTTTGGCATATTATGATTCTAATCTTAATTACAATTTTTAGGTTCAATCCATCCAGGGAAAATATACATAAAATTAGGGACATAATAAGTAGCAAATATGATGCTCCATATATTTCAGGGAATAAGGTCCCAATTGAGGTTCAGGACATGTGGTTCAAAGAATTTAAGGTATTATAATAAGTATTTATAAATTTTAAATATATTAGTTTATCTTAAAGCATTACCAATTAGCATTGGTTTGCTTTATATTACATAAGGATTTTAGCTGGCTACGGAGCATAGCCAAAAAATCAAAAAACTTTTAAGCCTTAATGTGCTATACGCCTACGTGATATGTTCACAGACATACAAATCTGGGTGAAGACCTCTTTATATTCAAGAAGATGTGTGGGATGACCTCTATAAAGTATGGGCCTCTCCATATTATGTTCGTAAGAGAGAGTAGCCAAAGCAAAATTGAGCTTCTGATTGTGGGGACCTGGGCACCTCTCTGCATACTAGAGGTTTAATACTGAACACTGAGTACAAAAGAAGGATGGTAAGTCATTTGTTACTTGCATTAATTGAACTTATAATCATGGTTAATTAATTTTATTGGATTTTTTATAGCCTAAAGTTCTTGGATGAGAGCTTACTACTGTTGAATTACATAATAGAATGTTTCCAACCAAAAAAAATTAATATGATAAATAACAAATAATAAATAATAAATGAACATCTAACTCTTGTGTTGTGGTCATAAACCCAATGCCTAGGCATTGCCTCTATTACCGCTAAATTTAAAAGAACCCAAGAAAAACATCAACTACTCCCGCCAACAATTATATCCCTCAACGATAACTGCCCAAGGAGAGAGTTGGAGCGGTTTGGATAGTGGAAGCGATTGATAGGAGAGTTGGAGTGGTTGAGAACCGAGTCCTATAAGAAGAGAAGGACTGACCCTCCTTTTATTCTTCTTATTTCCTTTCTTACCACACTCCCTTCCCTCTCTCTACTATGGACTCTACTGCAAGTTTCTCTCCACTACACGCTCTTCTTCTTGCCCAAGGAAAGATTCTAAGTGAAACCTCAAATGAAATGCTTCTTTTATAGGATTCCTTGTTCTACAAAAAAATCTTGTTAATTCTATTGTTGATCTTGGATCCGGTGCAAAATAAAGATCCACCTTCCATTAATCTTGGACCCGGAGCAAGGAAGAAGAACACTATCACATTAAAAAAAATGTAGCCATTACCAAGACAAAATACTACAAAAATCAAGATAAAATCATGTTTAATTCACTAAAATATAAATTTATAAGTTTAAGACCTATGTTGTCAAATTTGGCTCTGACGTGAGATGAAAAACCCTCCCTCTATCGATCTTGGATTTGGATAAAGAGAGAAGAGTGTATTTTGCACTAAAATATTTCAAAAAAATTAGCATTGCTAAGTTGTTATGCTGCAAAAAATATAAGAATCATCAAATCACATAGAAAAATTACCCTAGAATAGAGTCTTCTGAGTCGTAACTCCGAGGTGCTAAGCTCTCGAGATTTTGAATGTTGGCACTCCACTTTGTTGAGCCACAGTGCTAGTGTATGGCGTCGAGACACAATCACCAGCATCATAGTGTTGTTGTATGGCACCGAGGCACTATCACAAGCATCGTGGCACCAAATCTTGGAGTTGCAACATTTCCTTCTCGGGTTTTAAAGTCAAAATGTCCAATTTGCAGCGTCACAATGTTGTTGTATGGTACTGACGAACTGTGACCAACACTGTGGCTCCGAAGCTTGGTATCATAGTACTACCTTCTCAGGTTATAAGATCAATGTGTCCACCTACACTACTGCAATGCTACTTTTCTAGCGTTGCCTTCTCTGATATAAGCTTAAGTCCCAACACCTAACGTAGAGGCACTGGGTTCTTAACTCCAATGCGCTAATATTTCAATGCCAAAGTGCTGAATTTTCAATCTAGTTTTTGTTTAATTTAAAAAATTATATTCGATTAAATTTTCAACTTATAATAAATATCTAGATTAAATAAAGATTATAAATAAGATATATAGAAATGGGCCATAAAAAAAGAAAAGAAATATAAACACAAATACAAAAAAGGGAAAAGATGACTATCCTAAAAGTCATAATCATCCCCTTCTCATCTTTTTTTTTCTTTCCAATAGGGGCTCGGTGCTAACATAGGGGTGGTAGTGAGCTGCTGTAGAAAAAGAACTTAACTTGGGCCATCATTAAAGTTAAAATTTTTAAATAATTTGAACGAGTGTTAAGTTGAACTCATTCATGTAAGAAACTTTTCCGACATATGATAATCAAGTTTCTCTAGTTTACTCTTAATTAAGACTTCCAATTCTTAGACAAAGGTTTTGTCTTGGAGGATTTACCAAGGGAGCTTTTCCTACTTTGTATAAAGATTTCTTCATCATCCTCAACAGCACTATAACATATAAAGAATAAATGAGAGAAGGGTGACCATATCTTAGGATAGTACTTTCTTGAAGCATATTGCATATTGAATTGTAATCATCTTTACTACATATATGGTAAAGCCATCTTGAATAGAATAATTCTAAACGGCTCTATCCTTAGTTACCTCACTAATATTACCCGTGGGCATCAACTTGGTGGAAATAAAATAGTGACAAGCTTTAGCCTCAACTGTTAGCCCAACAGCAAGAAAATTGATAATCTTTTTCTACTGTTATTTCTACAGGACATTTGAATTTCTAATAGTGAGAAAACTAAAGATTTTTTAAAATCAGGGTGATTATTGTAGTAATAAAGATACTGATCCTATGCGAAATTTATAAATAATAATATGCATTAGTGGAAGTACTATACAAATGTACTTATTTCTCCCATACAAAAATTTTATTATCCTAGTAATCCTTCGTGTTGATAAAAAACTCCCGCCCCATAATGACAACACAAGTGGCATTATCATAGGAGAGATGCTCCCATCCTCTCTCATTAATAACCCACTCCATGCTCCCACTTGGATTGTGTAAGCTCCTCTCCGAAATGAGGTGCTTACCGATGACCGCATGTTGGTACCTCGCCTTACCATCCACGTTGATGAATCAATCAGCGTCACTGTAGGACATCCTCTTATTGCCCTTATGAACAGTCTTAAGCGGCATGTTTGTTGTTCTAAGGCTGAGGTAAAGCTAAGATGCAAGAATGCTTGAGAAAACAAAGGCTTTAGAATGAAAATTTTAGTAGCCTAAAGGTTCTATATATAAACTAGACCCAGCGTCGTGGTGCTGCCTTGACACCACTGAGGCACTGGCCTCTTAGTTTCTAAGATCTAGGACCAGAACCATGGCACTCCACATGCAGCACCTAAGCGTCGGTCAGCCAGTAAAGATAGTTACTATGATGGTCAAAAGAGCACTTTTTAATATTTATTATCATTAATTTTATAACCTACCGGAATTGAAAAGTGCATCAAACATTGATGGAGCATCGTGGTACTAGTCAAATAGTTAACATGTTTTATATTATTTATTATGGCTCCTTAGCACTATGGCGTTGGGGTTTACAGTGTCAAAGTGTTAACCTCTATGGTTTTGGAACTTATATTTCTGTTTGATGGTGCTGGGGTGTTGGCTCGTCGCACCGAAGTGCTGATTTTTAGGCCCTTAAAGGATGTAAGTTCAATATATATGTTCACCATGCAAACATCCTAATGGCATTCCCAAGGGATGTAAGCGATCTATATGTTCCCTATGTGAACTCTAAACTTTATTGGAAATACAAAGGGATCTAAGTCTAATCCATTAGTTTTCTACACAAAGTCTAAACCCAACTGATATTCCAAAGGGATGTAAGTTTAATCCATATAATCACCATGTGAACACTCTAATGACATTCCAATGGATGTAAACTGTACATATGTCTGCAAAGCATACTTTATTGAATTATTGGATAAACTTATAAATTAAGTTTACCATTAATTCACTAAACACCTACACAACACCTCTACTCTACTCAAAATATTTGAGATGAGGAAATCCATGGATGCTAATTAGACTCCCTAGACATTACGGTTGAAAGCCCTCTGATGTTGGTAGATTGGAATAACAGTAGTTCCAGGATAACAGAACCATGAGATCTGGATCAAGACTACCCTCCTATTTCTCTTAAACATTCATTCACATCACACCTCTAGACACAAATTTATATCAAAGAGATATGTCTATTTTCAACCATTATCGAGAGTGCTCTCTTACTATTGTAAAAGGGGTAATTTAGGAAGGCATTTTTTCTAAGTGATCACAAAACACATCAACATCAAACTGACCAGCAGTGGGTTGATGTTCAGTCATGAAGAGCATACGCAAGTTAACTTATAATTTCTTGAATTATAATTTAGTTAACATTCTATTATGGTTAACTCATGTTCTAATTACTTGTAAGATGACTACATGGGGCTGAAGAAAGTTGCTAGTTAGGGCTCCACAGGTGAAGAAAATTCTAGTGGACAGTTAGAGCAATCGAAGTATAACATATGAAAAGAGGATGTTGGAGGAAAAAAAAGGGACGAATTTACTGCCTAGGATCACAGGGATTAGCCTATGATTCATGCTATTTATTCTCTGGAATGAGCACTCAATTGATTGACGAGATAGTTCAGAGGCGTGTTGCTGCGATGGCCAAGGAGATAGAAGCAAGGATGATTGCTTAGATGGAATCCCATATGGTTATAATGGAGATTAGAATAGAGAAGATGCAGAGAGACAACCGCAAGGGGATGGAGCTAATGGTGGAGACGGTGGAGGAAGGAGAAGAGGTGGACGATGAGGAGGCTGATGAGGATTAAGTCTCATTTATATATACTTTCTTTTTATTTGTAAATAATTTATTCAAATATTGATATTTCAAACTATTTTATTTAAATGCTTTGAAACTGTTATTTTATTTCAATATTTTTCAAAATACCAAAATAAAAGAAATGTTTGAGATTAGCTATTTATTACTCTTATATAGATGCTGAGGATATGTTATTATTAGTTAGAAAATTATGAAGTTATTTATGATTCCTCTATAGGTGTTAAAATCAGAGCATATGCAAAGCTTTACTTTTTTTTAAATTTTTTATAGGTTTTCTAGTGAACTTTCAATAGATTTTTCGTCATTAATCTCGATCTCGATATGAGGCACCCACAAAAAAAAATCACTAAAAAATTTCTAACATGAACATTTTCGATGATTTTTCGACAAACAAGTCCACCATAAATGGTTGTGTCAAAAATTTTTTGGTGGTTTAATTTTCCAAAAATATTTTTAGATGGTCTTCCCGCCAGTTCTTCCTAAAGAACTTTCTAGCTGAAAATTTGCCAAAAACATTTGTCAATTTTTTGTTCATCGAAAATCATTTCCAATCAAGGTTTTTCCATCGGGGGTGCAATCCATTAGAAACATATTACCGATGGATTTTGATTTATTTCCAATGAATTGTTCTATCGAGAATCTACAATTTTTCAATAGTGCTACGACTGATCCCCAAGAGAGATTTACAAAAAATATAAAACCTAACATGTGCAATTCTAGATCTACACACAAATAGATATTTTAAACTAAGATTTAGCAAATTCAAATAAATTTGGATAAGATTTAACCTAAAATTAATAAAAATTTCTCGTAACTTCAAATTCATATTTCTCATAAACCAATAGATAAAATCATAAAAATAGTGATATACGAAAGAGATCGAGGTTTACCTTTGATTCTATGGAGAAAATGAAAAAAAATAGATGCATTTTGGATGCAAATTAATAATCACTAAGTCCTATCCCATCGCTGGTTGAGAGAGAGAGAGAGAGAGATCAGAAGTCACCCTATTATTAACGATTTCCAATAGATTTTCAGCCAGAAATCATTATTATAGATTATTCTGCCGAAAAATCAGTTAAGTTTATGTGATTTGAGCACGACGTCCTCCACAGTATGTAATTGCATCGAAAATATTTTTGGTTGAAGCATCTGTTAGTAAATCAGCTAGTATTTCTGACAGAAAAGTCTGCCGAAAATCTACAGTTTTCCTGTAGTGCACGCTCCTCCCCATACCTTCCTCTCCCTTTAGCTAATGCTCTCAATGTTCTACTCTTGAGCTCCATGTCGGCCGTAGGACACTTAAAAGCCCCTCCTATTGTGTTTCACATCCCCTCCTATTGTGTTTCACATCTTGTTATTATCATTCATGGTAGATGTTTGGTCATGGAGAGCATACGTAAGTTAACTTATATTTTCTTGAATTATAATTCAATTAACAATCTATTATGGTTAAATTACATTATAATTGTTTGTGAGATGACTACATGAGGTTGAAGAAAGTTGCAAGTCAAGGCTCCATTGGTGTAGAAAGTTCTAGTGGACAATCAGAGCAGTCGAAGTATGGCATATGAAAAGTAACTATTGGAGGAAAAAAGAAGGAACAAATTTATGGCCTAGGCTCATAGGGGTTAGCCTATGATACACATTATTCATTCTCTAGAACAACTAGTTAGTTGATTGATGAGATTGTTCAAAGGCATGTTGCTGAGGAGATAGAAGCAAAGATGATTGCTCAGATGGAATCCCAGATGGCTATAATGGTGGTTAGAATTGAGAAGATGTGCAGAAATAGCCGCAAGGGGAAGGAGCTAGTGGTGGAGGTGGTGGAGGAGGGAGAGGAGGTGGATGACAAGGAGGAGGTTGGTTAGGATTAAGTCTCATTTATATATACTTTTTTTATTTGTAAATAATTTGTTCAAATGTTGATATTTCAAATTATTTTATTTAAATGTTTTGAAACTATATTTTATTTTAATAATTTTCAAAATACTAAAATAAAAGAAATATTTGAGATTAGCTATTTATTGGTCTTATATGGATGCTGAGGGTATGTTATTATCAGTTAGAAAATCTACAATTTTTTTGTAGTGCACACTCTTCCCCATATCCTCCTCTCCCTTTAGTTAACACTATGAGTGTTCTACTCTTGAGCTCTCTACCGACCTTAGCATCTCAATAGCCCCTTTTATTGTGGTGCACATCTTTCAATTATAATTCATGGTAGATCCCACACACACACACACACATTGATTATTCTCACTAATCCGCCCAAATCCTCCTTGTCATTAACAAAAACAACACTTGCTTCCTCTCTCCCATTAACTTCTAACTAAACATCCTTAGGTCAAATGGATGTAAAACATTGTGGCACTAGAAATGATCATGCCCTAAGTAGGGCTTTCAGATAAATTTTCTATTATTGGTTTGCAGTAGTTAGAACAGTTGTCATTGAGTATGTCACCAGCTTCTCATGATGGGAATTATAATCAGAATCAAGAGATCTCATCCTTTTAACTACTTTGCCATTTTTTCCTAGAGTTAGAACAACTACAACTACTTCGGTTGCCTTTCTCCACTGATTTGATTGTGCCCTACACCTCCACAATTCAGCCTCCATCTCTGTTTTCACTGCCTAAATAAGCTCAAGCTTCTCTAACTTAGCTTCGTTCTTGATTCTTTCCATGGATGATCCCAAGCTAAAAACTACTTGAGCCTTTAAATCCCAAAGCTAAAAAGTGTTCTAAAAATTGCTTGAGCCACCTCACCGAATATTTACTTTGATCGGATAGTCACTCACGGATGAACTTATTTGCCACTATTAACAGGAAGAATAACGATAATTAAAAAAGTGTTATTTTTATTGTATTTATTAGCTTAGGGTGCTATATATGTAAATAAATAATTTTAGGTGTTCGATATGTAATATCAATAATTTTGAGTGTTATATATATATATATATATATATATATGTAAACGCCACAAATAATTAAGTGGTTGCCCTAGTACTTTAATATGCAACCAGCCTTATCACATTAGAATTTGGGTGACATGGTAGGTCTCCCGTTCAATGTATTATTTTTTAATTTATCGTCAGTTTTCAACATATAAGATAGAAATTTAACTTTTTTGTGATTAAAAATTCTTTTATAATTTAAATAAATTCATTTAAATTTATTATATAAATAAAATTAGCACATGACGAAAATATATTTGTAATTGATATGAATTTATGCATCTCAAAAATTGTAATAATTATAATTATAATTATATATATATATATATATATATATATATATATATATATATATATATATATATATATATATATATATATATATATATATATATATTTATACACCCCAAATTTTCATATCAAATTATGCAATAATAAGAAATTTGTTTATTTTATTTTATTTTTGCATGAATCTCTATCAATACTTATTTTGAGATAGTAAGTATATATGTGGATAAATTTAACTAACATTTTTTTATTTACTTAACAAAATTCAAGGGTTTTATTGGTTATTATAACTTTTAATTTAAGTTATTTCCTTTACTATTGAGTTAAAGACACTGTACATAGTCTTTACTTTTTTGTTAGCTAGCTTATGAAGTGTATAGTAAAGCATGACGTAATACTTATATATCACTCTTTCATTTATATCTTTGATAGCTTTAAGTCAAATCAACTAGCATTAAAAATATCTAGACTTAAGTTAGGCTTAGTTTGGCTTAGATGTTGGCTCCCAAAAAAATTGGCTGATAAGTATTTTTAGGAAAACTTTCGTTGTTCTTCTTTACGAGCTGAAAAGCTGAAGTTTATTGTTTGGATATATATTGCTTTTCAAGAGTAATCCAAGCTTTCTTTTGACCATATTTAAAAATAATATTGTAAATGACTAAATTGCTCACTCTCTAATAACGCAAATGCAGCACAACGTTTACTAAAGGAGGGTTATTTATGACATTCTCTTTCCTAAACCACATAACGCAGTGCAAAATATGTTTTTGTTTCGCTTTTTGAGATGGCACTAAAATGGAGTTTTGGGAAAATGCAATTTAATAAAGCTATTTATTCAAACAGTAAAATTAAACACTTTTTCACGGCCTGAGAATCTAAATGCACCTAAAAAGTCTAGCCAAACGAAGCCTTAATTAACCAAAAATTTATATCGTTATTACAACTATTTGAATCCTGATATTTATAAACATGAATGTTACCTACAACACGTTTGACTTCATCCTCATAAAACCTTTAGGATATTAGATCATCTTTCATAGCTAAAGCTTTACTATTTTATCTTTTTTAATGATAAATACGATGGTAACTAAAAAATAAGAATCCTTCATCAAAACCTTCCCTAAAAGGGTGATACTTCCAAGGTCTCATCCTAAGTATCTATTCTAACCAGATAAATACATTGAAAAGGTTTAATTTAGAAAGATGATGATAAAATTGATTTTTGTTTTATTTTAAATTTTTTTTAAGAGGGGAGTTTCAAAAAAAAAAATAGTTGATATTGAAGTATCTATTATAGACATAAAAATTTATAATAAAATTAGGCATAATCAAGCCAAGAAAAATAATCACTTCATAGAAAACACAAGTGAAGTTGTAATATAAGGCCATTTATTGGTTAGAGTCAAAGAATTTTCATTACCATTAGTATTGACTTGTGCTTACTCAAGACCTAGATGAGATAACAAATGAGATTACTTGATATTATGATCATTATTTGGCATAGGAAAATCACAAATTATTACTTTAGTTGTCTTCAAAGGTGTAGACCATGAATAACGATGTGGGTGGTAATTTTATTATTGAAGCTAGTTGGATCTAGATTTAAAAGAAGATTATTAAGAAAATGTAAAATTTAGTTAGTTTATGTAACATTCAAATGAGGTTTCATAAGAGAATAAGCACATCAGTCATATAGCTTCCAAATGTACATTGTTAAGTGGATTTTGAGTACAATAATATTCCATACCAAGAGTAAAAAATAAGTGTTTTCATCTTCTTCAAATACCATAGCTTGATCATATGAAGAATTTTGTAACAAAAAAGGAGTGGTAGAAAATCCAAAAAGAATTCAACCTATATTATAGATTAAGTTTCATAATCATACAAACTCAATTACTAATATGAATATACATATATATTAGAGAAAAGAGAAACCTAACTGATGATAAATCAATCTATTTCTACACACAATCTAGTCTATGACATTCAACTTGCTTCCAGTTAATGAATAGCTCTTGATATACCTTATATTCTCTCTAATCCAGCATGCATTCAAAATTAATAATTTCATATGAAGCCCATAAAGATCTTATACAACCTATAACATACAAAATTATAATTAATCAATGAAAGCATTAGATATAGACTTTATTTAATCAAGCATTAAATTATTTGAGATAGGGCATTACATTTACACTATAATAAGTCATTAGTCTAATTGCACATCGTAATGCTTGAGACTAGCATTTTACAAACAAGCACCACATTCCATCAACTTTGAGTTTTGGGTACAAGTATATTTTAGATAAAATAACATTATAGGTAAGAAAATAAAGTATAAAAATATATATTCATCTAAAACTCATTTTAACAAGCTTCTGTGGGTAAGGGACTTGAAGTGTAAATCATAAACATCAAAGTATTCTGAAGATCAAACCTATTGAATGTGAAAACATCCAGTGATATTCCCATGTATAAGATATATTACTTAATCTAACTCTTGCTATAGGTGAATTAAAATAACCAACTCAAAGAGTAAGTAGAGAATAACAAGTCTTCTAGTAAAGGTAAATGATATAAATGGACCTCTAATCGAATTACATTTGGTCATATGAAACAACCAATCGTAAATAGGATTCATGCACAAATATGTCTATATAACTTATTCTAATTTTGGTAAATGTATATACTTTAAATATTGTTCATCTCAACTATGTAAGTGACATGAATGTCTATGCATATGCTTGCCCTATTTTAAATATAGACATATTAGACGGATTAATAGGATCATAATACATAATAATTTTCTTTATATGGCATTTAAGGAGTTAATCGGCCATGAATAGCATTTGTGGTCCACCCATATGACAACACAACTAATAATAAGACACTATTAACTTAGATCCATAATAGCAAACCAACATATTGCAATGAGATACTCATCTCACTTAAAAAAAAGAAGAAGCATTGGTCTGTGATGACCAATGCACAATAAGTGCAATCAATAAGAGGTGGTCAAATTTGATATATTGCATCAACTTATGTAATCTATACTAGTCATCTAGATTCCCTTTAATGACTCATAGATAATTTGTAGCTAGGCCACACCTTGAACATGAGTAAGTGAGAAGAAGCATTTGAGATATTCCCTATAATAGAGTTATAAATTTAATTTTACAAATAATAATAAAGATATAAGCTAATACTCGGTAACATAATATAGAGATTATGCACCATGTCAGAATGTATAGCCCTCTAACAACCATGAGAATAATCAATCATGGGATGAAGCTAAAACTAAGAGCATTCAACTTCACACAACTTTCATGTCATCATCATGATTTCCTAATAGCCTTATCATGCGATAGCTTAACAGAAACTCGCGGAGGATAGTATAATGTACAAAAAGTAAATAACAAATTAAATGATCAAAATTAAGTGTTGCATTATAGAGTTTGTGGAAAAGTATCCCTATTATGACTAACATTTTTTAATGAACCACATACTCAAGTACAATGTCTAGTAATCTCATCCATAGTGTCGGTATCACCTTATGTGAGGTTGGCTAGATCTTCATTAGAAAAAAATTAGATATTGAAGTTCAGTGTTGTTATTTATGGGTTTCATTGTGACCACTCATTTTGATTCAGTATAACATTAAATTATTTATAATATATTTTTTTTGCATAATTATATTGTATAATACAACCAAATATATCCTTAGAGGTTTAGAAACCTTTAACTCAATCTAGCAATTATGTACAAATATGGCATGTAATATGTTTAAGGTTAACCGAATGTAATAATGATAAATGTGTTCTTTTATTTTTCTAACTCACATGTGATTTGCCAAATCTCAATTTGTATAAATTCTCAATCCTACATTTTCACAAATAAGAAAAAAAAAACTCCACAAAAGAAAAGAGTCCACCCGAACTCCATTGAAGAGGATGGCCACCTACCTTCATTATTTCTTACATATAAATAAATTTTTTAATTCTTTTATTATCTAAATGAGAGTGCACATGAGTCCATATTTTTTTTGAGAAATATAATAAATAAAATAATTTTCCCTCATTCAATATGTTTCCCAACCTAATAAACAAATAGAGTAACAAAATTATATATATTTTTTCCTTCATTTAATTGGCATATCATACATCCTCTTGCATGAGAAAATTTAAAAGTAAAACACTTAAGTATCCTAAATGTAAATTGGACCATTCATAGAGAATTTTAAGGTGAAGTGATCATGGTTTTGAAGCACATGTATGCACTCATCTCAGAAGGACTAGGCTTCGATATACGTATAGGATCGTTGATGACTCGAACACTTCATCGATTGATCATCAAGTCATACAATATTTATATTCTGACCAGTTTTGACATTGAACATGATGATGAAGTCTGTTCATCGATCGGAGGCCATTTTAGTTGATTTTGGTGAAGTCATGTGTATTTTAGTCTCGATTTATGTGCCATCACTTCAAATCATTCGACATTTGCACAGACTCGTCTGAATTGAGCATGGACAATCTCACTTGATAGTTTTTAAAAATTTGAAGCTAACAACATGATCAATTTTATGAACAGAGATTGTTCGGATATCATCGCAGCTTCATGACTCTGATATATGTGTCGACACATTGATAGCTTGATCATATTATCAATCTCTCTTTAGATTATGCAATATTTATATTCTGATCAATTTTGATGTTTTGAATGTGATGGCGGAGTCCGTTCATCGATCAAAAGTTATTTTGACCATTTTCAGTGATGTCAAATGCATTTTGAGCCCTAATTCACGCACTATCACTTTTGAAGTCAGTCAAATTAGACTTGTAGGCTTGACTCAACTTATGACACATATATGGAGGTCAACAGAATTCCTTCTACCCTAGTTTTAAGCTTAATGGTCTTGATGAAGGATTGCCCCTGATCCACATTGGCTTGTCAAGAAGTGTATGTACACCCTAAGCCTTGTGTTCACTGCCTTGATAGACTTGTTGAAGGGTACATACAGATGACACCTATATAGGGTCAATGTTGAGTTATCAATTTAACAATGTGTATTTTAACAGACTGAATAACCATGAAATTTCTTTAGTTCAACCATCAACTTTGTATGAACTATGAAATTATTCCCTCGATCTTATACTTTCTGCTTTGACGAACTTGATGAGGAGAGTGGCTTTGATCTGTGCTTTGAGCTTGATTAGATCATTTGAGAATAAATTAAAATATCACCCTACATGCAATATAAAGTTGACTTAAGGCAGCTCTAAATCGAGGGTTTCCTCAGATTGTCTCAATCTATCGATCAAGTAGAAAGATCTTTTGGATTCTGGTTGCTTGTAATCATTAAGCTAGATCCAATTTAAGATTGCACAATTGTTATCGTTGGACTGATGAGCAATGCTTCTTTCACTACAACCTTTTCTTATAGCTTGTTGAGTGAGTAGAGCGTTAGCAACTCAGCCACATTTGGGTTTATTGAGTTCAACCTTTAGAACCTACTCGAGTCTTTGACTTAGGCTGAGATGGGTTGGTGGTTTTATCATCAGACTGATGAATATGGGCTCTTTCACTATGACTTTTCTTATGGCTTGTTGAGTGAGGAGAGCGTCAACAACTCGACTATTTGTAGGCTTGTTGAGTTTGACCTTTAAAACCTATCAGTGTCCTAGACTCCAGGATATAGAGGTTGATATTTTTTTCAACTTAATTGATTAAAGCTTTCGAAATTGAGAATTCTTCTGACTTAATCTCCAGAATTTGGCAAATCTGAGAGATAAATTTTTTTGACATTTATGGCTATCTTTTTATGCGTAGAATTAGATTCTTTTTGTTCCTGTAAAAACCTATAACTTAACAGTAACAATTATGGGTTTATTCAGGGATTTTGGTGTAAAGCTTGATGTTAACCTGAATCAGAATATATTTGAGGATCTCATCTTATAGCACGATGTCAACTTAAATAAACTTAACATAAAATAAAAATGCCCCTATCTTGCAGGGGGAATTCTAAAACATATTTAGAAGAACTTTTAAGATGGAATTAAGAAAATACATAAATATTTGAATTGATATACTCTTAAGAGGGTTTTAACATGTAACATTGATTTCATCTATGTATATAAATCTAAAACTACCCCCTGTGTAATAGGGGAATTTTTATGAAAAAGTTCTTTCATTTTGAGTAAATATATTTATTTAAGGATCTCGGCATGAAACACGATATCGACCTAAATAGATATACTAAAAAAAATGCCTTATGTCTGCGGGATTTTATTATACTTCGAGAATGTAGTCGTCATGTATAATATATTTTCAAGTATCGACTATTAATTGGTGGCATTGGTCTTTCACCCTTTAAATCAATGAGTTAGTATGCCCCTTCTTGGTACACTTTCTCAATGAAAAAAGGGCCCTCCCAATTAGGCTCAAATTTGCCACCAATTTTTTGATTAGGAATAATTGATCTTCTCAGAACTAAGATCAACTCCCTTTTTTGGAATGTTCGAGGCCACACTGCATGGTCAAAAGCCCTGAACATCTTTTCTCGATAAACTTTCAGATTTTGATGAGCTTGCAATCTAACTTCATCAAGCGCATCGAGTTCCTCCATCCTCAGATGAGCATTTTGATCTTCAGTTAGATTGAAATGGATGGCTACTCGAAGTGAAGGCAACTCAACTTCGAGCAGAAGAACTGCTTCAATTCCAAATATCAATGAATAGGGAGTGGCTTTAGTCGGCGTCTTGTAGGTGGTTCGATATTCCCATAATACCACTATCAGTTTGGTATTCCATTCTCTCTTATTTTTAATAAGAATCTTCTTGAGTAGCTTGACCAATGTCTTGTTGAAGGCCTCCGCTAAGCTATTTGCTCTTGGATTGTATATTAAAGAGTACCGCTAAATAATTTTGTGTCGATCGATGAATCTATAAATCTTTATACTTTTGAAAGTTGTGTCATTATCAGAGATTATTTGGCACTGCACTCCAAATCTATATACCACATTATACATAAAGAAATTAATCACTCACTGAACTTCTTTAAATGTAACTCACTTAGAAATAATCAATTGCTGCTATGATGAAGTGGTGCCCAGCTAACGACAATAGATCATTGGCCTAATTATATCTATACCCTAGCATTCAAATGGCCAAGATCAAATTTTTAAGATTTCTTTAGAAAATAAAATATATACTTCCATCTTCACTCTATGCGGGATAAAATGAGGATGGAAATATACATCTTCTCCTTCTTTTTATGTATTTTGACACCACGTATATTCGTAGATGTTCTTATTGAGGGTGATCGGGTATGACATTGAGGACAGGTGTACTATCTCAAAAGATAGAAGTCATCACCCTATAATAGATCTAATCACCTCAATAAGGACTCTTAAGGATAATGAGTCTGCATGTATACCAAAGATTCTTCCCCTACTTTACATGAAAAAATAAAGTAGGGTTTATTTTAAGCTGGGTTTGTTGTTCCTACAAGCAAGCCCCATAGTTAATTACATCCTAAGAAATGAGATCTCTTAGAAATACTCGACAAGGTAAATGATCGTTGCCTCTAAAATTTTAATGGGACTATCAATTGATTAGTTTATTTCAGAAGATCAAATGAGATTGATCAAAGAGAGGGAGTTATTATCAAAGTCAAAGAAAGATAAATATGAGATGCCCATGAGGCTAGGAAACCTAACAAGCATCTCAAACTATTCTATGATTGGGCTTTATATTTTTGAAATTAATTTAATTTGTTTGAGTTGAATTTTTCTTTAGGATTCATATGCTTAATGCATCAGAAGTGAGATTATTGGCCAAAATTAGCGAGAAGGGAGGATGTGTGTTTCCACCATGGCTCCTTAAGGTAAAGCCAAGTTTCTCTGGCAAAAGTGGAAGCCCTCTAATCAAGAGTGAAAATAATATGCATTTGTGCATGATATTACAAAAAAAAATACTCGTCTAGCTAAGGGGTTGCTAATTCTTTTATCTTGATTTTTTAACCTAAGCTTTAGGTGAGGTTATGAGTTCTTTATTTTTAGTTTTGAATTATTAAATTTGGTAAAAGATTTATTTTTCCCTAAGAGCCTAATCCACATCCAAGCCATATATAAAACAAGCAAGAAACTAGAAAAAGGATGCCACTTAATGTATAAGCTAAACAAATCATCAATCAATTTATAATGCTAATCGTAAAAGAATAAGAGGCCATTATAGTTAGGTACCACCGAACTAACCAAAAAACAAATTGGGTAGCCAAACTATACCATTATACAACCCAGATTATAAATGAATTAAATACAATTAAGCAAGGAACGCATTATTATGAGGGTATTCAAGCTTCATTTCTTCATTCTTCTTTTCATTTTTTTTCTTATTTTCTTCTTTCTTCTTTGGTTCCTTCTTTTGGAAGGTTGGAAGGTGGATGCTCTAAAGGCTTCACATGATACATAAGATGAGATCTTATGACCAATGCTCATCCTAATTCCCATAACAATCATTCCAAAATCATAATTGTAAAACTTACATGAAAAGAAAAAGTAAATCTAGCTAACACCTGCAAAATAGATATTATCTAAACTAAACCATACAAAATCCCAAGCATGTATATTGGACTTATCACCTCACACATGGATGACTAAGTCCACCTAGCCTATTGGATTATGCTTAGGGGTATAAGCACCTGCACAACAAAAGCATTTATATTTTTATTTATCATAGTGCCCCTTAAGCACAATCCCCTCCATAAAATAATGATTAGACTAAATCATCCTATCATTCAGTCTACTCACATACATCTAAACATCCAGCCTAAAATATATATCACAAAATAAAGCAAACATCAAATCATGCACCGCTCTAACCTAAAGCTAGAAGTCGCGACTTAGCCTAATGTGTGTGTTTTAGAGGTTTATGTGGTATGCCTAGCTATGACTTTAAGTTAGAATTTTCTAAGTGAAGTTTCATTTAAGTGGTTTAGTTATTTTGGGTTGATTTTATTTTATATTTTGATTGAGTTCAAGTGAATCTTATAATTAATTTCCAAGTTATAAAGAGAGGTAAAGAGAAGAGAACTTCTCTTTTCTTCCCTAACCTAAGTAATTTTGAAAGTGGATTCATGCTTTAGTTTTGTTTAGTGAATGTTTTATTATGTGTTTTAATTAATCCTAAGCTTAGATGAGCTCTAAACAAACTATTCAAAACAAAAAGGCATTTCAAAATTAAGTAAAATGAACTAAATTCACAAAACATACATCACTTCATTTCTTTCCCAACACGTATAACATGCATATGAATGAGTTCTAAGAATATTTATACACACAAATGGGAATGTTTAGCACACTTTATGATACATGCTAAGTAGTTTATTTAAGAAAATTTGAATGTTTATGATGCATGATTTTCATTAAGTAGCAAAGGGATTTTTTTATTCAATTTTCACATGCACATATGAATGTATGAAAGACATAAGTGAGTACGACTCCATTGTTAACCAGGGGTGTAAGGTACAAGACCTACTTAGGGCTACTTAAAGTCTCACAACCCCAGGGTTGTCCAGACTAATATACCACTTTCCTTAAATACAAATATGTATACAAAAGAAATGAATGGAAAAGAAAGAATGCAAAAGTTTGTGTTGGTTGATTTAATTTTATTTATGCAATTTATATATACAAGTGTAGTTATCCTTCTTAAGTAATGGCATAGGAATGAATAGGATATAGAATTAGGCAAGTGTTACAATTTTGATAATTGATTCATATATTTTGAAAATAATTTGGGTTTAATAGTGATAATAGCCACTCATATTCTTACTTTAGCCAACACATGCAATTTGACATAAAGGAAATATTTTTATTTTAAATTTGATTTTTGAAAATCATGAATACATGAAATCATATGACACACATATTTAACATGCTGGGGAAGAACTAAAATGAAGGTATGTAAACACATTCACCTTAATTAATTCCTAAAGACAATCTTATGAAATAAGAAAGCTTAAAGTAAATCAAAGGTTGTTTAATGTGATTTTTATTTGAGTTTGAATTCGATTTGATTTGAAAAATGTGAGTTGAGTTTGTTGTTCCTAACCCATTCCCACATGTGTTTGATATTTTTATTCAATTTTTAGGTGATTAGATTTATTTTATATTTTGATTAGGTTAAGGTATGAATTAAGCATGTTACCCTTACCTTACCACCACCTTAGCATAGTTAATCAAATAATTATGAGCCAATGAGATGATATAAAACCTCACAAGAAATTTAAATTTGCAATGCACCTAGGAAGAAATGGGCCTAATACAATTTGGCTCATGATTAATGATTAATTAAGCTAAGGGATTTAACTTAAGTAATTTCAAAACACCCCTCACACATATGAGTTGAATTTTGATTTCCTTAACTGAACTTAGGCTCTTGAACACCTAAGCATCTACCCCAAGAAGAATCAAATGAGTTCTGGAAAGTTTTAGAATTTTAAGAAATTAATTAAGAGAGTAATTAATGAATTAACCATTAATTAAGAGAGGATTAAGAAAGAAAAGGGGGTTTAAGGAATAGCTTAGGGGAAATGCCCCAAAATTATTCCCTAACCCTCCTATTCACTGAAACAGACCTTAATCAACTTCAACAAAGGATTAAACCACTCATCAAACCCTTAATTATCCTTAATTACATTAAGGGAATTAGTAATTTTCCCCAATTAAGCGCCAATAAATCCCAAGAAAATTGGGGAGGTAGAAGTCATCTCCCAAAATATACTCAAGAAGTTTGGGAATAAATAGTGGGTTAATTAAAGGGTAATTAAAAAATTAAGATATCTAATAAAATCCATATTCAAAGAAAAGAAGTATTCAAAATTAATCAAAATCAATTTTAGAGTATTCTATATTCAATTATCTTTCTAATGCAATTTATTTCATATGTTTTTAATTTTTCTAGGTTGAGATATGAATTTTAAAAGTTTAGATATTTAATTATAATTAAACAAATCCTAATTAAATCATTAATCCTTACGAAGTGCCACACGTGCAGCTGACACATCATCCCTTTACATGTAGTGTGCTATGATTGGTTACTTAAACATCCCATCGTTACCTGTGGGTGCTATGTTCCGTCCTATCTTTGATTGGACGACTGAGATTAAAGCCACGGATCAGAAGGGATAAAATTAAATATAAAGCGTGTTTTAATCTCGGCCGTCCATCCAAAATGTGGGGATGGATGGCCAGAGATCCTTCCTTTCAAACACCTGTGATCCTAGGCCTTGATCCAAGCTTGATTGAGCTCGGATTGGGATGAAACTCAACATACACCATTATCATGCATCCTAGATCACATCTAACGGTAGAGATATTATGCCATTAACATTTCTTTCACAAAGCTCTACACCACATTAAGTTTAGTGATCGAAAAATGGCATACCTTATCAAAGGTGATCATCGACACTCGATTCCCTTAAAGAAGCTTCATCTGGTTAAGACGAAGCTTTGGTGAAAGTTTAAGGGGCTGAGGTTGAGTGGATCTTCCTATGGGTCACCTCCTCCTTAGCTTGATCTTGGTTTTGATGGAATTGGATCTCCCCTTGCTTTAAGAACTTGGAAGAGAGCTTAGGCAAGCTCGATTAGGCTCTCTAATGGAGTGTACAAAAGGAATTGTACTGAATTTGAGTGTGGAGGAAGTTGGTAATTTAATTGAGCTCCCCTATTTTCAAATGATGAAAATCGAGAAATGGTAATTTCAATCTCCCTCTAGGAAGCTTAAGATCACTTGCAAATGACTCCTATCACTCTCTAGACATCAATCGATAATGGATCTGTTGGAATTGAAGTGAATTGGGGAGAGTATATCTCCTCCAATGGAAATCGGACAGTCGAAGCTTCACTTATCATTTTGGATCAATTTCCCTGATTTATAGGGTTGTTTGAGCTATTAGAGGTGCTATGTGATTTGTTTTAGGTTAGGGAGTGGATTAGTGAAGTCCCCATTCCTCCATTTGAGTGGAGGTATGATTCCCATGTGCCCATTTCCATGCACATGTGGTGGCCTTGGGTCAAGTTAGGCTGACCTAAACTCATTGGGTTGGGTGCACCACCCTCCTTAGTGTTCACTTGATCCACTAGGAGAGTATCAAGTAGGTGTGAAGAGGAATTGACCAAATTCCCAATGGATTTGATCAAAATTTACCCTATGGCCTAGGGGTAAAATGATCATTTGGATGATTTTTAAACTTAGATATGTTTGGTATGTCGAGAAAATAGGTTTTTCCAGGTTTCATTGGATTTGGAGTTCATTTGGTATGGTTTGGCTCATGTTGACCCATATAAGTCAAAATGGGTCAACTTGGGTCAAGTTGGCCAATTGGTCAAATTGGGTCAAGTTCATATGACCATTTGAAATATTTTGGTGGCTTTGGTTTGATTCAATTTGGTTTAGATTTGAATTTTGCTCATATGACTTCATTTAGGTCAAATGGGTCAAGTTGACCAAATTGACCCATTTGACCTATTTGAGCTAGTTCATGGGTAGGTTTAGGTTTGGTTCGTCATATGAAGTGGATTGGTATCTTTGTTTCCAATCAATTTTGGTTAAGTTTGAATTTAGCTCAATATGACCCTTTAAGTCAAGTTGGGTTCAAGGTCAATTGGGCTAAGTTAGGTCTAGTTGGACAATTGAGGCTCTGGTCAAGTTCAACATGTGATTTAGAATGAACTCGACCCATTGGTCTCAATCAATTTGACTTAGATCAAGTTTTGACCCATTTTGATTTTTTAGGTCAACTTGGGTCAACTTGGGTCAAGTGGCCAATTGGGCTAGGTTAGGCTTGAATGTTGACTTGGTCAAGTTCCAACATTAATGAGTCTTGATCAATGGTTTCAATCAATTTGGCCTATGGTGGATTTTAGCTAAGTGTTGACTTGGTCAACCCTTAGGTTTGACTTGGTTTGACCAAATTTGATTGATTGATCATCCCATGATGATTGATCATGATGAGCATAGATGGGCTTAGTTCAATCCAATTTGGTTAGGATTAGAATTTGGCTCATAAATGATACTTTAGGTCACTTTGGGTCAAGTGCCAAAAAGTGGGTCAAAGCTTGGTAATTGAGATTGAACTTGTATATGGACTTATGATTGAAATATAAATCCATTCACAAGTGGTTTGAAGTCAAATGGGTTTTGATTCATTTGACAATTTCATATTCAAAGGAAGAACATGAATGAATTTTTGCATGATTTTTGAATTGATTTTGATTAAGTGATTGAAGTTTGTATTTATATTTGGATTCATGATTGTAGGATTGATTGAATCATGAAGAAAAATCTTGACTTGAAGTTGATTTGGCTAAGTTCAAGATTTTAACTTGAAAGGCTTAAGTTGGATTTTGAATGGATTTGAGTTTGATTTTTGGAATTTGTTTTGATTGTTTGAGTTTATATTTAATTTATATATGTGAATATAAATGAGAATATAAATGGGTTATGAGAAAATTTGATGAATTTGAAGTGATTTGATCATGATTTAGGCTAAGTATTTTAAGAGAGAATTTAAAGGACTTGGGAAATTTTGGAGTTTGGAGCTTGAATTTTGAATTTGATTGGATTGATTTGAATTTATATTTCATTTATATATATGAATATAAATGAGAATATAAATGAAATATGAGAAAATCATGAATTTGAATTGATTTGATCATGATTTAGGCTAAGTCTTTTAAAAGAAAATTTAAAAGGGCTTAGAAATTTTGGAGTAAAGATTTGAATTTTGGATTTAGATTTGATTGATTTGAATTTATATTTCATTTATATATGTGAATATAAATGAGAATATAAATGAGTTATGAGAAAATCTCATGAATTTGAATTGATTTGATCATGATTTAGGCTAAGTCTTTTAAGAAAAATATAAAGGACTTAGGAAATTTTATGCATTGATTTTAAATTTTGAGTTTGATTTGAATTTATATTTCATTTATATATGTGAATATAAATGAGAATATAAATGAGTTATTAGAAAATCCAATGAATTTGAATTTGATTTGATCATGATTTAGGCTAAGTCCATAAAAGAAGATTAAGAACTTAAGAAAGATTTGGACTTAGGAATTTCATTCATGGGTTTCAATCATGGATTTTGATTATGGATTTCAATCACATGGAATTGATCTGAGTTTGGAGAAAATCAAATAAGATTGATTTGGAGTTTTGACTTGAAAGAAGGAAGGTGAGGAGTGGTTCAAGCTAAGGGCAGGCAAATTTTTCCTAACACTCCTAAGGCGTGACCTATTCCTATGGCTAACTCTTCTAAATCTCTAGGGCTAGGTTGAGTGTCCACGTAATCACTAGATGTTTCTTAAGATTAAGAACTCTTAAAGTCTAAGAGAAGCCCTATGTCTAAGATGGATGGGTTGAGAGCTCATTCTATAAATGAGGTCAACAATCATCTCTAAGGAAACTCATTAAGAGGGGTTGGCTGGTATGCTAATCACATTAGACCCATCCTCCGAGCTGGATTCTAAATCTATATGAATAGTAGGGGTACTCCTATGAACTGTAACATAATCCTTATTGGCTGGTGGCCAAGTAGGGAGTCTTCCACCTCTAGAACCTCATGACTCACTGGAGGTCGAGTCATCCTACCCATATGTCCATATGATGGAATGAATTATGGGTGGAATGTGACATGCAGCTATACTTCTTCCTTGATGTCCTTTTCTCGTTCACTTATTCTTTCATCTTTCTTTTCCTTTTTTTTCTTTTTATTTTTTTCTTTTTATTTTTCTTTTGCACTTGAATTTTGACCAAGCTCACGAGAAAAGGTATTTTAAGGAAGATAGTAGGCCGCATCTTCATATATTTCAACCTCTCTGACTGAAAATAGCTTTTCATCTCCTTTGACATAGTACTTTATCCCATCCCTTCTGAACTTGATACAATAATAGAGAAAGAGGATGAAATCATCTTATCCTCATATATCCAAGGCCTGAGCAAAGCTATGAATGAAGTATTTGAATCAATTATGTATAATTTGGCTTCAGTCTTTCATCCTATCTCCAAAGGTAACACTATGGAACCTAAAGCCCTCTCGCCTTGTTCATTGAATCCTCTCAACATCATCTGATCTCTTCGAAGTATAGATATGTCAATTGTTAAGTAGGTAAGGGTCTTTAGGCTCGTAATATTCACTAATGCACTTAGATCAATAAGAATCCTGAAAAGTCTGAATCTGCCCATGTTCACTGTAATGTTGAGGGGACGGTTGTGCTCCATGTCCCCAAAAGAAGGTCATCATTTGTGAAGGCAATTTCCTAGGCTTCTCATGAATAATGTGCCTCCTCTCCAACAGCGGTCAGCTAAGCTAAGCATATTTCAGGATCAATAAGAGCCTTGATTAAAGATTCCCTCATCTCTTTAGATAAGATAAGGGCATCATATATGCTTAACTTAGATGACAACTTTCTGAGGCTTAGATTGGATTTTGAATGAGTTTGAGTTTAATTTTTAGAGTTGGTTTTGGTTGTTTGAATTTATATTTTATTTATATATGTGAATATTAATGAGAATATAAATATATTATGAGAAAATTTTAAGGATTTGAAGTGATTTGATGATGATTTAGGCTAAGTCCTTAAGAGAGGATTAAAAGGATTAGGAAAGATTTGGAGTTTTGAATTTCAATTTTTGAATTTGGTTTGATTGATTTGAATTTATATTTCATTTATATATGTGAATATAAATGAGAATATAAATGAATTATGAGAAAATCTTATGAGTTTGAATTGATTTGAAGATGATTTAAGCTAAGTCCTTAAGAGGGAATTAAGGGACTTAGGAAATATTTTGAACTTGGAATTTGAATTTTGGATTTAGATTTAATTAATTTGAATTTTTATTTTATTTATATATGTGAATATAAATGAGTATATAAATGAGTTATGAGAAAATTTTATGAATTTGAATTGATTTAGATTTGATTTAGGTTATGTCCTTAAGAGAGAATTAACGACTTAAGAAGGATTTCGAATTAGGAATTTGAATTTTGGATTTTTATTTGATTAATTTGAATTTATATTTCATTTATATATGTGAATATAAAGGAAAATTTAAATGAGTTATGAGAAAATCTCATTAGTTTTGGTTTGAAGATGATTTTGGCTAAGTCCTTAAGAGAGGAAATTAAGGACTTAGGAAATATTTAGAATTTGGAATTTCAACTTGGAATTCAATCATGGATTTCAATCATGTGTTATTGATTTGAGTTTGTATAAAATCTAATAAGATTGATTTAGAGTTTGACTTGAAGGAAGGAAGGTGAGGAGTGATTCAAGCTAAGGGTAGGCAAACTTTCCTAATACCCCTAAGGCAAGACCTACTCCTATGGCTAACTCTTCTAAGTCTCTAGGGCTAGGTTGAGTGTCCACCTAATCATTAGATGTGTCTTAAGACTAAGGAACTCTTAATTTCTAAGAGGAGTCCTATGTCTAAGATGGAGGGGTTGAGAGTTCATTCTAAAAGTGAGGTCAACAGTTTGGTATGTCATTCTCTCTTATTTTTAATAAGATTCTTCTTGAGCAGGTTGGCTTATGTCTTGTTGAAGGCCTCCGCCAAGCTATTTGCTCTTGGATTTTATATTAAAGAGTATCCAATCAATTTTGTGTCGAGTAATCTATAAATCTTTGTATTTTGAAAGCCGCCATTATCGAGATTATTGACGACACTCCAAATATATGGACCACATTATGTGTAAAGAAGTTAATCACTCAACAAGAACTTCTTTAAATGCAAACTTCAACTAGAGAAATAATTAGTCATTGCTAGGATGAAGCAGTGTCTAATTGATGACGATAGATCAATTGGTTCAATTACATCTGTACCCCAGCATTCGAATGACCAAGATGCTATTGTTGGGTGTAGTGGATTTAGAGGTTGGTGGATTATATTCCCATGTACCTAGACATTCATGTCACTTCTTAGCATGATTTATGTAATCTCTCATCATAGATGGTCAATAATAGCCTATTCTTTTGATCTTTACTACCATCTTGGGACTTGACTAATGTGCCCCCCAAAGTCCTTCATGAATTTTAACCATCACTTTGCTAGCTTCATCTACATTTAGGCATCGTAGCCACATTTGTTCAAAGGATCTACGATATAAAGTGTTGTTGATAAAACCATAGCTCAACATTCTCTTCTCGATTTGAGCTGCCAGTGATTTATTATTTAGTGATTTGCCTTCTTTAAAGTAGTCGATGAAGGGTTGCCTCAATCATGTGGCTCTTCTATAATAAAAGCTTCACACTGCTTTTCTGAAGCAATGCCATTCTTAGCTCTTCTAAGTACAACTTTTTGTTAATTTTGGAGAGAATAAGGAGCAACCTAAGTCACATCCTACCGTGTCAAATTTAGTAACCCATATACCTATGGGGATTAGTGCTTTGCAAGCTTTAGAACTCGTCGAGAAAATATCCCAATCATGACATAATTACCATTCATACTTGTCATCTCCTTAACTAATTTGGCTAAGCAATCTGCTTTGCAATTCTCGGATCAAGAGACTCGAGTTAATATGATAATTGGTATTTACTTCATAAGCTCGAGAACCCGCTTATGATAGCAAGCTAACTCAAGCTTGTTGATTTTATAGATGCTAAGTACTTGAATTATAAGAAGCTGTGAATCATTGAAAATATGCACATTTTGAATGCCTATAAAAATATCTTTCTCAAGATCTGCTACCAATGCTTCATACTCAGCTTCATTATTAGTTCTTGGCTCGATCAAACCATATGATAGTCTCATTATCCCTCCTTCTAGTGTTATGAAGACGATGTCGATCCCTGCTCTTGCCCTTGAAAAATTTAGAGGTTTGACTTGTTTGATCTATGAGGCTCCATCAAAGTACATTTCCCAAATTTATAATTTTTCTCTTTCATGAAGGAGCATAATTTTCTCATTGAACAAATCGTCATTAAGAGAAGAGTCCGTAGAGATGGGATGTGCAGCTAGAAAATATGCTAAGACTTATACCTTCACTACTTTCTACAGAATGTATGTAATATCAAATTGTACAAGCAATACCGCCTTGTCAAGTTTAATCCAATTGGTCTTGTCATCAAGTACTTCAGCGGATCGATCCTTGAGATGAGGGTAATCTTGTGAGATAAAATATAGTGACGAAGCTTTTGGACTTCAAAGATCAATGCCAAACAATGCTTCTCTATCGAAGAGTATTTCATTTCTGCTCCTATTAATCTTCGACTGATATAATTGTTGACCTCATTTTTAGAATGAGCTCTCAACCCCTTCATCTTAGACATTAGACTCCTCTTAGACACTGAGAGTTCCTCAATCTTAAGATACTTCCAATGATTAGGTGAACACTTAACCTAACCTTAGAGATTTATAAGAGTTAGCCATAGGAATAGGTTATTCCTTAGGGTGTTAGGAAAATTTACCTACCTTATAGCTTGAACTAAATCCTCACTTCCTTCTTTCAAGTCAAACTCCAAATTCAAATCAACCTCAAAATTTAATCAACTCCAATTCCAAACCAAACCTTAAACTAATTCTAACCCAATAGATTTTCTCAAATCATAAATCAATTCCAAATGACTGAAACCCATGATTGAATTCCAACTCCAAAATCTTTCTTAAGCCATCTTGAACTCATCTTATGAGCTTAGCTCAAATCAAATCCAAATCAATTCAAACTCAAGATATTTTCTCATAGCCCATTTATATTCTCATTATATTCACAAATATAAATAAACTATAAATTCAAATAATCAAAATTAAATCCAAAACACAAATTCAAATCCAATCAAAATCCAACCTAAACTCTTTAAAGATAGACCCTTGAATTCAAATCAAATTCAAATCAATTCAAACTCAAAAGATTTTCTCATAACCTATTTATATTTTCATTTATATTCATAAATATAAATGAAATATACATTCAAATATCTAAAACCAGATTCAAAACTCAAACCCAAATTTAATCTAAAATCAACATATACCCTTTCAAGTCAACTTCTTGAACTTAGCCAAATCAAATGTAAATCAATCCAAACCCTCGAATTTTCTTCATGATTCATTCAATCCTTTCTTTGGTAGATACTTAGGTGTTCAATAACCTAAGTAAACTTAAGAAAATCATTTCCAACCCATATGTGTGGGAAGGTTATGAAAGTACTTAATTAAATCCCTTAGCTTAAATAATTAATAATTATGTGCCAATTGCATTAGGCACTTTCTTTCTTAGGTGCACTACTGATTTAAATTCAATATGGTTGCATATCATATGTTGACTCATAATTATTTGAATAATTATATTAATGAGGTATATGTATGGGGTAATTAATGAACTTAATTTACACCTTAACCTAAATAAAACATAAAATCAATCTAATTATTCTAAAAATTAAACTAAAATAACATACACATATGGGAGATGAGTTAGGACCAAAAAACCTTTTCACCTTTCCCAAATTCAAATCAAACTCAAAACCAAACTAAAATTTTCTTTAAAAAACTTTGAATCACTTTAAATGGTCTTATTCCATAGGATTGTCTTTAGAAATTAATTAAGGTGAATGAAGTTACATGCTTGCATCACTTTATTTCTTTCCTAGCATGCTAAATGTTGTATGTCATATGAAATCATGCATTCATGTCTTTTAAAAAATAAATTAAAATGAAATGTTTCCTTTATGTCAAATTGTATATTTTGGCTAAAGTAAGAATATGAATGGCTATTATCACTATTAAATCCAAAATTATTTTCAAAAATTATAAATCAAAGATGAAAAATGAAAGGTGTGCTACTTATAATTACTTATAAGCTTGCATGGAATACAACATAAGATGTGCATTATGTGACTTTCACTTCTCTTCTCTTTTAATATAGTTTTGAATAGGAATTTGCAAAGTGTATAGTTCATTTGAAAAGAACACAACACTTGCTTAAATCTATTTCTATTCATTCATATGTTAACCTTTAAGAAAGGTCTTCACATTACACATATAAATTAAGCTACCAAAATCAAACAAATGAATGCAAACCTTTGCATGATTCTTTTTTTTCATTCATTTCTTTTTGTATATGCACATGTATTTAAGAAAAGTGATATATTAGTCTGGACATCCTAGGGTTGCGAGGTTTTAAGTACCCCCAAGTAGGTCTTGTACCTTACACTCCTGGTGTAGAAAATAATGGCGCATCACTTATATCTTTCATACATGTAAATGTGCATTTGATTAATGGATAAAAGAATCCCTTTCTTTTTTACTTAACAAAAGCATGCATACATTGAACATTCCAAACTTTCTTAATGTGGGCTCCGAAAAATCACCACAGACCTCTTCGATGAAAAGAGTAGTTTAAAGTGTCGGTGTAATTTTCAGAAGGCAAATGAAATAGTAGATAAAACACTACCTAGAGATTTTATCCTCATTTAGTGAGAACTTTAGATCTGGTTCCAAGTTTCTTATAGGCGCAAGCCCCTATAGTTAATTACCCCTCCCAGTAAGTGAGAGAGAACTTTCATTATCATTATATCGAAATGTATAGTAGAAGCATATGAAATTTCAGAATTTAAATTATGAAATTCATCATTTTAGCTTAAACTGAATGGTTGGAGGAATGATGATGTGCCTGATCTAGATCCCATGGTTCCATCATCCCAAATTCGCCCAGTCTACTTAGAGGAGGTGTCGACCATGTAAGATCCTCACCAACACATGGTTGTCCAAGAAATTTTTGTAGACCTAGGGTTGTGTTTGTCTAAGGAGATAGACTTAAGTCTACCTTAGCTAATAGAGGGTTGTTTGTCCTATCAAGTATACCCTATGATTCACAACTCAAAGGCTAGAGCCATTGGGGAGCATACGGGCTGTAGTCCTGATCGTAATATAATGGAGCCGGACTGGCCAAACTACTCAATCAGAGGACCCTGGTCATAACTACTTCATCTGTGGAGCCTACTGGTTAAGCCACATAGTTAGAGGACACGAGCCACATCCTCGGGCATGAGATTGATTGAGAGAACATACAGGTAACACTTGATTTGACATTGGCTAGAGTTTTCTTAATTTGTCACACAAGTTAAAGGTGGATGGATTGAGCTTAATTTAAGTTTTTAATGATAGAGTTTCATTTGAGCAGTTTTTGATTGATATTTGAAAATTGATTGATTATAATATGTTTAAGAGCTTTAGATCCTGTCGGCTTTGTTCAGCTATTAACAGAGGATTAGATCTACTGTCACCTGACAGAATCAATTTCTTAGATATTTTACTGATTTAAAACTCTTTTTATAGGTTTTTAGGTTTTGTTATTTTTGGACTCAATCCTAAGACTAAACTGGGAAGCAACCCGCGCAGCATTCTCAGACACTTGAATTTAAGCATTCAGCATAATGTCGGGGCCCATGCGGTGTATTTAATAATTCAGATAATTTTATGTTTAAATTAAGAGGTTTAGATCTTATCAAATCTGTTTAACTACTAACAGAGGATTAGATCTACTGTCACCAGACAGAATCAGTTTCTCAAATATTTTATTGATTTGAAACTCTTATTGTAGGTTTTTAGGTTTTGTTAACCCAGACCCAATCCTAAGATTAAATCGTGAAGAAATTAGTGCAGCATCCTCAGACACTTGAATTTAAGCATTCAAAGATTGTTTGTGTGGGTGTATTTAATAATTGATAATTTTATGTTTAAATTAAGAGCTTTAGATCGCCAACTCGCTTAATCGAGAGGGTTATATCTACTATCACCTGACAAAATTAGTTTCTCAAATATTTCACTGATTTCAAACTCTTATTATAGGTTTTTAAGTTTTGTTAACATGGATCCAGTCCTAAGACTAAATTGGGAAACAACCCACGCAACATCCTCAAACACTTGAATTTAGGCATTCAGTATAGTGTCATGGCCCATGCGGGTGTATTTGTAATTTAGATAATTTTATATTTGAATTAAGAGCTTCAGATCCTGTCAACCCTGTTTAACTGTTAACAGAGAATCATATCTACTATCACATTACAAAATTAGCTTTTCAGATATTTCACTAAGTTAAAATTCTCATAATTGATTTTTAGGTTTTGTTAACCCGGACCTAGTCGTAAGACTATACTGGGAAGCAATCCTCGCAGCATCTTTAGACACTAGAATTTAAGCATTCAACATAGTTACAGGGCACATGTGGGTGTATAGTAATTTTAGGTAATTTTATGTTTGAATTATGAGATTTATTTCAGATTTTTTCATGTAATTCTAACTTTAGCCTGGGCAACCTTTTCAGACATTAAAATTTGCACTTAAAATCTCTATGTACGAGCACATGCAGGTATTTATAGCATAGCTAATTTCATCTAATTAATGAAATTATTTACTTTGAAAATCATAATTAGAATGAAATTCCTTAATTTTTGATGAAAGGAAGCCCCGTGATTTTTATAGATTTTGATTTAGTATCACCTTCTATCTGCTTGTACAAAGAGTGCAGATCCGGAAGAAGGTGTTTTGATTTAGATAGTTTAACACACCACTTAGTTTACTTACGCTCCAATTTAATTATGCTCAATTTATATCAATTTTGATAAGTTATGCTGATTTTAGTGTTTATTGCTTTAGCCCTACTTATGCTTATTAGCTATCATAGTAATCACCTCCATATTTGTATAAGAATTATTAAACTCAATTTGGATTCATCCTTAGATTTTGAGTTTATTGCAAGTTTGTTATGATATTAGCATTAGTCCCCTCCAATTCAATTAAAGCTTTTTAAAGGAATTTACAAGAAAACTCACTTTACTGCTTCAATTTAAGTCATAGAGAATTGTAATTAGAGTTTGTGAGTTTAGTATTAGCCTCCCCCAAAGTTTGTTTGCATTTTAAATGAGTGTTCCCTTTTTTTTCAAAAATTTGCTTCAAAGGCTCCCCCATTTTTCCTTGTTTGACGCTTTTAGTTTTAAAATTAGCAGGTTTGTACTTAGTGTTTTATTAAGTCATTTATTTGACCCTCCCATTTTTCTAAGTCAAAAGATTTGATGATGAGCCTCAGCATCATCCCATGTAGTTACGGGGTGTTTACCACTGCACCGTTGAGCGTGCAGTGGTTCGACACCGCATTTTTCATCTCATCACACCCTGTTGAGTACAATGAGGCATTTAAACCTGAAAGAAGACAAATGAAATATATATTCATTTCCCCTCTTTTTCTAAGTCTGAAATTTAGACAAAATTTTGGTAGCCTCCCAATGTTATCCCCTGCAAAGGGTCGAGGGTGTTTTGGCTACTGGTGCACCTTGAGCGTAGTGGTGTATTGCACACTATAACGTTTTCATCTCATCGCATTGAGCATGAGGCCTTTAAACTGAAGAAGATAAATGTAATATATATTCATTCCCCCTTCTTTTTCTAAGTATAAAATTTAGACAAAATTTGAGCCTCTAACATCATCCCAGGGAGCATCGAGTATTTTATTTACTCAGACGCATGATGAATGAGTGGAATCGATTTTCATCTTGTCATGCCTTGTTGAGCACGACGAGGTCTTTAAACCTGAAAGAAGACATACAATGCAATATATATTTCTCCCCCCCTTTTTTTTTATAAGTCTGAAAATTAAACAAAATTTCGGCAACATTTCATCTAGGGGGAGCGACATCTAACAAGTGGTAGCTTACTCGGTATGCCTTATTGAGCGTAGCGAATGAGCATAGCGAGCAGTGTCTTGTGACACCACAACCTATTTTTCATCTCATCACGCCCTGTTGAGCACAATGAGCTCTTCAAACTTGTAAAAAAAATATAAGCATATATATATATATATATATATATATATATATATATATATATATATATATATATATATATATATATATATATATATATATATATATATATATATATATTCACATTCACAATATCACATGTTCTGATGCATTTTTCAGCGGGCTGCAAGGCTAGGCGAAGAAACAAGGTTAGGTAAGTAATTGGGAATGTAAGGCAAGGAGTGCGACGTTGAAAATCGAAAGAAGAATTCGCTTGTTGACGATATTCTTCCCCGATTTGTGATGCAGTGAAAATGGGATGGCTAAAGCAAGGGGTGTGATGCCAGAAATCAAAGGAAGAATTCATCTGTTGAAGATATTATTCCCCAATTTGTGGCACAGTGAAAATGGGACGGCTAAAGCGAGGGGTGCGGTGCCAAAAATTGAAAGAGGAATTCACTTGTTGATGATGTTCTTCCCCAATTTGTGGCATAACAAAAAATGGGACGGGTTATGCAAGGGGTACGATGCCAAAAATTGAAAGAAGAATTCGCCTGTTGATGATGTTCTTGCTCGATTGCAAAGAAAGACGACTAAAATGAGGAAGCCTAAAATCGAAAGAATTACTTAACGATATTCTTCATTTGTGGACAACAAAAATAAGATGACTAAAGTAAGGGGTGCGACGCCTAAAATCGAAGGAAGAATTCATCTGTTGATGATATTCTTCCTCGACGAAAAAAATTTTGGATGGCTCGGGAAGGATTTAGGAACCGCCGTGGGCTGGATTGTAACGGATTCAAGGAAGTGGACTTATGGGTAAAGAGCGGTACAGAGAAGGAGTCGGACCTTGGCTTCAATAGGGGAGGAGGGCTCTGATGGCGCCACACGCTGGGTTGAGCGGGTCCACATGGAAACACCCGGCGGGTTGGAGGCAAACTGGGGATTGGGTCCGGGTGAACAACGTGATGCGAGTCGAGGGTCTGGTCATGCTGGGAGGCAACAAATGTGGGCAATGCCAGAAGGTCTGGGCCAGTCAATCAGCTGGCATTAGATGGGTCGACTAGAGCACACCGCGAAGGGCATTAGAGATAAAACAGATGGGGTGGCTGAGCGGTGGCAGAGATGGCAGATGGGATGGCCACTAGTGCGAACCGAGCAAATGGAAAATGAAGTATGCGATGCGTGAATGGAATAGTGCGGGAAATGGCCACCGAAGCAGAACTGAGAAAACCGAGCCGAGAGAGAATTACTGATTTTTCTTTGTTCTCACGAAGAGGGAGATAGGAGAGAGACATGGGAGAGAATGAGAGGGATGCAGAATGGGGGGAGTGGTTGCCTTTTTTAGTTTTTTTTTAAATTTTCTTTTTGCAATTTTTTTTAGAAAATTGAAAATGGGGGGAACGGTTGAGCATAGGGGTAATTTGGGAATTTTTAAATAAATTTAAATTTATTAAAAGATTTTAAATTGAATTTCATGCTGATAAATGCACATAGTCAATATATATTGATTTAAGGTAATTTCATTATTATAAACACAATGACGCAGTCTGTTTCACAATCTGAGGCCATTTGATTCGAGTCGGCGCCAATTTGACTCAATTTTAGTTAAAATTGCACGTCGTCACTTTTGACCTCTCAATTTTGTGTAGCTTATCTGAATTGAGTAAATAGTCTTATTTGATAGATTTTGGTGTTTCAAAACCAATGGCGTGATCAATTTTATAAATAGAGGTCGTTTGACTTACGCCTCTAATCATATATGTGCACGCGATGCTTGATTGGTTGCTCATCAAGTCATGCAATATTTATATCTTAGTGAATTTTGATATTCTGAACTTGATGGAAAAGTTCGTTCATCGATCGGAGGTCATTTGAGTTGATTTTGGTGATGTCCAATATATTTCAGCCTCGATTTGTACGTTGTCACTTCAAATCACTCGACATTTGCACATACACGTCTGAATTGAGCGTTGATTGTATCATTTGGTCGATTTTAATATTTTGAAGATAACAACATAATCAATTTCATGAACGGAGATCATTTGGTCATTGTCATAGCTTCTTGACTTTGATATGCGCATCGACACATTGATAGCTCGAGCGCTTAATCAATTGTTTTTTAGATTTTGCAATATCTATATTCTGATCAATTTTGATATTTTGAATGCAACGACGAAGTCTGTTCATCAATTGAAGGTCATTTTGACCATTTTCAATAATATCCATTACATTTTGAGCCTCAATTTGCGCACTGTCACCTCCGAAGTCTGTCGAATTTGACTTGTGGGCTTATCTTGACTTATGACACACATATGGAGGTCAACACTTAAGCAACATCTCTTAGCATTCATCATTAAGGTGTGCTAAATACTTACAATTGTATGTATACATATGCTTAGGATTCATCCATATGCATGTTACATATGTTGGAAAGAAATAAAGTGTTGTGTATTTTGTGATAGTAATTCACTTTTGTTAATCCTAAAATACCTTTCTTATTTGAATAGGTTGATTTAGAGTAAATATAAATTTAGGACTAATTAAAAAACATAATAAAATATTCACTAAGCAAAAATCAATAATGAATCTACTTTAGAAGTTACTTAAGGTAGAGAGGAAAGAGAAGTTATCTTCTCTTTTCCTCTCTTTACAACACTTAATAATTAATTGTAGGTTCATTCAAACCTAATCAAATCACAACATTAAAATCAACCAAATCAACTAAATCACTTAAATAAAGCCACCCTCTAAGTTGAACATTTTCATACTTAGAAAACATCAACCTTAAAGCCTAGCTAAGCCTAGCTAAGTCATCATTTTTAGCTGTAGGTTTGGGCGGTGCATGGTTTGATATTTTTTTTATTTTATGATGTATTATTTTAGGTGTATGTGTATAGACGAATGGTAAGAAATCTTAGTCTAATCATCTTTTGCGTGGATTGTGCTTAAGGGAGTAATAAAAAATATAAATGGTGCTTGCTTATACACCTAAGCATAATCAAAAATAGGTCGTGGACTTGGTTACCCATGTGGTGCTAAGTTCAATTTATTCATATACATGCTTGGGATTGTATGGTGTGTTTAGCTTTTTTTTTTTTTTGTAGATTTTAGTTAGATTTATTTTTCCCATTTTCATGTAATTTTACAATTAGAATTTGGAATTAATGTTATGGGAGATTAGGATGAACATTAGTCACAAGACTATGTCTTAAGTACCATGTAAAGCCTTTGAAGCAACCACCTTTCAACCAACCAAAAGAAGAAAGAAGAATAAAAACCCCCATAACATGAATTCCTTTTTTGATTGTAATTAATTCAATTGTAATCTGGGTTGTATAAGGGTAGAGCTCGGCTACCCAATTTCATTTTAGGTTTGCATGGTGGAGCTCGACCACAACGGCCTTTTATTCTTTTGCACTAGCTTCATAAATTATTTGATGTTTGTTTAGTTTGTGCATTAAAATGACATATTTTTCCTAGTTTTTTCCATTCTTTGATGAATGGTCTGGATGCGATTAGGCTCTTAGGGTAAAATAAATTTTCTATCTAATTAATCAACTCAAAATTAAAAATAAATAACTCATAACCTCACTTAAAGCCTAGGTTATAAAATCAAGATAAAAGATGTTGTATATTTTCACATCATGTATAAAAAATATCTTATTTCACTCTTGCTTATGGAGGGCTTCCAACTTTACTAGGAAACTTGGCTTGACCTTTGAGAGCCATGGTGGAAACACACCTCCTTCTTGTTGATTTTGTCCCATAATCCAATTTCGCATGCATTAGGCATATGGATCCTATAAGCCTCTGTCAAATAAGTTGTCCAAAAATAAAAATAAAGCCTAACAAAATTTGTATTAGATTTAAGTCATTAATTATGTTGTATATGATCTAGTCTCTTAGGGAGTGTGTTTAAGGACTTAGTTTTTTTTCTAAATAAATAATAGCTTAGTTATCTTACAAAAGTATATGACTTGCCTACATATATTTAAAATCATAGGAGGAGTTAGTTTCGCCACCCCTACAGGTTGTGAATTCAAAAATGGGTGGTTTACCCTCTCTTGTGGGGTAAACCATATGCCCATTTTCGCCTTAGATTTAGGCCATGCTCTGGCCCTCATTAAAGCTCCCTAGATTTAGGTTCAGAGGTTGCTACTTCTCTTTGTGGGATACAAGCATAAATTCTCATCTCTTAGAAATTTTCTTGACCTTGTATCATGAAATCGTAAGCCCTAGATTTTTAATAAAAATTCAACTCAAATAAATAAATCACCTCAATTTCAAAAATATAAAGCTCAACTATAGGATAATTTGGAATGCGGCTTCAGAGTATCATAAGCATCCCCTACTTATCTTTCTTTTGGCTTCAATAATAACTCCCTCCTCTTGATCAATCTCACTTGATCTTCTAAAAATAAACTAATTGATTGATAGTCCTATCTTTGAAATCTTTGGAGGCAATGATCATTTATCTTAATCGAGAGTATTCTTAAAGAAATCTCATTCCTTATGATGTAATTAACTATGGGGGCTTGCATCTATAGAGAACTTAACGAATCCGATTTAAAATAAACCCTGCTTTACTTTTTCATATAAAATAGGAGAAGAATCTCTGGTACATACGAAGACCCATAATCCTTAAGAGTCCTTATTAAGGTGATTAGGTCCATTGTAGGGTGGTGACTTTTATCTTTCGAGATAGTACAATTTTTCTCAATGTCATACCCGATCACCCTAATAAGAACATCTGCGGATCTACGTGGTGTCCCAAACCAAGCATTTATATTTTTATTTTCATTTATCTTTCCAAAAGATAGATAAAGATGAAATTATTTTCACTATAATAATAAAGAGCATTCTCTTTGATTTCTTCATTGTGTTGTGCTAATAATGCTCCAAGAGACTCTTCTAATGCAGGTGTGTATAGAATTAGGGGCTTCCCAAGAGTAGGCGCTGCAATGATTGGTGGATTTAATAGGTAGATTTTAATGTTATTAAAAGCTTCTTGACACTCCTTATCCCATTTGAATGGAACATCCTTCTTCATCAACTTTGTAAATGGTTAATAACGTCCTGATAAGTGTGATATAAATTGACAAATGAATGCAAGCTGTTCTTGTAAAGAACAGAGCTTATGCAAACTCTTCGATGGAGGCATCTCCATAATTACTTTGATTTTAGCAAGATCAATTTCAATTCCTCTATGACGTACAATGTACTTGAGAAATTTTTCACTAGATACACCGAATGCACATTTTAAAGGATTCATCTTGAGATCATATTTTCTAATTCTCTCCAATACAATTCTCAAGTCTTCAAAGTGATTTTCACGATTTAAGCTCTTCACCACCAAATCGTTAATATAACATTCCACCTTCTGGTAAATCAACTCATCAAAAATACATGTCATGGCTCTTTGGTATATGGCTCCAGCATTTTTTAAATCAAAAGGCATGACTGTGTAGCAGTATATACCAATTAGCATCCTAAATGATGTGTGTTTCTCATCTTTAGGAGCCATCTTGGTTTAATTGTATCCGATGATCTGTCATAAATGAGAACATATCATAGTTGGAAGTATTGCTCACTAATAGTTCTGATATTGGAAGCAAAAAGTCATCTTTTTGGCATGCCTTATTTAGGTCCCGAAAATCAATGTAGAGATGGATTTGGCCATACTTCTTCCTAACTGGGATAATATTGGCTATCCAATCTACATACTTCTCCTCCCAGATGAAGCATGCTTCAATCAACTTCTTAGTTTTTGCAATAACCTGTTCTTCAATCTCCAATCTCATTCGCCTAGGAGCTTACTTAATAGGCGTCGCATCTAGTTTAATGACAAGTTTATGAACTGCTACATGAGGAGATAAGCCTAGCATTTCAGAATATATCCAGGCAAAGTAATCCCTAAATTCACAAAGTAATATTTTAAGCTCTTCAACTTTCTCATCAAGTAGAAGGGCAATGATGAAAGTTGGACAGGGATCATCCTTACCTCCTAGGTTGATTTCTTTGAGTTCATCCATAATAGCTGTTTGTCCACCATCTTCTAGTTCTTCTAGCACAGGCTTGGCCTCTACTTCAACATCATTTATTAGAAAAATTTCATGGAGATCCTCTTCTTCGTCACTATTAGTTTGATCTCAACTTTTATTATATTATAATAAACTTTATCTTGATGAGGTTTGTGGATAAACCCAAGACCTTTAGTAATAAACTTATCACTTCTTCATGATGCCTAAGGACTTCTTTAGCTCCACATCCTGTTAAAGATTTGAGTTTTATTTTTAGTAGTTCTAATATGAATTCCAAGCTTGTGTATCATTGTTCATAATTTCTGTGGATAGCATATTGGTATTCTTGTTGGCACTATCTCATTAGAATTTTCATGTTTAGTAGGCCGATCAAAATTATGTGGTACTCTTCTTGATTTGTAAAATAGAGTTTATGTTCCACCACTCTCTCACTCAACGCTAAAATGTTATTAATTCTTCAATGTTATTAACCTCCAATGGAGTGCTTTCTTTGAAGTATTGTTGAGGGATGGGTATAATTTTGAAGGAGTTCTCTGACACTGTCAAATGAGCTATTATTCTTGTTGTGACCATCTCGACTCTATTTTCATAAGTAGATTCAAAGTCATAGTCTAAATCATAATAACTTATTTCATACTTTGCTTTTCTTGAAAGCTTATAAGTTCTTTTAGGTTTGACATGAATATCTTCTTCTTGTTGTGTGTCACTTCCCAAATGAGGAACTGATCTTCTTGCTTTAGATGTAGAATCAAGTGCTTTAGGGAGAGTCGGCATTACCTTCTTTCTTTCTTTTTTGCTTCTGCTCTTTCACCTTGGGAAATTTCTTTTTTGTTCCTGAAGTGGATGCTACCGCTTCAAGAGGCTCTATCAACTTAGGCTCTTTAGGGATGAAATATTTTGCATCTTCATAAATCTTTGCTTCATGGATGGAGAATGGTTGTAGGTTACTAAGAATTTTGAACTCTTTCCCCTCTTTTAGGTACTTCATACACGGATGCACAGTTGATGGGACCATGCCATACTCATGCAGCCATGGCCGATCCAAAAGAGATCTAAATGATGTATCAGCATCAATTATACATGAAATTCACCTTCTATATATAAATCCATAAACCTAAGCGGTAGAATAAAAGAACCAAGAGTTTTATGTCATTTTTCATTGAAATCATGAACCATCAGACTTGTTCATTAGTCTGCATACATATGGTCATTGCATTTGAGCAAATAATAATCAATTTCATAATTTAATGTGGAAAAAACATTAATATAGGCATTTGTGGTGAACATTCTAGCATATGAATAATGAGAGCAATATAAAAGATGAAAATAATCCTCTTTCAAGAATAGGCGAGGTTGGGCACCAAGCCAAATCTTAAAAGAGGGAGAGAGAGAGAGAGAGAGAGAGAAAATCTTCTTTTAATTATTAATTCCAGAATAATTTCATTATAATTTCAACAATCTCTTTTCTTTTTTTATTTTTCACTTTCCTTACAATTTAAATTTAAAATTCAAAATTCAAAAGGGTGACAAGTTCTTATAAGGTGCTATATAGCCAATTGTTAAAAAGAATTAAGTGATGCTAGAGGGTTTGGTTGATTGAGTTAATACACAATCAAATTCAGAAGAAGATGGTGAATGTGGCCATTGGCTACATCATGTTGTTGGACTTGAACTTGAATGTGAATGAGAGCAAATCTTTGAATCTGATCAGCCAATTCAAGGATGCCTCTATTGACACCTTGCATAGTGTGGTTGGTCCAATGAGTTAGTCTTCCATGGCCACCTGTAATGACCTAATTTCTCACCATGAATAACTACTACAAGTCTACATAACTAAGTTTTTTAAAAGTAAAATGACAGCAAAGAAACTAAACTTTACAATATTAAACTAACCACCATGCATGTAGGTATTTTATTTGGAATTTCATAATTGGTCAATAACACATTTATTGTGTTATATTAATTTCCCTGGACTTCAAAATACTTTAAAGAGTTAAAGTCAATGTAATTTCCAATAGCTTCTGGTGCAAACTTTTCAAAGTCTTCTATTCTTTGAGACTGAATTGACTGTTACCTGAAGTTTTTAAATGTTGGCACACTAGACAAATAATTTTAATGGATGATGAGGCATCACCACGAAGCTCCCATGCTTTGAACTTACGGAGATCGATGTCAGCAATGACGTCAGGCAGCGGAGGTAATAAGCCTGGGATGAATGGAAAACCGGTGAGGAAACCGGGAGCAAAGCAATCCACAACATTTAATGATTAATAAAAAAAATTTAAAAATTAAAGTTAATTGAAATGAATAAGAAATTAAAAAATTATAGAGTGCAAGTCCACTAAGCCTAAAAGTTAAGAGCTTAGAGAGTTAACAAAGACCAAGAAATCTTAAATTTAATTACTTGTACATATATTATGCATCATATAAGAATTTATGATTAAATTTGCTCAAATATTTTAAAAAAATTATTATATTATTATGATGGAATTTTAATCAAAATAATAAATTTATATTTTACTTATTTAAACAAAAAATAAATTATTTTTCCCGTCCTACTTATGAAAATTTATTAAAATAATAATGAATAATAAATTATAAAAAATATTATTCAAATTTATGATCTTAAGAAAATACTTTTTAACTGGTAGGTCTTAAATCAATTCACTAAGCTGATTATTTTTATTTATTTTGAATTCTAATTGAATGTAATCAAGAAATTTTTTAGTTCAAAGTCTAAACCTTAAATTAATTGATTAGAACGGCATGTAGCTAATTTTTTAACAATTGTTTTGTGGATAAATTTAAGGACTCCTGTGCACTCTGAATAGGTTGCATATATGATGGTCTATTGCATGTGTTGGCATAAATGAGAAAATCTTCATAAAATAGGGAAGTAAATAGTTTATTTTAAAATAAGTAATCTATCATGACAATTTAATGCAAAATTGACCTAAAAGTATGATTTGCATTAATCACATTAATTTTTATATTAGGTTCTGCTTTAAAATTTTTTTGACCTATTTAATGAATAGGTCATTTTAATAATGTATATTTAGGAGAGTTGACCAGAAGACAATTGGAGTAAGCGCCAGTGAAAATGGAATCACAATCCAGAAGACAACTAAAATGAATTTTATTTTATTTTATTTTTTTTCTAATTTAATGGACGGAGAATGCACGTAAAGAATTGGAATGAATAAATCACGTATTTGTGTGTAGAACAAGTTTTAAAAAAATAACAGAGACAGCCATGACAGCGATTGCCAAATAAGATTTATTTCGTTTTCAGCGAAGTAGTAAGAGTAATTGATATGCTCACATTTGAAAATGCAGAAGCCAAATAATATTTTTGCTGAATGATATATTAAATACTACCAAATTGATCTTCAACTGTTGATGGCAGCGTGACCATTTGGATATGGAGTGGTATTTTTTTTTAACCAATTAAACACATTGATCGGGATAATTTGACATTGTTCGTATGAGAAAATATGAGATTTTTTTTAAGAGTCAATTGGTATATTAGTGGTAGAAGATGATATTAGACACCAATTATTCAAAAACGTGCGAGTAAGTTTTCACCGTAGGAGGATCACAAACTAGTTACTATGGGAGGAATGTTGCCTTTCACATATGTTCCATGTGTTGAATCAAACAAATGTGACAAAATCGACAAACTATGGATGTGACGTTGCGTAGATCAAAATTGAAATACCCCAATTGTCATCAAAATCGATCAAGATATTCGTCGATCGACAAACCGTTTGCACCGATGCATCCAAAAAGCTAAAATTGACTAAAAGAGGTTTCATGGGTTGTTTAGTAACTATTTGATGTCGAAGACGAGCCATCGATGCAATTTTGAGCATATCGAAGTCAAAAGGCATCGATGACTTCCAAATACACTTTGTTCATGAAATTGATTGCATCGATATCGTTGAAACGTCAAAACTTATCAAACATGACTTGCAATCGATTTGATTGAGCCGATACGAGTGTCGAGCAAAGGAATGCGATATTGCATTATTCAAGTTGAAATGGCCTCGATCAACGCCGAAATCACTTAAATGACCTCTAATCACAAAACGAACTGAGTCATTGTGTTCGAAATATCAGAATTAATTGGGATAAATACTTGTATTGTCCAGGTCATCACAGAAGTAATTTCATCTAAGTCGGCAAAAATTTTGAGAAATTAATTTAATCCTCAAATCTCACCTATTCCTATCAGCCGCCCGTATCTTTTGTCATGGCATCCACAATCTACCACCACCCTCTATTATTATTGTGCATGCTCCCCATCCTATATCCATCTCCCATATCCTAAGATCGAACACTCCTCTCTCTCATTCTTCCTCTTCTCGATATTTCATGCGATCCTTCCCCTCCTCTTCGAGGAAATATTAGGTGCAGAGTCCGGACGTACCTCTACGTCCAGACTCCAGTGGCTACACAACATGTGTCTAATATGAAAATATGGATTTTTTTACCTAAAAGCATTGTAAATTAATGACGTATGATGTCATGCGTTCACGCGGCCGCCCCTTTAAAACAAATGGGGATAAAATATTACGTCGTGCTCCGCTTTCTTCGTCACAAAATAGTTTAGGAATTTCTTTTTGCATGAAAATTTTCCTCAGCTCAGCTCTCGCTCTCTCCTGGCGTGCATCCGACGTTCCCTTAGAGATTTGCTAAATCTTGGGCATTAAAAATTGAGGTATTATAAGCGACTACATGAGATATTTCATTCCTATATTCTTGAACTTTTATGAATTTAGGATTTGCTTTGTTGTTCTCACCATCGAGTAGGAGAACACTTAGAACATTTGAGTTATTTAAAGGAAAGGAAATTATTTTACTAATTTTTGGAGATATTTTGCATGTGTACTCCTTGTACTCTTATGATGGTACATGTCATTATTTTCAAATTTTTGAACTATGGGGCTTGTCATATGTTTAGTATATCCCATTGTAGGATGTTTGGTGTTGTTTCATGAAGCATTTGATGAATTTTGGGGCCTGTTTGGATATAATATGTTCAATAGATGGCATTACAATTTGTTTGTAGGTTGCTTCATGACTGCTTGCTTTAGTTTTGCATCTATACTCTCTGTACTTTCAGGAGAGTACATCCCATTTTGTCATTTCTTTTTAGATTTTTGACCCTGTTTAGATATAATATATTCAGTACATGGCTTTACAAGCAGTTTGAAGGCTTATTGGTTGATTTTTAGGGCTATTTTGTATGTGTACTCTCTATACTCTCTTGAGAGTATAGCTTATTTTCTCAATTTTTTTTCAGCTATTAAACCCTATTTGGAGTTAATATTTTTATTAGATGTCTTTAGAAGCAGTTTCAAGGCTGATTGGTTGGTTTTAGAGGCAGATTCATATATGTACTCTCTATACTCTCATGAGAGTACAGACCATTTTCTCATTTCTTTTCAAGATTTTTTGATCTGTTTGGAGAGAATATATTTAATAGATTCCATCAGAAGCAATTTGAAGGCTGATTGGTTGGTTTTTGAGGTAGATTTCCATGTGTACTCTCTATACTCTCATGAGAGTACAGACTATTTTCTCTTTTTTTTTTCCAAATTTTTGGGGCTGTTTAGAGGGAATACGTTTAATATATATCATTTGAAGTAATTTAGAGGCTGATGGGTAGCTCTCTTGAGCAGTTTGGCATGTGTACTCTCTGTACTCTCATGAGAGTACAAACTATTTTCTCATTTTTTTCCAATTTTTTTAGTATGTTTTGAGAAAATATGTTTAATACATACTAGTTAAAGCAATTTGGAGGCTGATAGGTAGGTTTTTTTGAGCAGTTTGGCATGTGTACTCTCTATACTCTCATGAAAGTATACCCCATTTTTTTTCAACTATTTCTCCCTATTTAGATATAATATGTTTAGTATATTGCATTACAAGCCATTTGGAGGCTGATTGATTGGTTTTCAGTCCAGATTTACATATGTACTCTTTGTACTCTCATAAGAGTATATATTATTTTCTTAATTTCTTTAAGATTTTTTGGCCTATTTGGAGAGAATATGTTTAATAGATTCCAATAGAAGTAATTTGGAGATTGATTGGTTGGTTTTGGAGGCTGATTTGTATATGTACTCTCTAAACTCTAATGAGAGTACACAGTATTTTTTATTTTTTTTCCAAATTTTGGGACTGTTTAGAGGGAATATGTTTAATATATACCATTTAAAGCAATTTGAAAGCTGATAGGTAGCTTTTTTGAGCAATTTGGCTTGCGTACTCATTGTACTCTCATGAGAGTACAGACTATTTTCTCTTTTTTTTTTAAGTTTCTTTGGCCTGTTTGGAAAAAATATGTTGAATACATACTAGTTGAAGCAATTTGAAGGCTGATGGGTAGGTTTTTTGAGCAGTTTGGCATGTGTACTCTCTATACTCTCATGAGAGTACACTCTATTTTCTCATTTTTCAACTATTTCTCTCTGTTTGGATATAATATATTTAGTAGATGGCATTACTAGCTGTTTCAAGACTGATTGGTTAGTTTTTATGGAAGATTTATACGCGTACTCTTTGTACTCTCATGAGAGTACATATTATTTTCTCAATTTTTTTTTCAAATTATTTGTCATGTTTGGAGAGAATATGTTTAATAGATTCCATTAAAGTAATTTGGAGGTTGATTGGTTAGTTTTGGAGGTAGATTTGCATGTATACTCTCTGTACTCTCATGATAGTACACCCCATTTTCTCATTTTCTCTACTATTTCTGCCTATTTCGATATAATATGTTTAGTATATGACATTACAAGTTGTTTGGAGGCTGATTGGTTGCTTTTTAGGGTTATTTTGCATATGTACTCTCTGTACTCTCATGAGAGTACATCTTATTTTTTTTCAATTTTTTTAGCTATTAAACCCTATTTAGAGTTACTATGTTTACTATATGCCTTTTGAAGCAGTTTGGGGGTTGATTGCTTAGTTTTGGAGGCAGATTTGCATATGTACTCTCTGGACTCTCATGAGAGTACATACCATTTTCTCATTTTTTTTCTAGAATTTTTGGCCTGTTTGGAGAGAATATGTTTAATAGATTTCATTAGAAGTAATTTGGAGGCTGATTGGTTGGTTTTGGAGGCAGATTTATATGTGTAATCTCTATACTCTCATGAGAGTACAGACTATTTTCTTTTTTTTTTTTTCTAAATTTTTAGGGCTATTTCGAGGGAATATGTTTAATATATACCATTTGAAGCAATTTGGAGATTGATGGGTAGCTTTTTTGAGTAGTTTGGCATGTGTACTCTATGTACTCTCAAGAGAGTACAGACTATTTTCTCATTTTTTTTCAGTTTTTTTGGCCTGTTTGGAGAAAATATGTTTAACACATAGCAGTTAAAGCAATTTGGAGGCTGATGGGTAGGTTATTGAGCAGTTTGGCATGCGCACTCTCTATACTCTCATGAGAGTACACCCCATTTTCTCATTTTTTTAGCTATTTCTCCTTGTTTGGATATAATATGTTTAGTATATGGCATTACAAGTTGTTTGGAGGCTGATTGGTTAGTTTTTTAGGGCATATTTGTATGTGTACTCTTTATACTCTCATGAGAGTACAGGCCATTTTCTCTTTTTTTTTCTAGATTTCTTATTTATTTGGAGAGAATATGTTTAATAGATTCCATTAAATTCAATTTGGAGGCTGATTGATTGGTTTTGGAGGCATATTTGCATGTGTATTCTATATACTCTCATGAGAGTACACCCCATTTTCTCATTTTTTTAGCTATTTTCTCTCTTTTTTCCAATTTTTTGGGGTTATTTGGAGGGAATATGTTTAATATATACCATTTGAAGTAATTTTGAGGCCGATTTGTTAGTTTTGGTGGTATATTGGCATGTGTACTCTCTGTACTCTCATGAGAGTACAAACTATTTTCTCATTTTTTTTTCTAGATTTTTTGGCCGGTTTAGAGAGAATATATTAATATCTATTTCTCATGAGAGTATATCATATGTTTTAGTTTTTAAAACTATGGGTCTTGTGATATGTTTATTATATCTCATTGAAAGATGTTTGGTGATATTTCATGAAGAATTTGCTAGTTTTAGTGGCTGTTTTGCTTATGTACTCTTTGGGCTTCCATTGTGCTGATAATATTCTCATTAATTGACTTTTCATTTTGAAGTTTAACATGTCTAAGAAAAGAATAACTTCCAGATGCAGGCCTACCACCATTAGAGCTTGTGATAATATTTCAAAGACGCTTTCTGATGAAGTTATTGACATTTTAAGGAGGCTTCATTTGCATCAATTTATTAGGCTGCATGGAATTCAGCAAGACTCAGCTGCCATCACTTCAATCATGTCTTGCTGGTTTATAGAGACGCAAGTATTCCTTTTTGGTGTCTAATGCATTCTTTTCACCCCAATGAAGTTGCATTAATTTTAGGGATGCTAAATAGAGGGGAGAAGGTCATACGGCAGAAATCCTCACTATCAAAGTTCAGCTCAGTGGATTTTAAGAATAAACTTGAGAATTTGGATCGCTCTTTGACTGCGGCACAATTTGTGCAGTTGAACATACATTTTTTACTTTCAAATCTTTTTTTATATATAACAACTATAGAGTGACGTCAGAATTGATTGCCTATGTCGACGACATAGAAAAATTTGCTGAGTATAATTAGGTAGAGGCCATTTGGGCCTTTCTGGTTTCACAATCTAATGGTATTACATTAAAGATTCTAAGATAGAAGGCACCCGGGTACATGAATGGCTTTGTCACTCTTCTAATGGTACATTCTTCATCTTTAGGTTTGTATTATTTAATGCATTGAAGTTATATTATATAAATATTCATTGCAGATCTAGGCGACAAAACACATAGGCATCATAGGGCCGCCCTTTCCTTCTAAAGCCACATATGTTACGATGACCAAAAATAAAGTTTGCAGATGATTCCTTCACTGGTTTGGAAGGACACAAGGTAACACAAAATAATTCCACTTTATTTGTCTTAGAATGTATTTATTCATATTATAAATTATCATATTTTTCTTATTGGTGTAACACAGGTCTGCCTTTCATTTGAGGACATATCAGAAGAGGAGACCTGGCTCCTTGAAACATTGCCCTCTATCCAGCAGACAACTCATGTCAAGCTCGATAGCAGTCCCATTCCAAGTCCAAGGAGTGTAGCCCCCATTGAATCTTCATACATCTCTCCTCGATATTCTCCCCCTTCCAATGTATCTAGCCTGCCCTCTACTAGTACCCATTTAGAAAGCTTTGCGATAGAGAGGATACTTACATGTTTCAGGACTCGGGGAGAGAGTGTGTCATGTTTTGAAGCATCAATAGCTGAGAGAATTGATGGAATTGATTTGCGGGAAGCTGCTATTGAGGTGGTGGTTGTTGGGCATAAGGGTCCTAGCATGGGGGAAGCTCCTGTGGAGGCTACCACAGGGGAATCTCTTGAGGAGGCTATCACAGGGGCAACACCTATGGAGGCTACCACAAGGGAAGCTCTTGTGGAGGCTACCATAGGGGATGCTCCTATGGAGGCTACCACAGGAGCTTCCCTAGTGGAGACTTCTACTTGGGAAGCCTCTGTGGAGACTTCCACTAGGGAAGCCCCTATAGAGGCTTCCACTGGATAAGAAGATGTTGCGTAACCTTTACTCGACAGCATCAAGCATGGTGTGAAGGCTCGACTACTGAGGAAGTGGAAAGTTGTATCTTCTTCCTTCACACAAACTTACAAGAAGTCACTTTGCAGAATAACTACTGTAGTAGCCTCCACACAGGATGAGCAGACAGTAGAAGGGTATTACTTTGCTTTCTTTTTAATGTATCCTAATAGTAGCTGATTTCACTAATTTTTTATGTAGGTTAGCAAAGATGCTCCAATATCAGTGGATGAACCAACGACCGCTATCGTGGTGGTCGAGGAGCATCGGGCGAAGGTATGTATCATCTTAGCAGATTAAGCCTTAATTCATAATGAATCTAACTCTTCATCACTAATTTCATTGCATCCAGTTGAGGCACATCATATTGTTGACTTCTCATCATGAGATATCCTACCCAAGCCAATGCTTCAGCTCATTGAAACCTCATGTTCCCGATTCAAGGACAAGTAAGTCATTTTTCATTCAACTCCTTCTATATACATAAAATCACCTATTCATTTAGTAATGCTCACATACCCATACTTCTCACATGCAGGGGTGATAGCGTATTCACGACTGGGAATATCATCATTGCACAAGACCAGATTGATGAGTTGGTGACAGATCAGTATCTATCAGATGCACACGTCGATGCCTTCACCTTTTTATTGGCTGAGAAATACTCTCTATGTCCTAGGCTATATGTCCCCTATTTGTATGTTTCATGCCTGCACTAGGTAAGTTATTGCACAGAATTTTGGGTAATATGATCCATTCCTAGTATAGATAGTTAGAAGCCACTAATTATAAACTTTCTCTTGACATTTTGCAGAGTTATGTTAAATATGACCTACAAAAGGAAAGTAAAATATTTATCCAGCATGTCATTATAGATAGTGTTTCAAGGGCTGAGTTATTCTTACTTCCAATTATAAAATCAATATTGGACACTCCTGGTGGGCCATATTAAGCAAAGGGTTTGGTATTTTTATGATTCATTGCCAAACCCAACTCATAAGGCCATTCTTCCTGATATTCTAAGAATTGTTCTCATTTTTGGTTTACCTAAAGTGCATATTTTGTGCCTAATTATTGACATTATTTTTTACCCTTTAGATCAAATTACTTGTCGAAGATGGTGCCTAGTCTTTCCAGAGTGATCCCATAGAATGGCCAATTAAAGTGATGAGTGGGCTACCAATCCAAGAAAATAGTGTGGACCGTGGGATGTTCGTGTGCAATTACATGGAGGCAGCGATCAACAAACCTCCAATGGACCATAAGGATTGGCCAAGGAAGATGAATTGCTTCAAGGCTGAGTTCACCTATGTTATTTTCTATTTAGGTTTGAAAAAACTGATTTGAAAATTGTTGAATTGAAGAAGTTGATGCATTGAAAATCAATTGCTTTAGAAATGTATTTGTGTGATGTGTTTATGGTTTCCATTAGATGCTATCTTTTCAGATTTTAAACCCTTTCCTGAGATAACATGTCCAATAGATGTCATGTTTAGTAGATAACATGTTTGGTGCTTTTAAACCCTTTTTTAGTTAGTTTTTCAACATTTTTACCATGTTTGGATTTAATATATTCAGTAGATGGCCTTATATGCAGTTTGTAGGTTGCTTGATAGTTTTTGGATTGATTTTTGCATGTCTACTCCCTATACTCTCATGAGAGTACAACCTATTTTCTCTTTTTTTTCTGGATTTTTTGGCCTGTTTGGAGAGAATATGTTTAATTGATTCCATCACAAGCAATCTGGAGGCTAATTGGTTGATTTTGGAGTCAGATTTCTATGTGTACTCTCTATACTCTCCTAAGAGTACATACTATTTTCTCTTTTTTTTTTTAAGATTTTTTTGCCTGTTTGGAGAGAATATGTCTAATATATTCTATTAGATGTAATTTGGAGGCTGATTGGTTGATTTTATAGTTAGATTTTTATGTGTAATCTCTAGAGTACAGACTATTTTCTCATTCTTTTTTCAGATTTTTTGGCCTGTTTGGAGGGAATGTGTTTAATTGATTTCATCACAAGCAATTTGGAGGCTGATTGGTTGATTTTGGAGGCTGATTTCTATGTATACTCTCTATACTCTCATAAGAGTACAAACTATTTTCATATTTTTTTCCAGATTTTTTGGTTTGTTTAGAGAGAATATATCTAATAGATTCTATTAGAAGTAATTTGGAGGCTGATTGGTTGATTTTGGAGGCAAATTTGTATATGTACTCTCTATACTCTCAAGAGAGTACATACTATTTTCTCTTTTTTTCTATATTTTTGGCCTATTTGGAGAGAATATGTCTACTAGATTCTGTTAGAAGTAATTTGGAAGCTGATTGATTAGTTTTGGAGGCAGATTTACATGTGTACCTTCTGTACTCCCTTGAGAGTACAGATTATTTTCTCATTTCTTTTTCCAAATTTTTAGCTTATTTGGAGAGAATATGTCTACTAGATTCCATTTGAAGCAATTTGGAGGCTGATTGGTTGATTTTGGATGCAAATTTTCATGTGTACTCTTTGTACACTCATGAGAGTACATACTATTTTCTCTTTTTTTTCGGATTTATTGGCTTGTTTGGAGAGAATATGTCTACTAGCTTCCATTAGAAGTAATTTGGAGGCTAATTGGTTAGTTTTGGAGGCAGATTTATATATGTACTCTTTGTACTCTCCTAAGAGTACAGGCTATTTTCTCATTTTGTTCCATGTATTTTAGCATGTTTGGAGTTAATATGTCTAATAGATTCTATTAGAAGAAATTTGGAGGCTGATTGGTTGGTTTTGGAGGCTGGTTTGCATGTGTACTTTCTCTACTCTCCTGAGAGTACAAACTATTTTCTCATTTTATCCTAGATTTTTTGGCCTATTTTCTCATGTGTACTCGCAGCATCGGTGCCCGGGTGCAGTGTTAAATAAGCAAAGGTTCCCACATTATGGACAAATGCGGGCAAAGAAGTTAGTCCATGAAACTAGAATTACATTAGGATCTTAGAATATATGTACTGTTACAAGTAAATTAATGGAATTAATAGATATTATGGTTCATAGAAAGATAAATATTTTATGTGTTCAAGAAACTAAATGGGTTGGTGAGAAGGCCAAGGAAATTGATAGTTTAGGTTTTAAACTTTGGTATTCAGGTAAAAGTCGAACTAGAAATGGTGTAGGTGTGATTATAGAAAAAAGTTTGAAGGATAATGTTATAAGTATTAAAAGATGTGGAGATAGAATTATAGCTTTAAAGATTATGGTTGATACTAAGATTATCAATGTTATAAGTGTCTATGCTCTCAAGTAGGTTTGGAGGTAAGCTCAAAAGAAAAATTTTGGAATGAATTAGAGGGATTAATACAAAAGATACCTCTTGAAGAAAAAGTATTTATTGGGGGAGATTTAAATGGACATGTTGGTAGAGTGGTAGAAGATATTAAAAGTATTCATGGTGGTTATGGATTTGGAGTGACTAATGAAGAAGGAAGGACTATATTAGATTTTTCCTTAGCTTATGATTTTGTAGTTGCTAATACTTTATTTAAGAAAAGAGATGAACATATTATTACTTATGAAAATGGATCTAGTAAAACACAGATTGATTATTTTTTGATAAGAAAAATATATCGTTTAGATTGTAAACATTGTAAGGTCATTCCAAGTGAAATTTTAAGTACCCAACATCGACTATTAGTTTTAGATTTTAAGATGAAAGGTGTAAGAGAAAAAATAAACTAAATTATTGTCCTAGGATTAGATGGGGACACTTAAAGAATTTCATTTTTATCGTCGTATTCGTAAATCTGAAGTTAGTGAAGCTTTAAAGAAAATGAAATGTGGAAAAGCAGTAGGACCAGATAATATTCCAATAGATGTGTAGAAATGTTTAGGAGATCAAGGAATTCTTGGCTTACAAATCTTTTAATGTTATTTTAATGATTAAAAGATGCCGATGAGTGGAAAAAGAGTTTGTTGGTTCCTATATTTAAGAATAAAGGTGATGCACAAGAGTGCAAATTATAGAGAATTAAGTTAATGCCATACATTATAATTTTGGGAGAGAGTAATTGAGCAAGTACATGTGATACAAAAAAGTTTCTCACAATCAGTTTGGTTTCATGCCATGTAGATCTACTAAGGATGATATACATTTGTTAAGAGGTTTGATGGAGAAGCATAGAGAAAGTAAGAAGGATCTACATATGATATTTATTGATTTAGAGAAAGCTTATAATAAAGTCTCAAGAGATGTTCTTTGGAGAGTTCTAGAGAGAAAGAAATTAATATTATATTCAAGTCAAGGATATGTATACTAGAGATGTTACTTGTGTCCAAACACAAGGAGGATTGACAAAATATTTTCCTATTTCAGTTGGATTACATCAAGGATCATCATTAAGCCCTTATCATTTTTACTTTAGTTATGGATGTTCTTACTAGACATTTACAAGAAGATGTACCTTGGTGTATGCTTTTCATGACATTCTTCTTGTTGATAAGACAGAGAAGGAGTCCAAAAAACTTGAATTATGGAGGTCAACTTTAGAGTCTAAAGGTTTTCATTTAAGTAGATCTAAAACTGAATATATGGAGTGTAATTTTAGTTGTAGAAGTTTTAGTGATAGTGTTGTGACTTTAGGTGATCAAGTCATTAATAAGAGTGAGCAATTTAGATATTTAGGCTCTATTGTTCAAAATGATGGTGAAATAGATGGAGATGTTATTAGTAGAATTCAAGTTGGATGGTTGAAGTGGAGGAATGCATCTGGCCTATTATGTGATAGAAAAGTTCCACTTAAACTTAAGGGAAAATTTTATAAGATGGTGGTAAGACCCGCAATGACTTATGGTAATGTTGGCCAATAAAAGAGAAGCATAAGACTAAGTTAAGTGTTATAGAGATGAGGATGCTCGTGTGGATGAGCTTTACTCTTAGAGATAGAATGCAAAATGAGTATGTTCAAAAAAGTTGGAGAAGCTCCATGGTAGATAAGATTAGGGAGAGCCTTTGGCCACAAAAGCATCACCGTCCGATGATTAGAAGAGTAGATAAGATTTTTTATGTTAAGAAAGGTAGAGGTAGACCTAAAAGACTTGGTTAAGATGTATAAAAATGATCTTAGTATACTTGAATTAAATGAGAATTTGACACATAATGGAGATGAAGGAGTAGAATTTAAGTGATTAAGGCTTGTTGTTGTTATTGTTGTTGTTGTTAAGATTTTGGCGGAGAATTTGTCTTATATTCCATTAAAAGCAGAAGCTGAAGCTATTTATTTGAGCTATGTATTCTCGTTTTGAAATCATTTCATTATATTAAATTTTGGCTTTGGAGAGAATATGTTTAATAGATTCCATTAGAAATAGTTTGGAGCTATTTTAAACTTTGTCTCCTGTTATTTTTTTTTTTGTGCATTTGTATTTCGCAAAGGCTGTGAAAATTTTGTCATTTTTTTGATTGTTGGCATGTTTGAGAGAATATATTTATTAGGTTCCATTCTGTTCAGAGAGATTATTGAGCATTGTACATGTATTTTGTCTCTCGAGAGTAATACTATTTCATTTTTTGCATATTTTTTGGCCTATTTGGAGAGAATATATTTAATAGATTCCATTAGAAGCTGTTTAGAGCCTGATCACTAGCTTTTTTGAGCTTTTTTGCACGTGTACTCTATGTAGTCTCATTAGAGTACAGACTATTTCCTATTCTTTTTTTTATAGATTTTTTGCCATGTCTAGACAAACTATGTTCAGAACATACCATTACAACAATTTTGACATGCGCTGTAGTGGATTTAGGGGATCATTTTGAACTAGTTATATTTTCTATTTTATTTGACACTGATTGTAATTTGAAATAAAATCAATTTAATATACTAAAGATGTATTTGAAGTTTCAATAAATATTAGATAAATTATCTGTATAAAATAATGATATCTAGCAACGATCGAAGGTAAAATAGTTGTTTTTAAAAATATTTACATTAAAAATAGTTTGAATATTTCTAAAACTATACTTTATTTGTAAAAATAGCAATAAATGATATAGTACAAATAAAATAATTAATTGATTTTTTAAATATAAAATAACAAATTAAAGATGAAAATATTTAAACACAATTGTGGATACCTTTTTTTGGCTTTATAAAATAAGTGCATGATAAGAGCAGTATAGTTTACTCAAAATAGCTCGGATCCAAAATTACAATCATTCCAATCATGCTTTATAAAGATCGTGCATGTTAAGAGCAATTCCATTTACCCCTACTAATTTGGATCAGAGCTGAAAATCATGCTTTATTTTATTTTGTTTTTAATTTTTTTAAAAAAGGAAAATAGTGTAAGAGCACTACCATTTACCGAAACCCAGTGTCACAATCCAATATATTCTAATAATTTATTAAATATTATTTATTATTTTGCTCAGAGAACTAAAATATAATTGAAAGTTCTGGAGGAGCTTTGTATGTGTATTCTATGTACTCTCTAGAGAGTACACCTCATTTTCCCCTTTCTGTGTCAGATGTTATGCTCTATTTGCATATAAAATATTTATTAGATGCAAATACAAGCTGTTTGGAGGTTATTTTGTTAGTTTTAGGGGATGTTTAACATGTGTACTCTCTGTACTCTCTAGAGAGTACACCCTATTTTGTCCTTTTTTTGTTAGATGTTATGCTCTGTTTGCTGATAAAATAATTAGTAGATACAAATGTAAGCTGTTTGGAGATTATTTTACTGATTTTATGGGCTATTTAGTGCATGTACTCTCTGTACTCTCCAGATAGTATACCCCATTTTCCCCTTTTTTGTAAGTTGTTTTGCCCTGTTTGCACATAAAATAGTTAGTAGATGCAAATGCAAGCTGTTTGGAAGTTGTTTTGCTAGTTTTAGGGGCTATTTAGCACATGTACTCTATGTACTCTCTAGAGAGTACACCTCATTTTCCCCTTTTCTGTCAATTATTTTTCCATGTTTACAGATTAAATAGTTAGTATATGCAAATGCAAGTAGTTTGGAGGTTGTTATGCTAGTTTTAGGGGTTGTTTAGCACGTGTAGTGTACAATCATTTTCTTCTTTTATGTCAAATGGTCTATGCTATTTGCAGATAAAATATATAGAAGATGCAAATACAAGTTATTTGGAGGTTATTTGCCTATTTAGAGATAAAATATTCAGTAAATTTTGGTTATAGAATACAAAATCCATTGATGTGATTTTTCAGTGGTTTATACTAAAGAATATCACCGCCACATTAAAAATAAAACTAACAGATGTCGAACTACAAAGATTAATCACCAAGTACAACATGCTATCTACTAACTGACTCATTTTCAATCAAATTTACATTAAAGTACGTACAGTCAAAGACCACACAACTAAATAATATCATGCCTTAAAATGTTTCCCTGTAATGACATCCATCATCAGCTTAGTATACCCTTCGGTCGACTGATTGATTATTGAAATTGAGTTAAATTCCTAGAATAAAACATCATATTAGTTAATGATATGTAAGAGCATGAATAATGGGTTTTCCATGCATACCTCTGAAAAGCACTTTGGCATAACAGAAAAATGTTTTGCAATGGGTGACCCTACATGTTCTCCACCCCTCTCAGGTTGTTCTTTAGTCTCTGTAACAATAAAAATGTAATGGTTTAAAGTATAAAAGCAATATTTAAAGACTATAACTTCAGAGGAAAATAGAAAATTACTTTTGGCTTTCTTGTTTCTCTCCCAATATCCCTTCAGCCTTGCATTTGAAACACCCTTTGGTCGCTGCTTAACTGGATCCTTTAAAACTTCATTTCCTTTATCTATTGTGGTTGATTTCTTCTTCTTAGTTGTTCTATCAGTTGGAGGTGAATTCTCACGTAACATAGAGTCAAAATTATCATATAGTTTTTTTAAAGATCCCAACATATACTTCTTAGCTATCTTATTACCTTGTGCCCTAGTGTTTATTTGATATGCATATCGACTGATGGGATTCCAGAAAATAATGTCAGTTTTATTTCCATCATTGCCTTGCACATCTTTTAAGTTCCTGTAAGCACTTTCAAAGTAGATATCCCTCTTTGCTCTGGTTGACCATCGCATGAGACTATACTTATCTAAAATGCTCATAATATCTTCCTGAGTAAGAACTTGGATGCAGTGGGCACAAATTAATCCCATCATTTCAAATTTTTTACAACTACAAGTTATATTTAGGCATGTCTTATCGAAATGGATAGTCCATGTTTTGAAAGCATATTTATTCTCTAAGTTTCTCACCAAATACTCCATGGGATTGTCATCTGATACATTTGCTGCTAATCCTCCAACTCCATGCAAAAATTCTTCCTCAAATATTGCATAAAGCTTTCTTGTGTAAAACATAGCAGCTTATTTTAGAATTGGACTGGTCTTAACAACATGAACAATTGTTGACTGGCACACTTGAAATCTTCATCATGTTCATTCCAATGCCATGTGTCCATGACCTTCTCCAATCCCAAGAAATAATATGTGATTGAACTTGTTGGTTTAGAGATTCCATGACACACATTATTCATGGACTCACTATGTTGCATTGATAAGATACCCATACAGAATGAGTCTTTACAGAATACGTTAGACCACTTTCATCTAATTTTATAAAGCTCAGACAGCCAAACATGATCATGCAAATTGCCTTCATCTAGCATAGTAGACCAAGATTGCTCAAACTCTTCCTGTGAGTCACACTCGCTCATGCATATATAGAATAAAATTTGTACTATCTTATTACTATTAAAGCAATATACCTTTGAAGGAGCTTTCTTTGAAATATGCCATTGGCACAACCTATGGCAAGTATGCGGTAATGCAATTTCGATAGCTCTCGCCATTGCTTGATCTTGATCAGTGAATATTATTATAGGATGTCTGTCACACATTAACTGGAGAAATATTTTGAATAGCCATGTGAATGACTCAATTATCTCTTCTGATAGAAAGCCTACTCCAAATAAGACATTTTGCCAGTGATGATTCACTCCAACAAAAGGGGCACAGACAAGATTACATTTATTGAGTCGATAGCTTGTATCAAAAATTATGATACCCTCAAAATAATCATATTCTATCCTTGACATGTCATTGCTCTAAAAAAAACTAACCAAGATATTTGACTCATCTACTTGGACATCCCATGCAAACATCTCATCCTTCGCTTGCCTTTCCTTGAACAGTTGTATTAATGCATTACTATCACCATTGGCAATCCTCGATCTTCTCTCTTTTTGGATGAAATTGAAAGCATCTCTTTTTGTGAAGCTAATATTCTCCATGACGCTTACTTCCTCACTTAGATAGCTAAACACATCAGTTGCTCTAATTCCTACCTCTATCATTGTCTTCAACACAGCCGCCTTCTCATCGTTGATGGCTTTGTATGATCTGATAAGATGTAGGTCACCCGGCTTTGCCAATGAATTATTATGACTTCCTATATATTTTTTAACCTTCTAATTCCCATCTAAATACATAGAAAATCTAATCATGGTCGGACAACCACTCCTTGTATCTATTTTCTGGAATTTGACTGAGCAGTTTAGTTTGACAGCTTTCTTCCAACCTACTTCTACACATAAAAAATCCTTTGATTTCAATTTTTTGGAGTTTGGCCAATAACTAGCATGATCCTTTCTAACACTGAACCCAATTTGATGTGCATAATCATAGTACAAAATATACGCCTCCTTTTCATTATGAACAGTGGTGCCAAGAAGTTTCCCCACATTTGGTTCATTAGACATAACAGCTTCATCATCGCTCATTTACCTCATTCACCTGCTCAAACACAAATATGTCACATGAAAAATAGCCTCAAAAACCAGGAAATTCTTCGTGAAACACCTCCAAACATCTTACAATGAAATATAAAATATATGACACCCCACAATTGCAAAAATTAGAAAAATGGGGTGTACCCTCGTGAGAGTACACAGAGTATACATACAAAATAGCTCCAAAAACCAACAAATTATTCATGAAACATCTCCGAATATATTATAATGGGATATAGCAAACATATGACACACCCGACAACTAATAATTTTAGAAAATTGGGGTGTACTCTCATGAGAGTACATAGAGTACACATGTAAATTAGCTCCAAAAGCCAGCAAATTCTTCATGAAATATCTCCAAACATATTACAATAGGATATAGTAAATATATGACATGTCCCACAATTAAAAATTTTAGAAAAATGGGGTGTACCCTAATGAGAGTACATAAAGTACACATACAAAATAGCTCCAAAAACTATCAAAATCTTTATGAAACATCTCCAAACAGATTACAATGGGATATAGTAATGATATGACATTCCCCACAATAGAAAATTTTAGAAAAATGGGGTGTACCTTCATGAGAGTACATAAAGTACACATAAAATAGGTCCAAAAATTAGCAAATTCTTCATTAAACATCTCCAAACAAATTACAATGGGATATAGTAAAGATATGACATACCCCACAATAGAAAATTTCAAAAAAATGGGGTGTACCCTCATGAGAGTAGACATAGTACACATGCAAAATAGCTCCAAAAACTAGCAAATTCTTCATAAAACATCTCCAAATAGATTACCATTGGATATAGTAAAAATATGACATGCCCCATAATTAAAAATTTTAGAAAAATAAGGTGTACCCTCATGAGAGTATACAGAGTACACATGTAAAATAGCTCCAAAAATCAGCAAATTTTTCATGAAACATCTCCAAACATATTACAATGGGATATACCAAACATAAAATAAGCCCCACAATTATAAAAATTCAAAAAATGGGGTGTACCCTCATGAGAGTACACCTGCAAAATAGCACCAAAAATTAAGAAATTTTTCATGAAACACCTCAAAACATCTTACATTAGCTCCTAAACATAAGCCCATAGTTGAAAAAATTGAAAAAATAAGGTGTACTCTCATGAGAGTACACAGAGTACACATATGAATCAACTCCTAAAACTAGCAAATTCTTCATGAAACCTCTCCAAGCATCTTCGAATATGTTATGGTAAATAAATTGTAAGCCCACAATTAAATATTTTAAAAAAATAAGGTGCGCTCTCGCGAGAGTACAAAGAGTACACATGTAAAATAGCTCCAAAAATCAGCAAATTCTGCATGAAATATCTCAAAACATCTTACATTAACTTATGGTAAACATATGACAAGCCCCATAGTTGAAAAAATTGAAAAAATAAGGTGAACTCTCATGAGAGTACAGAGAGTACATATGCAAAATAGCCCTAAAAATCAACCAATTAGCCTACAAACTGCTTGTAAAGTCGTGTAATGAACATATTATATCCAAATAGGAAGAAATAGCTAAAAAATGAGAAAATGAGGTGTACTCTCATGAGAGTACAGAGAGTACAGATGCAAAATAGTCCTAAAAACTAACCAATCAGCCTCCAAACTGCTTCTAAAGGCATCTAGTTAACATATTAACTCCAATCAGGGTTAAATAACTGAAAAAAAAATTAGAAAATGGTATGTACTCTCATAAGAGTATAGAGAGTACACATGCAAATCTGCCTCCAAAACTAACCAATCAGCCACCAAATTACTTCAAATGGAATCTATTAAATATATTCTCTCCAAACAAGCCAAAAAATCTGGAAAAATATGAGAAAATATTATGTAGTCTCATGAGAGTATAGAGAGTACACATACAAATCTGCCTCCAAAATAAATCAATCAGCCTCCAAACTACTTTTAAAGGCATCTAATAAACATATTAACTCCAAATAAGGTTTAATAGCTGAAAAAACTAAAAAAATAAGATGTACTCTCATGAGAGTATAGAGAGTACACATATAAATTAACCCTACAAAGTAACTAATCAGTATCCAAACAGCTTATAATGCCATCTACTAAATATATTATATCCAAACAGGCAAAATAGTTGAAAAAAAAAGAAAATGGGGTGTACTCTCATGAGAGTACAAAGAGTACACATATAAAACTGTTCCTAAAATAAGCAAAGTCCTCTTGCAAAGAACTTCTAATATTAGAAATATACATTAAATAAAAATTTCAAAGAATATCACTAATAAACCCTAAAAAAACTGTACATATAAAACCATTCAGAAAATTTATCGATGCATTTTTATTTAATACATCATCTGGTAAATTGATCGCAATATCATCAAGACCATAACTTCCAAATTCATTCTCCATCTTCACAGTTCTTCCCGAAAATCAAAATGAGATTTTTTGTTTTTCTCTCTGAGCTTGGTTTGTTTAAAATAAAAATAAATTATACTCTAAATCTATTTATATATTGCTTTTAAATTTCTCCCACACATTCAAATGTCGTTTCTCCCATTATTTTAACGGGATGGGTTGGGCCAGGCCCGGGTTAACGTAATCGGCTTCGTCAAGTAATAGTGTTGTTAAGTAAAAAAATCCATATTTTCATATTGGACACGTGTTGCATAGTGATTAGAGTCCGGATGTAAAGCTACATCCGAACTTTGCACATAATATTTTCCCCACCTCTTTAGTGCCTCGCATGACTCCCTAGGTCTCGCTCTCCTTCTTTTTCTTATCTCCTAATTTGCCACTTTTGGACAGTCCTATCACTCACATAACAAGCATGAACCCAGTTGCCCCATCTCTACTCTTCACATGCGACCCTAGGCTACATTTCTTAAGCTCGAGTCATGACCTACCTCACCGACCATCTCTTTCTTTCAAACCCAGCCATCCGCCTCATTCTACGCTCTATCCCAGATCTCTTCTTATCTTTTCTTGCTCACACCTGAGACTCTTCTCTTGCCAATCTTGTCTTCACCTCCTTCTGTCCATCCAATTCAACTATCTACCAAACATCTATCTCTTCTACATCTCCTCTTTTATCTTCAATAAAAGAGAGGAAAACACTCACTTTATCTCTCTCTCTCTCTCTCTCTCTAAATATAGAGAGAGGGCTCCACCTCCATCTCTCTCACATCTCTCTTTTATTTAGCTCTCTAAAGTTAAAAATATTTTCCATTCTCTCTCTGAATAGAGAGAGAAATTTATTTCTCTCTCTAACTCTAAATCCCTATATCTCCCTATCCTTTTCTCTCTCTCACCACTTTTTCTCTCTAAAAATTAGTAGTTAAAAGAATTTTAGGGAGAGAGAAAAACTCATTCACTTCTCTAACTCACATAATTGCTCAAAATCCATGCCACTATTATCAATGTTGCCTCATTTTACATAACGAAGGTATAAACATTTAAGTACCCGTGCAGATTATTCTAACATGACAAGAAAACTTGCAAATTATGTATTCATATGTGTTGTTCTTAAAGACCATTGTACATCTTTTTAAGTAGGTGGATTGATTAACATACAGCTAATTTGTTATAAAATATAATCCATACACGTCTCTTTAGACTGGTGGATCGGCCCATTATTTCCAATGTAGTCACCCTACACAAGGATGATACTAGGAGGTTGTCAAACTTTGCATTGATATATGACCTTAAATACAAAATGAACTTAAGCCTAAATTGGAATTTAAATTAAAATTACAATTATGTGAAGACATATTCAAGCCTTTTTAGGAGGGTATATAAAAGACATGATTATGGTGTTGCACAACGCCACCCATGCGTATTTTTTTAGATAGGTGGGGATGATAACATTCGATGCAGCTCCCTATGCTGGAACAATGCTATGATATTGTGGAAATTCTATCAGACTCTAGACTTCCATAAAATTAAAATAGAACAAGATAAGACAAAAATAAGAAAATATTTAAAGCTTAGAATTAATAATTAAATCAATAATTAAGTCTTATATGAAACACAAGTTTTTCGAACAAGAATGAACAAGTAACAACCAAATTGAAATAGAATTATAATAATAAAATACTCTAAAAAATTAGATTAAACTAAATCTACTCTTAACAAAATATCTTAATTGATTGGTAAAGTTAAAATATTTAAATAAAATTTATTATCTAAAAATTTAAAGCTAAAATCATCCACTATCTGTCTTCCATAAACATTTATCGGAGGTGATAAATTAAGAAATCTCTAACTAATAAAGGATCATATGTCAAGTCTAGTGTACTTTTATATTCACTCTCAAACAATCTTATGCTATGAAGAATATAGATTGTGTCATATATTTACATGATTTTACTGCCAAATAGTATATAGAGAGTGTGGTAACAACCAAAGCCTTATAACTTAGTGGTTTGCTACCAAATAGCACCATATATTACTATCATAATTATAACTTATATATTTACCAATGGCTCTGCCCCTTGAGTTATGAATCATAAAGTGCACTTACTAGGGAAAAAAGTTCATTATTAGCTAAGGTAGACATAAAATTATCCCATTAAATATTTAAGTCTAGAAAGTTACCTTGGACAAAGCAACCTAGGGCTACCAACAATGATCCTTTTAATCATGTTGAATCAACTATCTCGTTTGGCTAAGTAGACTAGGGATGATAATAACCCAGAACAAGAGAACCCTAAAATCTTGATCAAGCATGTCACCATTTCCCTTGACATATGCTTTAACCTAAATGATGAATTTCATATGTTTTAAACTCCAAACTCCATTTATTGCTACTACATGTCAACCAATTAATGATCTGATGACTAGCCTTAATCGAATATTCTCCCTTATCAATAGGAGAAATAATTAACTTTAGATGTTTGCACTTATAAGAAACCTGATACTAAATATAAAGTCCTCATAAAATAAGAGCAAAATCTTCTGGTATTGTCTCATTTATAGCAATTATCTACATACTAAAAATTTGACTAGAACATCTATACTCTCTTTCATTGAAAGGCCGGACATGAGTTTTCGGAATGCACAAGGAACTGTAATCGGGTGTTTAGTGATGGATTGGATTTAATTGAAGTAGGATTTATTAAATCTTATATATTTGAATTTGTAAATCTTGAGCTATTAAATCCTGAATTGAGTTTTGTTGGGATATAGTAAATCATGTTAAATCCTAAGGAGATATTTAAGTATATAAATTTTTTAATTCAAAAAATAATTTAAAGCCATCCATGCTACTATTAGCTTAACTAATATTTGTCTTGCACTAGTGCTTATGAGGATAAAGTTCTAATACATGCTATAATGAAAATAGTGGCACAACTTATGGTAGCATTTTCTTTTTTGTTTCTTTTTGCACTTAGAGAGGGTGTTAGTGCAAAATTATTTCATAATATTATGATTATAAACTTGCACTCACCCACCATCATATCTTGGTGTGTAAACTTGTCAACTTTTATCTACACTTGTTATTTCAACTTCTTTGTATATTCCATTTGAAGAGCCTCAATCAACTTTTCTAGGAAATTACAATGTTGAGATGTTGTTCATGTTATATGCATCTTCATGTAATCCTTGATCAACTCTTTCAAATATATAAAAAAAAATTGTGGTATATATTTAAATTAAGAAAAGGATATTATCGAGAAAAACTAGAGTAGAAAATTGTGAAAAATCATAAAAGCCACCCAAATCATTATCAAGCTGAGTTCTAGTAGCTAGCATTTTATAGGTCATTTACTAATCTAAATCTAGAATAACTTCATACTTGAATGCAACATATTTTTTTTGAAATGAAACTTAAACTTGATGTACTTAAGTAACTACTTGGTTTTCGAGAATTAGGAGGAGGAAGGGAGGAAGAAGATATGATGGTGCTGGTTGGGTGCCCAGGTGTGGTGTTTATTTTTGATTGTGTGTATGGAGGGATACCATACAGATTTGAGGGTGTACTTATTTAGGTGATCAGGTGCGATATCAAGGAATGGTCCACTATCTCAAAAGATAGAAATCACCACCCTACAATGGACCTAATCACCTAATAAGGACTCCTAAGGCATGAAGGGTCTTCGAATATATCAGAGATTTTTTCTCTACTTTACATGGATGAATAAAGCAGGGTTTATTTAAACCGAGTTCTAAAATTTTCTATGGGGGCAAGCCCCATAATTACACTTGGAATACTCAATTAAAGTAGGTAATTATTTCTCCAAAGATTTCAAAGATAGGACTATAAATAAATTGGCAATATTTAAAAAATCAATCAGGATAGATCAAAAAGGAGAGACTTATTATCGAAGCCAAAGGGAGATGAGTAGGGAATACTCATGATACCAGGGAACCTAGTAAGCATTTCATCTTATCCTATGATTGGGCTTTATATTTATCAAGTTAAGAAGAATTATATGTTTTAATTATAATTTTATTAGAAAGCTAAGACCTATAATCGCACAACACAAGGTTGTCAAAATGTCTAAAAAGTGAGGATTTATGCTTGTAGTCTAAAGAAATAGCAACTTCATATCCTAAATCTAGGGAGCTTTAACAAGGGCTAAAGCAAGTCCTAAATCTAAGCGAAGATGAGTATATAGTTTACCTCCACAAGAGAAGGTAAACCACTGGACTACTGGACTTATAACCGCCTGGAGTGGCAGCCAGCTAACTCTTCATATGCTTTAAAATCATGTGGTGAAGTTATATGTTTTGCAAGACAATTAGGTTATTATTATTAGAGAGAAACTAAAGTTCTTGAACCCACTCTCTATGAGATTAGAGCATTAGTGGCATAAATAATGACTTAGTCTAATGCAACTCTTATCGATTTTTATTTGATTTTTGACTCTTTATTTTGACAAAGGCCATATGATTTTTATATGTCTAAATACATGATGAAATAAGGTTATTGGCTAAATCAGAGAGAAAGAGGTATTTTCCACCATAGTGGAGACCCTCAAAGGTCAAGTCTTCCCCTATCGTGCAAGGATGGAAACCCTCTATTAGCAAAAGTTAAATAAGATGATATGCATGATATGCATGCCTAGGCTTTATGTGAGATTATGAGCTATTTAGAAATTTTAGTTGTGAGTTATAGTTGGGGTAGAAAAATTAATTTTTCCTTAAGAGCCTAATTAGATACAGGCTACACATTAAATCACCATATATATGATAAAACTAAGAAAATACATGACATTTCTATTACACAATTGTAAAAAAAAACATCAAGAAAATTTATAAATCTAACACAAAAGAATAATAAGCAGGTGCAGTAGGGTATCGCCATACAATGCGAAAAGAGAAATGGGCAGCCTAGCTCTACCCTTATACAACCCGTTATATGAAAGAATAGTTATAATTTTTACAAATGAATAAATACTATGGGGGGTCTTCTTATCTTCTTTCTTCATATTTCCTCCATTTCTTCATTTGGGTTTGTTTGCTCCAAAGGCATCACGGGGGCCTCACAGGATAAAGCTTTCTAGCCTCCACTATCCTAATCCTCCCATAACACTAATCCTAATTCCTAATGCATAATTACATTAAAAATAAGAAAAGTAAATCTAATTACACCTGCAAAATAAGTTTTAGCTAAACACACCATACAACCCAAGTAGTTATATGTATAATTTGGACTTAACACCCTGCACATGGGTAACTAAGTCACTAATTTAGATTATGCTTAGGGGTTAAGCAATCTGCAAAAGAGATTATTTATATTTATTTTATTAGGGTTAAGCACATTCTCCTATAAAAAATATGATTTGGCTAATTACGGCCTAACATTCAGTCTATGAAACATACACCCTAACATCCAATCTACAATAATACATCATAAAACTAAATATACATCAAACCATGCACCGCCCTAACATAAGGCTAAAAGTGCTGACTTAATTCTAAGGTGTGTATATTAAAGCTTGTGTGGTATACCTTAACTAGGCTTTGTTATAATTTTCTAAGTAAGAAAGGATTTAATTTGAAGGATGGTTTCACTTTAAGTAGCTTAATTGATTTGTAAGTTTTACTTAATATTTTCATTTATTTTATTTGGCTTAACCTTAACAACTAAGTGTTATAAAGAGAAGAAAAGAGAGGATCACTCTCTTTTATCCCTACCTTAAGCCACATCTAAAGCATACTAATTAAATGAATTCTCTTTAGTGAATGGCTTATTACATATTTTAATTAGTCCGGGGCTTAAGTTCTCTTTAATTAGTCTCATTCAATAAGAAAGATATTTTAAGATTAATTAGAGTTAATTACTATCACATAATATATGTTTGTTCATTTCTTTCCGTTATATATAGCATGCATATGATTAAGTTCTAAACATATATATACATGCAATATGTTTTTGGCACACTAAAATGTAGGATGTATAAATGAGTTTTATAGAAAAAGAGGATTCTCGTTCATTAGCTAAATACACATTCAAATATATGAAAGTTCTAAGCAAGTACTTCACCATTTTTTCACCAAGGGAATAAAGTAGGAACCTCCTTGGGGATACTTAAAGTCGTGCGTTCCCAAGTGTCCAGACTAGTTATACCCACTATTCTTAAATACATATGGATGTGTAAACAACTATAAGAATAGAAAATCATGCAAAAATTATATTTTTATTTTGAATTATGCATATGGAATAAGGTGAGATTTTCATTCATTAGCCAAATGCACACACAAGTGTATAAAAATTATAAGCAAGTACTTCACCATTGTTTGACCAGGGGAAAAGTAGAAATCTCCTTAGGCCTACTTAAAGCTGCGCATTCCCAGGCTTCCAGACTACATATACCTACCATCTTTAAATACTCATGAGTGTACAAATAACTATAAGAATGGAAATCATACAAGAATTGTATTTTGATTTAACTATACATGTGAACTAGAGCTCCATCTAAATTCTAACATGGATATACATAAGAATAAACCCAAACAAGTGTTGTGTCCTTTTCAAATGAACTATATGCTTATTAATATTCATATCCTTATGTAAATTTATGAAGATTAAAGAAAAGAGAATTTCATATCACATGTTCTAAAGTGTAAGCACATGCAAGCTCATAAATATTTATAATTATTATCACTCCACATGTTATAGTTGATTTATAAATGTTTTACAAATAATTTTCTATTTAATAGTGATAGTAGCCATGCATATTTTTAATTAAGTCAACACATGAAATTTTAACATGAAGAAAATTATTTATTTTAATTGATTTATGAAAGAAATGAATGCATGAATCAAGTGGCATGCAACATTTTAATATGATTGGAAAGAAATAACGAAACACAAGCATGTAATTTCTTTCAATCCAACTAATTCCTAAGGACAATAACATTAAATAAGCTTATTTAAAATAAACCAAAGTTTCTTAAAGTCACTTTTGATTTTATGTTTAATTTGATTTAAGAGAAATGTGAGAAAGATGTTCTAATCCTAATCCCATTCCCCATATGTGTGAATTAATTTGATCTAATAAGAAGCAATTAGATGATTTTTATAGATTGATTAAGTTAAGCATGGATTAAATCAATTAATTAACACTTACCTATGTTACCTTAAGATAATTGATTAAATGATTATGAGCTAATGTAGTATGCAAATGAATTGAAAAGAAAATAGCAAGGCTCCTATGAAATAAAAGGGGCCTAATGCAATTAGCTCATGATTATTTAATAACTAAACTTAAGGAACCATTTAAATTACTTTCATGATTTTCTCACACATGTGAGCTAATTATAATTTCATTAAGCTTCTTTAGGTTCTTGAACACCTAAAGAACCCACATTAAAAGAAAATCAGAATTAGATTTTCCAAATCATATAAACCAATAATCGATTAATTCACCTCTCCTAAAAAAAGTGACTAACCAAAGTTAAAATTTATCTTGAAGTGAGATGGAACTAAGGGAAAAGGTAGGGAAAGAGGTCCCCACCTACTTTCATAAGCCATCCATTGGATTAAGCATGATTTAATATGATTTGAATTCCAAATTTTTTAATTAGTTAATTAATTAATAATTAGGACTTTAGTTGAAAATAGAGGAAAAATTAGAGAAAAAATTAGGAGGGAGGCTCCAATCCACTTCCCTAAATCTCCTTACTATCCAACAGTGATTAGAGAGTCCAAATAATTAATTAATCATTGTTCATATGCTTAGTCACCCTTTAATGAAGTTAAGAGGATAATTAGGGCTTAATCAATCAATCCTCCTAATTTAGCAAGTAATAAATCTCAAAAAAATAAGAGGAGGCAAAAGTCATATTCTCAAACATTCTCAAAAAATTTGGGATCAATCACTTGAGAGATTAGAGAGTGATTAAAGTAATTAAGTTTTTAATTAAACTCTAATCAAGCTCTATTTACTATTCAAAATCCATTGAAAATATTTTTATTAAATTCTTCTATAAAATACCTTTAAAATGAGCCATTATTTGTATTTTTTGGATTTTTCTACAATTAGTTATGAATTATAAAAGTTTAAGACCAAAAATATATTAATAACCTTAATTAAACCAAATCCCGTCGATACCATGTGGTGTGCTGACGTGACGCACTTTTCACATGGCGTCATGGGATTGGTTATTTAAGTTGTCACATCAACGTGCCAAGTTAGCTGGCAGCAGACGCGATAATGATCCTTGACATCTGATCTTGTATTAGACGATGTAGATCAAACCTGAAGCATAAAGAGAGAAATATCATTTCATCTAACGTGATTTGATCATAATCGTCCATTCCAATCTTACAGAATGGATGACCCATGATCCTCCTTCCCATGAGTGATGAATGATATCATCCAATCCGAGCTCACTCGAGCTCGGATGAACTTCAAAATCAACCCACACAATCAAGGGAAGGAGATGAGCACATCCAACAGTCAAGATCGCATGCAATGAAAATTTTCTTCGAAAAAGACCAACCACACTTAAACTAGAGATTTTTTTTTCATGGAAATATCTCTTCAAAGCTAAGACTGGTGGCTCGCATGCTTAAGGAAGCTTTAGTTGAGATGAAGCCTGATTGCAGGCCTTGTGAATTACTTTGGAGACCAAGCTCCTCCTCCTTGGCATTCGACATTGATCAAACTCAAGCTTGGAGTTAATTTGGAGCTCAAGAAATGATTTGGGTAGCCTCGACGAGGTGTAGTGATGCTGTAGAAACAAGAAATTTAATTGAAGTAGGGTATTATATAAGTTGGGATCGAAGCTAGCCTCCCCTATTTTTGTTCCTCATGTGAAGAGAGAATGCTGAGAGTGGGATGCTTGGAATCGCTCTAGAACTCATAAGGAAGCTCATAAATGTCTTTGGAACACACAAGAAATGAATTGGTGAAGTTCTCGTTTGATTTCGAGGGAGTATACCCCCTTGATGTGCCGAGCTGGATGGATGGGATGGACTTCCATTTTTCGACCGGCCAGCCATCGTCAGAGTGTTGGAGGTGTCTCAATTGAGTCCCCATGGCTCGATTTGATTGGAGGGAGCCATGGGAGGTGCTTAAGGTCTGATGTGGATAGACCTCTTGGATTGATCCATGGGGTGCTCGGCTTATATGGGAGGTGAGTCAACTCACCTCCCCTTGGTCCGTGGCTTACCTAGCTTGGGTTAGGTGGCCTAGAGGTTAATTACACCCTCATTTGGAAGTTCGATGGTTGCCAAGGTGATAGGAGAGTGGACTTTGCCATTTATGGGTGGAATCCTATGTAAAAAGGGCTTAACCAATGGATTATAGCTTGGGTGGGGTCCACTTTGCTTTTAGGATGACTTTGGGCTCACCTAGGGTCAATTTGGGTTGGGTTTGGTCAACCACAAAAGTCCCATGGGTTAGTTTTATGGGTTTTTTCTTCATTTGGTCAAATGGGTTCATATGGGTTCATGTTGGATTGGGTTGGCCAATTGGTCAAATCGGGCCAAACCAAGGCTTAGGTTAGGTTTGAATGATGATTTGAATAGTTTTAGTTTAAGTGGTTTCAATTAATTTGGCCTATATTTGATTTTGGCTCACTTGGATTCATATAGGTCAAATGGGCTAAGTTAACAAATTTGACCAATTTGACCAAATTGGGTTTGATAGGTGTTGGTTCAAGTTCAATTAATTAATTGAAAATTATTGTTGGTTTTGGTTTGTTTGAATCATTTTGGATTTAATTTAGATTTTGGCCAACTTAACCTTTTAGGTCAATTTGGGCTAGGTTGGGTCAAGCTGACCAATTGGTCAAAGTGGACTCAATTATGGCTTTGGTCAAGTTCAACAATCAATTTGTAATAAACTTGAGCCATTGGTTGCAATCAATTTTGGATAAAATATTATTTGACCAATTTTAGCTTTTTAGGCCAATTTTTGCCAACTTAGGTCAAATGGCTCATTGTACTTAGTTTGGCTCAATTTGGGTGAAGTCATGTTCAAACATTGATCATGAGTTCGTTCGAATCAATGGTTTCAATCAATTTGGTGTATTATAGATTTTGGCTTATTTAGGTTTCATTTGGGCTAAAGGTTGACTTATTCAAAGGATCAAGTTGACTTGGTTTGACCAAATTCATGATAGTTGATCATCCTTGGCTGCTTGTTGATCATGATATGAGGTTTGCATGGGCTTGGTTTAATATAATTTGGGTTGAATTACAACTTGGCTCAAAAAGGTCCTTTAGGCCACTTTGGGTTAAGTGGACCTAAATGGATCAATTGCATTGGTTTTGGCTTGATTTAAGTTTAGTTGAACTTAGATATGAGCTTGGGATTGAAATATAAATCGAACCATAATCAATTTGGAGTCAAAATGGATTTTGGCTCATTTGAAGTTTTCAAGCCAAAGGGCTAACTTGGGCTTGGTGTGGGTTGACTTGAGTTTGGTTTGATAATTATATGTTTCATTTATATTTGGATAAATGATTGAAGGAATGATTGATTCAAAGAAAATTCATTGGTTTTGGCTTGATTTGGATAGGATTTGGCCAAGTCCAAGAAATTGGCTTAAAAGGCTTGAATTGGGTTTTGGTTTAATTTTAGATTTAGTTTTGGCTATTTGAATTTATATTTTATTTATATTTGAGAATATAAATGATTCATGAGAAAATCACTTGAGTTTGGAGTGATTTGGAAGCAAATTTGACCAAGCTTAAGGATGTAGGTCAAAAGGGATTAAGTAGGGAATTGATTTAGTTTGATTTAATTTTGGTCAATGGAGGGTGGGTTTCATTTATATTTATGAATATAAATGAAGGAGTAATTGGTTTATAAACAAACTAATTGATTTTGGTTTGATTTGTATGAGATTTGGCTAAGCTTATGGAGGTGGGTCCATAAGACTTAAGAAGGGCTTTAATTGGATTTGGATTTAGTTTGATTTAATTTTGGCTAGTTGAGTTTATATCTCATTTATATTTGTGAATATAAATAAAGATATAAATGATTCATGAAGAGATCAATCAAGTTTGGGTTGAATTGGGTGGAGGTTTGGCTTAGTTTATGAGAATGGGTCATATGGCTTAGGGAGGAATTTTGGAATTGATTTTGGGATTGAATCATTTGGTTAGGAATTTGGATTTGGATTTGATAAATTATAAAGAGATTCAATTGATATTTGAGAAAATCAGATGAATTGGAATTGATGTTAATTTGGTTGAGGTTAAGTCCATAGGATGAAATCAAAGGGCTTAGGAAGAATGTTGATCTTGGATTTGATCATGGAATTCAATGATTTGGTTTGAAATTTGGATTTAGAATTGGTATTTGTGCTAGATTTGAGGTTTGGTTAGAGGAAGAAAGCATGGACTAAATTTAGGCTATAGGGTAGGCAAGTTTTCATAAGTCCATAAGGCATAACCTATTCCTATGGCTAACCCTTCTAAGTCTCTAGGCATAGGTTAAGTGTTCACCCAATCAGTAGAAGTGTCTTAAGACTAAGGAAATCTTGGTGTCCATAAGAGTCTTAGATCTATGATGATGAAGTTGAGAACTCACTCCAAAAGTGAAGTCAACAAAAGGACCCCCAAAAAGTGTGGTGTATCAAACAAGGCACAACACATATTGGTGTTGACCGAGAGGATCAACAATGTCCAAAGGATCACAAGCTAATAGAAATGATATACCCCTAAACCCGAGATGTAGACAAAATTAAAATCTTAGTGTAATGCAACTCAACTTATGCCAAGGGCATATGAGAAGAAGGAAGGATCCACTGAGGGATCAAGTATGTGAACCTTCCACTAGGGAAGTAGGTTCGAATTATCCATAGAGAGGATAAGGGTTTATTTTTAATCATAAACATGATTTAGGGGGGAAGATCTGCGGGTGATTAGGATTTATATCCCACCGGGGATGAGTGCATGAACTTTCCACTAGGGAAGTAGGTTCGGATTGTCCACTAGGGATAGAAATTTGATTTGGTTTGATTTTGTGGAGCTCCACTGGGGAGAGGATATGATTCGCACCTCGCTGGGGAGAAATGTAATTTGATTTTGAGGCAATGTTCACTGAAGATAAGAACTAAGATCCATTAGACATAAGGTGGATTTGATTTATGGTTTTCTTTGGGGAAACATCCACTAGGGATAAGAATGGATGAAGTTAATTTAGACTCCACTGGGAAAGGATGGTGGATTTAATAAAATGGACCCTGTCGATGTTCGATTAATCTACTAAATAGGGGCTATATTAGCCTATGCCTATCTCAGATTTACAAATCCAATAGTCTACTGGCCATCAGGTAGGACTAACCAACCTAAGGGTTTCCTTTCGGTGTGCAATGGTCAAGTCAGGAAGAAATCTTGTAGACTGACATCCTCCTAAACAAGGAACCACTAGGGTGATCTGCTGGTAGCACAACAAATCAAACCTGACCTAAGGCAACCATTGAGTGAATGTCACTGTGTACTCATATCGACTCAACAATAGTCAAAAGTAATTTTATTTTAAATGGACCATGTCGATGTGCGATGGATCCACTAAGAAGGGGCTAATATCAGCCTACTCCTATCTTAGATTTATAAATCTGAAGGGATAGTCTACCGGTCGCAGGGTAGAGCTAACCAATCTAAGGGGTGTCTTTCGGTGTGCAATATGCTAAGAAGAAAGCGTGTAGACTTACATCTTCTAAAGGGGGAAGCAACCGCTAGGGTGATCAGTTGAAAAAATAACAAATCAAACCCGACCTAAGGCTGCCCGTTGGTGTGCAATGGCCATGCTAGATAGAATGCTTGATAGACTTACATCTTCTGAAGCAAGGATGACTGTCGGGGTGACCTGTTGGTGGCACAACAAGTCAAACCCGACCTAAGGGCGACTACTGAGAGAGTGTCGACCCGGGGACTTATCTCAACTCAAAAGTAGTCAAGCAATTCCTATAGGGAGTTCTGCTCACACTGTCCTAAAGATAGGATACTTGCATTGAAAAAGGTGCCGTTGGGGGTTTCCTCTTAATCCACAGGCAAAAATCTATATTTTGTTTATATGTTTGCTTGGACCTTGTTGGTGTGTGAGGGACCACACTAAGAAGGGGCTTATATCATCCTAGTCCTATCTCAGACTTATTGGGCCAAGGGAGAATATGCATATCTGGAAGACGGATTCTCCAACCATAGGGGTGGCTACTTGAAAAGGGGGATTGGTTAATCTGAGAATAACCCAGGTAGTGTCTAAATGAGGTTGTTGAGGATGTGATTCAAATAAAGTTCCCATAGGGGAGGTGTCATTAGGGGATTTATCCAGGACCCTGTAAATGATGCCTATAGGTATACGGTGGCCAACTCTAGAGAAAGCTTGTAGACTTACATCTGCCATGAGTGGTGTATCCACTAGGTGGGTCGCTGTCAGAATAGCGATAACCAATCAACCTAAGGTGCCCGCTGATTTGCAATGATCAATCTAAGAAGAAGGCTTGCAGACTTACATCTTCGCAGATAGAAATGATCACTGGGATAGTCTGTCATCGGCAGGATAGATGTTATTCAACCTAGGGTGACTACCATGTGGAGAGTCCCATGTAAGGACTAGACACAGACTTAAAGTAGTCAAGAGGAAAGGAGCCATTGGGGGACTTATCCTAAGCCTTAAATATACTCGACCCAGTTAATGCAAGATGGCTAGTTCAATAAGATAACATGTAGGCTTAAATCATCTTAAACAAACTTAACCATGAGGTAGCTTACCAGCCACACAGTAAAACCTACTAAGATAACAAAGTGCTCATCGATTTACAATCGTCAAGTTAAGAAGAAGGCTTGTAGACTTACATCTTCTAAACAAGAAATCACTAGGGTGACACTAGCAAGGTAGCATATCAGCATAACCTAAAAATAGCTAATGTGTGAGTGCCACATGGGGCTTTATCCCACATCAAAATAACCTGAGATAGAAGATATGTGTTTATTTTATATGGTTGTGTGTAGTTTGTGTTGGTGTTGTGTTACTAAAGGATAGGACATCTTGGGTTCCTTACACCTACCCTAGAAACATCGTGGCAAATTCACAAGAAAAGATGTTTCTCACCAATATGAAGAGATAGAATTTGAGATGAAAGAAATTTTTTTCATAATTATTTTGAAATAAGATTTATGGATGATATTTATTTAGGTAGAGCCCGTTGATTGAAAGCATTGGGTGCTCTCCCTTACAATTTATAAGCTGATCATATCCTCCCTAGTAAGCCTCCTCTATCACAAAAGGGTCCTCCCAAGTGGGTTCAAACTTGCCTCCCATCTTTTGACGGGCAACAATTTGTCTCCTTAGAACTAAAACAAGCTCTCATACTTGAAAAGCTCTAAGATGGATCAACTTGTTATGAGCTTGAGTCATTATTGATTTGTATAACTCAAGGTTCTGACATGCCTGGAGGTGTCTCTCCTCCAAACCTTCGAGCTCATCTAACTGCAACTTGGCATTCTGCTCCATTGTAATCTTACTATCCACAACTATTCTTAATGATGGGAGTTGGACTTCTAATGGTAGGACTGCTTTAGACTCATACACTATGGAGAGTGGGGTAGAATGAGTTGGAGTTATGTATGTGGTCTGGTAAGCCACAAGGCTTCAACTATCTGCTCATAACACTATCACATGTTATTATCGAGTATCTTCTTTAATATCCGGATGAGAGTTTTATTGTAGGCTTTTGTTAAGCCATTTGCCCTTGGGTAGTAGATTGTAGAGTATCTCCAATCTATGTTATATATCTAGACAAAGCTATTGATTTTGGTGCTCTTGAATGCAGTACCATTATCAGATATATTTCGTCGAGGCACCCCGAACCTATATACGATATGGTTCCTGAGAAACTAGAGCACATGTTGAGATGTGACCTATCTGAGTAGGATTGCATCTGTCCACATGGAAAATTAATCGGTGGCAGCTAGAATGAATCGATGACCCTTAAAAGAAGGAGGATTGATCGAACCCACTACATCAGTACCCCCAACACTCAAATAGCCATGAGGCTAATGTTGGGTGTAGAATGTTGGGTAGTTGGTGTAAGACCACACCATGTACCTGACATTGGTGGTATCTTCTAGCTGTGTCCATGCAATATGTGATCATTGAAGGCCAATAGTATCCTAGTCTCTTGATCTTGGCTTTCATCTTCGGACCAAATTGTTGCGCTCTACATAAACCTAAGTGTACCTCGGTCACAATCCTACGGGATTCATGTTTATCCAAACAATGTAACAATATATGATTGAAGGACCGCCGGTACAAGGTGTCATCCACGAGAGCATAGGAAAGAGCTCTCTACTTCACTTGATGTGCTAGTAACTTCTCTTAAGGTAGTTTACCTATATTTAGATAACTCATGAATGGTTGCCTCCAATCCAACTCCTCGTCCTTTTGGCAACGGCAACCTCCCCTTCAAGAGAGAGTCTCTTGATGAGTTCAGCATCAATAAGGGATAAGACTTGTCTATTTTGGATGCTTATTGGTATGGACTCATATTCCAGATAGGCCTACTCTTTGGCAAGCTTGGCTAATGCATCTACTACCATGTTCTCTCCTTGAAGAAGCTTATAAATAATAATTTCTAGGATTTGGGCTAATAACTCCATGGTGTACTTATGGTAATGATGGAACTTATGCTTTAGAACTTTGTAAGACCCAATTTGGTTAATAATTAATTGAGAATCCTCAAAGATGTTGATACTCTGGATGCATAATGTAATGGCTAAATCCATATCGATAATCAGAGCCTCATATTCAACTTCGTTGTTGGTGCATGGATTGGACAGATGATATGAGAATCTCATCACATCATGGTCTAGAGTTAGGAGAACTGTGCCTACCCCTGCCTTTCCTAGAAGAGTAGATCATGGTTCTTCTCCCTTTTGAAAAGAAGCTGCACCATCAAAATACATCTCCAAATGGTAAATGCTAGAGTCCTCTAAGTTCATGATTTATTTATCGAGGAGGTCATCACTAAATGGGGAATCAGCAGGAAGTGAGTGTGTTGCTAAGAAATATGCTAGTGCCTATTCTTTCACCGCACTGAGGGGTATGAAAGTGATGTCAAACTATGATAAAATTATGGACCAACGCGCTAACCATCCGGATAGCGTCGGCCATGTCATGAGATATTATAGTGGATTGATCCTAGAGATTAAGTTCACCTTATGAGAAAGCATGTAATGTCATAATTTTTGAGATGTGAAGATTAAAGCTAAGTGTGCTTTTCAATAGGTGGATAATTTACCTTAGTAGGGATCAGACGATGATAAAATAGTAAAGTGCATTTCTTTCCCTTCGTCATTGGTTTAGGCCAACAAAGCTCCAAGGGAGTAATCTAATGTAGCAGTATATAGTATCAATGGCTTTCCAGGGATAGGGGCTGCTAGAACTGGCGACGTCATCCAGTAGTGTTTGATGCACTTGAAGGCATGTTGATAATTGTCATGCCACTTAAACTTGGTGTCATTTTTGATAAGTGACGAAAATGGTTGGTATCTTCCTGATATGTTGGAAATGAAGCTTCTTATATACGCCAACCGCCCTTGAAATGGTCTGAGTGGAGTTAGAATTTTAGGGGGTGGCATTTCTAATATTGCATTGATCTTCTTTGGATCGATTTCTATTCCACAGTGTCAGACAACAAACGCAAGGAATTTTCCTAAAGCTACTTTGAATGCACACTTCAGGGGATTCATCTTAAGGTTAAATTATCTTAACCATTCAAAAATTACTTTCAAGTCAAAAAGATGGTCTTCCTTTTCTTTACTTTTGACTATAAGATCATCGACATAACATTCAACTTGATGATGAATGAGTTTGTCAAAGATCTGAATCATGGCCCATTGGTATGTAGCACTGGTATTTTTAAGGCTGAAAGGCATGACCCTATAGCAAAAGATTCTGATCAGGGTTCAAAATACAATGGTTCTTTCATCCTCAGGGGCCATCTTTATTTGATTATAATTAAATTCTCCATACATGAAAAAGAAGACTGCATGAGATGATACAACGTTCCATCAGTTCTTGTATTGGTAATGGAAATTCATCTTTTGAACATGCCTTATAGATCCATAAAATTGATGCATATATGAATTTGACCATTCATTTTCTTAACTAGGATGACACTGGCCAACTAGGTAGGATATTTTTCTTCCCTGATAAAGCTAGCATCTATTAGTTTCGTGACTTTAGAAATGACCTGTTCTTCAATGTCTAATCGCATGTGTCTAGGAGCTTGCATGACAAGGTTAGCATTAGGTTCTATTACTAGTTTATAGGCTGCTATGTCAGAAGATAAACCAGGCTTCTCTCCATGACTCCATGTGAAATAGTCACTAAAATCAGTCAATAGCCTAACTAAGTCATCGATTTCAGTATCATTCAACAACGAATTGATGTATGTCAGACATGGATTGTCTTTAATTCCTAAGTTGATTTCTTTGAGCGCATTGATGGTTGATCTGATCTCCTCTTCAAATTTTGGAAGATGACTTCAAAGTCATATAGATCATCTGAAGTTTCTAAACACACCTCCTCATATGAGTTAGCATGATTTAAAAAGAACCTATTAGATTCCAAATGATTGGTGATAACTAGGCAATGATTGTCAACATCGACTGGACCCACTGTACAAAATCCTAGTCCTAGTCTTGATTGAGGATATCTACTTTGGTTGTCCTATAGCCTTTTAAAGTAGTCCAACCTATGTTTAGACCAAGTATGTGGGATTAATCCCTTCTTTGCTAAATTAAGAACACAAGGCGGGTACCAATTAAAAGGAAATTATATTAAATCTTTATATGAATCATCCTTAAGTTCTACATCAGCTTCCTGACTTAAGGATGATGCTCCCAAAAAGAACCTCTGGGTTTTCCCATCTGTGGATGACTTAGGGGCTTCCTTAACTACCAAACTCTCAACCTTTTGAGAGGAAAGTGGTTAGAGTTAACGTTCCCAACTGACTCATGACTGTCTCATATGTAGACTTGGATACATTTATGCTTGGCTTTATAGCTCGATCTTCATCACTATCATACTCAAATGTCACCTCAAAAGAGATCTCCTGCTGAGAAGAGCTAGCTGGTGTGCTAACCACATAAGACTCATCATCTAAACTAGATTCTAAGTCTATGTAGATAGTAGGTGTACTCCTTGTGGCTAGGACATACTTTCTATTGGGTGGCCAACATGGAGTCTTTCCACCTCGATGGCTATGTCTGAACTGTCCTTTACCTCTGCCTGGTGGAGGTCGGGTCATCATACCCATATTTTTAAATGGAGTAACGAACTGTGGGTGAAATTTAATGTCAGCCTTTATATCTTCCCCTGAGTCCATGTATTTCTCTCTTTTATGTTCTTTTTCTTTCTCTTTTTTCTTTTCTTTTTCTAGTTCTTTTTCTTTTTATTTTCATTCTTTTTGTCTCTCTTGGGGATCTTGACTACATTCGTTAAAATGGACTTGTTGGTTTTGGCGAGAGAAATAGGTTGCATCTTCATATATCTTGGCCTCATGAACTATGAAGAGTTTGAGATCTCCTTTGACGCAATACTCAATTCCACCTCACATGAACTTCATGCACTAATGCAGAAAGGATGGAACTATGTTGTTCTAATATATCCATGATCTCTTAAGCAAAGCATTGAAAGATGCATCCGAGTCTATGATATTAAACTTGGCTTCAGTCTTCCAATCATCTATCTCTAATGGCAACACTATGGAGCCTAAGGCCCTTTCACCTTATTCATTGAATTCTCTCAACATCATCTTCTTCTTTTGGAGTTTAGTGATATCAATCCTCAAATAGCTTAAACTCATAATTTTGATTGATGCACCTTGGTCAACCAGAACTCTTCATAACATGTATCTACCAATGTCCACTGTAATGTAAAGAGGGTTGTTGTGCTTGGTCATTCTAGAAGTAAGTCTTCATCACTAAATATAACTCTTAAGATATCCTTTAAGTTGTGTGCCTCTTTTTTAGTAGTGGTCAGCTGAGCTAAGCATATCTCTGCATCAAGTAGAGCCTTAACTAGAGATTTCTTCATATATTTGGATAAGATAAGGGTATCATATATGCTTAACTTAGCTAGCAACTTTCTAAGATGTGCTAGGATGTTGTAATCAACTTTGACTTGGGACTTGGTCTTCCACAAGCATATCCATGGGTGGAGCATTCTGTGGAGGGGTTATCTGCTCACTAGAACTAATGACTTATTTACCCTTATCCTGAGGTGCTGCCCTAGGAGGTAGAACATTGCCACTATGCAGATTGACTTCAGTGACTTCATGGAATGATGAACTTATGAAAAGCTCTACCTTCTCATTAGGTATACCTATAGCTTCTCCTATGGGATTCTCAGAGTCAGTTGACTTCAAGTCAATCTCAAGAGGTGAACTCGATTGATTCAGAAAAAGAAAGTCTAATTCTGAATCTGAAGAGAGTGGATCAGAATGACTAGTGCTATCATTACTTTTTTGTATACTTGGAGAGCTTTCAACAAAAATAAAATCTAGAGTATCAGAAGTGGACAAGATGTAAGTTCCTTCATTGATTTCTTTTTAGGTGGAGGTACATGATAGAAATCTAATAAAGTAAGTGGGGTAAAGGATTTAATGCCTTTATCCACTGATATAATGGTTATGCTGGTAGAAGAGGAGAAAGTGAAGGAAGAAGTAGTAGTTGCAAAATGGATGAAGTGTTGGACTCGGCGGTGATTGCACTACTGAACTATCCCCGGAAAGTAAGGTGGATTGCTGTTGCTGCTGTTAGGCTGTCACCTTCTTCAAGTTATCTTTGGCAATTTGCAAACCTTCCTTAGTGTTAGAGGTTTGAGCTACCTCAAACACCTGTAAAGAGAGTTCCTATATTTTATAAACTATTTTTTAGAGGTTTGGGATAAGGCAATATCCCAACCTTCTTTTGTCTTAAGATGATCATAGGTTTCTCCAAGAATTACCCTAATAGAACTAGAAGGTTGTTCTAATAAGTATTCCTTGGTGATAATTACGGCACTTGACTTGTTGCTACGCTCAATCTAGTCCTTAAAATTAATACAATCCTCTAAGGCATGACTAACCATGCGGTGGTATGGGCAATAGTTAGGATCATTACTCTTGCCCACTTCCTCCGACCTCTTAGGCTCTAGTAATTGAAAGTCATATTTCTTTAAGAGATTCTTAAATGTTTTTCTAACTACCTCCCTCTTGAATAAATATAGCTTATTCAATCTATCAGCAAGAGTAGGTGGGTAATAGTGCGGGGATAGATGTACCTGGGTACTGATGTGGTGGGAAATTGTGGCGGTGAAATGATATGGTGAGGTGATGGCAGAGGAGGTGGTAAAGGGGGCAACTAAGCTCAAGGTATCTCATACTGGACTCTGGTTTGATACTTCCCTCTAACCACTAACACAACTATCCCTGGTTTCTTCTCAAACCCCTTCTAAGGCTTAGGTTGAGATGATTGGTCGAAAAAGAGCAACTGTTTGGCTTCCTCTTGCAGGTTAGTCACCTTGTTGATTAGTTTCTCAAATTCCTGGATGGTAAAGACCTTAAGCATGAAGGCAACCGGGCCATGAATATTCTTGAGAAGCATCTTAATGGCAAGCTGCTCAGATAGCTACGGCTCGCATTTCAGGCTCATGTTGCACTACTTGAGAATATAATCAATAAAGAACTCATTGGGAACTTGTTTCACTACAACGAGATCACCTACAATCACTCTTTGATGAGCTCTAACAAACCTCTTGATGAAGAGGTGCTCCAACTCAGCAAAAGTCTCTACCGAACCGTTGGGCAGTTTAGCATACCAATCAAATACAACCCCTGCTATGCTACTTGAAAAAAGTCTAAATAAAAGTGCATCACTGCCACCAGCATTGCAGCAACCGGGTCTAAAATGTGCAATATGCTAATGCGGGTTCCCACAGCCATCAAAGATCTTAAAGGAAGGCAGCACAAAAACCCTTGGGGTATTGAACTACATCAAATTCCTTTGGGTATGGTCTATCCTTTGGAGTAGATGAGCTCCCTCGGGCTTGCACCATCGCTTCATTCACTTATTGCTCTACCATGTTTTTAATATCCTTCTTAGGCATGGAGGTTTATCTGTAACCTTCTATGCAAGCTACCAATATCATCCTCTACGGGGATGCACCTAGGATGCTCTAACGTAGGTACCAACTCTAGACGGTCGGCTATCATAGGAGAAGGCAGTGGCGATGAGTTACTAAACCCGCCATCAACTCCTCTATTTTCTTCCCCATCTTATCAATATGATCATCTCTCTACCTGAGCTGGTGGATGAGGTGTTGAGTTGAGTGAGAAGTGTTACCTTCCTTGAGCATAGCACCTTCCTGGCTAAGCTGATCCCACTATAAGGATCCCCGTATATCAACCATGTGGATTTCAGCTGTGTTGTCTAACATGTCATCCTCATCAGGATCAAATTTGACTCTACCCTCTTTCTGATCTGAGTGGTCACTCTAGACAATTCACCTTTCCTTGGCAAAGTAGTTCGTTAATATGTCATCTATCTATCAATTTACTATGTCTAGTTTGACTAATATGAATACTCACTGACTGCTAACTATAGGTGCTCCTCTACCTCTATGCAATGGGCACTACTACTGTCAAGCCTTCCTCACTAGGAGGATCAACTATCATGGGGACTATGTCTGTGTCCACGACCCTTTCCCCCTTTGTCTGCAGTGGTGGTGATGCAACGATGACTCTCTTGGGTCGCCACTCCTTCCTGACCACAGTTGAGGTAGAGGGTCGAGCATGGGAGCTCAATCTCACCTCAACAGGTGGAATGGATGGAGCAGGATCCTTGGGTCGTAACAGGATCACCAGTGGGGATGGTCTCTCCCCAAATGGGAGCTTCTGAATCTTGGCATGAGTGGTAGATGTTATAAGCTGGATGGGTGATGGTGGACAGTGAGGGGAGTGGTGTAATGGAAACACTAACTGCCTCTCAACTGGAGATCTTCTCCTACATCAAAATACACCAATAAGAAAATTATTATCTAAGTCATCGGCCCTGATAGGGCGACGATCAGGAAAATTTATCAAGGCGGAGGCTGCCGACTGCCTAGCATACCTCTGTCACTCTCTCTTGCCCACCTGGATAGATACCTGAGCCTACACGGCTTTCTCTCTCCCTCTCTCTGTGGATCTAACCCCTAACACTGTTACGGATCATGGATCTCAAATCAAATAATATACCGAACTCTGAGTGTCCGTAAGTTTTGCCAACCTAGTGTAAAATAGTCCTAAGTCTGGCAGAGGGCATCCCTAGCCAGTGTTTCATAGTATGTTGGTGTTGGAGGGGATGTAGTGATCCTCTTGTAGTCCTCCTCTCCATTTGAGGCTGAGAGGGGGTGGAACCTACTTCCACTCAAAAGTGGAGAGGTCTCATGGGGAGAACCCTCCTTCATGGGAAGCGACATCGATCTCCGCTCATGATCTCAGCAATCTTTCAATTTTATTGTGATGTTGGGTGTGGTGAGCAAAGTAGAGGGAGGCTGGAACCTACCAAGGTGGGAGACTATCTTTAAGATAGCCTTCCCCTTTAAGATAACCAAAGAGGAGGTAGCGACTCTGGGCTATGCAGGGGAATTGACTGGCAAAATAAATGCCGACATTGACACTAGCGAGGGCAGGAACCATTGTGGCCTTCCTCTCCAACAAGGGAAACTCAAAATCAGATGGAATATCCAAGTGGATGAGTGGTGTCTATCTTGTCACCTCCTCTCTGCTAACAGTTATGAGGGCTGCCCCCTCACAAGTAATCTGGACCCCCTCAAAGCCACAACCAAAGTAGATCAAGTGCACAATTTTAGTCGTGGTGAGATTGGCTTGATCCAAGACAAAATATACACTAGAAGGGAAAGAGAAGATGAACTTGCTAGGAGCCATGATCATTGCACTAACTTGGGGCTGAGAAGATTGACTGTACTGAAATCGCTGCATTTGTTGAAACATAATTGTGTCAGACCCTTTCCTTGATGTTTGCCTTCAATCATTAACTTCTATACTTAATTTGAAATTTGAACCCACACATAATAAATTTATGTATGCTAAGTGGTGTTCATTAAATTTTGGAGAGATTTTTGATATTTGTAGGGGAGACTTTACCATATGATTTTGATTTAGAACTCATACTAAACCAATTAAAGTAGGTTGGGCGGGGTTCAAATAGTTGGAGAGACCTTTGAAGATATTTGTATTATATGTCTTATTTGAAAATTTTGATTTGGAAAATTTTTACTTAGCAAATTTAGGTATACTATAAAGGTTTTGATTTTATGTTTGAAAATTTTGTGAAAGTATCTTTCCTTATGATGATTAGTTATTTGTGTGATATATGTTGATTTAAAAATGAGGCTTCTTGCTTAACAAATTTGGTATGATAAGTAGAGGTAAAATGTGCTTGATATGTGTTTGTTTGATTTAAAAATAAGGCTCATACTTAACAAATTTGGTATGTAAAGTAGGAGCCAAATGTGATTTTATTTGTTTTCAAAAAATGAGACTCTCACTTAACTTATTTGGTATGTTAAGTGGAAGCCAAATATGATTTGATTTGTTTTCAAAAAATGAGACTCTCACTTAACAAAATTGGTATGTTAAGCGGAAGCCAAATTTGATTATGATTTGTGTTTTGAAAATGAGACTCTCACTTAACAAATTTAGTATGTTAAGTAGGTGTCAAATGTATTTATGATTTTTGAAAATGAGACTCTTACTTAACAAATTTGGTATGTTAAGTAGAATTCAAGTGTATTTATGATTTTTTAAAAATGAGACTCTTACTTAACAAATTTGGTATGTTAAGTAGGAGTCAAGTGTGTTTATGATTTTTGAAAATGATACTCTTACTTAACAAATTTATATGTTAAGTAGGAGTCAAGTGTGTTTATGATTTTTTTAAAATGAGACTCTTACATAACAAATTTGGCATGTTACATTGGAGTCAAGTGTGTTTATGAATTTGAAAATGAGACTCTTACTTAACAAATTTGGTATGTTAAGTAGGAGTCAAGTGTGTTTATGATTTTCATGATTTTGGAAGGAATTCTATTTGACAAATGTAAGTATGTTAAATAGATTTAAACTTGTTTTGATTTTACAAAAGAAAGGGGAACTCTTATTTGCCAAATTTGGGTATATCAAATGGAGTTCAAAATATACCTTGATTTTGTGTGTAATTTTTTGCTTTTTTTCTTTTTTTTTTTTGGAAAGAGGAAAACATCAACTCTAGCATATATGAAATATGTTGAGTAAAGTTTCAATTTTATGTCATGATTTTATTTGAAGATAGGATTTTCATTCAACAAACTTGGGTATGTTGAATGGAGATAAATATTTTCAAAAAGATGCTTTTGAAAAATGATTTTGATTTTGATTTTGAAAAGAACCTCCATGTAACAATCATGGGGATTATTATATGAGGTTTGGTTATATGAGTTTTGTGCTTTTTGAAAGTTTTTATGAATTTTGTGCAAGATCTTTTGTTATGTGAATTTTGAAAAAGTACTTTTGGAAAGTGCCAATTTTGCAAAAAAAAAAAAAGTTTATTTTCCTAAATATAAGATGAACCGCCTCCAAGCTAGTGCTAAGGAGATTCTAAATTTTGTCATCTCCTTTGGTTAATTTATCTTTCACCTATTAGGGGATCTAATAGGGGTTTCAAGACCTACAAGGAGTGAGGTCCTAAAACATAGATAATTTTGGTTAGCTTTGCTTAAGAATAAAATAAGTCAAGTGCCAACAGAAAGAGAGATAGTCTTATACTCATATGAAATACAAGTATACTATCGATGTTTGGAGATAATAATTGTCCACTAGAGATGGAGAGAGGAACCTTTCCCAATGCAATCACCAGAAAAATCTATGGTGTTTATTTTCAATTGTGTGCAAAAGAGACACCACGCAGATCTGAGGATATATTTATTGAGGTGATTGGGTACGACATTAAGGAAAGGTGCACTATCTCGAAAGATAAAAATTACCACCCTACAATGGATCTAATCACCTAATAAGGATTCCTAAAGCATGATGGGTCTTCGAATATAATAGAGATTCTCCTACTTTACATGGGTGAATAAGGTAGGATTTATTTAAACTGAGTTCTAATGTTCCTTATGGGGGCAAGCCACTATAGTTAATTACGTCCTAATGAAGGTGAGTTCCTTAAGAATACTCTCAATTAAAGTAGGAGTCAAGTGTGTTTATGAATTTTGAAAATGAGACTCTTACTTAACAAATTTGGTATGTTAAGTAGGAGTCAAGTGTGTTTATGATTTTCATGATTTTGGAAGGAATTCTATTTGAAAAATGTAAGTATGTTAAATAGATTTAAACTTGTGATTTACAAAAGAAAGGGGAACTTATTTGCCAAATTTGGGTATATCAAATGGAGTTCAAAATATACCTTGATTTTGTGTGTAATTTTTTTTTCTTTTTTTTTTCTTTTTTTTTTTTGGAAAGAGGAAAACATCAACTCTAGCATATATGAAATATGTTGAGTAAAGTTTCAATTTTATGTCATGATTTTATTTGAAGATAGGATTTTCATTCAACAAACTTGGGAATGTTGAATGGAGATAACTATTTTCAAAAACATGCTTTTGAAAAATGATTTTGATTTTGATTTTGAAAAGAACCTCCATGTATCAATCATGGGGATTGTTATATGAGGTTTGGTTATATGAGTTTTGTGCTTTTTGAAAGTTTCTTATGAATTTTGTGCAAGATCTTTTGTTATGTGAATTTTGAAAAAGTACTTTTGGAAAGTGCCAATTTTGCAAAAAAAAGTTTATTTTCATAAATATAAGATGAACCTCACCTCACCAAGCTAGTGCTAAGGAGGTTCTAAATTTTTGTCATCTCCTTTAATTGGTTAATTTATCTTTCACCTATTAGGGGATCTAATAGGGGTTCCAAGACCTACAAGGAGTGAGGTCCTAAAACATAGATGATGTTGGTTAGCTTTGCTTAAGAATAAAATAAGTCAAGTGCCAACAGAAAGAGAGATAGTCTTATACTCATATGAAATACAAGTATACTATCGATGTTTGGAGACAATAATTGTCCCCCAGAGATGGAGAGAGGAACCTTTCCCAATGCAGTCACCAGAAAAATCTGTGGTGTTTATTTTCAATTGTGTGTAAGAGGGACACCACGCAGATCTAAGGATATATTTATTGATGTGATTGGGTATGACATTAAGGAAAGGTGAACTATCTCGAAAGATAAAAATTACCACCCTACAATGGATCTAATCACCTAATAAGGATTCTTAAAGCATGATTGGTCTTCGAATATAACAGAGATTTCCCTACTTTACATGGATGAATAAAGTAGGATTTATTTAAACCGGGTTCTAATGTTCCTTATGGGGGCAAGCCACTATAATTAATTACATCCTAATGAATGTGAGTTCCTTAAGAATACTCTCAATTAAAGTAGAAATTATTGCCTCCAAAGATTTCAAAGATAAGACTATTAATAATTTGGTTATGTTTGAAAAATCAATCAGAATATATCCAAAAGGAGAGACTTATTATCGAAGCCAAAGGGAGATGAGTAGATAATGCTCATGATACTAGGTAACCTAATAAGCATTCCAAATTATCCTATGGCTTGACCTTATATGTTTAAAGTTGAGGAGAATTATATATTTGAATTGGAATTTTACTAGAAAGCTAAGACTTATAATCTCACAACATAAGGTTGTGGAAATGCCTAATATGTGAGGATTTATACTTATGGCCGAAAGGAAACAGTAACTTCATATCCTAAATCTATGGAGCTTTAGCAAGGGTCGAAGCACATCCTAAATCTAAGCGAAGATGGGTATATGGTTTACCTCCATATGAGAGAGTAAACTACCTGACTGCTGGACATATAACCGCCTAGAGTGGCAGCCAGCTAACTCCACTTACACTTTAAAACTATGTAGTCAAGTCATATATTTTTTAAGATGGTTAGATTATTATTATTAGAGAAAACTAATGTCCTTAAACCCACTCCCTAAGAGACTAAAGCATGAGTGGTATAAATAATGACTTAGTCTAATGCAAATCCAATCAATTTTTATTTAATTTTTGACTTTTTATTTTGCTTTTTATTTTGAATTTTTATTTTGACAAAGGCCATAAGATTTTTATATGTCTAAATGCATGATGAAATAAGGTTATTGGATAAATCATAGAGAAAAAGGTGTTTTGCACCACAGAGGAGACCCTCAAAGGTCAAGTCTTCCTCTATCATGCAAGGATGGAAATCCTCTCTTAGCAAAAGTAAAATAAGATGACATGCATGATATTAAGCATACAATATCCAACTGACAACAACAACAACAACAACAACAAGCCTTAATCCCACTAGGTGGGGTCAGCTACATGAATCCTTCATCTCCATTGTGTCCTATTATGTGTCAAATTCTCATCTAATTCAAGTATACTAAGATCATTTTTTATACATCTTAATCAAGTCTTTTTAGGTCCACCTCTACCTTTCTTAACATAAGGCAAATCTAATGCATCTACTCTCCTAATCGAGTCATCGAATAGACGCTTTATGTGGCCAAACCATCTAAGGCGACTCTCCCTAATCTTATCTACCACTAGCTACTCCAACTTTTTTGCATTCTATCTCTAGTAAAGCCACTCATCCACCTAAGCATCCTCATCTCGTACAACTTAGTCTTATGCTTCTCTTTATTGGCCAACATTCGCACCATAAGTCATTATAGGTCTTACCACCATCTTATAAAATTTTTCCTTAAGTTTAAGTGGAACTTTTCTATCACATAATAGCCGATGCATTCCTCCACTTCAACCATCCAACTTGAATTCTACTAACATCTCCATCTATTTCACCATCATTTTGAACAATAGAGCCTAAATATAAAGCTCACTCTTATTAATGACTTGATCACCTAAAGTCACAACACTATCACTAAAACTTCTACAACTAAAATTACACTCCATATATTCAGTTTTAGATCTACTTAAATGAAAACCTTTAGACTCTAAAGTTGACCTCCATAATTCAAGTTGGACTCCCTCTAGTCTTATCAACAAGAAGAATGTCATGCAAAAGCATACACCAAGGTACATCTTCTTGTAAATGCCTAAGAACATCCATAACTAAAGTAAAAAAGATAAGGGCTTAATGTTGATCCTTGATGTAATCCAACTGTAATAGGAAAATATTTTGTCAATCCTCCTTGTGTTTGGACATAAGTAATAGCTCTAGTATACATATCCTTAATGACTTGAATATAACCAATATTAACTCCTTTTTGTTCTAGAACTCTCCAAAGAACATCTCTTGAATTTCACTTACAATCTTTAGTTTATTTTTTCTCTTACAATCTTTCATCTTAAATTCTAAAACTAATAGTCAATGTTGGGTACTTAAAATTTCACTTGGTATGACCTTACAATCTTTACAATTTAAGCGATCTATTTTTCTTATCGAAAATAATCAATCACGTGTTTTACTAGATCCATTTTTTGTAATAATATGTTCATCTCTTTTCTTAAAAGTATTAGCAACTACAAAATCATAAGCTAAAGCAAAATCTAATATAGTCTTACCTTCTTCATTAGTCACTCCAAATCCATAACCACCATGAATACTTTTAAAATCTTCTACTACTCTACCAACATGTCCATTTAAATCTCCTCCAATATCCAACTGAGGAGTTGCTAAATATTTTAATTATCTTAATTTAATGCTTGAGCTTTTTGTGAGGTTATGAGTTATTTAGAAAGTTTAGTTATGAGTTATAGTTGGGGTAGAAAAATTAATTTTTCCCCTAAGAGCCTAATCAGATCCATGCCACATATTAAATCACTAGATATGAAGAAACTATGAAAACATATATCATTTCTATTGCACAATTGTAAACAAAATGTCAAGCAAATTTAAAAAATCTAACGCAGAAGAATAACAGGCCAGTGCAATCTGGTACTGTCATACAACCCGAAAAAGAAGTGGGTAGCCAAGCTCTAACCTTATACAACCTGATATTTGAAAGAATAGTTACAATTTTTATAAATGAATAAATGATATGGGGGTCTTCTTATCTTCTTTATTCATGTCTCCTCCATTCTTTTCATTTGGGTTTGTTTGCTCCATAGACATCACGGGGGCCTCCAAGGACAAAGCCTTCTCCACTCATCCTAATCCCCCCATAACACTAATCCTAATTCCTATTGTATAATTTAATTAAGAATAAAAAAAAGTAAATCTAATTATACCTACAAAATAAGTGTTAGCTAAACACACCATACAATCCAAGCAGTTATATGTATAATTTGGACTTAACACTCTGCACATGGGTAACCAAGTCCACCTATCCTAATTTAGATTGTGCTTAGGGGTTAAACAACCTGCAAAAGAGAGCATTTATATTTATTTTTAAGTGTCCCTTAAGCACAATCTCCTACAAAAAAAATATGATTAGGCTAATGATGGCCTAACATCTAATCTATAAAGCATATACCCTAACATTCAGTCTACAACAATACATCATAAAACCAAATATACATCAAACCATGCACCGTCCTATCATAAGGATAAAAATGGTGACTTAATTCTAAGGTGTATCTATTAAGGCTTGTGTGGTATGCCTTAACTAGGCTTTGTTATAATTTTCTTAGTAAGAAAGGATTTAATTTGAATGATGGTTTGACTTTAAGTGGCTTAATTGATTTATAAGTTTTACTTAATGTTTTTCTATTTTGTTTCATTTGGCTTACACTTAACAACTAATTGTTATAAAAAGAAGAAAAGAGAGGGTCACTCTCTTTTATCCCTACCTTATGCCACATCTAAAGCATATTAATTAAATGAGTTCTCTTTAGTTAATGGCTTATTATATATTTTAATTAGTCTTAAGTTTAGGTTCACTTTAAATAGTCTCATTCAAAAAGAAAGGCATATTAATATTAATTGGAGTTCATTACTATCGCATAACACATGTTTGTTCATTTCTCTCCATCATATGTAGCATGCATATGACTAAGTCCTAAACATATCTATACATGCAATTGGAAGTTTTAGACTTAAAAACACATTAATTAACCTTAATTAAACCAAATCCCGCTGGTGCCACATGGCGTACTAACACAGTACACTTTCCATGTGGCATCACGAGATTGGTTATTTAAGTTATCAAATTCGTGCACCGAGTTAGCCGGCAGAAGATGTGGCATTGATTCCCATCATCCCATCACTGAGGCATAAATAGAGAAATCTCATTTGATCTAATGTGATTTGATCATGGCCTTCTATTCCAATCACGTGAAATAGATGACACGTGATCCTCCTTCCTATGAGCAATGAATGATAACATCCGTCCACCATGGATCATTCGATCCGAGCTTACCTAAGCTCGAATGAACTTCAAAATCAGCCCACACCATCAAGGGAAAGAGAAGAGCACATCCAACGGTCAAGATCGCATGCAATGAAAATTTTCTTCAAAAAGGACCAACCACACTTATGATAGAGATCAATTTTCATGGAAATACCTCACCAGAGCTAAGACTGGAGGCTCGCACGCTTGAGGAAGCTTCGCCTGGTTAAGGAAAAGCCTTGTTGATCCGCATAGGCCTTGATTTGGTGTGAATTACTTTGGAACTAAGATCCTCCTCTTTGGCATTCGACTTTGATCAAACTCGAGCTTGGAGTTGATTTGGAGCTCAGGAAATGATTTGGGTGGCCTCAACGAGGTGTAATGATGGTGTAGGAATGAGGAATTTGATTGAAGTGGGGTATGGTGAATTTTGGATTGAAGCTAGCCTCCCCTAATTTGGTTCCTCACGGGAAGAGAGAATGTCGAGAGTGGGAAGCTTGGAATCACTCTAGAACTCACAGGGAAGCTCAAAAATGTCTTTGGAAGCTTGCACGAAATGAATTGGTGAAGTTCTTGTTCTATTTGGGGGAGTATACCCCTTTGATGTGCTGAGTTGGACGGACTGGATGACCTCCCATATTTTGGTCGGCTAGCTGCCGTCAAAGTGTCAGAGGTGTCTCAATCGAGTCCACATAGCTCGATTGGGTTGGAGAAAGCCATGGGACATGGCTCAAGGTCTGATGCGGGGAGATCTCTTAGCTTGGATCCATGGCGTGCTTGGCTTGTATAGGAGGTCAGTCAATTCACCTCCCTTGGTCCATGGCTGACCCAGCTTGGGTTAGGTGGCCTAGGTGGGTTAGGTGCACCCTCATTTAGAAGTTGGATGGCTGCCAAGATTATGGGAGAGTGGACTTTGCTATCTATGGGTGGAATCCTATGTAAAGAAGGCTTAACTAATGGATTATGGCTTGGTTGGGGTCCACTTTGCTTTTGGGATGACTTTGGGCTGACCTAGGGTCAATTTGGGTCGGGTTTGGTCAACCACCAAAGTCCTATGGGTTGGTTTTATGGGTTTTGGTTTCATTTGGTCAAATGGGTTCATATGGATTCATATTAGGTTGGGTTAACCAATTGATCAAATTTGGTCAAACTAAGGCTTGGGTTAAGTTTGGATGATGATTTGAAGAGTTTTAGTTCAAGTGGTTTCAATTAATTAGGCCTAGGTTTGATTTTGGCTCACTTGGATTCATATAGGTCAAATGGGCTTAGTTGATCACTTTGACCAAATTGGGTTAGTGTTGGTTCAAGTTCAATTATTTAATTTAAAATGATTATAGGTATTGGTTTGAATCAATTTGGATTTAATTTATATTTTATCCAACTTAACCCTTTAGGTCAATTTGGGCTAGGTTGGGTCAAGTTGACCAATTGGTCAAATTGGGCTCAATTATGGCTTTGGTCAAGTTCAATAATCAATTTGGAATGAACTTGAGCCATTAGTTACAATCAGTTTGGGTAAAATTATGATTTGACCCATTTTAGCTTTTTAGGTGAATTTGGGTTAACTTAGGTCAAATGGCCAATTGGACTTGGTTTGGCTCAATTGGGGGTCAAGTCATGTTCAAACATTGATCATGAGTTTCTTTGAGTCAATAATTTCAATCAATTTATTGTATGGTGGATTTTGGCTTGTTCAGGTTTTATTTGGGCTAAAAATTGACTTGGTTTGACCCAATTCAAGGCAGTTGATCATCCTATGGTGATTGTTGATCATGATATAAGGTTTGGATGGGCTTGGTTCAATCCAATTTGGGTTGAATTAGAACTTGGCTCAAAAAGTTCCTTTAGGCCACTTTGGGTCAAGTGAACCTAAAGGGGTCAATTGGTTTGGTTTTGGCTTAATTCAAGTTTAGTTGAACTTATATATGAGTCTGGGATTGAAATATAAATCCAATTGCAATCAATTTAGTGTCAGAATGGATTTTGGCTCATTTGAAGTTTTCAAGTCAAAGGGCTAACTTGGGCTTGACTTGGGTTGACTTGAGTTTGGTTTGATAATTATAGGTTTCATTTATATTTGGATATGATTGAAGGAATGATTGATTCATAAAATTCATTAGTTTTGGCTTGATTTGGATAGGATTTGGCCAAGTCCAATAAATTAGCTTAAAAGGTTTACATTAGGTTTTGGTTTAATTTTGGCTTTGGTTTTCGCTATTTGAATTTATATTTTATTTATATTTGGGAATAAAAATGAAGATTTAAATGATTCATGAGAAAATCACTTGAGTTTGGAGTGATTTGGAAACAAATTTGACCAAGCTTAAGGATGTAGGTCAAAAGGGCTTAAGTAGGGAATTGATTTAGTTTGATTTAATTTTGGTCTTTGGTTATATTTATGAATATAAATGAAGGAGTGATTGGTTTATGAAGAAATCAATTGATTTTGGGTTGATTTGTATGAGATTTGGCTAAGCTTGTGGAGGTGGGTCCATAAGACTTAAGAAGGGCATTAATTGGATTTGGATTTAGTTTGATTTATTTTTGGCTATTTGATTTATATCTCATTTATATTTGTGAATATGAATGAAGATATAAATGATTCATGAAGAGATCAATCAAATTTGGGTTGAATTAGGTGGAGGTTTGGCTTAGTTTATGAGAATGGCTCATATGGCTTGGGGAGGAATTTTGGAACTTTTGAATTGATTTTGGGATTGAATCATTAGGTTTGGAATTTGGATTTGGATTTGTTAAATGATTGAAGGATTGAATTGATTTTTGAGAAAATCAAATGAATTGGGATTGACTTGAATTTGGTTGAGGCTAAGTCCATATGATGAAATCAAAGGGCTTAGGAAGAATGTTGATCTTGGATTTGATTATGGGTTTTAATGATTTGGTTTGGAATTTGGATTTAAATTTGGTATTCAAGTTGGATTTGAGGTTTGGTTTGAGGAAGAAAGAATGGATTAAATTTAGGTTATAAGGTAAGCAAGTTTTCCTAAGTCCCTAAGGCATAACCTGTTCCTATGGCTAACCTTTCTATGTTTATAAGGCTTAAGTTAGTATTCCCAATCACTCGAAGTATCTTAAGACTAAGGAGCTCTTAGTGTCTACAAGAGTCCTAGATCTATGATGAGGAAGTTAAGAACTCACTCCAAAAGTGAGGTCTACACCAGACAATGTAAACGGACTAGTTTATGCCTCTAACAAAGGCATCGATGGGATTTTGGTGTTTGAAACCCTCCTCTCCCTGATGGTCTATTACTACCCGAAGCCATCAAGGAAGAAAAGGGTGCCACGATGATAACCCTAACCTTCGTCTTTCTTTTGCATGCTTCAATTTGTGTAAATCCAAGAAATCCACCTTCCCAAAGGATTTATGGGCTTTAGTAAATCTGCTATTAGCATTTGGTAGAATTTATATGATTTAACATTTCAAATCTTAAGTAAATCCGTAATCAAACACCCCCAATGTTTTCTCTCTTACTAACTTATCTATTATCTATTTCTTCAATATTTGTGTCTCTTCTCTACACTGGACACCATTTAAAAAAATTAGAAAAAAAAATGCTAAGATGTAAAATAACGAATACTAGACCCTTTCTTGAATAAGTCTTAAAAAAAAAAAATGATCATTTTGAAGATTTTATTCTTTAGTAGTTATTCTTGTTAACAAAAAGAGCCAATGTTAAGCATCTTTTTATAAATCCAAAGCAAAAATATATTGTTTATAAATGTGAAGTGTATTTATACAATGAGAGTCTTTGCTATTTTACATTAAAAACAATCCATGATTTGAGGTGTCGCTTAGATAATTAAGTATATCTCGTAAGCAATTAACGAATTCTTTCTTGGATTTTGTGTGTATTTATTTTACCAAAAAATCGAGCATATTACAAATGTGCAAGATAAGTTAAGGCTATTTTGAATTTTAGAACAGCAAAATTGGATTTTGTTACATTCAAACAAATTATGCATCACTCGAATCAAAATAACGGTCACAAGTTTAGGATCAAAATGTCAAAAGAATTTCATTTTTTTTTCAATTTCATTTTTTCCCAAAAAAAGTTAGTTTTTAAAATATTTTATTATTACGACTAAATTCACTAAATTTAATTTTGAAGAACCCACTTGCTTCTCCAAAATCCTTCCAGTCAGATCTTGGTGGCGGTAAATATTTTCCCTAAACGTTTACATAAAATGCAATTTTCAGTTTAATTTACCACACCGCAATTATAGGCCTTGCTATTATTTAACTTCTCAAGCCATTATTTATGAATTCCGAGTATTTTGCGCCTATGAAATGATATCAATGTTTACAAATAATTTAAGTTGTTTTATATAAAATTTTGCTTCCAATTTACTATTATGAAATTTAAATTTTACATTCATTTAAAGTATATAAATTTTATAGATTAATTGAAGAAAGAGCTCATATAGAAGGAGATTTAGCAACAGGAAAATAACCAATGAACTACAATAACTTCTATCCCCAAGCTAAGGTATAAACGAGTTGAGTCAAGCTAAGGACAGCCCTAGCTCGAGATTAGCTCATCTCCCTATTCGTTGGCTTGAACTCAAGCTCGAGGTCTAGTCAAGCTCAAAGGTCTAGCTCGACTAGAATCGTAATAATAACAATAAGCTCATGAGCTGGTTCACAAGCTCGCTGCTATCTAATGTCATGCCGCCATGATTGGTTCTAGTGAGGCGAAGGTTCATGGGAAACGAGAGAAGACGACAATGTGGCAACTGACACACTAAGGTTCACAGGTAAATGGAAAGAAAAATTTTGGAGAGAAACTTCCATGCTACAGTAAAATATTAATATTTTATTTTTATTTAAACATTTTAAAAGTAAAAATTTTTTTTTGGAATATTTAAGTGCATTTAATCATAAATTCAAACAGGACACAAATCTAGAACTTGAATCCAAAATCTCTTGTTTAAAAGCCTAAGCTCTTAACTAGTATGCTATGTTAACTTATTCATTTTTTTTAAGCAAAACTTATAGCTTTATTTTAATAAAAAATTGAACAACAGCATTTTCTACAAAATCACAGTCATTTTTTTTTAACAATTGTCTTTTTTCCTACAAAATTATAACAGATTATATATATATATATATATATATATATATATATATATATATATGTGTGTGTGTGTGTGTGTGTGTGTGTGTGTGTGTGTGTGTGTGTGTGTGTTCGCTAGTATATATATTGTATTGTTGACCTCACTTTTGGAGTGAGGATTAACCCCTCTCATCCTAGACTTAGGAATCTTCCTAGGAACTTAGGTCTCCTTAGTAGTAAGACACTTTTAGTAATTAAGAAAACATTAAACCCATGGTTAAAGACTTAGGAGGCATACCTTAACCCTAGAATGTGCCTTAGAACAAATAGGTCATATCCTATGGCCTAAACCAAAATTCATGTCCATTCACTCATCCAAGTATAAACTCACATGAATGAAACAACTAATCTTAAACTATTCAATTAATCACAATTGAATTTAGTTTTTCAATTCAAACTCCAAGCCAAATTAACTTGGACCTTAACCCAAGTTAACCCATTTAACTTAAGAAATTCAAATGAGTCAAAACCTAATCAAGCCTAAATCAATTACAATCAAGGCCACTAATCAACTATAATTCATTGAACTCCTCAACCCAATTCAACTCAATTGATGCACTTAACCCAAAATGACCAAAATGATCAATTTGTTTCAAACTTCAATACAATCCAAATTAGATTGAATCAAGTCACCCAATCTCTTCCATAATGATTGTTGGTCAACTTTGATCAATCAATTACAAGCAATTCAGGCAAACCAAATCAATTTGATCATTTGACACAAGTTAACCCAATTTGGCATAAAGTGTGAAATTGGACCAAATCATGTTGTAAACCAAATTAATTGCAATCAATGACTCCCATCCACCACATTATTGAACATGACTCAACATTTGAACAAAAAACCAATTTCATGACCCAAGTAATTTTGACCTAAAGCACCAAATTGAGTTGGATCAAATCATAAGCCAAATTGATTGCAACCAATGCTTCTAACTAATCATAAATTAATTATTGTTCAACCTTCAATTGAACCCAATTTAGTCAACCCAACCAAGTTGACCAACTTTGTCCAATTTGACCTAAAGGGTTAAATCGAATCAAATCATTCTCTAAACCAAATCAAATCAACACCTCCAATGCATTCAAATGACCTATTGAAGTTACTTAAACTCTTGGTTTGACCCAATTTGACCAATTGGTCAACATTACCATTGAACCCAAATTGATCCATATGGGTCAAATTGAGCCAAACCCTATCAAAACAAGTCATAACCCAATCAAACTTGATATGACTCATCCTTGGGTCACCATGGGTCTTCCCAAGTGGACCCAACCCATGGTGAACCTAGTTTGGGTCAAATACCAATCCACCCAAATGGGATAAAATCTCAATTTGGATGGATTCTCTCACTCTCCATGCCTTGGCAGCCACCTTTGACACTTCTTGGACAAGTGGACCACTAACCTAACCCAAGTTGAGTTTAGCCTTTGGCCATGAGAGGGTGAGTTCACCCATGGTATTCCATCAGTCCACCAAAGGGGCCTTGTACACTCCATGTCAGCCCATGCCACTCACTTGGCCACTCAAGCACTCCACCTCAACAGTCCCCTGTCACCTCCGGCCACCTACCCCAGTCGGATGGTTGCCAAAGGCTTAACCAATCACAGCCATTGGTTCAATTAGGGAGGAGAGTATACTCCTCCCTATCCATTCAAACTTCACAGAGACCTTCCTCAGAGCATTCCGCATAGTTCGAGCCTCCCCCCTGAATCCCTAGTGCATTCAACAAGACCAACCACTGAGTGAAACCGAGAGCCCCATCAGTTCAACCTCACCAAAATTCCACCAAACTCAAATTAACTCTTCCCACACCTTCACCACACTCTAGTGAGTCGAAACGAATCATTCCCCGAGAGCTTCGATCACTAGAAGGCATCCCTAAACCAACTCTAGTGAGCTTCACGGTGGCCTTGGTCCAGAGGAATCGGCAAGGAGGAAGCTCTAGATCTTCTCAATAGGGCTTTGTCTCTTCAAGATGAAGCGCCTTAGATCATCGCCTTTAGCTCGATGGGGTAAAATCACAACTAGATTTCCCCTTTGTGCTGGTCTTATTCAAATTGAAATGTGATTTCATGCGATTTTCATCGTAGGATCCTTTTAGATCTTCCCTCTAAACATTTTAGAGTTGATTTCACCACCAAATGAGCTCTGTAATCTTGGATCTAGAAAAGGTGACGTGTCCGCCTTCCGCCACTCGGGGGATGACGGATCATCAATCGTCAAATAGAATGGACTGTCATAATTTAATCCGCTAGATTTTTTGATTTTATCCATTCGAAGCCACAAGATTAATCTCGGTCAAGATGAAATCACATTCGTCACCGAGTCACCGCTGTTGGATGTTTAAACTAGACAATCTTGATGACTCATGAAAGTGTTGTCGCACGATCCATGTGGCGTCGATAGTTTAATTGATTAATTGGGCTTTAAAATGTAATTAAATGGGCAGAACTTCAAAAACAAATCATGACTAATTGTAGAAATATTTAAAAAATACAAGTAAACCCATTTTGGAAATGTTAGATGAGAACTTAAAAAAATAAAATCTCTAAGATTTGTCTAGTGAACAATGTTTATTAGAGTTTAAAGTTTAAAGTTATTATTTTAATTAAGAACTTAATTACTTAGCTAATTAATATCAAATTTGGTGGAATAGTTCTATGAGATGTCTCTACCTTCCATAATTTTCTTGAAATTATTAGCCATGTAATTTAAAGAATGTACAATTTTCAACCTTAATTACCCTTCTTAATTAATTTAATATTTATTAAAAATTTTAAATAGCAAAAATTAAATAATTTATAATGATTAATCACTATGAATAGTGGGAATGGTGAGGGGAAATAAATAGGACCCATTTCCTAATTATTTTTTAAATGCATTTCATTAGGAGGGTTAATTAATACATGGGATAATTAGGCAATAATCAAGAGATTTAATAATAAGATGATAAATCAAATTAAATTAATAATGGGTTCAAATAATTTAAATTTAATTTATTAATATTTTCTTTATGTTTTTAATAGCATAAAGTCATTAAGGAAAATCGTATGAGTACTTAACTTAGTGCTTTCTTTAATTTAATTAACTTTTAACTATGAACCTAATTGCACTAGGTCCTTTTAGGTGCATTGAAAATTTTAATTTCCAAAAGGATATCATTAGATGATAATGATTAAGTAGTTAATTAAATTAAAGAAGCTTAAGAAAGAATAATTAATTTGATTGCTTAATGACTTGAATCTAATCAATATATAAAATCTACTTAATTACTTTCCTTAAACACACTAAGTCACCAATGCGGATGGGATTAACACTAAATGTCTTTTCTCCTCTTTAGATTTTAATAATTCAAGTACCAAAAATTAAATTTCATAAATAACTTTGGTTAATCTTAAGGAATGTTTATTTGACTCTTATATCCATAATATATATTATAATATATATATATATATATATATATATATATATATATATACAATCAATAAAAAAATCAAGTATACATGATGAAAATCTAAGTTGACTAAATATTAAATTTATATTTACTTATAGTTTAAACATGTTAAAGATTCTATTCTTCATAATTTATGTGTATGTTTACATGTGTCTAATGTTAGTAAAAGTAGACATTTAAATATGAGATTTTAAATTCCAAGGAGGACTTTTTATCACTTTCCTAGTTTAACAACGACACATACTTGCTTAATTTATTCATATAATTTGGATAGAACATTATTACATGAATAAATAATTTATTATAATACAATCTTTGCATGATTTTCATTCTCATACTTGTGTATAGACTCATATGTATTTAAGATAGCAAGTATATAGTATGGACATCCCGAGAACACGAGATTTTAAGTATCCCCAAAGAGATCTTTGATAATCTCACTTCCTTGGTTTAACAATGACACATACTTGCTTAAATCTCTAATGCATGTGTATGTATGTATACTTAATTAAGGAATGAAATCTCTCTTTCTACCAAAATACATGCATTGATAATCATTCACGTGTTAAGAATATATATATATATATATATATATATATATATATGTATATATATGTATTAAATTAAATACCATGAATAATAAAATAAATAAAAATATATGTATGTTATTAATGATGAAAAAGGAATGGTGGAGTGTTATCCATGTGATAGTGATTCAATCTCATTAATCTTAAGATGTCTTTCACGTTTGGGTAAAATTCTTTAGGACTAGCCTAAACTTAAGTTTAATAAAATGTTTAATAAGTCATTCACTAAAGAAACTAAAGCCATAATAATATACCTTTGGAAAATAACTTAGGATAGGGATGAAGGAGGTCAAATATTTTTCCTCTCTTTATAACAATTATACATTAAATAGGTATCAAATGAAACAAAAGAAAAATATAAATTAAAATTAATCAATCCTTTTAATAACTTAAAGTGGAACATCCCCCTTAAAAAATTCCAAACTTTAGATAATCATAATTCTAAAACCTAACTAAGACATACCACACCAAACCATAGCACATACATTAGAATACTAAGTCACTAATTCTAGCATTAGGTTAGGCCAGTGTATGTTATGGTATTATGTTTTGTTTTGTAATGTAATGTTTTAGACTGGATGTTAGGATTATTTATGTGTAGACTCGATGTTAGGTCGTTAATAGCCTAATGATATTTTTTGTAGGGGATTATGGTAAAGGGGCCGCTGAAATAATAAATAAATATAAAAATATTCTTTCTTGCAAGTTTCTTATATTTGAGCATAATACAAGAGAGTGGCTTGGTAACCACATGGAGTCTATAACCTAGATATATAGAATATAATTGCTTATTTTGTATATTTGTTTAGCTAATATCTATTTTGCAGGTGTAGTTAGATTTTACTTTTCATATATATGTAATTTTTGCAAATAGGATTAGGATTAGTGCCATGGGGTTTAAAATGAATAGTGGCTAGAAGGTAAAAACTTGAAAAGCCCTGTGATGCCTAGAGCAAGACTAATCCAAAAGAAGAGAAGAAAAGAAAGAAACACAAGAATTTGAAGACCCGCATAACATTTATCTCATTATAATTATAAAATTATATTATAATCTCGGTTGTATAAGGGTAGAACTCGGCTATCCAACTTTTTTTTTCTAGGGTGTACAGCGGTACCCGACTGCACCTTCTGTTCTTTTATGAAATATATGTGTTTGATTGTTATGTTTCAATTGTCCAATAGAATAGCATACATTTTATAGGCTTCTTAAAGTGTGATATTTTGATATGTGGCCTGGATGCAGTAGGCACTTTAGGATAAAATTAAATTTTTTACCCTCATTAATAACTCATAACTAAATTTTAATCTAACTCATAACCTCACCTTAAAGCCTAGGTTTATAATCAAGATAAATAAAAGATTTAGCAACTTCTTAGTTGAATGATGTATGTTATAACAATCATGCATATCATTTTGTTTCACTCTTGAATAATAAGGATCTCCATTCTTGCACGATAAGGGATATTCTTGACCTCTAACAGCATCCTTTCTAGTGGAGAATACATCCTCCCGCTGATTTAGTTTGTAACTTTATTTCATCATGTATATAGGCATAATTATCTCAAGCTTTAGTCCAAAATGAAAAGTCAAAATTGAGTAAAAATATTATAAATTTATACATTAGTCTAATTCATATTTTCATGTCAATCATGATCTAGTCTCTTAGGGAGTGAGTTTAGGACTCTAGTTTCCTTCCTAATTAAATAATAGTCTAATTATCTTGTATTTACATAATACTGGACTACATGATTTAAAAGCATATGAGGTGTGTTGACCTCACTTTTGGAGTGAGTTCTCAACTTTCTCATCATAGATCTAGGACTCTTGTAGACACTAAGAGCTCCTTAGTCTTAAGACACTTATAGTGATTAGGTGAACACTTAACTTAAGCCTAGAGACCTAGAAGGATTAGCCATAGGAGTAAGTCATGCCTAAGGGACTTAGGAATACTTGCATACCCTATGGCTCAAACCCAATCCTTAATTCCTCCCTCGAACCAAACATCAAATTCAAATCCAAATCAAATGATTGAAACCCATGATCAAATTTAAATTCCAAAACCCTTCCTAAGCCCTTTGATTATATCTTATGAAATTAGCCTTAATCAAATTCAAATCAACCCCAATTCAATTATTTTCTCAAATATCCATTCAATCTCAAATCAAATTCTAAATCAAATCTGACTCCAAGTAATTGAAACTAATAATCAAATTCAAATTCCAGAATCCCTTCCTAAGCCATATGAGTCACGTACATATGCTTAGCCAAAACCCCTTTTCAACCAAATCAAACTTGGTTGATTTCCTTATAAATCAATCATTCATTCATTTATATTACCAAATATAAATAAAATCCAAATTCAAATGAGCCAAATAAAATCAAACTAAATCAAACCAAATCAAGACCTTTCTTGCCATATGGACCTACCTCCATAAGCTTAATCAAATCTCAACCCAAATCAACCCAAACTCAATTGATTTCAACTAAACTTGAATCAAACTAAGACCAAACTCAAACTATAATTATCAAACCAAACTCAAGTCAACCCAAGTCAAGCCCTAGTTAACCTTTTCGACTTGAAAATTTTAATTGAGCCAAAATCCATCATAGTGTAAATTGGTTGTAGTTAGATTTATATTTTAATCCTAGGCTCATATATGAGTTCAACTAAACTTGAATCAAACTAAGACCAAACTAATTGACCCATTTAGGTCTACTTGACCCAGAGTGACCTAAGAGACCCTTTTGAGCCAAATTCTAATCCAATCCAAATTGGATTAAACTAAGCTCATCCAAGCATCATATCATGATCACTAATCATCCTAGGGTGATCAACTATCTTGAATTGGGTCAAACCAAGTCAACTTGGTCCTTTGACCGAGTCAACATTTAGCCCAAATGAAGCCCAAACTAGCCAAAACCCGCCATATAACAAATTGATTGAAACTATTAATTCAAACCCATTCATAATTAATGATTGAACATGACCAAACCCTTAATTGAGCCAAACCAAGTCCAATTGACAATTTGACCCAAGTTGACCCAAATTGCCCTAAACAGCCAAAATGGGTGAAATCTTAATTTAACCCAAATTGATTGCAACTAATGGCTCAAGTTCATTCCAAATCTTTTATCGAACTTGGCCAAAGCCATGATTGAGCTCAATTTGACCAATTGGTCAACTTGACCCAACCTAGCCGAAATTGACCTAAAAGGTCAAATTGGCCAAAATCCAAATTAAACCTAAATCAAACTAAACAAAAGCCTACAATCAATTTCAATTAGCCAATTGAACATAAACCAATAGCTAACCCAACCCAATTTGATCAAATTGGCCAAATTGGTCAACTTGACCCATTTGACCCATTTGAATCCAAATCAGCCAAAACCAAACCTAAGCCAAACCAATGCAAATCAATTGAACCAAAATATTCTAAATCATCATATGAACCTAACACAAGCCTTGGTTTGACCCAATTTGACCAATTGGCCAACCCAACCCAACATGAACCTAAATGCGCCCATTTTGACTAAATGAAGCCAAACCACCCCAAACCAACCCATGGGACCCTAGGAGCTAGCCAAACTTGACCCAAACTAGTCCTAGATCACCCCCAAACTAGCCCAAAGCAAAGTGGATCCCACCCAAGGGAACTAACCATTGGACACACCTCATTTGCATTGGATTCTCTCCATAAGAGGCAAAGTCCACTTTCTCCTCTCATGGGCAGCCATCAAACTTTCTAACATGGCATACCTAATCTGGTTAGCCCAACCAAAGCATACCTAGTACTTACCATGGACCAACGGAAGCACACTTCCTCTCCCTCACTCATGGCCAAACCTAATGGGTGCAAGGAAGGGAAATCAGCACACAATCTCCCTATATCAGACCTTGAGTTTCTTGCCATAGCTTCCTCCAACCCTGGCATGCCATGTGAACTTGATGATGACCCCTCCATGGCTGATGAATCAATGGAAATTGGAAATCTTGTATTCCATCACCGATGAGGTATACCCTCAAGTGGGATTCATCATTGCACTAAGTTGAGTTCCAGTGTTTTCAAAATCCCGAGCTTCCTAGAGCACCCAACCTCCTCGACAGACTTCCTGAAACCAAAATAAGGCATCCCCATTCCAATTCATACTTCTTCTCCACTCCATCAAACTCCAATTCCTTATGTGTGCACCATCTCCATACTCCCTTGAGGCTACTTGAATCATCCCTTGAGTTTCAAAGCCACCATAAGCCATAGTTTGATTAAGGTCGAGGCTCTTGAGTATGTAAGTAGGTCCACCGAGCGATCTACCCCAAATCAAGGCCCAAGCTCCTCAGGCTTCACCTACCAATGTCTACCTGTCCACACCGGACATTAGCTCGGAGGTAATTCTAAAGCGATCCTTGTATGAAAATGGGTTGGTCTTTTATGAAGGAAAGTTCCATGTCATGAGATCTTCACCATTGAATCTCTTTATTTTGCCTCCTTGAAGGTGTGGGATTGATTTGATCTCCATTCGAGCTCGGGTGAGCTCGGATCGAGCGATGAAAGATTGACGGTCTCCGTCCCTCACCGCTCGGGAGGAGATAGATCATGGGTCTTCCATTGCGCATGATCAGAATGGATGGCTCTGATTAGATCATGCATAGATTCCTCTTTATTTTCTTCTTAACCATGAGATTTAATCATGGCCCTCCGATCTTAGATCGGACGGTCCACGAAAGTGCATCCATCTCCATCTGATGAAGCGCATATGTAACTACTTAAGGAACCAATCCCACAATGCCACATGGAAAGTGCATTGTATCAGTGCACCACTTAGCACCGGTGAGATTAAGGCTTAATTAGGGCAGTTTAATTAATTTATAAGGCTGAAACTTTCAAAATTCATAATTAATTGTATAAAAAATCCAAAAAATATAAATGAGAATCCAAGAAAGTTATTATTAATTAATTTTGAACAATAATTTTTGCTTAATTAAGTTTAATTAAAAATTTAATTAGCCTAATTACTCTCTAATTAATTATCCAATTAGTTTCAAACTTTCTAGAGATGTTTAGGGGGATGACCTTTGCCTCTCCTATTTTTCTTGGAATTTTTTGGATAGTTAATTAGAAAATTGATTGATTACGCCTTAATTACTCTTCTATCTTAATTAATGATAATTAAGCAAATGAATACTGAATAAATAAATTAATTAATTAAGCTTATTGCCATATGTTAATAGTGAAAAGTCTTAGGAAATTATTTTAGGTTTACTCTTTAAGACCATTTCATTAAGCCTCTTCATTTATTTCAAATTAATAAAGTTTAAGTAATTAGTTAGCCACTTAATTAATCAATTAAAAGAAAAAGAAATTTAATTACTTCATAGCTTAATTGATTGTTTGAAATGACTTAGGGATTGGGATTGAGGCCTCTTCCTTGATCTTTTCCCTAAGTTAATTTCATTATCCTAATTAAAATATAATCAAAGAATTTAACTAATCAATTAAGGGCTTAATTAAATTAATTTAAAATCTAATTCATTCCTAACTTTGATTAATCAACCTTGGGTAGTTCTTTAGATGTTTGATAGTCTAAAGAAATTTAATGAAATTATGACTAGCTTACATGTGTAAGAAAATCATAAAAGTAATTAATTAAATCTCTTAAGCTTAATTAACTATTAATCATGAGCCAATTGCATTAGGCCCCTTTCATTCCTTAGGAGCATTGCTAATTTACTTTTCATGTGGTTGCATATCATGTTGGCTCATCATTAAGTAGTTAATTAATTTAATGTGATATAGGTAAGAGTTTAATTAATTGATCTAATTCATACCTCAACCTAATTAAGCCATAAAATCAATTTAATTACTTTTCATGAAATCAAATTAACTCACCCATGGGGAATGGGACTAGGATTAGCAAACTTCTTTCACATTCCCTTAAATCAAATCAAACATTAAATCAAAAATGGCTTTAAGAAACTTTGGTTTATTTTAAATGAGCTTATTTAATGTGATTGTCCTTAGGAATTAGTTGGATTGAATGAAATTACATGCTTGTATTGCTTTATTTCTATCCAATCATATTAAAATATTGTATGTCGCTTGTAGTCATGCATTCATTTCTTTTAAAAATTAATTAAATAAAATGATTTCCTTTATGTCAAATTTGCATGTGTTACTTAATTAGAAATATGTGTGGCTATTATCACTATTAAATCTCAAATGTATTTTCAAAATCTTATTAATGAAAAATAATATATGTTGTGACTTTAGTTACATAAACATATGAGGTACATATGAATATAAGCTTAGTGTATGAAGTGAAGTCTCTTTCTTACATTCATATGTTAATTTGCATAAGTTTGAATGTTAATGGGTATATTAGTCTAGACATTCTAGGGATGCATGGCTTTAAGTATCCCAAGGAGTTTCTCACTCGGTAGAACAATGGTGACCTTTTGTTTGATTTCATTCTTATGCATCTTGACATTAGAATTGGGATAGAGCTTTAATTCATTTACACAAACAAATTAAATAAATCAAATTCTACTTTTGCATGGGTTTTCTATTCTTATAATTGTTTATACATCCATATGTATTTAAGAATAGCAGGTATATTAGTCTAGACATTTAGATACACTTTAAGTAGCCCCAAGGAGGTTCCTCACTCCCCAGATGACATACTTGCTTAAAACTTTTATACATTTGAATGTGTACTTAGGTAATGAATGAAAACCCTCTCTTTCTATTAAAAATACATGCATTCATATTGTGTTCAAGTGGTTGGATTGATTAGTCATATGATTTAGTGTTTTTTCTTATGCTTTTGTATAATAATTTAGATAGAGCTTTAAATTAATATGATAAAATAATTCAATCAAATGAAACATCAATTCCAAATACATTTACTTACATTCATCATTTAAGTGTGCTAAGATACACATTGCTTATATAGGTATGTTTAGGACTTAATCATATGCATATTATATATGATGGAAAGATATGAACAAACATGTGTTATGTGATAGTAATTAATTCCAATTAATCTTAAGATACCTTTCTTATTAATGAGATTATTTAAAGTAAACATAAACCTAGGACTAATTAAAATATGTAATAAGCATTCACTAAAGAGAATCCATTTAATTAATTTGCTTTAGATGTGACTTAAGGTAGGATAAAGAGAGTGATCATCTCTTTCCTTCTCTTTAAAATACTTAGTTGTTTAGTGTAGGTCAAATCAAATAGAACAAAACACTAAGCAAAAATTTACAAATCAATTAAACCATTTAAAGTGAAACCACCTTTTACAATTAAATGTCCTTCATACTCAGAGAATGATAACACTAAAGCCTAGTTAGAACATACCACACAAGCCTTAATACACACACATTAAACTAAGTTACAATTTCTAGCTTTATGTTAGGATAGTTTGTGGTTTGATGTATATTTATTTTATGATGTATTATTGTAGACTGAATGTTAGGGTGTCTATCAGAACGAATATTAGGGTGATTAGCCTAATTTTTGTGGGAGATTATGCTTAAGGGGTGCTTAAAATAAATATGAACTCTCTTTGTAGGTTGCTTAACCCCAGAATCTAAGTTAAGACAGGTGGACTTGGTTACCCATGCGGTGCTAAGTTTGAATTATACATATAACTATTTGGGTTGTATGGTGTGTTTAGCTAACACTTGTCTTACAGGTATAGTTAGATTTTCCTTTCTTATTTTTGATGTAATTTTCCATTAGGAATTAGGATTAGTGTTATGGGCAATTAAGATGAGCGGATGCTAGAAGGCTTTATCCTGGGAGTCCCTGTGATGCCTTTGAAGCAAGCAAATCCGAAGGAGGAATGGAGGAGACACGAAGAAAGAAGGTATAAAGACCCCACGAAGCATTTATTCATTTGTAAATTTGTAATTATTCTTTCATATACTAGGTTGTATAAAGGTAGAGCTCGGCTACTCATTTCTCTTTCCAGTTGTACGATAATTCCTGACCACACCGACCTATTATTCTTTTACATTAGGTTTATAAATTATTTGATGATTTGTTTATGTTGTGCAATAGAAATGACATGTGTTTTCCTAGTTTCTTCATATATGATGATTTAATGTGTGGCCTCGATCCGATTAGGCTCTTAGGAAAAAAATTAATTTTTCTACCCCAACTACAACTCATAACTAATTTTCTAAATAACTCATAACCTCATTTAATGCCTAGGTATTAAATCAAGATAATTAAAGATTTAGCAACCCTTTAGTTGAATGTTGTATGCTTAATATCATGCATATCATCTTATTTCATTCTTGGTAAGAGAGGGATTCTATCCTTGCACGATAGGGGAAGACTTGACCTTTGAGGGTCTCCCTTATGGTGAAAAACACCTCTCTCTCTCTCTCTCTCTCTCTCTCTCTCTCTCTCTCTCTCTGATTTAGCCAATAACCCTATTTCATCATGCATTTAGACATATAAAATTCTATAGGTTTGTCAAAATGAAGAGTCCAAAATCAAATAAAATTTGATAAAATTTGCATTAGACTAAATCATTATTCATACCACTCATGCTCTAGTCTCTTAGGGAGTGGGTTTAAGGACTTTAGTTTCTTTCTAAATAATAATAACCTAACCATCTTGTAATACATATGACTTGACCACATGGTTTTAAAGCATAGGAGTTAGTTGGCTATTACTCTAGGTGGTTATAAGTCTAGTAGTCAGGCAGTTTACCCTCTCTTGTGGAGGTAAATAATATACCCATTTTTTTCCTTAGATTTAGGACGCGCTTTAGCTCTCACTAAGGCTCCTTAGATTTAGGATCTGAGGTTGATGTTTCCCCTCGGGCTACAAGCATAAAACCTCATCTCTTAGGTATTTCCATAATCTTGTGTTGTGGGATTATAAGTCCTAATTCTCTAATAAATTTTAGCTCAAATATATAATTCTCTCCAATTTCAAATATATAAAGCCCAACCATAAGATAGTTTAGGATGCTCACTATGCTTCCTAGTATCATGAGCATCCCTTACTCATCTCCTTTTGGCTTTGATAATAAGTCTCTACTTTTGACATATCCCACTTGATTTTCCAAACATAGCTAATTTATTGATAGTCTTATCTTTGAAACCTTTAGAGAAAATAATTGCCTACTTTAATTGAGAGTATTCCTAAGGAACTCACCTTCTTTAGGATTTAATTAACTATGGGGGCTTGCCCCCATAAAGAACTTTAGAACTCAGTTTAAATAAACTTTTCTTTATTCATCCATGTAAAGTTAGGGAAAAATCTCTAATACATTCAAATTTCCATCAGACCATAGGAGTTCTTATTAGGTGATTAGGTCCATCATTAGGTAGTGATTTCTTTTTTTTTTGAGAGAGTGTACTATTCTTTGATGTCGTACCCGATCACCTCAATAAGTACACCCTCAAATCTGTGTGGTGTCCCCCCCTACATAATTAAAAATAAACACCACAGATTTTTCTGGCGACTCCCTTGGGGATGGTTCCTCTCTCCATCTCTAGTAGATAATTGTTGTCTCCAAGCATTGATAGTGGACTTGTTTATATGAGTCCAAGACTATCTCTCTTTCTGTTGGCACTTAGTTTATTTCATTCTTAAGCAAAGCTAGTCAACATCCTCTAGGTTTTAGGACCTCACTCCTTATAGGTTTTGAAACCCCTATTGGGTTTCCTGATAGGTGAAACATAAAATTAACTAATGAAAGGAGATGACAAAAAATTAAAATCTCCTTACCACTAGCTTGGTGAGGCAAGGTTCATTTTAATATTTAAGAAAATGAACTCTTTTGCAAAATATCACTTTCCAAGAGAACCTTTTCAAAATTCACATAACAAAAGATCTTGCATAAAGTCATAAGGAATTTTCAAAAAGCTCACAACTCATATAACCATACCTTATCTAACAATCCCCATGATTGTTACATGGAGGTTCTTTTCAAAATCAAAATCATTTTTTCAAAAGCATCTTTTTGAAAATAGTTATCCCTATTCAACATACTCAAATTTGTTGAATGAAGATTCCATTTTCAAAAATCATAGCATAAAATTGAAACTCCACTTAACATATTTCACATATGCTAGAGTTGGAGTTTCTCTCTTTTTTCAAAAACACACTTTTGAAGATAACCACCTTCATTCAACATGCTCAAACTTGTTGAATGAAGATCTTATCTTCAAATAAAATCATAACATAAAATTGAAACTTCACTTAACATATTTTACATATGCTAGAGTTGAAGTTTCTATCTTTTCAAAAGCAAGAGATCACACACATGGAATCATGACATACTTTGGACTCCATTTGACATACCCAAATTTGTCAAATGAGAGTCCCATTTCCAAAATACACAAAAACAAATTGAACTCTATTTACATACCCAAATTTGTTTTAAATAGATTTCCTCTCTTTCAAACAAATCATAATCACATTTGATTCCTACTTAATATACCAAATTTGTTAAGTAAGAATCATATTTTCAAATCATATCACATTTGATTCTACTTAACATATGTTAAGTAAGAATCTCATTTTTAAATCATATCACATTTGATTACTACTTAACATACCAAATTTGTTAAGTAAGAGTCTCACTTTCAAAACAACAAATTATATCACATTTTTACTTCCACTTAACATACCAAATTTGTTAAGTGAGAGTCTCATTTTCAAAATATAAATCATGTCACATTTGGCTTCCACTTAACAAACCAAATTTGTTAAATGGAAGTCTCATTTTCAAAAGCAATCAAACATAAATCAAATCACACTTACTCCCACTAAACATACCATATTTGTTAAGTGAGAGTCTCAATTTCAAAACATAAATCATATCACACTTGTCTCCCACTTAACATACCAAATTTGTTAAGTGAGAGTCTCATTTTCAAAACATAAATCATATCACATTTGACTTCTACTTAACATACCAAATTTGTTAAGTGAGAATCTCTTTTTTAAATCAAATCACATTTGATTCCTACTTAACATACCAAATTTGTTAAGTAAGAATTTCATTTTCAAATCATATCACATTTGATTCCCACTTAACATACCAAATTTGTTAAGTGAGAATCTCATTTTCAAATCATATCACACTTGACTCCTACTTAACATACCAAATTTGTTAAGTAAGAGTCTCATTTATAAATCAAATATACTTGACTCCCACCAAACATACCAAATTTGTTACATGGGAGTCTCATTTTCAAACACATATCAAACAAGTTTGGCCTCTACTTAGCATACCAAATTTGTTAAGTAAGAAGCTCCATTTTTAAATCTACATATGTCACACAAATAACCAATCATCATAAGCAAAGATACTTCCACAAAATCTTCAAACATATAATCAAAACCTCTTCTTAGCATACCGAACTTTGCTAAGTGAGGGTTTTCTAAATCAAAATCTTCAAATAAGATACATAACACAAATATCTTTAAAAGTCTCTCCAAATATTTGAACCCCACCCAACCTACTTAAATTGGATGAGTATGGGTTCTAAATCAAAATCATATGGCAAAATCTCTCCTCCAGATATCAAACATCTCTCCAAAATTCAGTGAAGTCCACTTAGCATACCTAAATTTGTTTAGTGTGGGTTCAAATTCCAAATTAAGTATAGAAGTCAATGATTGAAGTTAAACATCAAGGCAAGAGTCTTACTCAATTATATTTTAACAAATGCAGTGATTTCAGTACAATCAATCAGTCCAACTTCCAGTCATTGCAATGATCATGGCTCCTAGCGAGGTCATCTTCTCATTCCCCTCTGGTGTAGACTTGGCCTTGGATCAGGACAATCTCACCATGACTGATGCTGCCAACCTAATCTATTTTGGTCATAACTTTGAGGGGGCCCAAATTATCAATGACGGGGCAGTCCTCACAACCGTTAGTAGGAAGGAGGTGGCGGAATAGAAGCCACTCATCCGCTTGGATATCCCATCTAACTCTGAGTTTCCCTAGCGAAAGAGGATGGTCGCAGTGGCTCCCACACCCCATTTAGTGTCAGTGTTAGCACCAACTATTTTAGTACCTGTCCGTTCAGTTTCCCCTGTCATAGCTCCAGCGAGAGCTACTACCTCCTCGTTGGTCACCCCAAAGGGGAAGGCTATCTTAGCCTCTGAGATAGTCTCCTCCACTTTCGAGGTAGGTTCCAGTTCTCACTCTGCCTTGCTCACTCGTACCCTGCACTGTAATAAAAATTGGAAGATTAAGTGGGGTCATAAGCGAGTAGCCAAAGAGCATGAAGGCGATTCTATAGGCAGGGTTCTCCCTGAGACCTCTCTCAGGGTGGTAGTAGGTTCCACTGCTAGAGGGAGGATTACTGAGGGATCCCCTTCTCCACCACCACACCGTGACCAGACAGGGCCTCCAGGAGGGGGGACTTGGCTGACTGCTAGCTTAGCTCTATCTTAGAGTCTATACTGTTTGATGATCCATGATCCCTGATCCCATGAGTGTTGGGGTTAGATCCATAGAGAGAGAAAGGCTGTGTATCTTTCGGCGGGAGAGCAACAAGGTATGCTGCTTGGCCTCCACCTTGATGGATTTTCTTGATCGTCGCCCAGTCAGGGCCGATCAATCAGATAGGATTCTTCTTACTGATGTGGCCCACCACAGACAAAGATCCCTAGCTGAGGGGAAGTCGGTGTTTCCATCACATCACTCCCCTCGACTTCCACCATCAACAGTTCAACTCACAGCATCTACCGCTCCTACCAAGGTTTAGAAGCCCCCATTCATGGAGAGACCTTCCCCTCTGATAATCCAGCTATGGCCCAAGGACCTATTGAGGTGAGATTGAGCTCCCTTGCTCAATCCCGTACCTTAGTTGTGGTCAGGAAGAAGTGGCGACCAAAGAGCATCATCGTCGCACCACCTCCACCACAGCATACAGAGATAAAGAGGGGAGTGAACATAGACTCAGTCCCCATGATAGTTGATCCTCCAGATGAGGAGGTCTTAATAATAGGTAGTATCTATTGCATTAAGGTAGAGGAGCACAATCCTATAGATAGCAGTCAGCGGGTATTCATCCCTGTCTAACCAGGCATAGTAAACCAATCGGTAGATGACATATTAGTGGACTATTTTGTCGAGAAGAGGAAAATTCTCATGAGTGATCACTCCGATTACGAGGATGATAGAGTCAGCTTTGATCCTGATGAGGATGACATGTTGGATGATACAGTCAAGGTTCATATGGTTGACACTCGGGGATCCTTATAGCAGGATCAGACCAGCTAGGAAGGTGTTGTGCTCTAAGAGGGAGACACTTCTCACTCGATAGCACCTCCTCCACCAGCACAGATAGAGATATGATCATATTGATAAGATGGGAAAGAATATTGAGGAGTTGATGGTAGTAGTTGTAGCATTACATAACTTAACTCCAATTTCACAGTCTTCTCTCATGACAGTCGACCGTCCAGAGTTAATACATACCCTAGAGCATCCTAGGTGCACTCCCACAGAGGATGACGCTGGTAGCTTGCATAGAAAGGTTACAGATGGAACCTCCATGCATGATAAGGATATCAAGCATATGGTAGAGCAGCAGGTGAAGGAAGCGATGGCGCAAGGCCGGGGGAGATTATCTATTCTAAAGGGTAGACCATACCCGAAGAAATTTGATGTAGTTCAATACCCTAAGGGTTTTGTGCCACCTTCCTTCAGAATATTTAATGGCAGTGGGAACCTGCATCAGTATATTGCACATTTTAGAGTCTGAATCGGTCGTAATGATGCGATTATTCATACTTTTATCGCCAGACCTAGCAGGGACATTTGATTGGTTCAGCCAACGGTTTGGTAGGCACTTTTATTGAGTTGGAGCACCTCTTCATTAATATGTTTGTTGGATCTCATCAAAGAGTGACTGTAGACGATCTTGTTGTAGCGACACAAGTTCTCAACGAGTCTGTTGTTGATTATATTCTCAGGTGGCTCAACCTTAGCATGAAATGCAAGCCACAACTGTCCGAACAAAATGCCATTGAGATTCTTCTCAAGAATATTCATGGCCTGATTACCTTCATGCTTAAGGGTTTTACTATCCAGACATTTGAGAAACTAATTGACAAGGCTAGCTGTGAGGCCAAGATTGCCATTTCCCGAAATCATCTCTCGGTCAAGCCACAAAAGTGTTTGAGAAGAAGCTGAGACAGGTTCGGTGAATAAAGGGGAAGCGACTAGTGAGTAGCTATCAGCTCGAACCTCCTTTGCCACCTCCTCTACCACCACCTCGACCATCATATCAGCCATCATAGCCACCACAATGGCCATTCCTGTCACATCGTAGCTACCCAATGGTATTCCTACCACCCCACCCACAGTAGTTATTACCCACATTCTCTTATTGATAGATTGGATAAGCCATATTAATTCAACAGGGAGGTAGTTAGGAAAATCTTTAATAATCTCTTAAAGAAACCTGACTTTCAGTTGCCATAGCACAAAAGGCTTGATGATGTGGGCAAGTAATGATCTTAACTATTACCCCTACCATCGCATGATTAGTCATGTCTTAGAGGATTATATCACATTTAAGGACTAGCTTGAGCATAGCTACAAGTCAGGCATCATAGTTATTCCTAAAGATTACTTATTAGAACAACCTTCTAGTTTTATTAGGGTAATTCTTTGAAAAACCTATGATCCTCTTAAGACCAAAGAAGGTTGGGATATTGCTTTATCCTGAACCTCCAAAAAAGTAATTTTTAAAATTCAGAAACTCTCTTTATAGATTCCTGAGGCAGCTAAAACCTCCAACGCCAAGGAAGGTTTGCAAGTTTCCAAAGACAACTTTAAGAAGGTAATAGCCCAACAACAACAACAGTCCACCTTACTTTCAGAGATGGTTGGTGGCACCATCATCCAAAGACTACATCCACAGTTGCAGTACTACTTCTTCCTCCACTAGCTCCTCTTCTGCCAGCAGGAGCATTGTATCAGTGGACAAGGGTGTTAAATCCCTTACCCCACTTACTTTATTAAATTTTTATCATGTATCTCTACCTAAAAAGAAATCAATGAAGAAAGTTTTTACTTACATCTTGTCCACTTCTGATATTTTAGATTTTATTCCTCTTGAAAACTCTCTAAGTCTAGAAAATAATAATGATAGTTCTAGTCTTTTCGATTCACTCTCTTATGATTTAGAATTCAACTTTTCTTTTCTAAATCAATCGGGTTCACCTCTTAAGATTGACTTAGAGTCAACTAACTCCGAGGATCCCATAGGAGAAGCTGTAGGTATACCTGATGAGAAGGTAGAACTTTCCATTAGTTCATCATTCTAAGAAATCATTGAAGTCAACCTACACAGTGGCAAAGTTCTACCTCCTAGGGTAGCACCTCTTGATAAGGGTAAATAAGTCATTGGTTCTAGTGAGCATATAGTCCCTCCACAGGATACTCCACCTATGGATATGCTTGTGGAGGACCAAGTCAAGGTTGATTACAATGTCCTAGCACATCATAGAAAGTTACTAACTAATTTAAGCATATATGATGCCCTTCTCTTATCCAAAGAGATGAGGGAATCTCTAGTCAAGGCTCTACTTGATCCAGAGATATGCTTAGCTTAGCTGACTGCTACTGAAGAGGAGGCACATAACTCAAAGGATATCTTAGGAGTTACATTCAGTGATGAAGACTTGCTTCTAGGAATGACCTCTCTAACTGAAAATGGATTCAAGTTTCCTTTGACATAAACTTAATTCCACCTCTTTGAAATTTGATGCACTTATGTAAAGATGATGGAACCATGTTATTTCCATGTATCCAAGGCCTATCGAGCAAAGCAGTGAAGGATGTATCTGAATCAAATATGTAGAACTTGGCTTTTGTCTTCTAGTCATCTATCTCTAATGGTAACACTATGGACCCTAAAGCCCTCTCTCCTTGCTCATTAAATCCTCTCAACATCATTCAATCTCCTCGGAGTTTAGAGATGTCAATCCTCAGGTAGGCAAGGGTCTTTAGACTCATAATATTCATTGATTCATCTGGATCAACTAACACCCTAGAGAGACTGAATCTACCTATATCCACTATGATGTAGAGGGGACGGTTTTGCTTGGTTGTCCCCAAAATAAGGTCTTCATCGATGAATGTAACTCCATGGGCTTCTCTTGAATAGAATGCCTCTTCTCTAATAGTGATCAGCTATGCTAAGAATATTTCTAGATCGAGAAGAGCTTTGATTAATGACTCGCTCATCTCTTTCGATAAGACAAGGGCATCATATATGCTTGGCTTAACTGGCAACATTCTCAGGTGAGTAAGGACATTGTAGTCAACTCTAGGCTAGTCCTCCACAAACATATCCATAGGCGGAGTATCTTGTTGAGTGGCTACTTGATTGCTAGAACCAATGACTTGCTTACTCTTATCTTGAGGTGCTACACTAGGAGGTAGAACTTTGCCACTACGGAGGTTGACTTCAGTGACTTCATGAGATAATTTAGTGGAAAGTTCTACTTGCTCATCGTTCACCTACTTCTCCTATAGATCATCATGAGATGACTCCAAATCAATGGGTGAACTCAAGTGATTCAGAAATGGATAATCCATTTTCAAATCAAAAGAAGAAGAGTGATCAAAACTAGAGCTAACTATAAAATAAACTCAGGAAGATCATCATAAGTGACACAAATGTAAGTGGAATCAGCTTTCTTCATTGATTTCTTAGATTTGGATGGAGATACAAAATAGAAATCAAGTAAAGTAAGCATAGTGAGAGATTTAGCACCCCTCTACAATATGGTAAAAGAAGAAGAGACTAGAAAAATTGTTGCCTGTGAAAGAGTGTTAGAATGTCGATTCGGTGGTTTGTGCTACTCTACTATCTCAGAGTAGAGGTTTGTGTTGGGCTCTTACCTCCCTCAAGTTATTTTTATCAACTTGTAAACCTTCCTTATAGTTGGAGCTTTGAGCTTCCTCAAGCACCTACAAGGGTAATTTCCTGATCTTAGAAATAATTTTCTTGGAGGTTCCGGATAAGGAGATAACCCAATCTTACTTTATCTTAAGAGGATCGCATGCATCCCTAAGGATTACCCTAATAGAACTAGAAGGTTGTTCTAATAAGTATTCCTTGGGGATGATGATGACACCTGACTTGAAGCTACACTCAAGCCAATCCTTAAAGGTAATGTAATCTTCTAAGACATGTCCTAACATGTGGTGGTAGGGACAATAGTTTGGATCATGACTGTTGCCCTCTTTCTCTGGCCTCTTAGGCTCTGGTAACTGAAAATCAGGCTTCTTTAAGAGATTCTTAAAGATATTCCTGACTTCTTCCCTCTTGAATGAATATGGTTTATTCAATCTATCAGCAAGAGAAGGTAAGTAATAGCTACTTGGTGGCGGATAGGATATTATTGCGATGAGAGGCGCTGGCGTGTGGTAGTGAGGTGGCTAGTATGATGATGGCGAGGTGTGGTGGAGGTTGATGATCTCTGAACCCTAGTTGGTTGCTTCCCCTTATCGACTTGTGACTACCCATGGCCTCTTCTCAAATGCCTTCTGAGGTCTGGGCTTTGGCTGACAGGTCTTGGAAAGGAACTATTTGGCTTCTTCTTGTAAACTAGTCACCTTGTTGATTAATTTCTTAAAGTTTTGATTATAAAACTATTGTGCATTTAAGCAACCAGAGCCATGGATGTTCTTTAAGAGAATCTCTATGGCGTGCTATTCAAATAGTTGTGGTCCACATTTCAACTCAGGTTTCTCCACTTGAGAATGTAATTAATAAGGGACTTGTTGGGGACTTGTGTTGCTACAAGAAGATCACCTACAGTAACCCTTTGATGAGCTCCAACAAACCTTTTGATGAAGAGGTGCTCCAACTCAGCAAATGCCTTTACCGAACCGTTGGGCAATTCGGCATACCAGTTAAACACAACGCCCGCTAAACTGCTAATAAATAATATGAAAAGAAGGGTGTAGAACCTCTGTTGTAGCGGTCGCCCTAAAATGTATGAATATTGGGAGGGTTCCACTGTCATCAAAGATTTTGAAAGAAGGAGGCACAAAACCCTTATGATATTGGACTTCATTAAATTCCTCAGGGTATGGTCTATCCTTTGGAATAGATGAGCCACCTTGGGGTTGTGATAGTGCTTCTCTCACCTATTGATCCACCATTTGTTTTATATCCTTCTCAAGCATGGAGATACTATCCACCACCTTCCTATGCAAGCTACAACTATCTTCCTCTATGAGAATTCACCTAGGATGATCTAAGGTATGTGCCAACTCTGCTTTATCGGCTACTAAACTAGGGCTGAGTTCTATAATGCTGAAACCACTACCATCAACTCCTTGTTTTTCTTTCCCATTTTGTCAATATAATCATATCTCTATCTAACCTGGTGGAGGAGGTGCTGAGTTGAATGGGTGGCATCATTTTCTTTAACTACAATACCTTCCTGACTCTACTGGTCTCTATGAAGGGATCTCCTAGTATCGACCATATGGACATCGATCGAGTCCTCCAACAGATCATCCTTATTGGGGTCAAAACTGACCTTACCCTCATCCTAATCGAAGCAATCGCTCCTGAAAGTCCATCTCTTATCCATAAAGTACTGTGCTATAATGTCATCTAAGGATTGATCTAACTGTGTCGGCATAAATAGTCACTGTTGACTGGTAGTAGGATTGTGCTCATTGACAAAAATACATCTAACACCGCCCACTGGAGTGCTCTCTTTGGGAGGCCTATGCTCACTAGAAGATACATGTTCATGACTGCTCATTATTGGTAGAGTGCAATCTCTAGGGGGATCTACTACCATGGGAACAATAAAATTGTCTCCCTCCCCTCTGCTCTCTTTCTTTGCTCACTGGTGGATGGTGGAATGACTATGGTGCTCTTAGGTCGCCATTCCTTCTTCACCACAGTTGAAGTAGAAGGTCGAGAAGGAGAGCTCGACCTCACCTCAATGGGTGTAGTAGATGTAACGAGACCCTGAGGTCATAATCAAATCACCAATGGGGCTTTCTTCTCCCCGATGTTGTCTTTTGTGCCTTGGCCGGTATAAAGGATGCTAAAACATGTACTGGTGAAGGTGAATGATGAGTGGTGCGGTGTGGTGGAGACATCGGTTGCCGCTCAATAGGAACTCTCCTCCTATGATTGACTGTGCCCATGAGTACTATAATGTCAATATGTTATTTCAGCTGTCACGGGAAATCCACAAGAATGAAAAGTCGGGCATACCTCCTCCTCTCTCTTCTATCTTTCTGCACTACTACTTGGACCTCTGTATATCTGGCTCTGTGTATCTGACCCCTGATGCTCCTAGGGATCAATGACCTCAAGTCTAATAATGCACCAGACTCCAAGAGTCTATTTAGCCAGTGAATAATGTAATCGATAGGGACTCCTCCTCTCCTTAACGGTGCCTCATAATATGCTGGTGGTGGAGGTGATGCTGTAATCCTCCTATAGTCCTCCTCTCCATCTGAGCCTGAGAGGGGATTGAATCTACTACCACTAAGTAACGGAGAGACCTCCTAGGGTGAACACCCTCTGCAATATGGGATGCTACCTCTACCTCTGCAGCTGCTCGCTCATGGTCCCACTTGACCTTCCAGCTCTTGAAGCGGCACTGAGTATGGGCAAGTTGAGCATGGCGAGAGCTGGAACTAACCTTGAAGGTAAGGGAGACTATCTCATAGGCCAAGATAGCCTTCCCCTTTGAGGGGACCAACAAGGAGGTGTCAGCCCTCATCGGGGCAACATAATGAACAATTGATGGAACAGATAGGGGAACCACTGACACTGCTGGTGCTACCACTGGAACTAGAACTAGTCATGCTGAAGTTGTTGCTCTCCCTCTGGGCACCTCTACTACCTTCCTCTTTAGTGGTGGAAACTCAGAGTCAAAAGGCATGTCAAAGCGAACAAGTGGCGTCTGTCCTGCCACCACCTTCCTATTAACTGTCATGAGGGCTATACCCTCACAAGTAACTCACACAACCTCAAATCAGTGACCAAACTGAATCAGACCCACAGTGGGTGAGGTGAGCTCCTGATCTAGGGCTAAGTGAAGACCAGTCGGGAAGGAGAACACAAACTTGCTAGGAGCCATGTGTACTAAAATGAATTGAACATGAACTAACTGAGTTGAAACTCTACATTTGTCGAAAACATAACTGAATTAATCCCTCTTGCCTTGGTATTCACCTTCAGAAGTAAATCCTATACTTTATTTAGAAATTTGAACCCACACTCAAAAAATTAGTTATGTTAATTGAGGCTCGTTGGAGAGATTTTTGATATGTAAGGAGAGTCTTTGCCATTGATTTTGATTTAGAACCCATACTCAACCAATTTAAGTAGGTTGGGTGGGGTTCAGATATTTGAAGATGTTTGTATTGTTATCTTGTTTGAAAATTTTGATTTTGAAGAACTTAGCCAATTTAGGTATGCTAAGGAAAGGTTGTGATTATATGTTTAGACATTTTGTGAAAAAAATCTTTGCTTGTGATGATAGATTATGTGTGTGATATATGTTGATTTGATTTGAAAATGGGGGCTCCTTACTTAACAAATTTGGTATGTTAAGTAAAGGCCAAGTGTGTTTGAAATGTGCTTGTTTGATTTGAAAATAAGGCATTTATTTAACAAATTTGGTATGTTAAGTAGGAACCAAATGTGATTTGATTTGTGTTTTGAAATTGAGGCTCTCACTTAACAAATTTGGTATGCTAAGTGAAAGCTAAATGTGATATGGTTTGTGTTTTGAAAATGAGACTCTCACTTAACAAATTTGGTATGTTAAATGAAAGCCAAATGTCATATGATTTGAAAATGAAATTCTCACTTAACAAATTTGGTTTGTCAAGTGGGAATCAGATATGGTTTGAAGATGTGATTCTCATTTAACAAATTTGGTATGTTAAGTGGAACCAAATATGATATGATTTGAGAATGGGATTCTCACTTAACAAATTTGGTATGTTAAGTGGAACCAAATATATGTGATTTGAGAATGGGATTCTCACTTAACAAATTTGGTATGTTAAGTGGGAATCAAATGTGATATGAATTGAAAATGTGATTATCACTTAACAAATTTGGTATGTTAAGTGAGAATCAAATATGGCATGATTTAAAAATGAGATTCTCACTTAACAAATTTGGTATGTTAAGTGGGAATCAAATATAGCATGATTTAAAATTGAGATTCTCACTTAACAAATTTGGTATGTTAAGTGGGAATCTAATATGACATGATTTGCTTTTGAAAGAGGGAAGGTTCAATTCTAACATATGTAAAATATGTTAAGTGAAGTTTCAATTTTATGCTATGATTTTATTTGAAAATAGAATTCTCATTCAATAATTTTGAGTATATTGAATGAATATGGTCATTTTCAAAAATGTGCTTTTGAAAAAGAGGGAAACTCCAACTTTATGTTAAGTGGAGTTTCAAATTTATGCTATGATTTTATTTGAAAATATAATCCGCATTCAACAATTTTGAGTATGTTGAATGAACATGGTCATTTTCAAAAATGTGCTCTTTAAAAGATGGAAACTCCAACATTAGCTTAATATGTTAAGTGGAGTTTCAATTTTATGTTATGATTTTATTTAAAAATATAATCCTCATTCAATAACTTTGAGTATGTTGAATGAATATGGGCATTTTCAAAATGTGCTCTTGAAAAGATGGAAACTCCAACTTTAGCATATGGGAAATATGTTAAGTGGAGTTTCAATTTTATGCTATGATTTTATTTGAAAATAGAATCCTCATTCAACAACTTTGAGTATGTTAAATGAATATGGTCATTTTCAAAAATGTGCTTTTGAAAAGATGGAAACTCCAACTTTAGCATATGGGAAATATGTTAAGTGGAGTTTCAATTTTATGCTATGTCTTTATTTGAAAATAGAATCATTCAACAACTTTGAGTATGTTGAATGAATATGGTCATTTTCAAAAATGTGCTCTAAAAAAGATGGAAACTCCAACTTTAGCATATGGTAAATATGTTAAGTGGAGTTTCAATTTTATGCTATGATTTTATTTGAAAATAGAATCCTCATTCAACAACTTTGAGTATGTTGAATGAATATGGTCATTTTCAAATATGTGCTTTTGAAAAGATGATTTTCATCTTGATTTTGAAAAGAACCTCCATGTAACAATCATGGGGATTGTTAGGTGAGGTTTGGTTATATGAGTTTTGTGCTCTTTGAAAATTTTGTGCAAAATTATTTGTTATGTGAATTTTGAAAAAGGTGTTTTTGGGAAGAAACATTTTGCAAAAGAGCATAATTTCTTAATCTTTAAGATGAACCTTGCCTCACCAAGCGAGTGGTAAGGAGGTTCTAAATTTTTATCATTTCCTTTCACGGGTTAATTTTATTTTTACCTATTGGGAGACCTAATAGGGGTTCTAGGACCTACAAGGAGTAAGGTCCTAAAACCTAGAGGATGTTGGCTAGCTTTGCTTAAGAATGAAGTAAGCTACGTGCCAAATGAAGGAAAGATAGTCTTGGACTCATATGAAATAAGTCCACTATCGATCTTGGTGGCAATAATTGTCTACTAGAGATAAAGAGAGGAACCATCTCCAGTGGAGTCGATTAAAAAATCTATGGTGTTTATTTTTGGTTATGTGTATGTGTGTGATGTGTGTATGTATATAGGGGGAACACCATGCAGATCTGAGGGTGTACTTATTGAGGTGACCGGGTACGACACTAAGGAATAGTGTACTATCTCAAAAGATAGAAATCACTACCTTATGATGGACCTAATCACCTAATAAAGACTCCTAAGGCATGATGGGTCTTCGAATGTACCAAAGATTATTTCCCTACTTTACATGGATAAAGAAAGTAGGGTTTATTTAAATCAGGTTCTAAAGTTCCCTATGGGGGCAAGCCCCCATAGTTAATTATATCCCAAAGAAGGTAAATTCCTTAGGAATACTCTCGATTAAAGTAGGCAATTATTATCTCCAAAGAATTCAAAGGAAGGACTATCAATAAATTGGCTATGTTTGGAAGATCAAATGGGATAGCTCAAAAAAAGACTTATTATCGAAGCCAAAATGAGATGAATATGGGATACTCATGATACTAAGAAATCTATTGGGCACCCCAAACTATCCTATGGTTGAGCTTTATATGTTTGAAATTGAGGAGAATTATATATTTGAGTTGAAATTTTATTAAAAATCTAAGACTTATAATCCCACAATACATGATTGTAAAAAATGCCTAAGAGGTGAGGATTTATGCTTGTATCCCTAAAGGGAAACAACAACCTCATATCCTAAATCTACGGACCTTTAGCGAGGGCCAAAGCATGACCTAAATTTAAGCAAAGATGAGTATATTATTTACCTCCACAAGAGAGGGTAAACCACCTGACTACTAGACTTATAACTGCTTAGAGTGGCAGCCAGCTAAATCTTCCTACATTTTAAAACTATGTGAGAAAGTCTTATGATTTTGCAAGATGACTATGTTGTTATTATTTTGAAAAGAAATTAAGTCCTTAAACTCACTCCCTAAGAGACTAGAGCATGAGTGGTATGGATAATGATTTATTCTAATGCAAATATTTTCAATTTTTAATTTATTTTTGACACTTTAATTTGATAAAGGCTTTAGGATTTTATCTGCCTAAATGCATGATGAAATGGGTTATGGGTTAAATCAAAAGAGAAAGAGGTGTTTTCCATCATAGGCTTTCAAAGGTTAAGCCTTTTCCCTATCTGGCAAAGATGGAGATCCACTCTTAGCAAGAGTGAAATAAGATGATATGCATGGTGTTAAGCATACCACATTCAGCTAAGGGGTTGCTAAATATTTTATTATCTTGATTATGTCCTAGGCTTTATGTGAGGTTATGAGTTGTTTTAAAATTTTAATTATGAGTTGTAATTAGGGTAGAAAATTTATTTTTATCCTAAGAGCCTAATTGTATCTAGGTCATAGAGCAATCATCAATCATAAATAAAATATGAAAAGACATGATATTTCTAATGCACAACCACAAACACAACATCAATCAATTTTATAAAACTAACGCAAAAGAATAAAAGTCAGTGCGGTTGGGTACCGCTGTACAACCCAAAAAGAAATATGGGTAGCCGAGCTCTACCCTTATACAACCCGGTTTATGAAAGAATAATTACAAATTACAAAATTTTAAGTGTTATGGGGGATCTTCAAGTCTTCATGCTCCCTCCATTTCTTCATTTGATTTGCTCCATTTGATTTTGTAGGCTTCTAGGCATCACATGACACCCCAGGATCAAACCCTCTAGCCAATGTTCATCTTTAACCCCCATACACTTAACCAAATCCCTAATGCAAAATTACATTAAAAGAATGGAAAAGTAAATCTAACTACACCTGCAAAATATGTGTTAGCTAAACACACCATACAACCCAAGCAATTATAAGAATAATTTAGACTTAGCACCATGCACATGGTAACCAAGTCCACCTCTCCTAATGTAGATTATGCTTAGGGGTTAAGCAACCTGCACAGCAAAACATTTATATTTATTTTAAGCGGGCCCTTAAGCACAATCCCCTGTAGAAAATATGATTAGGATAATCATGGCCTAACATCCAGTCTATGAGGTATACACCCTAACATCCAGTCTATAATATACATCACAAAATAAGCATCAAATCATACCTTTTAAAGCTAGAAGTGGTGACATAATCTAATGTGTGTGTTAAGGCTTGTGTGGAATGCCCTAGCTATGCTCTATAGTTAAGATTTTCTAAATATGAAGGACATTTAATTATAAAGGGTGGTTTCACTTTAAATAATTTAATTAATTTGCAAATTTTACTTAATATTTTCTTTTATTTCACATGACCAACACTTAACAACTAAATGTTATGAAAACAAAGAAAGAGAGGATCACTCTCTTTTGTCCCTACCTTAAGTCACATCTAATGCAAATTAATTAATCAATCCCATTTAGTAACTTATTACATATTTTAATTAGTCCTAAGTTTAGGTTCACTTTAAATAAACTCACTCAATAAGAAAGGCATCTTAAGATTAGTTGGAATGAATTACTTTCACATAACACATGTTGGTTCATTTCTTTCCATCATGTATATCATGCATATGATTAAATCGTAAGCATAGCTTTATATGCAATCTATACCTTAGCACACTTAATTGATGAATGTGAGTAAAAGTACTTAGAATTAATATTCCATTTGATTGAATGATTTTTTCATATTAATTTAAAGCTCTATCAAAATTCTTAAATAAAAACATAAGAAAAGAACCTTAAATCACATGAATAATCAACTCAACCAAATAAACAAAGTATGAATGCATGTCTTCTTAATAGAAAAATGGGGCTTTCATTCATCAGCTAAGTAGACATTCACATGTATGAAAGTTTTAAGCAAGTACATCGCCATTATTCTACACCAAGGGAATGAGGTAGGAACCTCCTTAGGGCTACTTAAAGTTATGCATCCTTGGGATATCCAGACTAATATACCAAGTAAGTTCTAAGAACAATCATATTAAACAAACTCATTTAAGATAAACCAAAGTTTTTTAAATCCATTTTTGATCTTTATGTTTAATTTGATTTAAGAAATATGAAAGAGGTTTGCTAATCCTAATCTCATTCCCCATGTGTGAGTTAATTTAGTTTAATGAAGGAGAATTAGGTTGATTTTATGGTTTAATTAAGTTAGGGTATGAATTAAGTCAATTAATTAACCCTTACCTATATCACCTTAAGTTAATTAACTAATTAATAATGAGCCAATATGATATGCAACCACATGAAAAGTAAATTAGCAATGTTCCTAAGAAATGAAAGGGGCCTAATGCAATTGGCTCATGATTAATAGTTAATTAAGCTTAAGGGATTTAATTAATTACTTTTATGGTTTTCTTACACATGTAAGCTAACCATAATTTCATTAAATTCCTTTAGACTATTAAACATCTAAAGAGCTACCCAAAATTGATTAAAGGTAATTATATGTGAATTGGATTTTAGATTGAGTTAATTAAGCTCATTGATCCATTTGGTTAAGAATTTAGCATGTTCAATTAATGAAATGAAATTAACTTAAGAAAAGAGATCAAGAAAGATGCCATAATCTCAATCCCTAAGTCCTATATTTGATCACTTAAGCTCTAATTTTATCTTGAGATTAATTCATTAATTAAGCAATTAATTACTTCATTAATCATTAATTAATTTGATTCAAAAAAGTATAGAAAACATAGGAAATGAATTATGAAAATATCCCAATCACATTCACTAAGCTCCCTTATTTTTCAACAGAGGTAATTAGGCTTAAATAATTAATTAAGTCACTATTCATTCATTAATTATCACTAATTAAATCAAGAGAGTGATTAAAGCTTAATCAATTAATTTTTCTAATTAAGCAACCAATAAAATTCAAGAAAAATAGGGTAGGTAGAGGTCATCCCCCTAAATATCCACAAAAAAATTGAGATTAATTGGGTGATTAATTAAAGAGTAATTAAACTAATTAAATTTTTAATTGAACCTTAATTCAGCCAAAATTACTATTCAAAATTAATTAATGATAATTTTTTAGATTCTACTCTAAAATACCTTTAAAATGAGTCATAGTTTGTATTTTTGATTTTTATAATTTGTTAAGAATTATAGAAATTTTGACCTTAAAATGGATTAATTAACCATAATTAAAGCCCTAATCACATCGGGCCACGTGGCGCCTGATGCGGTGTGCTTTTCATGTGGCATGATGGGATTGGCTATTTAAGTTATCACATCGCCATAACTCAGTTGCGACGTGTTTTCATGTGGACCCCAATCTAAGATCGAGTGCCATGATTCAATCCATAGTTTAGAGGAGAAATCAGAGTGGATCTAATGTGATTAGATCACAACCGTCTGTTCTAATCACGTGGAATGGATGTTCTATGATCTGTCCAATTTGTGAATGGTGAAAGATGGATGTCGTTCGTCTTTCCTCATTTGATCCAAGCTCACCAAAGCTCAGACTATCTCCAAATTGATCCTACACCTTCAGGGAAGGGAGACACAGACATACAATGGCTAAGATTGATTGAAAATCACATTTGCTTCACAAAGGACCAACCTATTTTTGATAGGGAGCTCAGTTTTACAAAATTACCTCACCAGAGATAATGTCCAGTGGTAGGATCGACGGAGGTAGCTTCGTCTACTAGAGATGAGGCCCTGTTGAGAAGATTCAGGTTTGATTTGATGTAGAACTCTCGGTTGACCAAGCCACGCATGTAGTAGCCTCAGCTTCGATCAAACTTCGGTCTCTAGTGGTCAAGAAGGCTCGGGGATGATTCGGTTGGCTTCGACAAAGTATGAGGATGGTTTGGGTGCGAGGAATTGGTATTTGATCAAGTGGAGGAAGACTATTGCAAGGGAAGGGGGTGTCCTATTTTGCACACAAGAGAAGGAAATCTAAGCATAAGAGGCTTTGGGAGGACTTAGGAGTGCTCTGAGGAGTTTTGAAATCACTTGGGGAACCCTTCTCATGCAAAAATGTGTCATTTTCCACTTGAATTGAGGGGCTATACACCTCAATTGCATTTGATGGATGGATGGGATTTGTTCGCTAATTTTGGCTGATTCACCACTGTCAGCCTGTCGGAGGGGTCGCCATCGGTGCCACGTGGCTCACCATGAGTGGTCGAAACTATGTCAGGCCACCCAAGGGAGGATTTGGGCAGATGGTGTGGGATTTCTCCTTCCTTGTGTCCATGGTGTGTTCAGCCATGAGAAGGGGAAAGGGAGAGATTACCTTTGGTCCATGGCCAAACCTAGGGTGTTTAGAGTGGGCTAAGGTGTCTTAAGAATTCCTTATTTGGCAAGTGGAGGGTTGTTATGGGAGAGGCAAAGTGGACTTTGCCACTAATGGCAAGAATCCTATGCAAAGAGCTTTGCACATTGGTCAATTCCCTTGGATTAGGTCCCACTAAGACTTGGGCTAGAATGGGAGTAATTTATGGTTAATATGGATTGGGTTTGATCAGCTCTTGGCTTAAGGTGATTTGGCTTCATATGGTCAAAATAGGCTCATTTGGGTTAGGTCGGATTGGGTTGACCAATTGGTCAAATTGGGTCAAATCAATAATTGGGTTAGGTTCAAATGATGTCATAAAGAGTTTTGGTTCAAGTGATTTTGATTAATTTTGCTTAGGTTTGATTTTGGCTCATTTGGATTCAAATAGGTCAAACGGGCTAAGTTGATCAATTTGACTAATTTGACCAAATTTGGTTGGGTTAAGCATTGGTTCATTGAAAATGATTGTATGCTTTGGTTTGGTTTAATTTGGAATTTATTTGGATTTTGGCCAAGTTGACCCTTTAGGTCAATTTGGGCAAGGTTGGGTCAAGTTGACCAATTTGTCAAGTTGGGCTTAATCATAGCTTTGGTCAAGTTCAATAAGTGATTTGGAATGAACTTGAGCAGTTAGTTGCAATCAATTTGGATCAAATAATGATTTGACCCATTTTGTCTTTTTAGGGCAATTTGGATCAACTTAAGTCAAATGGCCAATTGGACTTAGTTTGGATTAATTGATGATTTGGTCATGTTCAATTATTGATCATGAGTAGATTTGAGTCAATGGTTTCAATTAATTTGATATATGGTGGTTTTTGGCTAGTTTGGGTTTCATTTGGGCTAAGGGTTGACTTGCTCAAAGGACTAAGTTGACTTAGTTTGACCCAATTCAAGGTAGTTGGTCACCCTAGAATGATTGTTGATCAGGATATGAGGTTTGGATGGGATTAGCTCAATCCAATTTGGGTTCGATTAGAACTTGGCTCAAAAAGGCCTTTTAGGTCACTTTGGATCATGTGGACCTAAATGGGTCAATTGGCTTAATCATGGCTTGATTTAAATTTAATTGAACTCACATATGGGCCTAGGATAAAGATATAAATCCATTTGTAAGTGGTTTGAAGTCAAATGAATTTTGGTTCATATGATAATTTCAAGTCAAAAGGGGTCAACATGGGCTTGACTTGGGTTGACTAGGATTTTATTTGATAATTATAGTTTGTTTTTATATTTGGAACAATGATTGAAGAAATTATTGAATCATGAAGAAATCCATGGGTTTTGAGTCGATTTGGGTATCATTTAGCCAAGTTCAAGAATTTGGCTAAAAGGCTAAAATTGGGAATTTGATTTGATTTGGGTTTGGATTTGGCCACTTAGATTTATATTTCATTTATATTTGTGAATATAAATGAAGATATAAATGATTTATGAGAAAATCACTTGAGTTTGGAGTGATTAGGAAGCAAATTTGACCAAACTTAACAATGTAGGTCAAAAGGGCTTAAGTAGGGAAATAATTTGGTTTGGTTAGTTTTGGTCATTGGAGGGTGGGAATCATTTATATTTGTAAATATAAATGAATTAATGATTGATTTATAAAAAAATCAATTGAGTTTGGGATGATTTGGATTGAGATTTGGTTAAGCTTATGGAGGTGGGTCTATATGGCTTAAGAAAGGTCTTGATTTGGTTTGATTTAGTCTGATTTGATTTGAGTGATTTGAACTTAGATTTCATTTATATTTGTGAATATAATTGAAGGAATGATTTATTTATAACAAAATCAACCAAGTTTGATTTGGTTTGAAGAGGTTTTGGCTAAGCATATGAAGGGGGTTCATATGGCTTAGGAAGGGATTTTGAAGTTTAAATTTAATCATGGGTTTCAATCATTTGGAGTTGGATTTGGTTTAGAATTTGGGTTAGGATTTGATTTCAGATTGAAGTTGATATTTGAGAAAATCAATTGAATTAGGGTTGATTTGAATTTGGCTAAGGTTAAGTCCATAAGATAAAATCAAAGTGCTTAGGAATGGATTTGGAATTTGAATTTAATCATGGGTTTAAATCATGCATTGATTGGGTCGAGCATATTTGAGGCTTAGGATAAGTCCCTAAGTGGCTCCTTTCCTTCCACTTCTAACCAGCTCCTAAGTGACTCCCACTTAATAGCCCTAGTCGATAGTAATTTCTCGCAGATGATAGACTATCTCGATGATCATTTCTGTCTATGAATATGTAAGTGTACAAGCCTTCTTCTAAGATTGATCATCATAAATCGATGGGGACCTTAGGTTGGTTATCTCCATCATGATGCACCACCGGTGGATACACCCTCATGGGATGTAAGTTTACAAGCTTTCTGAGTTTGCCACCATATACTTATAGGCTTTCTTTTACAGGGTACTGGATAAAGCCCCTAGTGGCACCTCCCCTGTGTGCACTCTATTTTGATCACATCCTTAGCGACCTCATTTAGACACTACCCTGGTTACTCTTGGATTGGGCAGTCCCCATTTCCTAGTAGTCACCCCTGTAGTTGGAGAAATTATCTCACAAATATGCAGATTCTCCCTTGGTCCAGAAAGTTTGAGATAAAACTATACCGAGATATAAACCTTCTCGGTGGTCCATCGCACTCAATAGTAGATAAATATATAAAGAAAACAAAATATATATCTTCACTTGTGGATTAGGAGAAAAACCCCCACGGTACCTTTTCCGAAGCAAGCATCCTACCTTTTGGGCAGTATCAGCAAAATTGCATATAGGAATTATCTTACTACTTTGAGTTGAGATAAGTCCACGGGTCGACACTCTCTCAGGAGTCGCCCATAGGTCAGGTTCGACTTATTGTGCCACCAACAGGTCACTCTGGCGGTATTCTTACCTTTGGAAGATATAATTCTATCACGCATTCTTTCTAACATGACAGATACTCATAGGTGTCAATTTATCAGTCTATCGATCACCCCAATGGTCTCTTATTCAAGAAGTTGTAAGTCTACAAGCTTTCTTCCTAACTTGACCATTGCACACCGAAGGCACCCCTTAGGTTGATTAGCTCTACCTTCGGATTATCCCTTTAGATTTATAAGATAAGAAGAAGGTCGATATTAGCCTTCTTAGTAGATCCATCGTGCACCGATAGGGTCCATCTAAAATGAATTTAATTATGACTATTTTTTAGTCAATATAACTCCATAGTGGCATTCGCTCAATAGTAGCCTTAGGTTGAGTTCGATTTATTGTGCTATCAACCGATCACCCCAGTGGTTCTTTATTTTAGGATGATGTAAGTCTACAAGCTTTCTTACTAACTTGACCATTGCACACCGAAAGGCACCCTTAGGTTGGTTAGTCCTACCTAATGGCTGGTAGACTATCCCTTTGGATTTGTAAATCTATGATAAGACTAGGCTGATATTAGCCCCTTCATAGTGGATCCATTGCACACCAATAAGGTCCATAAAATCAATGTCACCATCCTTCCCCAGTGGAATCTAAATTAAATCCACCCACTTTTATCCCTTACATATACATAAACCAAAGAAAACTAGAAATTAAACCAACCTTAGGGATCCGAGTTCATATCTCCAACAGATGTGTCCTCAAAAATCAAAATCATATCCTATTCCCAATGGAGCTCCAAATCATAAGCCAACAAATCAAATCAAATTTTTATCCCCAGTGGATGCCCCACCAATTAAATCAAATCAAATTTCTCCTCAATGAGATGCAAATCATATCTTCACTCTACTAGAGCCCTCAGAAAATCAAACCAAATCAAATCTTTATCCCTAATGGATAATCTGAGCCTGCTTCCTTAGTGGAAGGTTCATGCACTCATCCCTGGTGGGTTATAAATCCTAATCCCCAGTGGATCATTTCTCCCTAAATCATCTCAAACCAACTTAAACCCTTATCCTCTATAGATAATCTAAACCTGCTTCCCTTGTTGAAGATTCATATACTTGACCCCTCAGTGGATCCTTTCATCCTCTCTTCTGCCCTTGGCATAAGTTGAGTTGCATTGCACTAAGATCTTGATATCATCGACATCTCAGGTTTAGGGGTAGATCATTTCTATTAGTTCTTGGGATCCTTTGAATGTTGTTGATCATCTCGAACACCAATAGTGGCTCGTAATTACACCATGCTTTGTTGAACTCACTTTTGGGAGTTCTCAACCTCATCATACATATAGGACTCTTATAGACACCAAGAGCTCCTTAGTCTTAAGACACTTCTAGCGATTAGGTGAACACTTAACCTAAGCCTAGAGACTTAGAAGGATTAGCCATGAGAGTAAGTCATGCCTAAGGAACACTCAAGTCAGAAAGCTGTTGTGGAACTTGAGGATGATTCATATAAAGATTTAATATAATTACCTTTTGATTGGTATTATCCTGGTATTTTTAATTTAGCAAAGAAGGGATTAATCCCACATACTTGATCTAAACATAGGTCAAACTACTTTGAAAGATTATGGGACATCCAAAGCAGACATCCTCAATCAAGGCCAGGACTACGATTCAATACATGGGTCTTGTCGATGTTGACAATCATTGCCTAGTCATCACCAATCATTTGGAATCTGATAGGTTCTTTTCAATTCATGCTAACTCATATAAGGAGGTGTGTTTAGAAACTTCAGATGATCCAAATGATCTTGAAGTCATATATGCACCATTAGAGTTTGAGAGGAGATCAGGTCAACCATCGACGAGCTCAAAGAAATCAACTTGGGAACTAAAGAGAAACCACATCTAACGTACATCAATTCTTTATTGAATAATACTAAAACTCATGACTTTGTTAGGCTATTGACTGAGTTTAAGGACTGCTTTGCATGGAGTTAAGAAGAGATTATCGGTTTATCTCCTAACAAAGCAGTCCATAAATGAGCAATAGAGCCTAGTGCTAACCCTTTCAAGCAAGTTCCTAGTTGCTTGTGATTAGACATTGAACAGCAAGTCATTTTTAAAGTCAAGAAACTGATCAACGTTGGTTTTATCAAGGAAGAAAAATATCCTACATGGTTGGTCAGTGTCATTCTAATTAAGAAAAAGAATGGTCAAATTTGTGTATGTGCTGATTTAAGGGATCTAAAAAAGGCATGCCCTAAAGATGAATTTCCACTACTAATCCCAGAACTGATGGTGAACATTGCCTCATCTAATGCAGTCTTCTCCATCATGGATGGCCCATCTAGTTATAACCAAATAAAGATGGCCCCTGAAGATGAAATAAACAATGCGTTACGAACCCCGATCAAAATCTTTTGCCATAAGGCCGCCTTTCAGCCTTAAACATGTCAGTGCTACATACCAGCGGGCCATGATGCGAATCTTCAATGAATTCATTCATCATCAGTCGAATGTTACATCGATGATCTTGTAGTCAAGAGTAAAGAAAAGGAAGATCATCTCTTTGACTTGAGAATAATTTTCAAACAGTTAAGACAATTTAACTTTAAAATTAATCCCTTGAAGTGTGCATTTGGAGTAGCTTCAGGAAAATTCCTTGGGTTTGTTGTTTGGCACCGTGGAGTAGAAATCAATCTGGAGATGATCAAGGTTATACTAAAAATGGCACCCCCTAAAAGTCTTACTCAACTCACATCATTCCAAGGGCGGTTGGCATATCTAAGACGCTTCATTTCCAACCTATCAAGGATATGCCAACCATTCTCAGCACTTGTCAAAAAGGATGCCAAGTTCAAGTGGGATGATAAGTGTCAGCATGCTTTTGAAGACATCAAACACTACCTGATGATGCCACCAGTTCTAGCAGCCCTTATCCCTGGCAAGGAATTGATACTATATACTGTCGCATTAAACAACTCTATTGTTGCTTTGTTGGCCCAAACCAATGATGAAGGGAAAGAGAATGCACTCTACTATCTCAGTCATCATCTAATTCCTACTGAGGCAAAATATTCACCTATTGAAAAGCACTATCTATCTTTAATCTTTGCATCCAAAAAGTTATGGCATTACTTGCTTTCTCATAAGGTGAATCTGATCTCTAGAATCAACCTACTAAAACATCTCATGACATGGTCGACGCTATCTGGATGGTTGGCACGTTGGTCCATGATTTTATCACAGTTTGACAACACTTTTGTACCCCCTCCATGTGGTGAAAGGATAAGCACTAGCGTCTTCTTACCAGCACGCCCACTTCTTGCTGATTCTCCACTTAGTGATGACCTCCCTGATGAAAAAATCATGAACTTAGAGGATGCTAGCATTCACTGCTGGGAGATGTATTTTAATGGTGTGGTTTCCTTTCAAAAGGGAGAAGAACCATAATATACTCTTTGAAGAAAGGAAGGGGTAGGAATAGTTCTGCTAACTCCGAACCACGATGTGATGAGATTCTTATATCATCTGTCCAATCCATATACCAACAACGAACCCGAATATGAGGCTCTGATTGCCGATCTGGAGTTACGCATTACACTATGCATCTAGACTATCAACATCTTCAAGAAATCTCAATTAGTTATTAACTAAGTCGATGGGTCTTACAAGGTTCTAAAGCCTAAGCTCCATCACTACCATAAATACACTATGGAGTGTTGGCCCAAATCCTAGAGGTTACCATCTACAAGATTCCTCGAGGATAAAATGTAATAGCATATGCATTAGCCAAGCTTGCCAAAGAGTTGGAATGTCCGAAAAATGAGTCCATACCAATAAGAATCCAAAATAGACAAGTTTTTTTTCCCTTATTGATGTTGAACTCATCGAAAGACTCTCTCTTGAGGGGGAGGTTGTCATTACCAAACAGAAAAAGGAGTTAGATTGGAGGCAACCATTCATAGATTATCTAAATATAGGCAAACTACCTTAAGAGAAGTCATTAGCATGTCAAGTGAAGCAGAGAGCCCTTTCTTACGCTCTCATGGATGGCACCTTATATCGACAGTCCTTCAATCATATGTGGTTACGTTGTTCGAACAAACATGAAGCCCGCAGGATCATGACCGAGGTGCACTCGGGTTTATCTGGAGCGCAGCAATCTGGTCTAAAGATGAAAGCTAATTTCAAGAGACTAAGATAGTACTAGCCTTTAATGATCACAGATTGCATTGACGTAGCTAGGAGATGCCACCAATCTCAGGTGCACAATGTGGTTCTACACCAACCACCCAACATTCTACATATAACATTGGCCTCATGGTCATTTGAGTATTGGGGTACCGACATAGTGGGTCAAATCAATCTTCCTTCTTCCAAGGGTCATCGGTTCATTCTAGCTGCCACCGACTACTTTTCCAAGTGGGCGGAGGCAATCCCATTTAGAGAGGTCACAGCTCAGCATGTGCTCCAGATTTTCAAGAATCATATCATATATAGGTTTGGGGTGCCTCGATGAATTATATCTGATAATGATATTGTATTCAAGAGCATCAAATTTAACAGTTTTGCCTGGAGACACAACATAGATTGGACATATTCTACCATCTACTACCCAGGACAAATGGCTTAGCAAAAGCCTTCAACAAAACTCTCATCCGAATATTAAAAAAGACACTCGATGATAACAAGTGATAGTGGCATGGGCAGTTAGTTGAAGCCTTGTGGGCATACCGCACCACATACAGAACTCTAACTCAATCTATCCCATTCTCCTTAGTGTATGAGTCTGAAGCAGTCCTACCATTAAAAGTCTAACTCCCATCATTCAGGATAGTTGTGGGTAGTAAAACTACAACGGAGTAGAATGCCAAGTTGTGATTTGAAGAGCTCAAAGATTTGGAGGAGAGATGCCTCTGGGCATGCCAGAACCTCGAGTTGTATAAAACCAAAATGATTTAAGCACATAACAAGTTGGTCCGTCCTAGAGCTTTTCGAGTATGAGAGCTTATTTTAGTTCTAAAGAGGCCAATTGTTGCCCGTCTAAAGATGGGAGACAAGTTTGAACCCACTTGGGAAGGCCCTTTTTCCATAGAGAAGGCCTACCAAGGAGGATCTTATCAGCTTATAAATAATAAGGGAGAGCGCCCCATGCTTCCAATAAATAGGCTCTACCTAAAGAAATATTATCCATAAATCTTGTTTCTAAAATAATCATCAATAAAATTTCTTTTATCTCAAATTCTATCTCTTTCATATTGAGGAATATCTTTGCTTGTGAATCCACCACGATGTGTTTAGGGTAGGTGTAAGGAATCTAGCGACATCATCCTTTAGTGACAACACCAACACAACCACACCATATATAAAACAAACATATATCTTTTGCCTCAGGCTACTTTGATTTGGGATAAATCCCCTGTGACACTCACTCGTTAGCTGATCTAGGTTGGGCTAACATGCTACCTTGCTAGTGTGTCACCCCAGTAGTTACTTGTCCGGCGGATGTAAGTCTACAAGCTTTCTTCCTAACTTGACCATTATAAACCAATGAGTGCCTTGTTAGTTTGGTAGGCCTTACTGCGCAGCTGGTAAGCTACCTCATGTTGACTTTGTTTAAGAGGCTGTAAGCCAACACGCTTTCTTCTTGAACTAGCCATCATGCATTGATTGGGTCGGGTATATTTGAGGCTTAGGATAAGTCACCTAGTGGCTCCTTTTCTCCTAACTACTTCAACCCTTGGTCCAATCCTTACACGAGACTCCCTACTTAGTAGTCACCCTAGGTTAGATAGCAACTGTCTCGTCGATGATAGACTATCTCGATGATCATTTCTGTCTGTGAAGATGTAAGTCTACAAACCTTCTTCTCAGATTGATCATCGTAAACTGACGGGGAGCTTAGGTTTGTTGGTTATCACCATGCTGACGGTGACCCACCCGGTGGATACACCCCTCATGGCAGATGTAAGTCTACAAGCTTTCTCCCATAGTTGGCCACCATATACCTATAGACTTTCTTTTATAGGATCCTCGATAAAGCCCCTAGCGGCACCTCCTCTGTGGGCACTCTATTTGGATCACATCCTTAGCGACCCCATTTAGACACTATCCCAATTACCCATGGATTGGACAGTCCCCCTTTCCTAGTAGTCACCCATATAGTTGGAGAAATTATCTCACAGATATGCAGATTCTCCCTTGGTCTAGTAAGTCTGAGATAGGACTATGCTGATATAAGCACCTTCTCAGTGTGGTCCCTCGCACACCAACATGGTCTGCACAAATATATAAAGAAAACAAAATATATATCTTCACTTGTGCATTAGGAGCAAAACCCCCATGGTACCTTTTCCCAAGCAGGCATCCAATATTTAGGGCAATGTCAGCAAAACTCCATATAGAAATCGACTGACTACTTTGAGTTGAGATAAGTCCATGGGTCAGAAATCTCTCAGGAGTCACCCTTAGGTCGGGTTCGACTTGTTGTGCCACCAACAGGTCACTCCGATGGTCATCCTTGCTTTGGAAGATATAAGTCTATCATGCATTCTTTCTAACACGACTATTGCACACCGATGGGCAGCCTTAGGTTAGGTTTGATTTGTTGTGCTATCTACCGATCACCCCAGTGGTCCCTTATTCAAGAAGTTCTAAGTCTACAAGCTTTCTTCTTAACTTGATCATTGCACATCGAAAGGCACCCCTTAGGTTGGTTAGCTATATCCCATGGTCGGTAGACTATCCCTTTGGATTTATAAATCTAAAATAGGACTAGGCTAATATTATCCCCTTTTTAGTAAATCCATTGTGCACCGATAGGGTCCATCTAAAATGAAATTAATTCTGACTATTTTTTAGTCGATATAAGTCCACAGTGGCATTCGCTCAATAGTATCCTTAGGTCAAGTTTGATTTGTTGTGCTATCAACCGATCACCCCAATGGTTCCTTATTTTAGGAGGATGTAAGTCTACAAGCTTCCTTCCTAATTTGACCATTGCACACCGAAAGACACCCTTAGGTTGGTTAGTCTTACCTGAAGGCCGGTAGAATATCCCTTTGGATTTTTAAATCTATGATAGAACTAGGCTAATATTAGCCCCTTCTTAATGGATCCATTGCACACCGATAGGGTGCATAAAATCAAAGCCACCATCCTTCCCCAGTGGAATCTAAATTATATCCACCCACTTTTATCCCTAGCGGATACATAAACCAAAGAAAACCAAAAATTAAACCAACCTTATCCCTAGGGGATCCGGTTCATATCTCCAACAGATGTGTCCTAAGAAATCAAAATCATATCCTCTCCTCAGTGGAGCCCCAAATCATAAGCCAATAAATCAAATCAAATTTTCATCCCCAGTGAATGCCCCACTAATTAAATTAATTCAAATTTCTCTCCAATGAGACGCAAATGAAATCCTTACTCCAGTAGAGCCCTCGAAAAATCAAACTAAATCAAATATTTATCCCTAGTGGATAATCTGAACCTATTTCCGTAGTGGAAGGTTCATGCACTCATCCTTGGTGGGTTATAAATCCTAATCCCTAGCGGATATTTTCTCCTTAAATCATCTCAAACCAACTCAAATCCTTATCCTCTATGGATAATCTAAACCTGCTTCCCTTGTGGAAGGTTCATATACTTGACCCCTGAGTGGATCCTTTCTTCCTCTCTTCTGCCCTTGACATAAGTTGAGTTGCATTGCACTAAGATCTTGATGTCATCTACATCTCGGGTTTAGAGGTAGATCATTTATGTTAGTGCTTGGGATCCTTTAAACGTTGTTGATCATCTTAGTTAACACCAATACGTGCGGTGTGCCTCGTTAATTACACCATACCTATTGAGCACCCTTTATTGACACTTTTGGAGTGAGTTCTCAACTTCCTCATCATACATATAGGGCTCTTGTAAACACTAAGAGCTCATTAGTCTTAAGACACTTCTAGTGATTAAGTTAACACTTAATCTAAGCCTAGAGACTTAGGTTAAGTGGAAGGTTCATATACTTGACCCCTGAGTGGATCCTTTCTTCCTCTCTTCTGCCTTTGGCAAAAGTTAAGTTGCATTGCACTAAGATCTTGATGTCATCTATATCTCGAGTTTAGGGGTAGATCATTTTTGTTAGTGCTTGGGATCCTTTGAACATTGTTGATCATCTCGATTAACACCAATACGTGCGGTGTGCATCGTTAATTACACCACACCTATTGGGCACCATTTATTGACCTCACTTTTTGAGTGAGTTCTCAACTTCCTCATCATACATATAGGACTCTTGTAAATACTAAGAGCTCCTTAGTCTTAAGACACTTCTAGTGATTACGTGAACACTTAACCTAAGCCTAGAGACTTAGAAGAATTAGCCATGGGAGTAGGTCATGCCTAAGGGACTTAGGAAGACTGGACTACCCTATAGCTCAAACCCAATCCTTGCTTCCTCCCTCAAACCAAATCTCAAATTAAAATCAAATTCAAATTCAAAAACTCTTCCTAAGCCCTTTGATAAATTACCTCATCGGAGCTAATGTCCATTGGTGGGATCGACTGAGGTAGCTTCGCTTAGTTGAGGCGAAGCCCTGTTGAGGAGCTTGGGCCTTGATTTGGGGTAGATCGCTCGATGGGCCAACTCATATACTCAAGAGCCTTGACCTTGATCGAACTATGGCTTCCAGTGTCTTTGGAACTCAAGGGATGATTCAAGTAGCCCCGAAGGAGTAGTTCATGCCTAAGGGACTTAGGAAGAATGGACTACCCTATAGCTCAAACCCAATCATTGCTTCCTCCCTCAAACCAAACATCAAATTCAAATCAAATTCAAATTCGAAAACTCATCCTAAGCCCTTTGAGAAATTACCTCACTAGACCTAATGTCCGGTGGTGGGATCGACTGAGGTAGCTTCGCTTAGCTAAGGCGAAGCCCTATTGAGGATCTTGGGCCTTGATTTAGGGTAGATCACTCGATGGGCCAAATCATGTACTCAAGAGCCTCAGCCTTGATTGAACTATGTCTTCCGATGGCTTTAGAACTCAAGGGATGATTCAAGTAGCCTCGAGGTAGAATGGAAATGGTGCACACACAAGGAATTGGAGTTTTATAGAGTGGAGAAGAAGTATGAATCGGAATGGGGATGCCCTATTTTGGTTTCACACATAGAGGGGAAATGCTAATCGAGGGAGGTTCGGGGTTATTGACCTCACTTTTGGAATGAGCTCTCAATGTCCTCATCATAGACCTAGTTCTCTTGTAGACACTAAGAGCTCCTTAGTCATAAGACACTTATAGTGATTAGGTGAACATTTAACCTAAGCCTAGAGACCTAGAAGGGTTAGCCATAAGAATAGGTTATGCCTTAGGGATCTAGGAAAACTTGCCTACCATATAGCCTTAAACCCAATCCTTGCTTCCTTCCTCCAAACAAAACCTCAAATCTAATTCAAATCCAAATTATAAATCAATTCTAAATCAAATGATTCAAACTCATGATCAAATCCAAATTCCAAAACCGTTCCTAAGCCCTTTGATTTTATCTTATGGGCTTAGCATTAACCAAATTCAAATCAACCCCAATTCAATTGATTTTCTCAAATATCCATTTAATCTCAAATAAGGAACTAAAGAATCCAACATAAAATAAGCCCTGCTTTACTCTTTCTTGTAAAGTAGAGGAAAGATTTCTGGTATATACGAAGTCTCATCTTTCTCAAAAGTCCTTACTAAGTTATTAGGTCCATTGTAAGGTGATATTTCCATCTTTCAAGATGGTACATCATATGTTAATGTCGTACCTAATCACTTCAATAAGTACCCCCTAAGATTTGTGTGGTGCCCTATGACTCCAAATTAAAACACCACATATATGTATATGTATGTATGTATGTATGTATGTATGTATATATATAGTATGTATGTATGTATATATATATATATATGTATATGTATATATGTATATGTATATATGTATATATGTATATGTATATATGTATATATATATATGTATATATGTATATATATATATGTATATATGTATATATATATATGTATATATGTATATATATATGTATATATGTATATATATATATGTATATATGTATATATATATGTATATATATATATATATATACATGTATATATATATATATATGTATATATATATATATGTATATATATATATATATATATATATATATATATATATATGTATATATATAATAAAAGAGAGAGAGAGAGAGAGAGAGCTAGCAGTCAAGCTTGAATTTATGATCGATAAGCTCAAGTTGAGTTTGAACTCTCTCACAAGCAAACTCAGCCCCCTTACACTTCTACCCAGGGGCACTAGCGGCACGTGCTCCACTAGCCCACCTACGGACACGGGATTTAGGGATTTAGGCATTAGAAACTCTCATCTTTCCTCCCACCCTCTGCACGCTTATGCTTATCTAAATCTCGTAAATACGTCAGTAAGCGTTCAAAATCCTCATTGTTATACTACTCAACCTTTGTTGCTGCCAATGTCACGTGACTCACCAACTCTCATGAAGTTAACCCTCATCTTTCCTCCCAGTCTCCCAAAGTCCTCACGTTTCTACTTGTCTAAATCTCATAAATCCATCTACGTATAACAATATATAGGGGCAGAATTAGCTATTCAAAACCCTTATCTTTCTACGGTCTTCCCTCCCACCCTCCTTCATGCACTTCTACTTCTCTAAATCCCGTAAATTTTCCTACCAATAGGATTTAGTAAATCTGAATTTACTTGAGAAAGTGGCTTTAACGGGATCACAAAAGGAATGGATTTAACTTGTTCAAAAATACAGTTTGGCTAGATTTATGTCAAATTCGGTTTATAACCTGCTCAAATCCTGCAGCCAAATATCCCCTTAAATGCCTCATCTCTTGGCCAACCTGGCCAAAACCTCTAGTGGCCTTGACTTGCTCCGTAATTGGACACGTCTTATCATGCATAATTTATGGAATTGGTAAATGGCTTTGTTTAGTTGTCAACATTATTTTTGAGTTAATTAATGAGCTATTTTTTGTTGGTTTAGTCTTAGAAGTTTGGATTGCTGAGTGTTCCACTCTTTTTTTTTTGTATCAGTCGTAGTGTTGCTGGAGTTACAATGATAAGTTTTCACTAAGTATCTGCCATTTTAACAAAGAAATAGTATTTTGACAGTTCTACTATTTATTTGATTGCATTTTTAGAGATTAAAAACAAATATTAACCAATCAACCATAACAGATTCACTAATCTATTTCAGCTTAAACTTGTGCTACATCTTGTGATGAACTACACTGAAGCTTCTTGATCCATGTGATAATATAATGTAAGAGATCTTAACTAGCTAATTTAATTAGCAAGCAAGTCAAAAAGGTTATTCACACAGGTTAGTGTGATCCTTAGATAATAGATCATTGCATCAAATTAGAACACATTAGTTTAGACTAACCAAGTTGATTATAATTGTGGTAGTGTGTGCGTTCAATTTTTATATATTTAAAATTCAAATTTTAATATTTTTTATATTTCATCTTAATATTTAAATCACATCTAAAAGTGTGCATGAAAAGGCATTTTATTTTAGATAAATTACTATTGGAAAGCTTTACATGCATTCCACACATTTTTTTATGTGTGTGTGCATATATATATAGTATTTTTTTATATATGAAAAGTGTATTTTATTTTAAAACAAGAGAATGATAATAGAATTTTTGATCTAATATTAAAGATTTAGATGTTATTTATAAATAAAAAAATAAGGTGTTAAATATATAAATACAGAAGAATTATGTGCTATGTATGTAATCCTCCTATTAATATTAGTGATATTTTTTACAAGATATAGAGATATTGGTGTAAATATATAAAATTTGTGATATGTATGTAATTTTTTTTTTAAATTCTCTTATATGTGAAATTTTAAAATTGAATGATTTTCCATTTATATGTCATATATGTGAATGGTATAAAGCTTCTTACATGAATGTTATGCAAATATGTCGGTTTGGTAATGATCCCTATTTTTGTATTGTGTTATTGAGATTTATGTTGTCTTAAACCTATTAAAATTTTTATGATTTAATTATTAATTATATTCTTTATATTAGGTGATCTTAGAGGAGCACGATATTCAGAAATATTTTTCAATGGAATAACTTTCACAATCAATTAAGTTATGTGAACATATATATATGGAGATATAGAGATATGGAGATATATTCTAAAAGAAAGATTGAACAAGATGACCTATATATTGAAAAAAAAAATGTGTTTATAAGTATTGAAATTGAATTGATTGTATAATAATTTTAAATATGAAGACTTAGTGAGAGAAGTTATAAATCATACGTAATATAAAAAAATTTATATTATTGTCAAGATTTAATTTTTTTATTTTATTATATGAGAGACTTTAATTTTTATTTTATATAAAAATAAATTATTTTTTTATCTTCTTGTGCCTCCTCTAAAAGGAGTTTCTAGATCCACCCCTGCTCCTACCCTAAGCTATCATCCCATCTTTTTATTCTTTTTCTATTTTTTTCTCTCATTAGAACCTTTTCTGATCTTTGTCTTTTGCATCAAGTTCATCTTCTAGGTTTGACAACTGGAGGCCCATCTAATAATATATATTATTGATCGTGATAAATCCATTTTCATTATTTATTGCTTCTTTCCAAAAATCATCGTCACGATATGATTGTTTTTAAAAAGTAAAATCATTTTCCATCAAGAAGGTACAAAAATTATAATCAAATTTATTGTTCATCCTAATCCTCTTTCTCGTTGGCTCAAATAAACAATTTAAAAATGGCTTTAACAACTGGAAAATTTAGAGAGTTTTCTACTAGAGATGATGACTAACAATAGTATTCTCAGAAAATCTTACTAAAAGGCTAACACAAATAATTAGAACCTGCTTTTCTTTTCCCCTACACATTAAGATATTTTAAGCAAATGGTTATACAAATAGTTGAATAAGGGAAACATATATCACTGATCTAATTAGCTTCAAAAATTATTTTTACATCAAATCAATTAACAGAAATCTGAACAGTCAGTTTAACTGGCAAATCTTTGTACTAATCCTGGCTAGCAAGTCAGAATCTACCCTTTTTATTCACATTTAATTCTCAATCTAATGGTTAATAATTTTTTTGTTAAAATTAAATTTATAAATTGTATTAAGATTAGCTTATAATCATAGATTTAAGAACTAGACCAGACAGTCCAGATGAACACATCCGATTGTATGGCTAGTCCGAACAGCCTTTAAACATAATGTTTTTTGAAACACTTTTAAAACAAACACTTAAATCTTGAACTATAGAAAATGTTGAAATTTGAGTTGGGTTATGGGAATGAGTAATTGGATTGGGTGATTTTAGCTCTGAAAATGTTAAGTGGACTTTAGAATGTGAGAATAAAAGAATAATATTTTATTTTTATTTTCATATTCTTATTATAAATTTATTTTATAATATAAAAAATATTTTAAATATATAAACTTATAATAATATTTTATAAATATTTTGCAAATTATTATTATCAATATTTCATAAAATTTTAAATTAATTTTTATATTATAATTTTTATATTCTTATTATAAACTATATCCTTATTGCAAATTATATTATTATTATAAATTATATTTATCTTTATAAATCTATATTATAAAAAAAAATTTAAATTTTTAAATATATTTAATATTATATCTAAATTTATAATATATATTTAATTATATCTTAATGAGCTTCATATACTGATCTTTAAATTTATAATTATTTAATATACTATTTGAGCATAAGTTCTATTTAATTTTCATCACATATTTATATTTTTTTCGTTATTTAAATTATGTTTAGATAATTATAATATTTATTACATCATTTGATTCAGCTCTCAATTTAACTCCACTCAACTTACTGAACTTTAAACTTTTTCTTTCTTCCAGTTTCTTATTCGGTCCAATTTTCACAATCATATTTTATATGATGAATTTTATATAAGATGGTAGCAAAGTAAGATTCAATTAATAATAAAAAGTTATACTACAAACACTAATGGAAAAAAATGATATTTATGATGGTTTCAAAATGCTTCAACAATGATTATAACATAGAAATATCTTACCAACAACTTTAAAATTGTTGCAAAATAACTATAATTTCTATCTATTGTTAAGCCCTTTGGCAGAAGTTTCATCAACAAGTAGGAAAGCTAATTCATGGTGATCAATGTTGACATCAAAATTATAAGCATCACAAATGTGACTTCATATTATAGTTTAAGTTGCCTTCTTATTATAATGAGTTGGACATGCTCATTCTATGATAGGTACACTTGACTAATATATACACACACACACACACACACACACACACACACACACATGAGTCTCTAGCTTATTGTAGAATTAATTCAAGCTTTACTTGCTCTTTGAATTCTATTATAGTCCTTCAATCATTCATAGATTGAATCTTACCTTAACTTACCTAGAAATATAAACTAGCCCACGAACCTAGCTATCTTGGATTAACCATTTAAATAACTATACTCTTTTGGCCTTAATAAGACACACATGAGGAGACCTTAGATTCATTAAAATTTAATCTTAAAGTCTTTCTTTTAATTAGACTAGCCTTTAGCTAGCTTTAGGATTGCCCAAACTTTGGCAAAAAACTAATTAATTATTGGGAACACAAGTGGTGCTATAATCATTATAATTTTTCTAGCGATTTAGTTATAATAATATGAATGTAATTAAGTTTTTATTGAAAGTACTAAGATGGATTGGTGATTTCGGAATAAATTTTCCAATTGGTTGACTAAACTTCTTTCATTTTGTTCCTATTAATAAATCATAAGTGAATTATTCAAATTCATAATTTGATTAGGCTAGGATTTTTTAAACCTTAATTTATCCTAAATAAATCAAATCAAGTTAATAGGACCCAAACCTTATGGTTTATAAAATTTAGAATTAATTCTCAATAATTGACCATAGATGAATTGACTTAAATCACCTCATTTATTGCAGTTAGTTTAGTTAATTAGTCCAATTTGCACAAATAGATCAAATTGAATTTTTTATGCTTAATTAACCCAATTGGTCAAATTAACTTAGATCAAAATTTCTATTTGATCTAAGTGGACTCTTCATACATAGAATTCACAGAATTGGCTCTTAGTTAGGCCAATTATCCCCCCAACTCAGTTAAACCAATATAGCCCAAGTGATCCCCTAAAGAAACCCACTAGGTTACTTAAAGTTTAAATTCTTAATGAGACCTAATAGATTAGACAAAACTCCTTCAATAAGTTTACCATATCTTTATTGAGCCAAATTAGGCCTTAATTTGTCCCAAGTAATAGAATATACCAAATTAAACTATAATGAATCCATATTTAAAAATTTTTAAAGCTCATTTAACTAAATTGACTTAATTGACCAATCTAACCATCTGAATAATGCCAATAAGTTACTCATGTGCTATTGAACTCAATTAACCATTGATTAACCTAATAAGACTCCTTCAAATAGACCCCATTTAGTTTTTCATTGACCTAAACTTATGTCCAAGCCTAGTTGATTATGTTAAACTTAAGACTTAATTCGAAAGTTTAGGACCATGCTTAGCCATCAAGATCATGATGGTGATTATTATAGTTTATGTATAGTCTATGGAATTCATGCAATAAAGCATAAAGGATTAGCTTATAACTAACATTATTGTTTTCTAAGTAATCACAATAACCCACCTGAGTTAATCGCAGCAACCGCAATAGCTTAGCCATGTAGCAATCCATGATTAAAAACTTGCTTAATAGTGGTTAAAGCAAAAAAGCATGGATTGAATTTTAGATATTTCTACAAACGCCTTATTTGAGCTTTAGTGAACTATTTAGATGTGATTCTAGTAGCTAAAGCCCTCTATTAAGAAGCTCAAAATTTGATCATGGTTTCATCGCCAATATATTCTAAGGAATCACAATAACATCCAGAGAAGATTATTCCTCAAATCGTCTCTTCAAGTTTAGAATCATATACCTTTGATAGACCTTAGATGGTATGGTTTTATGGGGAATTGATGGCATGACTTGCTATATAAATTTCTCCCATGGATAATGCCCATTCCCCTAAAGCTCTGACCGTTAAGTTTGTCTCAATTAACCCAAACTTATATTTTTGAATCCTTTAAGTTACCATTGACATGATAACTTGAACCTTCGGTTCAACACATGGCATCATAAAAAGGATTGTCTTTTCTTCCATTTAAATAGGAATCCATAACCTTGATTTCATGGAACTAGCAAATCTTATATACAAAACCCTATTTATCATATTTTAAAGATTTTTTTTTAAACTTTGTATAGAAAAATTTAGCAATCTAAATAAAATTAAACCTTGTCCACATATCTATTCAAGAAAAAAAAATGTTTACATTTCATTCTAAATAATTTAAATAAAAAAGTAATAATTGTTTTTTTAAAATTTATTTTGCTATTCAAGAATTTATTTAAGTTAAAAACTTCTTTAGACTATTAAATATATTAATTCAACCCAACAAGAATTTTGTTTTGGACATTTTTCCCTGTGATGATGTATGCTAATTATGACAGTAATGCTGTTACTCCTTATATTTCTGAAATATAGAGTAAAAAGCAGCACTCTATAAAACAGCAATCATGTTAATGGCATCACTATGGATATTCTGATGCAGAAAAAGTTCAGTAATTCTTTCAAGTTTCTCCATATAAACCGATGAAAGTTGGACATTATCCCATTAAATGATGGGCCAGTTTAATAATTCCATCAATATAAGCAGCTTGTACGTAGCTGCTCCTTTGTCAGCTATCGATCATTAATATACAGAACAGGTTGAATAAATAATATATTTGTGCAAAAGATTTCAATATTTTCTGGCTGCTTGGCAGTATATGCCGGCTTAGGCTGTGCTTTTTTTTTTTTTTTATTAATATATAGCTGATCACAGGCCACCACTTTCGTACAGGTCTCACCTTATGGAGCCACGTGGTAACATTTCTTACGTGGCAGACGGTGACGTGAGAGTTAGAGAAGGAGCTGCATTTTCATTTCATTGTTTTTTATTAATATAACGGTGTAAGGTCTCTATATTCAATAATGTTATGACGGTCAAATGATGAGCACTTAGATTATTTACTTTTATGAGTGAAGGAAGATAGGGAAACTTTTAAAGTGCTCGGGTTTAAATTAATATTAGCAAAATTAATTAATTAAAAAATTAAATTTACACTAATTTATACTTACGTGGTATGATTTAATTGTCTACGTTGCTTAAAATCGTATCACGTAAGCACGACTTTTTGCTTTCTTATAACCGTTTGCCATTGCACATAACTTTATAAATAATACTTAATAATAGGGCACAATTTCCTGTTTTAATTAAAAGAAACTCACATTCAAGTTTAATTTAGATCTCAAATTTCCTATTTAAAATTTTCAAATAATGGGTTACAAATTTATATCTTATTTTAGATATTAGGGGCATAAAAGTGTTGAACATGACATAGATGTTCAATTTGTTTACATTAATTTGTATTCATGTTCAACTCGTGGTTAAATTAGGCTCGTAAGGAGTGTGTTCGTGTTCAGGTCATGCTCGAATTACGCTCGTAAAGAGTCCCTTCGTGACTGGCCTAATATTGCTTGTGTTTGGCTCGTGTTCGAATAAACAAAAAAAACTTAGAAAATGTGAGTTTGTAGGATTTGAATGTGTGCCTTATTTTTACATGAGAAAAGTTCCAACCATAAAGTTATGTTTACCAATGTGAACAAATATTTAATTATTTCGAACTAAAAAAAAGCCGGATAAGAGCTATTCGTGAATAACACAACGAGCTTTTTTGATAGCCTCTTAAGTGATATAATGGTTGTAAGTTTGATAATAATAAGAAAACTTTTTTGTGTTCTTCATTACTTCCAATATAACTAAAATGAATATTTATTAAAATAATTATTTAAAATAATTAAATTATGATTAAATTAATAATTTTTACATTGAAGATTTTAATATTCTTTGCTCATTCAACTTTTATGTTTAATACTATATATTTTTAGTTTATTATATTAATTTAGCTTTACATTTAAACTTTAAAAAATAATAATTTTTTTAAATGAAATGAATTTATAATTTTTTTTAGAGAGGAATTAATATAATTCAAATACAATTCGTTACCTACTATACTTATATAAAATTTAGTTATTATCATATTTCTTTTTTATACAAAGATGAATTTATAATTTCCAAGCATAAAAAATTCAGAAAATTTAAAATATCTTTATAATATTAATGCTTAAATTTTATGATAGATAATATGACCAAATTAAATAACATCAACAAGATATATGTCAATGAAATTTGGAATCAAATTTGCATATATAGGCTAATTTCATATTTTTAGGATTGAATTAATGCTTTAATTATTCAAAAGATTATGTAAGATTCTTGTAATGTGGACATTAAATCTATATACTTGAACATTATAATTAGGCTGGCCAATTATAATTCAATTATAATAAGTTTTGTCTATGTGTTTTTAAGATTGGTTGTGTGATAGAAATTGAGATAAGAGAGTGATGAACAATTTTGATAACATTGACTTTTTCTTTTAGTCTTACACATATAATCCATTAACTGAATAAGGACCTCATAGGATTTTTGCATCAAGTTATGCAAATGATAAATTTATACAAACTAGCCTAGTTATAAAGGTTCATTTTTTGTCAAAAATTAATGTCAACATCACTAAAGTTTGTCATTCTTTGCATTGGTAATTAATTTCTTAAAAGAATTCAATAAAATAGGTGATTATTGAGGTAGGAAATTGCAAATTATTGTAGGATAAAAGCAAAGTAAATCTTAGTTTGGAAGTATGGAGATAACACTAATGATTCAATAAATTTTCTCTCTCTATAGCTATGTCAACCAATCAAAGATTCATGTCTAAGAAACAAGTAAGCAAAAAAAATTTTAAAAATTATATAACATTGTGTGTGATTTAACACAACTGATAGTGGTGTCAGAGATAACCAAAGTCCAACATTAAGAAAAGTTCTTCATCATAGTGATCTATCCCATTCATTGGATGACATTAACAAATGATTGTAAAACTCATATATTTAAATAGTCCTTCAATTGTGTAAAAAATTAAAGAGATATCAATATTTTTAAAGTAAACAATTTTAATCAATATTTTTAACAACCTTATATAAAGAACCAAAAGGTTCATATATGACTTGAGACCATAAGAAGCATTAACCAAAAATAATTATATGAGTTGTGCTGACCATATATGCAAAATGAGTGGATGATCACTAAAGGGTAGGTTTTAAATTGTCGATGTAGACTTTAAAAAAATTCAAGAATATTCAAAGAAAACCTTCAATTTTAGGTTAATGCAGAGCCTTATAATGATTAAAATTAAATAATAAAAAGAAAGAAGAGAGGGGTGATAAATACATAAGGAGAATGATGTGGTGTGTTTAACAAGATCTCGATATTATGGAAAGAAAGCTATTGTGTTGATAAACTTATTGACCACCCTCAATTCCTACATGTAATGATATAAAAAGGGGACATTATTGTCAAGCCACTGTTGTCTATGCAACATGTTCTCAGCTTTATAGAAAAGAGCTATGGGATAACATCATTCAACTTGGTTCTTCAATTCAGTTACCTTGTTTGATTGGAAGAGATTTCAATATGATTGCTAGCAATGAAGAAAAAAAATGTGGTGCAAACCCCAACTCCAAACCAATGACTGAATTTTTTGAATCCATCCTAAAGGTAGGCTTATGTGATGCTAGTTCCATTGGATGTAACTTCACTTAGAAGAGGGGAAAGTCCAAGAAAGATTGGATCTGGTACAAAATACAAACTGGAATACATAAATGCACGACACTATAATTTACCACTTATCGAAACTTACATTAGACCATGCTCCTTCACTAATAAATATTAAAGTAATCCCTTGACCTACATAATCCTTATTCAAGTTTTTCTAACATGTGGACACATCACAAAGATTTTATTCCTTTTGTTAAAAGAAGATGGATCCTAGACTACTCGGACAACAATTGGATAAGGCTATGGAGATTGCATAAACTAGCAATCAATGAATTCAAATTATGAAACAAATCTATTTTTGGGCTTTTGTAATTACAAATTAGTGAGATTGAGAATGAAGTCATCAAATGGGAATACAACATGCTATTTGATATAATGAATTAATTGAACTCGAACTAAAAGATGCAATGGCAAATTTGGAGGAAAGTTGAGAATGGAAAACTACTATTGGGCTCAAAAGACTTCTATGTTAAATTTTATTTAAGGAAGGTGGGAACACAAAGTTCTTTCATGCACTTGGTAAGAAAAGAAGATACCAAATCATCATTGTCAAAATGAAGAAGCAATAAGAGCACTGGTAACCAACTCTAAGAAAATTGAGGAATCTTCTATCTCCCACCTCAACAATGTCTTAGCACCCGAAAATATGCACACAATTATATAGGTGGATTAGGATCTATTTTTTACTCCTCAACATTCTTCCATTGATCTATGTACCATTTATAATGATGAATATATCAAGAAATAAAATTTCTCTTTCAATAAATATATGGTTGTAGGTCCTAATGGGTTTTCAAGAGGTTCTAACAATCTAATTAAGATATGGATGGAATATATTTCACTAAGACTTTCCAAGACTTCTTCAAAGTGGATCACATGCCAACCTGATTTTTTTTCAATAATCATTTAATCCCAAAGCAAATATCCAACCATAATTGGAACTCATTCAAACATATCAGCTTCTCTACAACCATTATCAAGATCATTAAAAAAAAGTGTGCAGCAGAATTCAAGATTTACTACTTGATCTTATCTCTCTAATTCAAAGTGATTTTTATTAAAGGAAAAGACATATGTGAAACCATATTTCTTGTTCAACAAGTCTTGAGACCTAGAAACAAAATGCAAAGGACATAATGTTGCAATTAAGCTCGATTTGCATAATGCTTTTGACACCATCAGTTGTGACTTTATCCACTAAGTACTAGCTACCAAAGGTTTCAACCCTAAGTCTTGTGTTATCATTTGGAAACTCATTGAAAAAAATCACTATTCTATCCTTGTAAATAGAACTAATTTTGGTTTTTTCAAATCAAAGAGAGGACTAAAATAAAATGAACCCCTCTCCCAACCATCTTCATAATTATAATGGGCAATTTCTCAACAATGCTCAACCAAGCATACCAATCAAGTCCTTCCATTCAATTTCACACAAAAGAAAGCCTACCTATTTCCCATCTCATGTTTGCTGATGATATTCTTATTTTTATAGTGGGTCAAGGAATTTATTTAAAAAGGACTTTGAAACCATCAAGAAATTTGAAGACATAACTAGAATGTGTTTCAACAAGGAAAAATCAAATATTTTCCTTAGCAAGAAAATCTCTAATGTGCACTCAAGATGAATCCAACACGTATTGGATTCAAAATAGCCAGTTTCCTACAAAAAAATCTTGGCAACTCCTTTTACATTGGAAGGTTTTAAAAAGTCTATTTTTAATGGCATAATTTCCAAAATACAAAATGAAAATTTTTCTTGGTATAACTGACTATTGTCCTTTAGGGGTAGACTAACACTCATCAAAAGCATTTTTAGCTCAATTCCTCCACACATTTTATTAGTCATTAACATGCTAACTAGCAAACAAAGAAGAATTGAATTTTTATTTAATACTTTTTTTTTGGAATGGATACAAGCGGATATCATTAAACTAGCCAAAGGAAATTGTGTAAACTAAAAGAGTAAGGAGAACTTAGATTTAAGTCTCTACAAGAGAGCACCTTTAGTAATGCAATGAATCATTGGATTAAGTTTAGATAACAAAGCACAATATGGGCCATGTTCATGAACAATAAATATTGTTTCCCAAATATAGTGCAACTAAATAAGAAAGATTCATTTTGTTGGAAAAACATGTTTTAGAAGTAAGGTTGAATTATTCATTATGTCCCAAATAGTGGAAGGGAGAGTAAATTCTGGCATCATAATTGGCAACATGAAGAGGTCATCTAAATACATCAGTTGGATCACACCAACAATCTAATGGTTATAGACATAATCCACTAGCAAGGTGATTCAGAAGTCTAGAATTAAAGAGAGTTGCTCAAACTATTAACAGCTAAAATCATAGTAGACATTAAACAAGTCCCAATTATCTTAAATAAAGACAAATGTGAAGACAAGGCCATTATCAACTTGGATAGCCAACCCTTTCTAAAGTTTTTTTAAAAGATGATATAATCTCCTACACCATTCATTTTGGGTAAACTCTAATGGCACTAATTTTGTAAACCTTATATTTCATTTTTTGCTTGAGTCTAATTAATAAGGAAAAAGGCATTCACTTAGTATCCAAATGCCATCATTACCCTAATACTAAATCTATAAATTAATTATTCTTGTACTATGATAAGATTGAAACAATTTATGGAATAATGGAATGACTATTTCACATCTATATATACAAGCAAGATTTAACTAATCCTATACAAATGTTGCTAGCTTGAAAAAAAATGAAAATGAGCATAACTAAACTAACCATATTAGATTCATAATCCTATCTTAGTATTCTGGTTTACTTGGCTGGACAGAAATGACTTTAAGCCTAATAAAATTAAGAAATGTCCAACAATCATTGCCTAACAAATGTGCACCTACCTATAGAAAGGCACAACGTAATAGTATCCTCAAAAATTATTATCTAAAGGGAGAAACTTAGATGAAAAATTTAAGACTTGAATGCATAAATCAAGTATCTAAACATCTACTATTTCCATTGGATTAAACCTCAATCTTCTTAGATGAAATTTAACTTGATGGCTCCTTTAAGAACAACATATACTTTGTTGGATCTAGAGGAGTTATAAGAGACTAGAATGGAAAAATTAAAATTATATTTTACAAACCATAACGAGAAATGGGCTTTGTATACTCTAAATTATGTGGCCAGTTGGTTACATTACAGATATCCTAAGTGTTCCACAACATTCATGTTTAGTTTGAAGCTTATTCCAAAACTTGACAACTATCTTCCACAAAAAGAAGCCACCCTTGTGGAATCTAAATTACATATAAGGAAAATATGGAGGATTAGCTCACAATTGACCATCAAACTTACATCTTTAGAGAAGGCAAAAAAAGTCATTGATTATTTAACAAAAGCAGACAAATGAGACTAGTCACCCACATTTCTTACTCCCAAACTAAAGATGTAAAGTATCTAGGGTGATAATTAGCTTACCCTTTATAAGAGGCGATATTTTGCAAATGTTATCTTTATATCAATGAAACTTTGGTTTTATGAAAATAAAAGTAAGTTAGTGAGTCAATAAAGTATAAAATGGAATTCAATATATTAGTGTCCATTAGTGGTCAAAATGGGTAGATATAAGGTAAGGTAAATATATGGTATATCTATGCAAACTCTATGCTCATATTTATACATTGATATATACATGACACATAATACATCTTAATGATCATAATATAATGAATGAATGAATAATAAGTGATTTAGCAACTAAAGTTGCAAAATTTAACTAATAAAAGAGAGCTAACAATGGAAGGCTCTACATAAAATATAAAATAAAATAAAATTTGACACTAGATAATGCCGAAGTTTGTGATATTTCCCAACATTACTCTTTGCCATTAATTAATTCACCTTTTGAAATGAAAATATTTTTACTTTTATAATGGTTACAAGTTCAACTACTACAAGTCATAAGAAGTTAAAGACAAATCCAAAGAGAAGAATTCCCTCTCTAGCATATGTGGAACCAATTGATGCTCTCATCTAATGTGGTGATAAGCTGATTTTCTTAAATATAATATAAATTATAAGGCCAAAAGTGGTAGAATGCTAAAGATATCAAAGGAGTACTTATGTGCATGCTAATAATGCATACAAAGTGAATCAAAACATTTGAAACTTTCCAATAAAATAGTTTAAATTCAGCATAGTGAATATTAAGTAAATTCCATTATTCAAATAAAAAAATTGTATCTATGTCTTCTTATAATTATATAAGGCCCAAATTTTTTTTAAGGGTAATTTCTTATTGATTTAAGATAGAAATCATTTGACCTTAACTTTAACTTGAACCAAATCATAACTTTTCATTCATTGTATCAACTATATATATAAATAATAAATTTATGCATATCACTACTTAGTGTATCTTTAACCTGAATTTTATGATATATATGATGTATACTTTGAGTAAATGAGAATACAAATCCTTTTAGAGTATAAAAGATATAAAGATCAACATGATCAAATAGTTTTTATAGTTTATACCTAATGATATCTTAAGAGTGACTCTAACCATTCAAGTAATTAATTACACTATTAAGGTTGAAAATTATTGTATGAAGAAAAATATCTCAATTTGTAGTATACTCAATTACTTAGCACTCAAAAATGTCTCTAAAGTTCTGATTGGTTATTATAATTTGATAAAAAATCCTTATAGTTATGTAAAATAAATTATATAATAAGCTCCATCTATAAAACATTCTAGATTACTTTATAAATTTTACATCATGTTAAAGGTACTTATCATTGGAATCCTATGTAAATGAACAATCTTGTAAAATAAAAAATAAATAAAATGTAAAATTGATAGATGCTTGTAATATAAGATTAAGTGTGATAACCTTGACAAATGATCAACATATAATAGGATAAATTTAAAGAATTACATAAAGCTAGGTAATTCATGGATGAAATATATTCTAAAATCTTCACATATAGTTCATGTGGAGTGTATAATTTTGAATTATGAATGTTACTTATTCACAACTGATATGTGTGAGATTAGACAAGAATGAGAATTGCATCTTCATTGATACTAGAATAAAATAAGATATTCTCCATCATGTGATGTTGAAGTGAGATTAGGCTCCTCATGAATTTATTTCTTAAAAAAAAACTTTTTTAAGTACAGACAATAGGATGTAAATAATTTTTTTTCATTGAAATAATTCAACACACTCATAATAAATGACATGAATAGTTAATAAAATTTTATAAATTATAAAATTATTTTTTAGCTTAAAATATATAATGGAATAAATATTCTTGATTAGTAGTGGGTACATCATGCATAAGAAATCAAAAACCTAATTATCAAATTCAAACATATGCTTAAGAATACAAAATAACTTTCAAATAAAATGGATAATTTTTTTCTCATGATGGGAACTAAGTTTTTATTTAGTGAAGAGATATTTAAGATACACATGATCAAACTATAGCATGCACTCACAACAAAGAATATGATATCACAATAATGTAGCATTTATAAGAAAATGTAGAATTAATAGTCATACATGCAGTAAAGTAGATGCTCATAATTTTAGAAGTTCTTTCTCATGGAAGAGAGTGATCCTCTTACTTAAGGGAACTATATAAACTAAAAATCAACACCAAACATTTATATAAGCCATCTTTTATTTTTAAGAATATTATTATTTATCTCATATTTTTCATGAAATTTTTGGATAAATACTCCTAAGAATGCTTTTGGATAATACAACCATGTCATCCATCATGCTTAACTATGGTGCTTTAATTAGGAGTCGTGTGGACACCATGCAAATCTTATGGGGTACTTATTGAAGTAATCAGGTGTTGATCTCACTTTTGGAGTGATGATTCAACTCTTCCATCATAGATCTAGGAGTCTTCTAGACAATAAGAGCTCCTTAGTCATGATACTTCTAGTACTAAGTGAACACTTAACCTAAACCTAAAGACTAAGAAGGATTAACCATAGGATTAGGCCATGCCTTAGGACCTAGGGAAACCTACCTAGCCTATAGCCTAACCAAACCCATGTCTATCTCCTTCACCTAAATCCAACCTCAAATCAATATAACCAATTCCAATTGAATCTTGATCCCAACTCAAATCCTAAAACCAAAATCAAATTCATCATAACCTAAATCTGAGCTTATGATTTAATCATTTGGAGTTAGCCAAAATTCCCTTCAATTCAAACCAAATTTAATTATTTTATCATAAATCAATTCAATCTATCAATCACCACTTCAAGCCACACCAAAATCTATAATCAAATCAATCAAACCAAAATTAATTCAATCAACCTAACCCTTTTGACCTAAAATATTCAAATGAGCCAAAATCCAATTAAACCTAAATCAATTGCAATCAAAGCTATAAACCAATCTCAAATAAATATTCAAACTCAACTCAACTTAATTCAACTTAAAATCCAACTCAATTTTCCCAATTGGTCCACTTAACCCAAAGTGACCAATTTGACCAAATTGAATCAAACTCCAATCCAACCCAAATTGGATTGAACCAACCCTTCAAACCTTCTCTATGATGATTATTGATCATCTTGGATAGCCTAATTATAATCAATTCAATTCAATCAAGCCAATTGACCCATTTAGGCTCAGTTAACCCAAAGTGACCTAAAGGACCCATTTGAGCAAAATCTCAATCCAACCTAAATTGAACTGAATCAAACCAATCAAAACCTCTTATGATGATTATTGATCATCCTTGATTGATCAATTACAATCAATTGGGTCAAGTCAATTTGATCAATTGATCAAGTCAATGCACTTAACCTACATGAGGCAAATGAACCAAATCTCATCACACATCAAATTAAATAAAACCATGGATTCATACCAACCTAAAATCAACCCTTGAATATGACTTAACCATCAATTGAGCCAAACCAAACCAAATTTATCCCTTTGACCTAAGTTGACCTAATTTGACCTAAAGGCCAAATTGGGTCAAATCAAAGTCCAATCTAAATTGATTCAAACCAATGACTCAAATTCATTCCAAATTGATTGAGCTTGATCAAAGTCTTGGTTGAACCCAATTGACCTAATTAGCCCAAATTGACCTAAAGGGTCAATTTGGTCTAAATAATTTTTAAACCTAAATTAATTGAAATCAAAGCCTATAATCATCTTCAAATGATCAATTGAATATGAACCAATGCCTAACCCAAGCCAATTTGGCCAATTTGGCCAAATTGGTCAACTTGACCCATTTGACTCATTTGAACCCAAATGGGTCAAATCCAAATCCAAACCAAATTAAACTAAACTAGTTAAACCAAAATACTCCAAATACTCATTTGAACTTGAATCAATCCTTAGTTTAACTCAATTTGACCAAGTGGTCAACTTGACAACCTAGCCCAATTTGACCTACATGGATCAAATTGAGCCAAACACATTCAAACCAAGCCCGAACCCATTGAAACTTGGCATGACCCATCCTTGGCTCACCTTAGGTCAGCCATAATCCAATCCAACACACAATGAACTCGAATTGACCCATTACCCAATGGGTAAAGCCTCCCACATGAGATAAAACCCCATTTTGGATGGTCAAACCCACTCTCTCCCCTTGGCAGCTATCCTGAGCTCCAAATGGGCTCAAGGACCACTAGCTTACCTGACCCAAAGCTATTTGGGTCTTCATGAGATAAGTGGAGGTGAGCTAACCTCTCCAAAGCCATTGGAACACTTGGAAGCCAATCCATCCACTTCAGCCAAGGACAGCCACTCCTCCACTCAAATCGAGCCACTTAAATGATTCTTTGCCACCCACGACCACCTGCGATGGCTAAATGGTCACAAGAAGCCAAACCAATCCTTTATTTGATCTTGATCAATTCAAAACCAGGCACTTGGACTTCCTTAGAGAGAGAGCGCAATGAGACAAACTCCCCCAAGCATGTTTCCAAGCTTTCTGAGCCTTCCCATCATTGAAGATGATGAAATCGAGCCCGGCCAAAATAGAACAAGGCTCAACTCTATCTAACTCCACCAAACTATGGTTTTCAAATTAACTTCACCCACATGTTCACCATGCTTCGGCGAGGTGAAATGAATCTTCTCCCGAGCGATTCGAGCATCGGAGACCACCAAAAGCATAACTCTGATGTGTTTTTAGCAATGGTTGATCCACAGAGCTATAAGTGAGGAATCAAGGTGCCATCTTCTCAGTAGGGCTTCATCTCTTCAAGGTGAAGTTACCTCAATTAGTTAGTCACCGGTCCGAAGCTCTAGTAAGGTAAATTCTGGCAAACTGAGCTTTTCTCAAATTTTTTAGTCCTTTTGAAGAAATGTTAATGTTATGTGTTTCCCATCATTATATCCTTCTACATCTTTCCTCTGAACGTTTTGGTTCAATTTTGACATCTCAATGCTCAAGTTCGGATCGAAGGAGAAAGGCTGAGTGTCCTTCATCACTGGGATGATAGATCATCCATTGCCGTTCTCATGTGATTGAATGGATGACCATGATTATTCAATTATATTTAATAATATTTATTCCCTTAGGAACCATGGGATTAATCCCTATCCGCCTAATCTTGGGGATGGGGATGGTCCACCGCCACGTGCCTCATTGGATGATTTAAATAATCAATCCCATGATGCCATATGGAAAGCATGTCCATGTTAGCAATCTGTGTGGTGTTGATTGGATTAGGCTAATGAAGGGTTAATAATCCATTTTAATGGACAAAACTTTAAAAAATTATAACTAATTATAAATAAATCAAAAAATACAAATAAATACTCATTGAAAGTTAAAATAGAGAAAATTTTTATTAAAATTATTTCCATTTGATTTTAAATAGTAATTAAAGTTTAATTTGGTTTGAATGTATACTTAATTAGCTTAATTAAGCCTTAATTACTTGGGCAATTAATTCCAAACTTGGTGTGTTAGTTTAGTGGGATGACCTCTGCCTCCCATGATTTTCTTGGAATTTATTACCTTGGTAATTAGGAAAATTGATGTTTCAAACCTTAATTATCCCTTTTACTTAATTTAATGATTAATTAATATTCTAAATAGCAAAAAAGTTAATTAACTTAAGCTCATTAATCATTGATTAATAGTGAATGGATGAGGAAGAGTGGTTAGGGCCTCTTTCTTAATCTCTTTTCCAAATTCATTCCATTAAAGAGAGTTATTTAGTGTGAGAATTAATTAAGTATTTAATTAATCAATTAAGTGACTAAATCAAATCAAATTGGAATATTAACCACTTCAGATAATTAACAATGAAATTAAGAGTTCTTATTTATGTGTTTAATAACATAAAGACCCTTTAAGTAAATTATGATTAACCCATAAGTGTGGAAATATCATATAAGTACTTAATAAGATTCTTTAACTTTATTAATCTCTAATTATAAGCCAATTGCTTTAGATCCTTTAGGGGCATTGCAATTTTATTTTCTCATGTATTCATATCATTTGTGGCTCATGATTAAATGGTTAATTAAGTTAAAGAAGCATGAAAAATAGTAATTAAATGATTTGCTTAATGATTTAACTTAATAAATTCAAAAAATATATCTAATTATCTTTCCTTAAATAAGTCAAGATCACCAACATGGGAATGGAATTAAAACAACAAATGACAAGTTCTCCTCTTCAAGTTCAATCCAAACTCAAAATCAAATTAATAAGAAGCTTTGGTTTTCTTTAAGTAATTTTATTTGATGTGATTATCCTTAGGAATTAGTACGGTTGGATGAATCACATGTTTATGTTTGGCTATCATTTTCAATCACTTTAAATATTGTATGTCATGTTGTTTCATATATTCATCTTTTCAAATCTAAATCAATTAAATAAAATTTATTTATGTAAGCTTATATGTGTTGAATTAACTTATCATATGTGTGGCTATAATTACTATTAAATCCAAATTTATTTTTCAAATTTTGTAAATTAATATGATATTTGGGATGATAATATTATATATATATATATATATATATATATATATATATATATATATATATATAGCTTAAGTATGTGAAGTGAACCTCTATTTCCTTCATTCATATATAGATTTACATAAGTTTGAATGGTAATGGGTATATAGTCTGGACATCTCGAGAATACGAGGCTTTAAGTAGCCCTAAGAGGTCATTTGATTATCTTACTTCCCTAGTTAACAAAGGCACATATCCATTTGATTTCATTCTTATGTATTTTGGTATTAGAATTTGGATAAAACTTTAATTCATATATATAAATAATTCAATTAAATAAAATATAATCTTTTGCATGATTTTTATTCTTCTAATTATGTATACATTTATATGTATTTAAGATAGCAAGTATATAGTCTGGACATTATGGGAATAAGAGGCTTTAAGTAGCCCCAAGGAGGTCATTTGATTATCTTACTTTCCTGGTTAACAATGGCACATACTTGCTTATATCTTTTATACATGTGTATGCATGTTTAATTAAAGAATGAAAATTTCCTTTTCTATTAAAATACATGCATCCATAATCATCTGTCATGTTAATGTATATAGTATGAATATCCTGTGAATACGAGACTTTAAGTAGCTCCAAGGAGGTCATTTGATTATCTCACTTCCCTGGTTAACAAAGGCACGTACTTATTTGATTTCATTCCTATGTATTTTGGTATTAGAATTTGGATAGAGTTTTAATTTATATGTATAAATAATTTAACCAAACAAAATATAAGTTCCAAATATATGTATTCATCATTCAAGTGTGCTAAAACATGTTATATGTATAGATACACTAAGGATTGAATCATATGCATGTTATAAGTGATGGAAAAGATTGGTTCAACATGTGTTATGTGATAATAATTCAACTATATTAATCTTGAGATGCCATTCATATTGAATAAAATTATTTAAGGTTAACCTAAACTTAGGATTAATAAAAATGTTTAATAAGTCATTCACTAAAGAGAACTAAACCAAACTAATATGCTTTAGAAAGTGGCTTAAGGTAGGGATGAAATGGGTAAGCTCCTTTCTTCTCTTTATAACACTCAGATGCTAAGTATAAATTAAATGAAACAAAATGCAAAAAAAATATAAATTAAAATTTGTAAATCATTTAAACAACTTGAAATAAAACCAACCTTTAAGTTAAAATTATTTTTTTCAAAATTTAGAAAATCATAACCCAAATGCTTAGTAAGACATACTACAAGAAGCCTTAACACACATTAGAATTAAGCCAACACTTCTAGTCCTAAGTTAAGACGGTGTATCTATAGAGGATTATGTTATGTCATTATTAGCCTAATTATGTTTTCTATAGAGGATTATGCTTAAGGGGTTAAAAATAAATGTAAATATTCTTTGTAGGTTGCTTATGCCCCTAAGCATAATCCAAGTTAGAATAGGTGGGCTTGGTTACCCATATGCAGGGTACTAAGTCCAAATTATAAATATAGCTGCTTGGGATTGTATGCATGTTTAGCTAACCTTTATTTTGCATGTGTTGTTAGATTTACTTTTCTTACATAAATATAATTTTGTAATATAAATTAAGATTAGTGTTATAGGGGATTAAGATGAGCAGTGGCTAGAAGGCTTAGTCCTAGGATGCCCTATGATGCCTTTGGAGCACAATCAAATCAAAAGAAAGAGAATGAGGACATGAAATAATGAAGAAGTGAAGACCCTCATATCATGTAATTCAAATTATAATTGTAATTATTCTTTTATATTTCGAGTTGTATAAGGGTAGAGCTCGGCTATCCATATTTTCTCTTCGGGTGTATACATATCATAACGAATTTTTTTATTCTTTTATGGTAGTCTATAAAATTGATTGATGTTGTGTTTAGATTGAGCAATAGTTTGCATGATTTTCATAGTTTCTTTATGATTGAAGTATTAATGTGTGTCCTGGATGTGATAAAATTAATTTTTCTACCCAACTAACAACACATCACTAAAATTTAAAATAACTAATAAGCTCACTATAAAGCTTAGGCTATAAATAAAATAATTAAAAGATTTAGTAACCCCATAGCTATATAATTGTATGTCTCACATCATGCATGTCATATTCATTCTTTGAACATGGGGGATTTTCATCCTTGTACGATAGGGAAATGCTTGACCTGTGAGGGCATCCCTTGTGAAGGAGAACACTCTATTCTTGTTAATTTAGCAAACAACCCTATTTCATCATACATTTAGGCATAAAATATCATAAGCCTTTGTCCAAATGAATGTGTCAAAGTAATATAAAATTTGACAACACTTTGCATTTAGATAAAGTCATGTGTTTATATCACTCATACTTTAGTCTCTTAAGGAGTGGATTTAGGACTTTAGTCTACATTAAATAATTAGACTAACCATCTTGCAATTATAAGATTAAACTACATGATTTTAAATCATAGGAAGTGTTAGTTGGAGGCCACTCTAGGTGATTGTAAGTCCAGAAAAGTCGGATGGGTTTACCTTTTCTTGTGGAATAGACCATTATGTCTCCTTTTGCTTGGATTTAGGTCATGCTTTTTTGTTAAAGCTCCCTAAATTTAAGATTCGAGATTATCATTTCCCTCAAGCTACAAGCATACATTCTCACCTCTAAGGCATTTTCACAACCTTGTGTTGATGGATTATAAGCCCTAGCGATCTATAAAACTTCAACTCAAACAAAATAAGCCCTTTTACTTTCAAACATATAAAACCTCACCATAGGGTAGGTTGGAATGCTCACTAGGGTTCCTAGTATCATGAGCATTTCTTACTTATCTTTCTTTGGATTTCAAAATAAGTCTTTCCAATTGAGAAATCCCATTTGATCCTCCAAAATAACCAATCATTTGATAGTCTTAACCTTGAAATTTTTAGATATCATAATTGCCTACTTTAATCGAGAGTTTTCTTAGAAAATTTTATTTCCTGGGATATAATTAATTATGGAGGCTTACCTCCATAGGTAACTTAAGAACCCAGCTTAAAATAAATACCACTTTACTTTTTCATTGAAAGTAGGGGAAGAATCTCAAGTACATATGAAGGCCCATCATGGCTTAAGAGTCCTTATTAGGTGATTAGGTTCAATGCAAGGTAATGTCTCTATCTTTCAAAATAGTACATCATAACTTAATGTCATACCCGATCACTTCAATAAGTACCCTCTATGATCTGTGTGGTGTCCACCCGACTCATTCAAAAATAAACACCACATCGGGTATGACATTAAGGTATGATATACTATCTCAAAAGATAGAGACATCACCTTATGATGGACCTAATCACCTAATAAGGACTCCTAAGGCTGATAAGTCTTTGTATATACCAGAGATATTTCCCCTACTTTACATGGAAAAGTGAAAGCCGAGTTTATTTTATGTTGGGTTCTTTAATTCTATGGAAGAAAGCTTTCATAGTTAATTACATCCTAAAAATAGAGATTTTTTAAGAATACTCTCGATTAAAGTAGTCAATTATATCTCCAAACACTTTAAGGTTAGACTACAAAGGATTAGATATTTTGTAAATCAAGTGGGAAAGTTTAATTTAGAAGACTTATTTTTGGAATCCAAAGGAGGATAAGTAGAAGCACTCATAATACTAGGAAGCCTAGTGAGCACTCCAATCTATCCAATGGTGTGGCTTTATATGTTTGACAGAGAAAATTTGCTTTAATTTGAGTTGAAATTTTTATTAGAATACTAGCGCTTATAATCCATCAGCACAAGATTATGAAATGCCTAAGTGGTGAGGATTTATACTTGTACCTTGAAGGAAATAAGCAACCTTGGATCTTAAATCTAGAAGCTTTAGCACAAGCTAAAAGCACAACCTAAATTTAAGTCAAAAATGAGACATAATAGTTTACCTCTACAAGAGAGGGTAAACCCATCCCAACTTTTTTGGATATACAACCACCTGGAGTGGCTGCCTAACACCTCATATGATTCAAGATCATATAGAATGGTCTTTTATAACTGTAAGATAGCTAGGTTGTTATTTAGTTAAGAAATGAAACTAAAGTCCTAACTCACTCCCTAAGAGACTAGATTATGACTTCCATGAAGACATGATTTAGACTAAATGCACAAGTTTACAAATTCTTTATCTCATTTTAACACATAAATTTAGGACAAAAGATTAGGACAATTATGCCTAAATGCATGATGAAATTAGATTGTTGGCTAAATTAATGGGAAGAGGTATTCTCCACTACAAGGGATGCCCTCACAGGTCAAACATTCCCCTATCGTGCAAGAGTGGAGACCGTCCCTATTCAAGAGTGAAGCAATATATTATGCATGATGTTAGAACATTCAACATTTAGCTAAGGGTTGTTAAATCTTTTAATTATCTTGATTATTATAAAGTTATGAGTTATTTTAAAATTAAATTATAGGTTATTAATGGGAGTAGAAAAATTATTTTTTAAGATTAATTAACTCCTAATCCGCCGCCACGCTACCCGACATGGTAATGCTTTCCACGCTGCCGGGATAGTGACTTAAATCGTTCGACGTAAAATTTAAGTCAGCAGTAGTAGGTGCACTTTCATCCCTACCGTTCGATCTTAGATCGGACAATGAAGATTAATCCCATGGATCTTAACATATTAAGTCATGGTTGTCCATTCAAAGCATGTGAAATGGGTGGCATATTATACTTCATCCCTATAGAAGACGGACACCTTCTGCCCTCCTCCATTCGATCCAAGCTCACTGGAGCTTATGAAGCATCGAGATTGACTCTGAAATGTTTAGAAGAGATCTAATGAGACCCTATGGTAGAAATCGCATAAAATTAAAATTTCTTTCATAAAATACCAGCACCTAAGAGGATTTCTACGATTTGCTAGAAACTTACCTTGCCTAAGCTCAAGACTAGCAATCAAATGAATGTAGTAGCTTCATTTTGAAGAGAAAAGCCCTATTGAAAGCTCGTGAGTTGCCACCTCGCCAGTAGCTCTATAGACTACTATAACAATTATCAAAGTTGGTCAAAGAGTGGTCTCCGGTGCTCGGATCGATCGGGAATCGATTCATTTTAGCTCATCGAAGCTTAGGGAAGGTGTGGGAGAAGTTAATTGAAGTTTGGTGAGGTTTGAGTGGGGTTTGAAGAATAGAGGGCTCATTTCATTTGACTTTGGTCTCTAGTGATGGGTAGCTCAAGAGGGATCGGGGACAATGGTGTTTCAATTTGGATGTTCGTGTTGACATCACACAGTTCTTATGGGGTACTTATTGAAGTGATCTAGTATGACATTAAGTTATGATGTATCATCTCAAAGATTAAAACATCACTCTATAATGGACCTAATCACCTAATAAGGACTCCTAAGGTGTGATGAGTCTTTATATGTACTAGAGATCTTTCCTCTACATTACATGAAAAGAAATCGCAGGGTTTATTTTAAGCCGAGTTATTTAACTCCCTATGGAGGAAATCCTCCATAGTTAATTACATCATAGGAAATGAGATTTCTTAAGAAAACTCTCGATTAAAGTAGTCAATCAATTATCTCCAAAGATTTAAGGTTAAGACTATCAATAAATTGGTTATTTTTTTAAAACCAAGTGAAAATGTTCAATTAAAAGACTTATTTTGGATTCCAAAGGAAGACAAGGAGAACTCATTATATTATGAAGCCTAGTGGGTACTCCAACCTATATTATGGTGAGGCTTTTATATGTTTGAATGAGAGAGGATTTGTTTTATTTGAGTTGAAATTTTATTAGAAAATTAGGGCTTATAGTCCATCAATATAAGATTGTGAAAATGCCTAAGAGGTGAGGATTTATGCTTATAGCTCAAGGGAAACAAGCAACCTCGGATCCTAATTCTTGGGAGCTTTAGTACAAGCTAAAGTGTGACCTAAATCTAAGCAAAAAGGGGACATAAGGGTCTACTTCCATAAGAGAGGGTAAACATGTTCTACTCTTCTAGACTTACCACCTAGAGTGGTCGCCAACTAACACCTCCTACGATTCAAAACTATTTAGTCCGGTCTTATAAAATTATAAGATGGCTAGGCTTATTATTTAATTGGAAAGAGACTAGAGTCCTAAACTCACTCCCTAAGAGACTAGAGCATGATTAGCATGAGCATATGACTTAGTCTAAAATATAAAATTTTATAAATTTTTTATCATTTTGACATGATATTTTGGACAAAGGCTTTAGATATTTTATTCTTAAATCCATGATAAGATTTTATTATTGGCCAAATCAAAAGAAAAAGATGGTGAATCTCCATCATAAGGGGTTGCTCTCATAGGTCAAGCTATCCCTAAAGTGTCGAAATGGAGGTCCTCATTTTTATAAGAGTGGTATAATATGACATGCATGATGTTAGCCATACAACATATAGCTAAAGAGATGCTAAATATTTTAGTTATCTTGATTACAATCTAAGCTTTAAAGTGAGGTTGAAAGTTATTTTAAATTTAATTATGAGTTGTTAATTGGGTAGAAAAACTTAATAAATCTTAAGAGCCTACAACATCCAGGCCACACATTTAAACATCAATCACTAAGAAACTATGAAAATTATGTTATTCTAGTGCAAACTAAACACAACAATAATCATTTGTATAGACTACCATGAAAGAATAAGAGGTTGATGTAGGTACACCCGAAAAGAGAAAAGTTGCTCTATACATTTGAACCTACATTGTCTTCATTATTCTTTCTTCTTTCTTCTTCCTTATTTTGATTTGATTTACTCCAAAGCATCACTGGGCACCCTAGGACTAAGCCTTCTAGCTACTCCACATCCTAATCCCCATAGACTAATCCTAATTCCTATTATAAAATTATATTTTTATGAGAAAAGTGAATCTAGATACACCTGCAAAATAGATATTAAACATACATACAATCCCAAGAATTATATTTCATAATTTGTACTTAGCACCCCATACATATGTAATCAACCTACCTTTCATAATGTATATTATGCTTAGGGGCATAAGTAACACAAGTAGAACATTTATAATTATAATTACAGCGGCCCCATAAGCATAATCCCCTACAAAAAATAATATTTTAAGTTATCAATGGCCTAACATCTAGCCTACGATCTACATCCCTAACATCTAGTCTAAAATATTACATCATAAAATAAAACACATCATCATTATATACACCATCTTAACCTAAACTAGAAGTGGTGACTTAGCATTCTAATGTGTGTACTTAGGCTTTATGTGGTATGTCTTAGCTAGGCTTTTGAATTATAATTTTCTAAGTTATGAAAATTTTAATTTAACATGATGATGGTTTCATTTTAAGTTGTTTAGGAGATTAGTTAGTCTTAATTTGTATTTTTGTTTATTTCATTTGATATACTCTTAGCATCTAAGTGTTATAAAGAGAAGGAGAAGGCTTAACCTCTTCATCCCTACCTTAAGTTATTTCCTTAAAGAATATTTTTATGATTTAGTTTCTTTTAATGAATAATTTATTAATTATTTTATTAATCCTAAGTTTAGGTTAACCTTAAAGAATCTTATTCAACATGAAAGGAATCTTAAGATTAATGTGATTGAATTACCATCATGTAGAATATGTTGAACCATTCCTTTTCCTCACTTATAACATGCATATAATTTAATACTTAGTATACCTATATATGTAACATATTTCAGCACACTTAAATGATTATGAATGCATACATTTGGTAGAAAAGAGGATTCTCATTCTTTATTTAAATACATATACACATGTATATAAGATGCAAGCAAGTACATGTCATTATTTAAACTAGGAAAGTGAGATAATCAAATGACCTCCTTGGGACTACTTAAAGCCTCATATTCTCGGGATGTCCATACTAAATACTTGCTATCTTAGATATATATGAATGTATATACAACTATAAGAATGAAAATCATGCAAAAGATTATATTTTTGATGAGTTTTTTATACATGTAAAGTAAAGCTCTATCCAAATTCTAATACAAATATATATGAATGATGAAAGTAAATAAGTATATGCCTTTATTAACCACAAAAATGAGATAATCAAATGATCTCATTGGGGCTACTTAAAACCTAGTATTCCTGGGATCTCCATACTATATACTTTTTATCATTCAAACATATGTAAATCCATATATGAATATAAGAAAGAAAGCACTACCTTCACATGCTTAAGCTATAAACACATGCAAATCCTATATATATATTCATAACTACTATCACTCAAAATGTTATTATCAATTTATAACTTTTGAAGAATAATTTTGATATTATTAGTAATAATAGTCACACATATAATAAGAATAGATCATCACATGCAATTTTTCCTAAGTAAATTTCATTTAATTTTGAAAATATGAAAGCATGATATCACATAACATATAAAATTTAAGGTGATTGAAAAGGAATAGCCAAACATCTCCATATAATTCATTCAACTACACTAATTCCTAAGAACAATCACATTAAATAAAATTGTTTAAAGAAAACCAAAGCTTCTTATTAATTTGATTTTGCATTTTAATTGAACTTAAAGAGGAGAGAGCATTTGCTACCTTCCATCCCATTCCCATGTTGGTAATTTTAATTTGTTTAAGGAAAGGTAATTAATTGGTTTTATAATTCAATTAGGTTGAATCATTAAATAATCCATTTAATTATCCTTTCTTATCCTTCTTTAATTTAATTAATAATTTAATCATGAGCCACAATTGATATGCACATGAGGAAAATAAAATTGCAATGCTCTTAAAGGACCTAATGTAATTGGCTCGTGATTAAAGATTAAAAAGATTAAAGAATCTAATTAAGTACTTTTATAATTTTTCCCATACTTATGGCTAATCATAATTTCTTTAAGGGTATTTATGATATAAAACACATAAAAAGGAACCCTTAATTTGAATGTTAATTATCTGATTTGATTATCATTTTTATTTGATTAAATTGTCCATTAATTACTTAATTAATTTCTTAATCAAATCATAAGTGAATTAAAACCTCCATGGAGAGATAATTAGGCAAATGGCTAAGAAAGAGGCCTTAATCATTAACCCCAATCAATCTCATTATTAATAGCCACTAATTATCATTAATCATTGAAATTTCAATCTTTAATAAATTTTAATTAGGGCTAATTTGATTAAGGAGGGTGATTAAGGTTAAGATTTCAAATTCCCCTAATTACCTAACCAATAAATCCCCAAAAAAATATGGGAGGTAGAGGACATCCCAAGGAATCAACATGCAAGTTTGGGATTAGATGCCCAAGTAATTAGGGCTTAATTAAGCTAATTAAAGAAACATTCAAATCCTAATTAAGCTCTAATCACTCTTTAAAATCAAATGAAATTATTTTTATTAAAATATCGTCTATTTAACCTTTCCAAAATATTTTATTTATATTTTAAAATTATAATTGTTATGATTTTATGAAGTTTAAGGGTAATTAATCACATTTTAAACCTTAGTTAATCTCTAATCCCATTGATGTCAATGCGAGAGGCTAATATGGTAGCACTTTCATGTGGCACCACGAGAATGGCCACTTAAATCATCTCACATGGTAGTTGAGTCAGCGGCGGCAGATGAGCTTTCATCCTCACCATTTGATCTAAGATCGGATAGTGGGGATTAATCCGATGGATCTATAGGAATTAAATTGAATAATCTAGCAGATTAATCACAGTCATCAATTCTAATCATGCAGAATGGACGACAAATGATCTGTGATCCCCCGAGTGATGGAAGACGGGCACCGTCCGCCCTCCTCTGCTCAATCTAAGCTCATCAGAGCTTGTGAGGCCTCTGGATTGACTTCAAAAGCTTCAAGGAAGAAATCTAGATGGATCTAATGGTGGAAATCATGTGACAACACAAAATGTTTCACAAAAGACCAACTCCTAAGGCTTTTTCTACAATTTACAAGAGTTTACTTTGCTGAAGTGCAAGATCGATGGTCTATCGACCAAGGTAGCTTCATCTTGAAGAGATGAAGCCCTACTGAGAAGCTCACACTTTGATTCTTTATCGATGGCTCTATCGACCAAGCACGCAAGAATCCTTGTCGGAGTTGGTCTTTGGTTCATCTCTGGTGCTCAAATCGATCAGAAATAGATTCATTCTTGATCGTCGGAGCTAGGGGAAGGTGTGGGTGAAGTTAATTTGAGAATGGTTGAGTTTAAGTGGAGTGGGATGGAGTGGATGCTCTATTCCTCTCAGGTTTGGTCTCACCGTGATAGGGAAGCCTAAGGGAAGTTGCAAAAATGCTCGGGAGGCTTGTCTCGACTCACTTAAGCTCTAAGAATGCTTCGATTGTGTGTGGATCGAATGGGGAGGAGTAAACTCTCCTCCCCTTAAACCCAATGGATCAGATTAGCTCTGCCATGGGCAGACATCCGGCTGGCGTAAGTGGTGGGACTTCAGAGGGATACTGATGTGGCTTGATTTGAGTGGGTGAGTGAGGGAAAGTGGGCTGACATGGCTGAGATGGAGTGTCCTTGCTTTCCTAAGTGTTCCAATGGGAGGAAATGGGTTAGCTCACCTACCTTGACCTATGTCTAACCCAACCAACTTTGGGTCAAGTCATCCGTAAGGTCAAGGGTCCAAACTAAGCTAAGGGTGTTTTCCAAGTGCAAAGGAGGGTGTTTGGCCATCCCAAAATTAGTTTTTTTATCCTATGGAGTGCTTTACCCAATGGGTAATGGGTGAATTTGTGTTTGGTTTAGGTTGGGTTTATTTGGGCTGACCCATGGTGACCAAAGGATGGGTCATGCCAAATTTGAGTGGGTTTGGGCTTGGTTTGATTGGGTTTAGCTCAATTTTTGGCAAAGGTTGGGTTAAGTTGACCAATAGGCCAAATTGGGTCAAATCATGGGTTGATACAAGTTCAAATGATGATTTGGGATGTTTTGATTTAATTAGTTTGATTTGATTTGGATTGGATTTGAATTTTATTCATATTGGTTCATATGGGTCAAATGGGCTAAGTAGATCAATTTGGTCAAATTGAATAAATTATCTTGGGAAAAGTGTTAGTTTAGGTTTAATTGATCATTTGAAGATAATTATAGATTTTGATTTTAATTAATTTAGATTTAGGAATGATTTAGACCAATTTGACCCTTTAGGTCAATTTCGATTAAATGGGTCAATTGGGTTGACTTGTTCAAATTGAGTTCAACAAAGGGTTTGATCATATTCAATAATCAATTTATGATGGATTTGAGTCATTAATTGCAATCAATTTGGATTATGATTTGATTTGGCCCAACTTGGCCTTTTAGGTCAACTTGGGTCAAAGGGAAAATTCGATTTGGTTTGGCTCAATTGATGGTCAAATCATGTTTAATGGTCAATTTTGGATTGGTAGAGATCATTGGTTTCAATTGATTTAAATTGGAATGAGATTTGGATCATTTTGGTCCATGTAGGCTAATTAGGTCAAGTTAGGTTAAATGATCAAATTAGCTTGGTTTGACTCAATTGGTTGCAATTAATCAATCAAGGATGGTCAATAATCAAAATAGGAGGTTTTGGATGATTTGGTTCACTCCAAATTGGGTTGGATCGGAGGTTGGTTCAAATGAGTCATTTATGTCACTTTAGCTCAAGTTAACCTAATGGGTCAATTGAGTTGGTTGGGTTGAATTGAGTTTGATAATTGATTTGGGATTGATTGTTGCCTTTGATTGCAATTGATTTAGGTTTAATTAGATTGTGGCTCATTTGGATATTTTAGGTTTAAATGGGCTAGCTTGGGTTAGTTGAATTGATTTTGATCAATGGGTTTGATTGTAGATTTTGGTAGAGTTTGGAATGAAGGTTTAAATGGTTGGAGTGCTTTTGTAAAAATCAATTGAATTAAGTTTGATTGAAGAAATTTGGTTTAAGTCCATAGGATTGGCTTAAGGGATCAAGATGGATTTAGGTTTAAATCATTTTGGCTTGGAGCTTGGGTATGAAATGGAATTCAATTGTGTTCTAGTTGGATTAATTTGAGATTGTATTTGGCTAAAGGGATAAGCATAAGTCATGGGCTGGCCATGATAGGTAGGCCTCCTTAGATCCTAAGATAGAACTTAAACTTATGGCAAGTCCTCCTAAGTCTCAAGGTTTAGGTTAAATGTTCACTTAGTCACTAGAAGTGTCTTATGACTAAGAAGATCCTAGTGTCTAGAAGGCACCTAGGTCTAAGATGGAAAGATTGAATTCTCACTCCAAAAGTGATGTCAATAGGGATGCTCTAAGGATGCTTGTAAACACTCACTAAAGCTCTCTATGTGCCTTGAATTGGATGGGAAAGAGTAAACCCTCCTCCCAATTGATCCAACGATTTGGATTAATTCAACTTTTGGCAGTCATCCGGCTGCGCAGGTAGTCGAGGACGTTAGTAATGGGCTGAGGTGGAGGGTCTTGAATGGCTGGAGGAATGATAGGGGCTGAGGTGGTGTGTACCTCCTCCCCCAAGTGCTCCAATGGAAGGCTTGGGTTAACTAACCCTCTCTTGACCCATTGCTTACCCAATCATGTTTGGGTCAGGTGAGCCAGTGGTCCACATGTCCAAAATGGGCTAAAGGTTGGCTTTAAGTTAGTAGGTAGGTATGGCCATCCAAATGGAGATTTTGTCTCATTTGGATGGTTTTATCCAATGAGTTTTGGCCTAATTCAGGTCCACCATGTGTTGGGTTCATTTGGGCTGACCCAAGGATGGGTCATGCCAAGTTTGGTTGGGTTTGGACTTGGTTTAGATGGGTTTGGCTCAATTTGACTCATATGTGTCAAATTGGGTTCAAATGGGTTAGGTTGACCAATTGGTCAAATTGGGTCAACCCAAGGGTTCAAATGTGTTCAAATGATGATTTGGGAAGTTTTAGTTCAATTAGTTTAGTTTGATTTGAAGTGGATTTGATTTTGACTCATATGGGTTCATATGGGTCAAATGTTATAAGTTAACAAATTTGGTCAAATTAGCCAAATTGTCTTGGGTGATGGGCTGGTTTAAATTTAATTGATGATTTCAAAATGATTGTAGGTGTTGATTTAGATTGAGTGGATATAGGAATGATTTAGCTCAATTTGATCCTTTAGTTTTGGGATAAATGGGTGGGTTGGTTTAGTCAAATTGAATTCAATTGAAGGTCGGATCATATTCAATAATAATTTGTCATGGATTTGAGTCATTGGTTTCAATCAATTTGATTTAGGACTAGATTTGGCCCAATTTGGCCCTTTAGGTCAAATTTGGTCAATTTGGGTCAAGAGCCCAAGTTGACTTGGTTTGATTCAATTGATGGTCAAATCATATTCAATACTAAATTTATGATTGGAGGTATTGGTTTCAATCTATCGAGTTTGTAATGAAGTTTGATTTAATTTGATTCGTATATGCTAATTGGGTCTATTTGGGCCAAGTGACTAAATTAGCTTGGGTTGACCCAATTGATTATAATTGGTCAATCAAGGAAGATCAACAATCATTGTAGAAGGTTTTGAATGGTTGGTTCAATCAATTTGGGTTGGATTGAGGTTTGGATCAAATGGGTCTTTTTGTTCACTATGGGTCAAGTGGACCAAATGTCATTTGGTTGAATTGGGAATTAGGTTGGTTTGAGTTTGATGATTGATTTAGAATTGATTGATAGCTTTGATTGCAATTGATTTGAATTTAATTGGATTTTGGCTCATATGGACCCTTTAGGTTGGGTTAATTTACATTTGATTTAGTTCAATTGGCTTGATTGAGGCTTGGAAGGATTTGAAACAAAGTATTAAAAGGTTGGAATATTTTTATGAAAACAAATTATATTAGTTTCAATTGAATAGGCTATGGGTTGGATCCATAGGATGATAATGGAATTGGTTTAAGTTAAGGGTTAAGTTAATTTGGCTTGGATTGGATATGAAATCGATTAAGTTTGGTTGTGTTGGTTTGGGGTTTAATTTTGGATAAGTGAATAAACATGGGTCATGATTTACACCATAGGATAGGTCGTGCCTATCTACCTTAAGGTATGACCTAAGCTTGGAGGATGCTTTCTTAAGTCTCTAGGCATGGTTTAGTATTCCCTTAATCACTAAAAGTATCCTATGACTAGAGAAATCTTAGCATCTAGAAGACTCCTAAGTATAAGAAAGGATGAGTCAATCCTCACTCCAAAAGTGAGGTCAACATTAACAAATTTACAAGTTAAGGCATAAGAAAGCTATAATAAAATGTTGGGTTTGAATATAATAATGCTAACTATTTACATAAGCCAACTATTATCAATATTTGTTATTCTTAAGACAATGACCATGCATTAGAATAAGCTCACCATAAAATTGCATTTTGATAATGATTTGAAAAACTATAATATCAACTTTATATACTCACTAAGGCTCATATAGTGGTGATGAAAATTAAATAAAAAGGTTGTAGACATAATAAATATAGCATGTCATATGTTCATTATATCTTAAATTCTTTTATGATGTTTTTATTTCTACTTAGAAGATACTCCCCTATAAATGGAGTGCATTGATTGTAATGTATTTTTATGCCCAAATAAAATAGGGATCTTATGGTAGTAATATTGAGTTAATGTAATTATCGATGATGGAAGTCTAGGTGAGGACCTAAGTGTAGTTAGAGGTCAAACCATATAAATATCTGTTGTGTGCTATGTCACTATTTATTTCTTTCATTTAAATTAATTCTCTAATTATATTATTATGTTACAATTGATTTGGTTGCTTAAAAAATTTTAGAAGTTTCAATGATTCATTGTGTTATACACTTCAAAAAACCTAAAGTTGTAATTCTTATCTTTGTTGTAGGATATGATCAAATCCTATCAAGTCTTGCACACAAAGGAACAAAAATACAATGCTAGATTTAAGAATCAAATATAAAGCTTAAAAAATAAATAGATTTATAATACACAATGCTAGATTTAAGAATCATTAATAGTGACATAATAAGATTGGATACCCTAAAAAGGTTTATATTAACTCAAGAAATGCATAAGAACACTTATAAAAATATAAAAATTAGGTTATCATTCTATTAAATTTGTGAGTCTTTTTCCCCTTCAATATGTAAATGTAAGTCTTGCATTCCTTAGAATGTATTTATATTCCTTCTCATATGTACAAGCTCCACCTTGATCAAAATTGAGACAAGTAATTTTTCTAAGAATCAAATACTTAGTAAAGTAAAAAAAAAACTAAGTCTTATGAATTTTTTTAGTTAACTATGTTGAAATTTTAGGCTTAATTTAACTCAGGGCTTCACACCTTAGGTACTTTTATAATATTATATTAATATAGTGGTATCTCAATAAGATTTTCTTCATACCTATTTTTCAATATCAACCATAATCTCAAAAAAAATCCTACAATACTCAAATTCACTTACTAATATGCATGTTACTTTCTTTTCAAGGTGAATGCATTTGTGAATTAATGAATTTTACAGTACTTCATTACTTCATGCCAATCTTAATAAGAATCAATCAAGTCCAAAATATGAAGCTTCTAATTTTTAAATAGAAATAACTCTTTTAAACTCACTAGATCAATAATAAAAATTGCAAAACATCATTATGTATGTTGTCATTTCAATCTACTCATGATACTTTAAAAAAACACTTACAAATTGAATTATCTAGATGATAGGACCTCTTAATCCTCAATCATTGGCAACTAGGTCTACTACTTTAATAAAAAAAATATTGAAACCAATGAATCTTCATTATATTGAATACCACGTCCTTTCTAGGAAACATCAATATGAACTTGAACTCCAACCACCAAATTAGTAAGAATTTCATATACTTTTAAAAATAAAAACTCTCTCAATTATTTTGTTGAAATGTATTTGGCTATCAAAATGTGTGCTTTTGAATAACCTTCATCTTATGCATCAAAAATAAACTATAGTTAATTCACATTATATGTAAAGAAATTGTTATTGAAATTATTAGTTTACCTTTAAAACTTCATGCTACTCTATATCAAATCTAATTTCTTGAAAAGAGTAAAAGGATCACCAAAGCTCATAAATATTTTGTAAGCCCATAAAATCACCTTATTCACATCTTCTAGACCAAATGAAAGCATTGAATAGTACAATGAATAAAAGAATCCTAAATATCTATATAAGTTTTTATATTACACATATTTTATTATCCCATCCTACATAATTGAATAATTTCCTTCCTTTTAATGAGTTATGAAAGAAAAAAGTACCAAGCCTATAATGCACAATGATCTTCCATCAACACTAAAATGATCAAACAGTAGTGTTTTACATTGAAAATAATGTAGCTATTATTTACCTTTTATTTTGAACTTTAAATATATGCTATCATATAGCGCTTGCCTTGAATCTCTTATAATAAAAAGAATTTAATGAAGAATGTAAAAGGAAAAGGACACTAAATTCAAGTCTCCAAAGAAAAAGATTTTGAAAGCTTGTAATATGTAGTTCTATAAACAACTGAACACAATAAAAGAAACACACACTAGTTTAAGTCTTTAAGGAATAAAGAGTTAATTTGATTGTCCTATCAATTATGCATTCTTGTTATATAGTAACAAATCAAACAATATTTGAGAAATTTATTCTTGAATTTGACTTAAGAAAAGCATTAAATCCATCATCTTTCTCATCAAACCTATTCATACATACATTTAACATTCATTCACTTTTTTCTAGTTTCAACCTTTTTTAGCTTCTAAGTGCCTTCATCTTCCAACCCTCTTTTATAGTTGTCGTTGGTCTTTAAGTTCTTATTTTATGTGGTAGCTATCAAGTATTTTAAGCCAAAGTTTTCTTCTTGTGGTTCACATTATTAATTTAGAAATTTATAAACCACAAAGCTTTTATGTTATGTTCAGCACATTATTTTTTTACCCAATTGTCCATATTTGAAATGAATATTTATTGAAAATTTGGATAGCTTGTTGATTCGATCAATGATAGATTCAACGAATAAAACATAGATGTGTAGTTCAAATTTAGGTCAATTTGAGTAGTAATTTGTTGGTTTCTAAAAATTATTGAGTAGGAGATTAGATGAGCATTCAGTTTAATCAGGTGGAAAGGACAAATTGTAAGAGAGATGGATGGAAGTGAATAAGGTTTGGCTGATGTGGAACTAGAAAATCCTAAGAAAATAAAAAATATAGAGGCTCATTAAAAAAATCAAAAATTTTTTATTTTTGTTTAAAAGTTTAAATTTTTTTTGTCTTCCTCATGAACTTTATTTATTGGTTAGAATGAAACTTTTAGTTAGTTTTTGTCACACTAGATGTCTTAAGTTAGTTTTGACTTCAAGTGGCTTGTTGCACTTGCTAAGTTGATGCATTCTCACACCTTATTTGTATATAGCTTTTTTCTCACTAAAAATCTCTCTCAAGGTTTAAAAGTTGAATAATTATATTTTCATAAGTAGCTGCATTCATAATTAGAACATGTGATAATTATCAAACACTAATGAAATAAAATACTCAAGTAAAAATTTAGATTTGAAATTTATGTTATTATTGTATCATATTGTTTCTTTTGATCACATGGTATGATTAATTCAAATTTTTAGTTGAATTAAAATATATGATTATTAATTAAAAATTTAAGATTATGATATGTATATATATAAGATTATGATATAACATATATTAAAATCATTTTTATTTTAAAATATTTAATGCATAAATGATTCAATTGATTTATTTTAGATTATAACATAGTGTACAATATAATTCACATTAAATGATGTAAATTTAAGATAAAATGTATTACCAAACATGATTACTTAACAAGTAGTATGAATCAAATTAAATATATGATCAAGCATGATCGTATCAATCTATCCATCATTATATATTGTGTGGCCAACTTGGGGTAATTAATTTGATTGGATGGGGGTTTTCCTAAGATGCTTAGAATAGTGAAAAAGATTGCCATCATGTTTAGAGTGGGGTTAAAGACATGAAAATAATAGGGGTTGGCTAGCCCCAAACAAACAATGACCCAAATTTTGGAACATAGATTTCCCAAAATTAGAACTCTCTTCATAGAATTTCTCAAATCAGATTAAATAAATGATAACAATTTAGTGATTGAAGTCTAATTGTGAATTAAAATTTTTCACAAAATTTCATGAAGTGTAGGCATTTATTTTGGAGTTTCTCTCATGAAGGTGAAACTCTCTCTAGCCAACTAGCTATTTGTTCCCTTATGATTGTCAAAACTTGGTAATATAATAAATATAAACTTAAATTAACACTTAGAGATAAAATCTTATGATGTATATTATAATTCTAAAAATTTTCACAAATTTTTTTGTAGTTTACACACACCAAAAACTAACTAGACCAAGATTAGGTCAAGTTTGATCTAATTTAAGTTGACTATAAGAAAAAGCTAATTTGATGCTTTTAAATAGGAGGGTATGAAAAAAAAAATTCCTAGATATAGAATTTTGTAAGTAAAACACGATAGAAATAAAACACAAGAAAATTCACCCATAAAAATTAGATTCTCACTAAAATAACATAGGTAGTTGGATCATCAAATCCCTTCAATCAGTTGTCCAAACCTCAAACCCAACCCCATTGAATTTGCTTCTAACTTTTCTCATCAAAAGTCATCAAATGTCTTCCATTAACAGAATCAAAAGTTTTATACAATATAGACTAAGTTCAAATGACAGAAGGGAGGGAATGGTTGGATACTTGGACAGGGGGTAACCATTCAAACTAACTCCTCCCTCCAAAGTAGCCACCCTTCCTATTTTCTCATGTGATTATGATTAATTAATTATAACTAATTATAATTCATTTAATTAAACATCTCCCATCCTATGGCATTAAAGCCATATTAAATTACCTAAGTTTTACATCATAAGTCTCACACAAACACTAAGACATGGCATACAAGTTACATAAAATGAAATTGGCTAGAATTGTCATTGACTTCAAGCTTTATTCTTCTCAAATGCTCTCCTACTCCTTGTAATTGGACTTCATGCTTGGCATCTTTTTTTTTTCTCTTTTTTTTTTCCTAAGCTCTTGTGATTAAACATCCATGTGCTACACCAATATAGCATTATTAGTTCTAGATTTTTCTATAAGGCTTTTTTACTTGAATTAAGGAAGGTTAGCCACAACTTGAGTTGGGTTGGGTAGGATTAGCTAAGTTAAGCTAACTTTCAAATTAATGCACTTATATATATACATATATATACAAACTTTAAATTGATAATATTGAATGACCTATTTCACATGCTAAGTCAAATTATTTCACAATTAACTCATTAGTTCATCAAATTCGGCTTATATGTCATTCAATAAGTCAAGCCCAAGCTAACTCACAATTCTATTTGTCCCTGTTGCACCCCCAATCTTCAATACTTTGTCTTTAAATTTGCATCATTCTCAAGATATGTGCCAACCTTGACAGGATTTTTAATTACGCCAAGAAAGTAAAATTAATGATATAAATAATTAGTCAAAGCAAACGAATTGTCTCCTTTTACTTGGAATACATTTGGTATGGATTCTGTGCTAATATTCCGTGAAGGACGCCGTTGCATTTGGACCAATGGTTACCCATATTTTAGAAAACTTCATTGTCACCTTAAAACTTGGTCAGAAATTACTTGATCTAATAAGCTTAGCAAGTCATTTGGGATTTTTTTCTATTTTTTATTTATTTTATTTTATTTAAATTATTATATAAAATAAGGTAAAGTGAAATATATTATTTTTATTTATTTATATGATAATAATAATGATTATCAACATAATAGTTATAGAGCCGTCGAGAAAATAATCACTATGATTGATAAATGATTAGAGATTATTATTTTTCGTGATGACAATAGTGACTATTTAACAATATAATTGATCTGCGTTGATTAAAGTAGTGACAACTAAGAGTAACAAATATTTTTAAAAATATTCAAAATATATTAAAATTATATTGATGTTAAATTTATGTCTTTAAAATAGAGATTTCTTTAAAAAATTTATTTGGGACTTACCAACGTTTTCTAACAAATATAAATTTAATCTTAGCTGTTCATTTAAAATTATTAGTGTATCTATCTTAATCATTTCCATATATAACTATTTGCATCGACTTGAGAAATTTGATGATAGACGATTTGCATTGAAAAGCTTCGGCTTTGATGCCACAGCAACAGTTCACTGACATTTGGAAGTGAAATATTCAGATCTTCCTCTTGACAGGATGTCATGAAAGGACCCCGTATTTATAAAAGTTAAAAAAAAATTGTTTGCCAGCTGACTATTATGAATATGTCAAATATTAAATGTTTACTGGTGAGCATTATGTAAAATAAGTGATGAAATCAAAATATAAAATGTTGATATTTAGGATACATTAGGAATATTGTTGCTTGTCGGAACAAATTCTTGTGAGTGGAGAAAATGTGAGAGTTTTATACTAATTTAAATTAAGAAAAATTTAAACTCCCTTGTGCTAAAAAAAAGGGTTAATTTTTTGTGAAGAAACTTTTAAAATCATGGGATCTACTTTATTACAAAAAATAATAGATATTATAATGTGTACAAAGATATATTTAGAGGCAGGTTGGTTATCTGAAAAAGAAATACATTGCAAAAGGAATACAATATATTTGAATTACTTTAGAGTTGTTTGGTTAAAAATTTTATAAATATATGAGTTTTTTTTTTATAAAATAAATGTAATGTAAAGTATTCTTGAGGAGGTTGGTGAGGTGGTGGCGGGTGGTGAGACTTATTTATTTGTTGGATTTGGAATTCAAATCAGGCAAATTCCAAACACACCAAAAATCAATTTTTAATGTATTCTAAATACATTATATTTTCTTGAAAATTTTACTTTACACCATGTCAAACACCAAAAAAGTTAAAACCTTCAGATTTCTTTTTTCTTTCTTTAAAATTCAGAACAAACCTTAAGCAATTTATAAATCTTAATATTAGTTAGCACCTTGTTGACCTCATTTTTGAATGAGGCAAACACCTATTCTTTTAGCATTTAGGATTTTAATTCTAGACTAAGGATCTCCCCACCTAGACAGTTAGAATTCTTCCCTATTGCTCAGATGAACACCAAATCTAAAATTAAAAAAAATGCAATTCAGAACAAAATAAAATAAAATTCAAAATTCAAATTTGAAAATAAGCTAAAATCAAAATCAAAATTAGACCCAAGTTAAGCTATTGAGCGCCACTAGTACTTACTCCCATTCGGCCAAGTGGTTGTAGACACTTCCAAATCCAATAGAATCGAACAATAATCAAGAAAAAAACACTTTTGAGCCAAAATTGAAATCCAAGTGATTTCTAATTGAGTTAATTGGTTTGCTTCCAACCCATTTAGGCCCAATTTAATAAAAATTCAAATTAAATTGAATTAAATTAAATTAAATCAATTCAAAGACTTAGAATTATTATTCAAACTAAATAAAACATAAAGCTGAATTCAATTGGGTTCAAAATGGCAAATTAGGTTGTTCAACTTAAGTTGACTTATGTGGGTTCCATTAAGTCAAAATTTAATCTAATCAAAATTAAATCAAATTAAGCTATCTAAAAGGCTAAAAATCATTAAACTAATTCAATTAAACACTAAACTAAATTCAATTGGGGTCAAAGTGGCTAATCGATGTTGGCTTTATGAGCCTCATGTTCAATCTTAATAATTTTGATGATAACAAACGTATGCTTGGATGTTCTAATGTATATTTTTTGTGTTTTAGATATATTGATTGCTAATTAAATATTTAATACATCTCACAATATGTTTGATGAAATTGCAAGTATGGAAGAATTAAAGATAGATCAAAATGGATACATTGAAACTCAAGATATAATATTTTAGGTTATATGCATTTATAACTATCTTAGAAGTTCATATGAGTTTATTGACATGAATTACTTTGCTCACAACTTAACATATTATTTTTATTTATTTTAAATAATGATAATGAGATTAATTTATATAAATATTTATCTAATTAACACTCAATTATATGCTTCATACATAATATTTAAATTATCAAAATAATAAATGATGATTAATTATGACTATTGAGTATAACTAGTTTATATACTTAATATAATTAAATATTTTAATTTAATTTTAAATTTATATGATAACTAATATATGTATGATTATATCTAAATTACATCATAATTTTTAATTGTCATATTTCAAAATTAACAAAAATACTTGAAATTTAGTATTTCAGCCAAAGTCATTTTATAATCAAGGAATTTAGATCCGATTTCATCTCCAATAGATTCCTTTGATTTTTTTTTCCCTTTAATTTGATAGGTTACATGAACCACATTTGATTAAAATTGAATTTATTATGATTTTTTAAATATTAGCTGATTTTAATCATGAATGCATGGTACATGCTTTGAATATATTTAGAGCCACATTTGATTATTTTTTACTTGCCCATGTGACTAGCCAATTTTTGGCTATTTGGCTTTAATATTTATTTAATATAAATCATATGTTTATTGAATATTATATTATTATATGATGAAATGATGTTAGAATAATATATTTCTTTGAAATAACTCAAAATGACCTCTTGCTTATAAATAGCTCTTGTCCTCTTCATAAAATGGTTGCTCATTCAAATTTAAAATTTCTCCAGCAAATCTAAGAGAAAACTTCTTAAATTTTCCTTCCACATATTTTTCAAATATTGCATGATCAAATCCTGATTTGGAAGCTTCAATATCTTCAACTAAGTAAGCTTTCTCAAATTACTTGAGTTTATTTTTTCTTTACCTTAATCTTTTTTAGTTGTTCATACTATTTTCATCATCTATTTGTTCTTTCAAATTTTTATTTTTTTGTGGATTAGTCTTTGGACATCAAAGTTTAAGTTTTTCACATCAAAGTTTCTTAAATCTTTTTTTTTTTTTTGAAAAACTCTTGTGATAGTTTCTAGGATTTATTTCATCTTGCTGAAATTTTTTATCTTCTTATAAATTTTTTTTAGTTTCTTGTAATATTTCTTCATTAGTCTTATTTGAAAGATCGGTTATTTTTATATATATTTTAGATGTATATTTTAAGTATTTAAAATTAATTTATTGTGCTAAAAATATTTTCATATTTGCTAGATCTCTCTTATTAATTAAAAGCTTACTAGTTTACTTAGATCTATCATATACTAATTTTATTCAAGTATTTTGTGATCATTTGTATTAACTCAAATCATCATTTTGGTTAAAATAAAATAAATTATTTGTTGATATTTTAGAGTATATGCTAGATATTATATATCAAGTTTCTAAAATAAAATTTGTAAAAAGTTGAATTATTTTATTTGGCACTTATCATTTTATTCCAACTAATTTTCTTTGTTTAAATAATTTTATCTTGCTAAAATTTAGTAAAGCTTGTTGTTTTTATTATTCAATAATTTAAAAAAAAAGTTTAGTGGAGAGTTAATCATTCTTACATTATTATATAAATACTAGTTATAGCTTCTCTTACACTTAAAATTATTCTTTACTGAAATTTATTTTATTGTGCTATAGACTATTGTGAATTTATTTTAAAATCATTTTTATATTAGTCTAAAAATTGTAATAACATAAACATCTTAGTAAGATCATTTTAAGATATTTATTTTATTATTTCTTATCAAAATTAAGTGAGCATTTCTATCTTGTTAAAATTGTATGTGTTGACCTCACTTTTGCAGCGAGGTAATCCTCTCCATCTTAGATCTAGCAACCTTCCAGACACTTGAATTTCCTTAGTGCTAAGACACTTCAAGTGATTAAGGGGATGCTAAAACTTAAACTTAGAGACTTAGAAGGCATAACCCTAAGCTCAGAGTCCACCTTAGGATAATTAGGCTTCACCTATCTTATGGCCTAGACCAAGACTTATACCTATTCACTCATCCAAACTTAAGCTCATGTAGATGGAGCTAAACCAACCTCAAACCTATTCAATTAATCTTAATTGAATTTAGTTTTCTGATCTAAGCTCCAAACCGAACTAACTTATATATTAATCCAAGTTAACCATAACATGATCCTATAACTCAATCCAAACCCATTAAATCAAACTAAATCCAATTTGATTTTCTCAATCACTCTAATTATTCATTAGATCATTTCAAGCAACTTCAATACTTGCAATCAAGCCAATTGAACTAGCGGAAGGTGACCAACCCAAGCCCATTTGACTTAAAAGGTTCAAACGAGCCAAAACCTAATTAAGCCAAAATCAATTGCAATCAAAGCCACCAATCAACTCTAAATTTATCATTGAATACCCAACCATCCATAATCCCAATTGCTCCAAGTTGGCTTGACCAAGTCACTTGACCCAAAGTGACATAAAAGAGGTAATTGAACTAAACTCTAATTAAACCTATATTAAATCAAATCAAGCCATCCAATCCCTTCATTGATGATTGTAAATCATTATTGAACACTCCATTACAATCAATTAAATCTAATCAAGCCAATTGGATCCTTTGACCCAACTTGACCCAATTTGGCCTAAAGGGTCAAATTGAACTAAATAAAATCCTAAATCAAATTGATTGAAACCAATACTTCTAACCAATCATTAATTCAATATGTAATCCAACCTTCAATTAGATCCAATTTGGTTAACTTAACCCAATTAGCCCACTTATCCCAATTTGATCTAAAGGGTCAAATTGAACCAATTCACTCTATAATCCAAATTAATTCAAATCAACTATTCCACTCAATCACCAATGATCAATTGAACATAAACTTAACACATGCTCAAGCCAATTTGGCCAATTTGGTCAAATTGGTGAACATGGCCCATTTAGCCCAAATCGAACCATATGAGTTAAATTCAAATCTAACCCAAGTTGATCAAACTAATTACACTCATTCACTCCAAATGACTAATTGAACTCACCCAAATCAACATTATGACCTAATTGGGTCAAATTGTTTAACTTAGCCCAATTGAACCAATTTGATCTAGATGGGTTAAATTGAGTCAAACCCAACTAAACCAAGCTGAAACCCAGCCAAACTTGGCATGACTCAACCTTGGGTCACCATGGACTTGCCCAAGTAAGTCCAACCCATGGTGAACCCAGTTTGGGTCAAACCCATTGAACTAAACCACCCAAATGAAATAAAATTCCCATTTGGCTAGGTTTTCCACCCCCTTACCCCATGGCAGCCACCTTTGGCTCTTCTTGGACAAGAAGACCATTGACTCAACCTAACCCAAAGCTGTTTGGCTTAGCCTTTGGCCAAGAGAGGGTGAGCTCACCCATGGCAACCCATTGGTCCACCTAAGGGACATCTCATTCCAGCCCACAACACTCCCTCAACCACCTCAGTAATCCCATGCCATCTCCAGCCACCTACCCCGGCCAGATGGCTACTAAAGACTGAACCAATTCTAGCCCTTGGTTCAGATGGGGAGGAGAGTACACTCATCCAAATGGATTCAAACTAAACAGACACCTTTCCCAGAGAATTCCATATAGTCTCATACCTTCTCCCGAGCTCCTTGTGCATTCCATCATCGGTGAGACCAGCTCTCGATTGAGCCTGAGATCTCCATCCATCCAAGTTTTCTGAACCTCCACCAAGCCCATATTAACTCTTCCCACACTTTTACCTCACTCTGGTAAATCGAAACGAATCATTTCCCGAGCAATTCGACCACTGGAAGACGTCTCAAGATAAACTTCGGTGAGCTTTGCAATGGCATTTGGTCTACAAAGCAATTGACATGAAAGAAGCTCATGATCTTCTCAACAAGGCTTCATCTATTCAAGAAGAAGTTACCTCTATTGGCTGACCGCCAGTCTATAGCTCCAACTAGGTAAAATTTTGACAACCATAGCTTTGGTCCTTAGGTGTTGATATTTTTTGAGTTGAATTATGTTTTCATGTGATCTTCACTGTAGATCTTCCTAGATTCATTCCTTGGTTGTTTTGGAGTTGATTTTGCTGTCGAACAAACTATGGTGAGCTTGCATCTAGCGGCTAATGGTGCACGGTGTCAGTCTTCAAGCGTCGTGGGACGACGGATCACCGGTCATCCATTCCACATAATTATAATATACATTCATGATTAATAGATGGCCGATACAAAATTGAGATCAGAAATTTTCATTTTATTCCATTGAAATCACGAGATTAATCTTAGCTGTCCAATCTAAGATTAGATGGCCGAGACGAAACCGTGTCCACCGTCGCTGAGTCAGCTACCACATTAAACAATTTAAGTAACAAATACCACAGTGCCATGTCGAAAGCACTATCGCGTCAACATCAGCATGGTGTCGACGGTTTAAAAGGTTAATTAGGCTTTAAAATATAATTAAATATCCAAAACTTAAAAAAATCATAACTAATTATAAAAAAATTCATAAAATACAAATAAACTCATTTTAAAAAGGCTAGATAGAGGAGAATTTAAGAAAAAAATAAATCTCTAATTTATATTGAGTGAATAGTACTTAATAAAAGTTTAAAGCTTAAGCTAATTACCTTAATTAAGGCTAAAATACTCGGTTAATTCTTTCCAAATTTGGTGAGATGATTCCATGGGATGACCTCTGCCTCCCATAATTTTCTTAGAATTATTTGCCATTTAATTTAAAGAATTTGGATTTTTAATCCTAATTACTCTCTTTAATTAATAAAAGAGAGTAATTATTAAAATTAATGAATAATGAAAATTAAATAATTAATGATAATTAATCATTATGAACAGAGGGAATAGTGAAAAGTAATTAGGTCCCATTTCCTAATTATTTTCTCAAATGTATTTTCTTAAGAGGGTTAATTAACATATGTAATAATTAGGGATTAATTAGGAAAATTAATGATAAAATAGAAATAAAAAAATCAATGATTGGTTTAGGTAATTCAAATGTAATCCATTGCAAATGTAATTCATTTGTTTCCTTTTATGTGTTTAATAACATAAAGTCATTAAAGAAATTATGATTAATCCATTGGTATGGGAAAATCATAAGAGTATTTAACTTAGATTCTTTCTTTCTTTAATCTAATTACCTCTTGAGCATGAGCCTAATTGCATTAGATTCTTTTAGGTGCATTGCAAATTTATTTTTCCAAAATCATATCATTGAAGGCTCATGATCAAGTAGTTAATTAAATTAAAGAAGTTTAGGGAAGGGAAATTAAGTTGATGTGCTTAATGGCTTTAATATGATCAATCCATAGAATTCATTTAATTACTTTCTTTAAATACATCAAATCACTGACATGGGATGGGGTAAATATTAAGTATCATCTCTCATCTTTAGGTTTTAATAATTCAAACATCAAAATCAAATCTTATATGAATTTTGGATAGTCTTAAGAAGTATTTATCTGGCTTGATTACCCTTAGGACTTAATGTAATTGAATATGTTATGTGTTAATATTTAATTACTTCTTTTTAATCATTATAAATATGCATGCTCTTTGTTTCACATGTTCATATTTGTCTTTCCAAAAAAAAGGAGAATAAAAGAATATGGTTGCATTTAAGTTGCATATGTTGGATAAATAGTATTATATTATGTGGCTATTATCACTAATAAATCCCAAATTAATTTCAAAACTATAAGCTAATGTTGGTTATAAATGTTCAATAAAGTTTACATTTAGTTATAATTTAGAGATGGTAAATGATTGTTTTGTTTTCATAGTTCAGGTGTATATTTACATATTGGAGTTAGCAAGTATATAGCCTAGACATCCTTGGAACACGAGGCTTTAGTAGCCCAAAGGAGGTTTCAGATAATCTCATTTTCTTGGTTTAACAATGGCACATACTTGCGTAATTTCATTCATATGTATGCATGTGTTAGAATTTGGGATAAAACTTTCCAATACATGAACAAAAGATTTGTTTTTACATAACCTTTGCATGATTTTCATTATATGCTTTTGTATATGTTTACATCTATTTAAGTTGGAAAGTACATAGCATGGACATCTCGTAAATACGAGGCTTTAAGTAGCACCAAGGAGGTCTTCGATAATCTCACTTTCCTAGTTTAACTATGGCACATACTTTCTTAAATTTCTAATACATGTCAATATATGCTTAACTACAAAATGGAATCTTTATTTTATATCAAAATTCATACATTAATTATCACCAAGTGTGCAAAATATAAATATATATTGCATGTACAAATATGTATATTAATCAAATATCATGAACAATAAAAAAAAATAAAGAAGTGTTTATGCTATTGATGATGGAAAGAAGTAGTGGAATATTATCCATGTAATAGTGATCCAATTTTATTAATCTCAAGATGCCTTTTATGTTTGAGTAAGACTTCTTAAAACTAACCCAAACTTAGGCTTAATAATAAAATTATTTAATGAATGGTCTACTAAAGAAATCAAAATCATGATAATATGCCTTTAGAAAATAACTTAGGGTAGGGATGAAGGGAGTCATACCCCTTTCTTCTCTTCATAATGATTTAATGTTGAGTAAGCATTAAATGAAATAAGAAAGTGTAAATTAAAATTAATCAATTCATTTAAAGATTTGAAGTGAAACCTCCCCTAATGTTTAACTTAAATAATTCTAAACTTTAGATTATCATATTCTTAAAGCTTAGTCAAGACATGCCACACTAAACTCTAGCACAAACATTAGAATGTTAAGTCATCAATTCTAATCTTAGGTTAGATCGGTATATGTTATGGTATTATATTTTATTTTTTGATGTAATGTTTTAGACTAGATGATAGAATTATTTATGCATAGATTGGATGTTAGGTCATTAATAGCCTAATGATATTTTCTGCAGGGGATTGTGCTAAAGGGGTTGTTGTAATAATAAGTAAATATAACTATTTTTATTTTTAGGTGCTGCTTATGCCCTAAGCATAATCCAATTAAGATAGGTGGGCGAGGCTACCCAAGTCTAGAGTGCTAGGTCCAAATATATTAAATATAAATGCTTATATTATATGTTTGTTTAGCTAACATCTATTTTGTAAATATAGTTAGATTTTATTTTCCATAAATATGTAATTTTTACAATAGGATTAAGAGTAGTGCTATGGGGTTTAGGATGAGCAATGGCTAGAAGGCAAAGACCTAGGAGGCCCTGTGAAGTCAAGAGCAAACTAATCCAATGAAGAAGAAAAAGCCCAAGATTGAAGACTCCCATAGCATTTATTACATTTGTAAAAATTTAAATGTAATCCAGATTGTAGAAGGGTGGAGCTCGGCTACCCAACATTTCTCTTTTTCAGGATGTACAATGGTACCCAGCCACACCGACCTCTTATTATTTTACAAAATTCATATGTTGATTGTTGTATTTAGTTTGTGCATTAAAGATGGCATGCCTTTCATAGGTTTCTTAAAATTGGATGATTTAATGCGTGACCTAGATATGGTAGGCTTTTTAGGGTAAAATTAAATTTTTTATCCTCACTAAAAACTCATAACTAAATTTTAATATAACTCATAAACTCATCTTAAAGCCTAGGTTCATAATCAAGATAAATAAAAGATTTAAGAATCCCTTAGCTGAATGCTGTATGTTATTACACCATGCATGTCATATTATTTCGCTCTTGAATAGGGAGGGTCTACACTCTTACACGATAGGGGATATGCTTGACCATTGAGGGCGATCCCTTGTACTGGGGAACACCTCTTCTTGCTGATTTGACCCATAACTCTACTTCATCATAGGCACAATTGTCCCAGACCTTGGTCTAAAAATAAATATGCCAAAATGATTTTAAAAGTTATAAATTTTGTATTAGTCTAAGTCATATTTTCATACCAATGATAATCTAGTCACTTATGATGTGAGTTTAGGATTCTAGCTTCCTTCCTAATTAAACAATAACCTAGTTATCTTGCATCTACACAAGACTGGCCTACATGATTTTAAGTGTAGGAGGCGTTAGCTAGTGCTCACTCCAAGCGGTTATAAGTCCAGAAGAGTCGGGATGTGTTTATTCTCTCTTATGGAGGTAAACCAGTGTGCCCCATTTTTTCGATTAGACTTGGTCATTCTTCTAGCTTGTGGTAAGAATTTTAGATTTAGATTTTGAGGCTACTTATTTCTTTTGGTCTATGAGCATAAGTCCTCACCTTTTAAGCATCTTCACAATCTTGTATTGTTGGACTATTAACCCTAGCATTCTAATAAAATTTCAATTCAAACAAAAGTAAATTTTCTCTTTCAAATAAATAAAGCCTCATTATAGGATAGATTGAAGACTTACTTGATGAGTGCTTCTTACTTATTCTCCTTTAGAATCGATAAATAAGTCTTCCTATTTAAACCACCCCACTTGATTTCCAAAAGCACCCACTCCTTTGATAGTCTATCTTTAAAATTTTTAAAGATACTTATTAACTACTTTAATCGAGAGTATTCTTAGAAAATTTTCATTTTCTAAGATGAAATTAACTATGTATGCTTACTTTCATAGGGAACTAAAGAACCCGGTATAAAATAAACTCAGCTTTACTTCTTTATGTAAAGTAGGGAAAAGATCTCTAGTATATATATAGACTCGTCTGCCTTAGGAGTCCTTATTAGGTGATTAGGTCCCTTATAAGTGATATTTTCCTCTCCCAAGATAGTATATCATACCTTAATACCATACCCGATCACTTCAATAAGTAAGCCGTAAGATCTATGTGGTGTCCCTATGATCCCAATTGAAAACACCACAGTAAGTCATAAAGTGATCATTTATAAGTTGTGAGATCGCTTTTTGAATTGTATAGCTTGGTATAACTGTGAAAGATATAATTTATCAAAAAAAATTATTTTGTATTTTTTCATGCTATAAAATATTTTATAAGGGTTGTACTCACCCTTTTGTATGAGAGTATATATTATTGTAGGAGTTGTACTTGCCCCATTATAGGAGAGTGTGATTTGTAAGCTATTTTATATTTAGTGGACTTCTTGCACCATGGATGTGAGCTGGTTTTGGGATTTAGTCAAACCACATAAAAAATGTGTCCCTATTATCCCTCTTTAGTTTCTATACTTTATTTTTTACTACATTGAGAATTGTATCTTATCATTATAAAATCAAAAATTAATTTTGTACTAAAAGTTAAAATTTAACTCTTAAAACTTTTAATAACGCCCAATTTACCTTCCCTCTTGGGTGCTATAGTGACTCACAATTGGGTCATGTGACTTAAGTCTATCCATATGGGCTTCACCTAACCCAAATCAAATTCAATCAAAACTAAATCAAAGTGAACTCTCAAAAAGGCTTTAAATCATCATACTAACTCAACCAAGTCTAAATTTGAATTCAATTAAGGCTTGAATTGGCTGTTTGTAGCACCTAACCTAAATAGGCCAAATGAATCTTATTGAGCTAAATTCAAATTAAATTAAAATTAAATCACATTAAAAACTCCACATCATTTTAAACACATAATTAAATTTAATATAACTTTTTTCTGATCAAATTTGACCAATTTGACCATTGGACACATGTGAACCCAAATTGAAGTTATCTTAGGCTAGATTCAAAATTAAACTCAAATTAAATCAAATTGATTGAACTTAAAGGCTTTAAATAATTAATTGAAAATGATTTGAATCTAAATTTAATTCAACCAAGTCAATGGAGGTAGGTTGAGTGAGCCCATTCTAACTTGGGTCAAATTGGCTAAATCCAAATAAATCATGTTATTTTATTAACCATCCAAATTCCTATTAAATATAAGATACATCCACCTAGATGAATGGAATAAAAATCAAATGCTAAGAAATAAAAATTCAAATCCATTTTTAAACTCTCTCATATGCTTACCTGCAAATCCTCCACCCTACCATGCTTCCTTCCCAAACTTGAACCTATTAAAATATGTATTAGCTAACCACCATTTAAGTCAAGAAATGCAACATGATCTTAGCCAAATCAAGTGAATAGCTCAAATAGGAAGGAGAGAGAAGAGAAATGAGCATGAAAGTTAAATAAGATCTAATAAAAAAATTTAATCATCATGTGCACATAACCACCAAAGAAGACTTCAACACCACTTATTTCCTCATCTTTGACATTGGAATTGAAAGTACATGCACACAATAGTGCCAAGCCCCATCTCAATCACCCTACACACCTCCTCCATCACTATTAATGGTGATTTTCATCCACCCTTAAAGGGAGAGCAAGGAGACCTCCAAAATTCCTTTTTCTTTTCTTACATTGGATAGACAATCCTAGAGCTCCACTAATCTCAACCAATCCTTCTCCTTCTCTTCTCATACATAAAATCATCAAAAATAATGAAGTTTTGATGAGATGCAATGACCACTAGTGGATAGAATAATCTAAAGGAAAGAAAAACAGGGGAATCATACTAGAGACACGCATCAATCTAAGAAGGCTCTCTAGCTCAAAAGTCCACCAAATATGAGCTTCAGTGAGTTAATCTCTTTAAACTTTAGATTGTATTTAGGTGTTGATATATTATAAAACAAATTCATAAATATAAAAAAAATTTAGATCTTACTTGCTCTTTCAATTTCTAGAATCTAGGTGCAACAAATTTGTTTTCGGTGACTTGGCAAAAAACCAGCATTTGGGGTGAACTAGGGGCAAAATCCATCCACTCCTCTATCTTTCTCTCACTTTCTCTCTCTCTCTCTCTCTCTCTCTCTCTCTCTCTCTCTCTCTCTCTCTCTCTCTCTTTGAATAGGAGGAAGAAAGAGTGTTGGCTAACCATCTTACTTGATTATGAATGATGACCACCCACATATTTGATTTAGATTAATACGAATCATCTCATCAAAAGATCTGATGGTTCAAATTGAACAAATTCCCACCAAATTTATGTCATCCCTCCATGGCCCAATCATGTTTTGACACATATAAAGATGTGCCATGCTAGCCCTAATTGATTTAAGTAGAATCATAGGTAAATTTTTAGATTAAAAAATACTAAAGAAACCTAAAACTTTAAGAAATTATAATAATTAAAATACTCAATTAAAAAAATATAAATAAGCCCTCTATGTATTCATCTTTTTGAGAAAAAAATCAATAAATTCAAAATCTCAAAATTTGGCAAAGTATTTTTGGATTAATTATAATTTAATTAAAATAACAATTCTTTAATTAATCTCACAATATTAATTCAATTGAGTTGAAATTTTAAGGATTGAAATTAATGTTAATCTCCATCCACCATAAAAATTTCAAATCAAATGAGCATCTAGATTAGGAGTTATTAATTTTTGAAGTTCAACAGTTGATTTTGAATTAATGATTAATTAAAAATTATAAAATTTATTAAAATATTTCAAAATAGATTATAAGTTGAAATTCAAAAATTTATAATAACCCTAAATCATCAAAATAGGGCTTAATTAAACTTTAATTAATTAACTTAATTATGTTGAAATTCAAAAACTTATAATAAATCAACCTTTGAGCTAAAAATTATAAATAACCTCTCTTTTGATTCATATTTTAAATTTGATTCTAATAAAAGTAGCAACTTTAAATTTTGTCAGGTATTTTGGGCTTAAATTAAAAATTATTAAAATATATATAATTCTTTAATTGATCCTAAAATATAAAGTTTATTAGATTGAAATTTTAGGGTATGAATATAATGCTACGATCTACAAACTCTAAAACTTTTAAGTCAAGCACAACTCTATACAATGATGGTGATTTTTTGAAATACATTAGGGTAATTTGAATAAAATAACTAATTAAAATTAAGAAAATTATAAACATACACCAAAATTATGTAAATCATCTTCAATAAGAGTGGAGATCTTAACAAAATTAATTAGGTTCAATGGATTTAATTAAATTCAAATCATCTAAAATAGTGTTTAATAAAGGGCTGAATGTTCATTAAATGAATTAATAAGACCATAAATTCAAAATTTCATAAAAATTAGCCACTTAACTAAAAAATACAAATAAACTATCTCTTAATTCATATTTATATTGGAATCTAACAAAATTAAAATTTCTAAATTTTACTAAGTATTTTAAACTTAAATTGGAAATTATCAAATATGATATTTTCTTAACAATTTTAAAAACACAGCTCAAAGTGAATAAAACATTTTTAGGGTTAAAGCTTAATGTAAATGACTATTTATCATAAATATTTCAAGTTAATTAGAGTCCTAGATGAAAAGTTATACTTTTTCTTAGCCATATTGGAATAATTTAAAAAAATAAATAATACAAAATTATGAAAATCACAAAAATACATCAAAATAATTTCTAAATATCTTTATTAACATCAAAGACCCTAAGAAAATTTAATTACAAATTTTTAATTTAAGTAAATCTCAAAAATCAATTAATTATGGCTTAAAGAGAATTAAAAATTTGACTGATTGAATCAATTGTGTCTAAACTTAAATTAATCTTCTCTAGACTCATATTTCAGAGAGAAATCTATCTAAATTGAAAACACTAAATTTTGCTAAATATTTAAGAATAATTAATAAATTATTAAAAATTATAATTTTTAATTACTCTTAAAATACATGCTTAATTAACTTAAATTTTTTATGGTAGGTTTATCATACCAATGCTGACTTCCCATAAAATTTTCATGGCCTTTAGGTCATTGGATATTCATACTCTTATGACAATTTAACTAAATAATTATTTTAAAAAAGTAAAGAATATATTAAAAACTAAAATAAACAATAAGAATTAATTATTTAAAATGAAGAAATAAGACATTTGAGTCTTAATAAAAATATTAAATCTTTAAATCCAAATCTTAATCAACTTAAACAAATTAACTACATTAAATTAAATACAAAGAAATTTTAATGAATTATAAATAAATAAAATAATTATCTAAGAAATTATAGAAAAATTAAAATTTAAGTCGTCACTAATTAAAACTAAAATTAAATTACTTAATTAATAACTTAAACTAACCAATCTTAATAAATGTAATTCATCATTAATTAATATTTAGTTAAAATTAATCATATGGAACCAAAATTAAATATTAATTAAGTCTTAATCAAAAATAAATAATCAACTTAAATTATCTTAGCATGTAATGAATCATTAATTTATTCTTAATTAACTTAATTAAAATTAAACATGAACTAAACCTGGATTAAATTAATATTGGTTGAATTAATCAATAAAATAATAGGCTCAAGTAGAATCAAATTCAATTAGAAATAAATATTAAATTTACTTAATCAAATAAGAGAATCATAAAACTAAAATAAATAAATTTTAATCTTCATAAGAACATTTAACTTACTAATGAACTCCAAACATATTAAAATACCTTTAATTAATCTAAAAATATGTATGAATTATTAAGTCAATCAAACCTAATCAAGACATAAAATCACCAAATTGAATAATGACAAAATCAGATTAATCAACACAAATCACTTAAGTTTGTAAAACCAAATTAAATTATTATTGATCTTAATAGATTAACATACACAAATCACATAAGTTTATAAATCCTAATAAAATGAATCAATAATTAAATTAATCAACTTAAATGATCTTAACATGTAATGAACCATTAATTAATTCTTAATTAATTATAATTAAGCGTGAACTAAACCTTGATTAAATTAACAATGGTTGACTTAATCAATCAAATAATAGGCTCAAATAGAATCAAATTCAATTAAAAATAAATATTAAATTCACTTAATCAAAATAAGTGAATCATAAACTAAAATAAATAAATTTTAATCTTCATAAGAACATTTAACTAACTAATGAACTCCAAACTTATTAAAATACCTTTAATTAACCTAAAAATATGTAAATTGAATTATTAAATCAGACAAACCTAATCAAGACATAAAATCAACAAATTCAAATAATGACAAAATCAAATTAATCAACACAAATAACATAAGTTTATAAAACCTAATAAAATTAATCAATAATTAAATTAATCAATAATTAAATTACTAATAAAACACTAAATTAAATAACTTCAAATCAAAATGGATTTAATCAAATTAGAATATAATTATGAACCCTAAATTGAAGATTAAAAAAATCAAACTTTAATTAATTCAACTAAAATAAATTTAATTTGAATTTATTAACTCAAACAAACATTAATCAAATTAAACCTAATTAAATTAAATCTTTCAAATGAGAAATTAAAATGCACAGATCTTTAGGTTAAACAGTTAGAGTGAATCTTCACTCTTTAATGAGATTTCACTTTATTAGGATTAAGGTGTTAAGTAAACTAAGTTTTGCCACAAGCATGAATTTATCTCATTTTCACTCTTTAGAACCTGAATTCAACCATAATATAAAAATGAATTTAAATTCAAAATAAAATTCAAAATCATCTAAACCATTTAAGTGAACCCACCCAATAGTAATCTAAACAAACCTTAAACTCAAATTAAAATTAAAACCTAAAGAAGCCTAGCCTTGCCTCAGCACAATGTCCTCCTTTTCATAAACTAGATTGTTAGGCCATGAACTCTAAAATTAGGTTAGGCTCGTATTCTATTTATAATGTAATATTTTTTTGTGGTGTATTATTTTAGTCTGGATGATCAGGATTATTTGATCGCTAGCTTTGGATGTTATGACGTGTTTTATTAAACTAATATTATTTTCTATAGGGGGCTATGCTTAAAGGGACCACTATAATAATACTATTTTAAATATTATTTTTCTTGCAAGTTCTATTTGCTATAGTCCCTAACCATAGCCCATTAGAAAAATTGGGTTCGGTAATCATTATTGCTAAGCCCCTATCTTTGAAATATAAATCACTTGTGTGAATGTGTGTTTTGCTGACCTCTATTGTGTAGGTTTCAGGATTTTCATTTTGATTCTAAAATTATGAATTGATACTAAAATTTAATTAGGATTTATGGGGTTTAGGATTAGATGTAATTGATAGCACAATCTAGTGGACTCTTATGAAGCCTAAGGAGGTCCCTATAGAAGGAGATGATATAAAAGAATAAAAGAAAAATGAAGACCCCCATCGATCAAAATTTTTAGTTCTAGGATGGGCAGTATAAGGCTCGGCTGTCCATCTTTTCTTTCTTCTAAGGTGTATAGCGGAACCTAGCCATAGTGGACTCTCTTTTAATTAATTTTCTATATTTAGTGTGTTTATTTTGGGTGCGCATTAGATCGATATGCTTTTCATAGATTTTTTTTGTGATTTTATGTATTGATATGGAAGCATGGCATTTGGGGTAGGCTCTTATGATAAAACTAAATTTTCCATCCAACTAAATTAAATCAACTTAAAAATAATAATTACATCTCATAACCTAACAAAATTAAAACTTTTGGTATAAATACTAAAAGCAACTGGAAATCATTAGAACTTGTGAAGTGTACTTATATATTTCTCTTTCTTAAATTAGGCCCTTCTCTTACTATACATAAGAGGACATCTAACCTGCATGGATGACCACCCTTATTGAGAAAGATTGCCTTCTCTTTTGATTTAGCCCATGACTGATTTTTAATTGTATCTCATTATAGGCATGATTTTCTTATCTAAAGCATTAAAATAAAATTAATTATCTAAAAATTATTGAAAGTGTAAAAATTATTGCAATAACTAGAAATTTATCATATCAATCATGATCTTATGGTTAGGGAGTGAGTCTAGACTCTAAGCCTCTTTCCTAATTAATAACAGACCATCTTGCATTTCTTAAAGAGTTGACTCATGCTTTTAAATTATAGGAGGTGTGTGGTGTTTAAAATATGTGATGAAGGACACCACATAATTTTATGGGGTACTTATTGAAATGATCAAGTATGACATCAAAGAATGATATACTACCTAAAAAGATAGAAATATCACCATATAATGGATTCAATCATCTAATAAGAACTCTAACACTGATGTGTCTACATGTACTAAAGATTTTTATTCTATTTTATATTGATGAAGTAAAGCAAGATTTATTTTAAATCGAGTCCTGAAGTTCTCTATAGAGGCAACTCCCATAGTTAATTACATCTTAGAAAATAAGGTTTCTTAAGAAAATTTTCATTTAAAGTGATTGGCTAATGTCTCTATGAATTTTAAAGTTGGATATCAAAAGATTGATAATTTTAGACATAAAGTGAAAAACTCAATTAAGAAGAGTTCTTAATGGAATCTAAAGAGTGATAAGTAGGAAACACTCATAGTACTAAGAACCCTAGTGACAACTTCAATCTATCCTATGATGAGGCTTTATATTTTTAAAATAAAAAATTATGATTATTTAAGTTGACATTTTATTAGAAATCTAGAACTTATATCCTAATAACACAAGATTATAAAAATGCTTAAAAGATGAGGATTTACACCCATAGGAAATAAGAAATTGGCTACTTCTGAACTTATGTCTAAAGTGCACTAGCATAAGCTAAGAGCTCAACTTAATTCTATTAAGAAAATTGGGATATGTTGGTTAATTTCAATTAGAGAGACTGAACATATCCCAACTATTTTGGATTTATAATTGTTTGACATAGCCGCCAGCTAACACCTGCTATGAGTTAAATCAATATGATTAAATCTCATGAATGCAAGATAGTTGACTATTATTTATTAAGAAAGAGCCAAATATCCTAAACTTACTTCCTAAGAGCCTAGATAATGGTTGGTATGAAAGTTTGTTCTAGACTAATGCAATAAAAATTGCTTATTTTATTCATTTTGACTCATCAATTTGACTCACGCATGCATGGACAAGTATGCCTATATGCATAATTAAATTAAGTTATGAGTCAATTTGCAAGAAGAGTCTTCTTCACTCAAGGGGTTGCTATCAACAATTGTACATTTTTCTTATCACGCAATGAGTGAAGATCCCTTATATTCAAGGAGGAAAAATAAAATGCGTGCATGATGTTAGGCTATGCTAAAGGAGTAAGCAGCACCTACAAATAAAAGTATTTAATTTATTATTATTATTATTATTATTATTATTATTATTATTATTATTATTATTATTATTATAGTGGTCCCTTTGATTAGGCATAGCCTGTTGCAAAAAATATCTTTAGTTTAACAAATAACACTCTACCATCTAGACTGCGCACAAACAATAATAATACTTAGTCTAAAATATTACATCACAATCGAACACCGACCTAGCCTAAGTTTTGAATTGGTGACCTATCAATCTAATATGTGTGTGGAGGCTAGTGTAGTGCGGCCAAATTATGCTTAATGTTTAAATTATAAATTGATCGATCAATTCTATAAATTAATCAAAAGGGTAATTTTGGTCAAATTATTAGTTTAAGTATAAGTTCTAAATTAATTTTTAGCTTATGGTTTGGGTTGAATTTAGTGTTTTAAAGAGTGTGAAAATTCATAAGTTTTACTTAGGGTGAAACTTACTTCCTTTCAATACATCCTAACATCACATTTAAAGATATATTTTATGATTTTTTTAACCTTTTTATAAAAATGTTAAGATTTTTTTAATGGTTCTAAGTTTGAATCAAACTTAAAGGACCTTAAGATCATTAGGAAGAGAACAACTCAAAATTAATAACTCAAGTGTGAAGAAATTCATATGGTACTTATTCAATATATCTCATTGCTTTAATGATTATGCCACTAATGCTATGCATTTGAAAATTAATAATTACTTTATTTTTACATTCTAATGTCCTTATATACATGATCTAAATGAGCTTTTCATTCAAACATAAATCCATGCTTATGCACATACTTCTTTTTATTTTATATGTGAATTTAATCTATTTAAACATATGATTTGAAGAAACATGTGGGGGGCATTAAATGCTTATGCACATACATGTATTTATATACACATTTTAGTAGTTGCAAGTACATGCCATTCTTAAAATAGGGAGACAATGTATCAAAGATTTCCTTTGGACATGTAGCTCTGCACCCTCAGATGTCTAGACTATATACCTACCATACTACGCATGCATATGTATAAATGTGTTGACCTTACTTTTGGAGTGAGTTCTCAACTTCCTCATCATAGATCTAGGACTCTTGTAGACACTAAGAGCTCCTTAGTCTTAAGACACTTCTAGTGATTAGGTGAACACTTAACCTAAGCCTAGAGACTTAGAAGGGTTAGCCATAAGAATAGGTTATGCCTTAGGGACTTAGAAAAACTTGCCTACCCTATAGACTAAACCCAGTCCATGCTTTCTTTCTCAAACCAAAACTCAAATCCAACTCAAATACCAAATCTACATCCAAATTAAAAACTAACTGATTAAAACTCATAATCAAATCCAAAATCATTATTCTTCCTAAGCCCTTTGATTTCATCCTATGGACTTAGCCTCAACTAAATTCAAATCAATCCCAATTCATTTGATTTTCTCAAACATCAATTCAATCTCTCAATCATTTACCAAATCCCAACTCAAATCCAATTCTAAATGATTTAATCCTGAGCTCAAATCTGGAACTAAAATTTCTTCTTAAGTCTTATGACCCACTCTCATAAGCTTAGCCAAATCTCCACCTAAATTATCACGAACTTGACTAATTTTTTTATAAATCAATTATTCATTCATTTATATTTACAAATATAAATGAAATCCATACCTAAATGACCAAAACTAAATCAAACTAAATCAAGCCAAGCCAAATCCCCTCATAAGCCCTTTTGACCTACATCCATAAGCTTGGTCAAATTTGCTTTCAAATCATTCCAAACTAAAGTGATTTTCTCATTAATCATTTATATCCCCAAATATAAATGAAATATAAATCCAAATAGCCAAAATCAAATCTAAAATTAAACCAAAACCCAATTCAAGCTTTTTTAGCCAATTTCTTGAACTTCGCCAAATCATATCCGAATCAAGCCAAAACTAATGAATTTTCTCATGAATCAATCACTCCTTCAATCATTTAGCTAAATATGAACACAAACTATAATTATCAAATCAAACTCAAGTCAAACCCAAGTTTGCCTTTTTTTGACTTGAAAACTTTAAATGAGCCAAAATCCACTAGACTCCAAACTGATAGTAGTTATACTTATATTTCAATTCTAAGATCATATAGGAGTTCAACTAAACTTGAGTTAAGCCAAAATAAAACTAATTGACCCATTTAGGTCCACTTGACCCAAAGTGACTTAAAGAACCCTTTTTGAACTAAGTTATGATCCAACCTCAATTAGATTGAACCAAGGCCATCCAAACCTCATATCATGATCAACAATCACCTTGAGATGATCAACCACCTTGAATTGGGTCAAACTAAGTCAACTTGGTCCTTTGACTAAGTCAACCTTTAGCTCAAATGAAACATAAACTAGCCAAAAACTCACCATATATCAAATTGATTGAAACCATTGATCCAAACAACTCAAAATCAATGATTGAATATGACCAAACCTTTAATTAAGCCAAACCAAGCCAATTGACCATTTTCCCTAAGTTGACCCAAATTAGCCTAAAAAGCCAAAATGGGTCAAATCATGATCTAACCCAAATTGATTGCAACCAATGGCTCAAGTTCATTCTAAATCAATTATTGAACTTAACCAAAGCCATAATGGAGCCCAATTTAACTAATTGGTCAACTTGACCCAACGTAGTCTAAATTGACCTAAAGGATCAAAATAGTCAAAATCCAAATTAAATCCAAATCAAATCAAACCAAAGCCTACAATCATTTTTAATTGACCAATTGAACATGAACCAACACCTAACCCAACCCATTTTGGTTAAATTGGTCAAATTGGTCAACTTGATCCATTTGACCCATTTGATTTCAAATGAGCAAAATCAAACCTAAGCCAAACCACCCCAAATTATTTGAACCAAAACTCTTCAAATCACCATTTGAACCTAACCCAAGCATTGGTTTGACTCAATTTGACTAATTGATCAACCCAACCCAACATGAACCCATATGAACCCATTTGACCAAATGAAGCCAAAGCACCCAAAGCCAACCCATAGGACCTTTGTGGCTAACCAAACCTGACCCAAATTGACCCTAGGTTAGCCCAATGTTTTCCCATAAGCAAAGTGGGCCCCATCCAAGGGGATTAGCCATTGGACAAACTTCTTCACATAGGATTCTTCCCTCATTTGGCAAAGTCCACTCTCCTTTAACATGCCTTCCTAGCCCACTCTAAGCTCATTAGGATTAGCCATGGACTAAAGGAAACCCAATCTCATCCCCTTCACTCCAAACCGAGAACCCAAAGGATCAAGGAAAGAAATCTCCCCCATATCAGACCTTGAGCCACCTCCCAAGCCTTCCTCCACTCCTGGTGAGCCACGTGGACCTGATGGAGACAAGTCCGATGGTCTGACGGCGGCTGGTCGACGAGAAAATGGGATTGAATCCTGTCCATCCACCTCATCAATTGAAGGGATATACCCCTTTTAATTTAAATTGGAATTCAGGTATTCAACTTCATTTGAGCTAGAGAGTGTGAAGAAGAGTTTTCCACAGCCTTTCCCCAAGCTTCCAAGCTCCCCTATTCCTCCCTCTCTCTATTTTACATCAAACCAAAATAGGGGAGGCCATTTTGAAATCCCATTTGCACAATCCTCCACCAAACTTTGATTCCTTTTGCACACACCATTCTCATGTGTCATTGAAGCCATTGAAGCCATTTCCCAAGCCCCAAATCCACTCTAAGCATGAGTTCAATCAAGACTGAAGCTCTAAAGCACGTGGATTGGTCATTTGAGGGATCCACACCAAATCAAGGCCCAAGCTTCTCAACATGGCTTCATCTCTACTAGACGAAGCTAGCTCCATCGATCCCACCGTCAATCTTGAGCTCCAGCAAGGTAATTCCTCAAAAATGTAGATTTAAGAAAAAGTGGTTGGTCTTTTTCAAAGAAACTTTGTATGTCATGGGATTTTGACCATTGGATGTGTTCCTCTCCTTCCCTTGATGGTGTGAGATCATTTTGGAATCAATCCAAGCTTTGGCGAGCTCGAATCATATGAAGAAAAATGGATGGCATGTCTTTTATCGCTTACGAAGGTGAAAGATCACGGGTCGTCCGTTCCACATGATCGGAATGGACAACCATGATTAAATCACGCTTAAATCTCTAATTTTTCCTTAAACTGCAGGATTAATTGTGGTTGTCCAATCTTAGATCGAATGGTCCACGAGAAAGCGTGACTATCGCTAGCTGACTCAACAGTGCGATGTGATAACTTAAATAACCAATCCCATCACACCACATGATGCACGACGGGATTATGGCTTTAATTAGGGTTAATTAAACTAATTTTAAAGTTGAAATTTCCAATATTCATAACTAATTGTAGAAAAATTTAAAAAAAAATATAAATGAGAGCTTGTTTTAAAGATATTTCAATGAAGAATTTAATAAAAATATTTCTAATAGATTTTAAATAGTAAATAGAGCTTAATTATGGTTTAATTAAAAACTTAATTTGCTTAATTACTCCTTAATTAATCATCTAATTGATTTCAAATTTTGTAAGGATGTTTAGGGGGATGACCTTTGCCCCCCTATTTTTCTTGGAATTTATTGGTTTCCTAATTAGGAAAATTAATTAATTAAGCCCTATTACCCTATTAACTTCATTAAAGGGTGATTAAGCATATGAATAGTGATTAATTAATTATTTGGACTCTCTAACCACTGTTGAATAGTAAGGAGACTTAGGGAAGTGGATTGGAGCTTCCCTCCTAATTCTTTCTCTAATTTTCCCTCTCTTTTCAACTAAAGTCCTAATTATTATTTAATTAACTAATTAGAAACTTAATTAACTAAATTAGAATTCAAATCATTTTAAACTATGTTTAATCTAGTGGATGGTTTATGGAAATAGGTGGGGACCTCTTTCCCTAACTTTTCCCTTAAGCCCATCTCATTTCAAGATAATTATTAACCTTGGTTAGTTTCTTTTTAGGAGAGATGGATTAATGGATTATTGGTTTAGTGGATTTGAAAAATCTAATTAAATATTATTTTTCCTTAACCCATCTTGGGTAGAGCTTTAGGTGTTCAAGAACTTAAAAAAATTAATGAAATTATGATTAGCTCACATGTGTGAGAAAATCATGAAAGTAATTAAAGTGAGTTCCTCAGCTTAATTATTAAATGATTATAAGCTAATTGCATTAGACCCCTTTCATTTCGTAGGAGCATTGTTATTTACTTTTAAATTTATTTGCATATTATATTTAATTACCTTAAGGTAACATAGGTAAGGGTTAATTAGTTGATTTAATCCATGCTTAACTTAACTAATTCATAAAATCAACCTAATTGCTTTTCATTAAATCGAATTAATTCACATATGGGGAATGAGATTAGGATTTACAAATCGTTCTCACACTTTTTTTTTAAATCAAGTTAAACATGAAATCAAAAGTGACTTTAAAAAACTTTAATTTATTTTAAATAAGCTTATTTAATGTGATTGTCCTTAGGAATTAGTTGGATTGAATAAAATTATGTGCTTATATTTTTTTATTTCACTACAATCATATTAAAATGTTGCATGCTGCTTGATTCATGCATTCATTCATTTTCAAAAATTAATTAAATAAAATGATTTCCTTTATGACAATTTGCATGTGTTGGCTTAATTAAAAATATGTGTGGCTATTATCACTATTAAATCTCAAATGTATTTTCAAAAGCTTATAAATGAATAAAAATGCATGTTGTGACATTAGAGGTGCATGCGAAGCTTAGTGTATAAAGTGAAGTTCCTTTCTTTCATTCATAAGTACAAATGTTAGTGGGTATATTACTCTCGACATTCCGGGGATGCACGGCTTTAAGTAGCCCCAAGGAGGTTCCTACCTCACTCCTCTGATGCAAAATAATGGCGCATACCCGTTTGATTTCATTCTTATGCATTTTGACATTAGAATTTAGATAGAGCTTTAATTCATTCACACAAATAAATAAATTATATTAAATTCTACTTTTGCATGATTTTATATTCTTATAATTGCTTATACATCATTGTTGACCTCACTTTTAGAGTGAGCTTTCAATTTCTCCATCTTAGACATAGGACTCCAATAAATGTTAAGAGTTCTTTAGTCTTAAGACACTTCTAGTGATTAGGTGAACACTTAACCTAACCCCAGAGACTTAGAAGATTTGCCTACCCTATAGTTTGAACCTAATCCTTACATCCCTCCTTCAAACCAATCCAAATCAAATCTCAAATCAGTTTCAACCAAATTAATTTTCTTAATCAAATCTCATATAAATTTCAACCTAATTGACTTTCTTAACTTAAATCTCAAATCAATTACAACTAAATTTACTTTCTTAAATCAAATCTCAAATCAATTCCAACTCAATTGACTTTCTTAAATCAAATCTCAAATCAATTCCAACTCAATTAATTGCCTCAAATCTCAAATCAATTCAAACTCAATTGATTTTCTCAAATCATAACTCAATTCTAGAATCCAAATCATAAATTAATTCTAAAGTCCAAATCATAAATCAACTCCAAATCAAATGATTGAAATCCAAGATTGAATTCAAATCTCAAAATCTTCCCTAAGCCCTTTTGATTTCATCTAATGGATTTAGTTCAAACCAAATCCAAATCACTCCAAACTCAAAAGATTTTCTCATAACCCATTTATATTCTCATTTAAATTCACAAATATAAAAGAAATATAAATTCAAATAACCAAAATCAATTCCAAACTCAAATCTAAATCTAACCAAAATCCAATTCATACTATTTCATGTCAAATCCTTGAACTTAGCTTAAACCAAATCCAAATCACTCCAAACTCAAAAGATTTTCTCATAAGCCATTTATATTCTCATTTATATTCACAAATATAAATGAAATATAAATTCAAATAACCAAAACTAAAACCAAAGTTAAACCAAAATCCAACTTATACTCTTTCAAGTCAAATCCTTGAACTTAACCAAATCATTCTCAAATCAATCCAAATCCTTGGATTTTCTCTTCAAACAATCACTCTTGAATCATATGCCCAAATATAAACATAAACTACAATCACCAAACCAAAATCAAACTAACCCAAGTCAAACCCATGTTCACCCTTTTGACTTGAAATTATCAAATGAATCAAAATCCATTTGACTCCAAATCACTTGTACTTGGATTTATATTTCCATCATAAGTCCATATGTGAGTTTAACCAAACTTGAATCAAGCCTTGATCAAGCCAATTGACCCATTTAGGTTCACTTGACCCAAAGTGACCTAAAGGACCTTTTTGAGCCAAATTCTAATATAACCCAAAATTGTATTGAACTAAGCCCATCTAAGCCTCACATTATGAGCAACAATCATCCTAGGATGATCAATCAGCTAAACTGGGTCAAACCAAGTCAAACCCAGCCTTTGACCAAGTCTGCACTTAGCCCAAATGAAACCTAAATAAGCCAAAATTCACTATAAGCCAAATTAATTAAAACCACTGATCTAAACCAATCCATAATCAATAATTGAACATGATCAAGCCATCAATTGAGCCAAACCAAGCTTAATTGGCCACTTGACCTAAGTTGACCCAAATTGACCAAAAAAAGTCAAAATGGGTCAAATCTTGATCTAAGCTAAATTGATTGCAACCAATGGGTCAAATTTATTCCAAATCACTTATTGAACTTGACCAAAGCCTCAATTGACCAATTAGACCCAACCTAGCCCAATTGACCATGAACCCAACTTGACCTAAAATGTTAAATCAACTTGAAATCAAATCAAATCAAAATTAATTGAAACCAAATCTTGCAATGCATTTCAAATGATCAACTAACTCTAAACCAACCCATGACCTAACCCAATTGGATAAAATGGGTCAAATTGGTCAACTTGACCCATTTGACCTAAATGAACCTAAATGAACCCAAACCAAATTGAACCAAACCAATGACGCTCCAAATGATCATTTGAACTTGACCTAATCCATGATTTGACTCAATTTTCCCAATTGGTTAACCTTACATAATTTGACCCAACTTGACCTAAATGCATCAAATTAAACCAAATCAAATCAAATGAACTCCAAATCATTTGAAATTTGGCCCAACCCATTTTTGAATCATTTCAAATCTATCCAAATCAAAATCATGGCTAAATGACCACTTTGTCCTTAAGTCAAAGGGTATCCTATGATAGAATTCACTTGGAATTTGGTCATTTCTCTCTCTCAAAGCAACTTGGCAACCTCCTATTGGTCCAGATGGGACACCAAGGGAGGTGGTGAGCATGACCCAATGAGCTTGGGTCAGCCATGACCCAAGCCAAGACCAAACTGACCCCTCCAATGGAAATTGAGCACTTGGAACTCCAAATGCACTCACCTAGCACATGGGCACTCACTCTCCTTCCCTCCACTACTCAAAACGACCCACATGGGGTGTTTTGCAACTCAAACCGTGAACCCAATTCTTGCCATTGATAAAAAATGGTAACTCAGCTCATCTTCATCCAATCCAAGGAGGGGGGAGATATACTCCCACTCATTCTCACTCAAACCACAAGCATTGATTTCGATAAAGCCAAAGAGGTTGAAATGAAGCTTCTCTAAGCCCTTGCAAGCCATTCCTGAGCTCCCCCAATTCTCCTTCTAGGTTTTTCTCAAAGCCAAAACAGGGGAGGTCAATTGAAATCCCAACTCACTCAAATCTCCATCAAAACCAAATTAACCTTGTAGTACCATCAATGGGCTTCATCGAGCTCAACCAAGTAATTTCCCAAGTCTCCAAGCCACATGAAGCATCACCTTGATCAAGCCTGATCACCATTGAAGGGGAGCTAGGTCAACTAAGCAATCCACTCCAAACCAAGATCTAATTCCTTCAATAGGGCTTCATCTCCACTAGACAAAGCTACCTCCATCATTGAAAGCATCGGTGATAGCCTCCAGTGAGGTAATTGCTCAAAACCATATCCACAAGAAAAATTTCTTTATCCTTTTCGAAGAAAATTATCATCCTGTGAGATCTTGACCATTAGATGTGCATCTCCCCTCATTCTGAAGGTGCGAGATTATTTTGATCCCAATCTGAGCTCGAGTGAGCTCAAATTGAATGGGGAGAGACAAATGGAGTTCATCTCTCATCGCTCGCGAAGGAGAAGGATCATCCCCCGTCCGTTCCGCCTGATTAGAATGGACGTCTGTGATTAGATCACAATAGATCCCCTCTGACTTAATCTTAAACCGTAGGATTAATCTCAACCATTCAATCTTAAATTAGACAGACTGTGGAGAAAGTGCGTCCACTGCTGGCTGACTTAGTAGGCGGATGTGACAACTTAAATAACCTATCCCATCGCGTCATGTGGAAAGCGCACCACATCAGCATGCCGCATCAGCCGCCACATGGTCGGACAAGATTAGGGGTTAATTAAGCATAATTAATCTAATTTTAATGTTAAAATTTCCAAAATTTCTAACTAATTATAAAAAAAATCCAAAAAAATTACAAACTCAAGTTCATTTTAAAGATAATTCAGAGAGGAATAATAAAAAATTAAAATTAATTAATTTTGAATAGTGATTTTAACTCAATTTAGGTTTTATTGAAAATGCAATTAAGCTAATTACTCCCTTATTAATCCAGCAATTAATCTCAAACTTCATTAGGTTAATTAATTGGATGACCTCTGTCTCCCATGATTTTCTTGAAATTTATTGCTTGACAAATTAAGGGAATTGCTTATTTTATCCCTAATAACTTTTCTAATTAATTAAATGATTAATTAACATGTTAAATAGTGATAAATTCATTAATTAAGCTTGATAATCATCATGAAATAGTGAATGGACTTAGGGAATGAGATTAGGACTTCTTTTCTAATCTTTTCCTCGAAGTTCATTTCATTTGGAAAAAATTTATTCCAGTTGTAATTAATTAATAGCTTAATCACTTCATTAATTAATTCCATTAATAAAACTCAAAACCAAATCATTCCAGAACTTAATCATTTAATTTTTGGGTAGATTGTTAGGTGTTCAATAACCTAAGAGGTTTCCAAAGAAAATTATAACCAAACTACATGTGTAGGAGGGTTATAAAAGTACTTATTTAAACCCTTTAGCTTAATTAACCAATAATTGTGAGCCAATTGCATTACACCCCTTTATTTTTTAGGTGCATTGCTGATTTAATTTTCATGTGGTTGCATATCATATGTTGGCTCATAATTATTTGGATAATTATGTTAAAGTGGTATAGGTAAGACATAATTAATGGATTTAATTCATACCTCAACCTGATCAAATATAAAGTCAACCTAATTATTCTAAATTAAACTAAGTCAATTCACACATGGGGGAATGGGTTAGGATTAACAAACTTTTCTCACATTTCCTAAGTCAAATCAAATACAAAAATAAAAATCTCCTTAAAGAATTTTGCTTCATTTTCAATTATCTTATTTCATAGGACTGCCCTTAGGAATTAATTAGGGTGAATAAAGTCATGTGCTTACATTTCTTTATTGCTTTCCAATCATGCTAAATATTATTTGCCAGATAAAATCATGCATTCATTTATTTTAAAATCAATTAAAGAAAATATTTTCTTTTATGTCAAATTGCATGTGTTGGCTAAAATTAAGAATATGAGTGACTATTATCATTATTAAACCAAAAATTACTTTTCAAAATTTATAAATAAAAAATATAAATAGAGTGATGTAAGCTACGAATAATTATAAGCTTGCATATGATGATAGCATAAGATGTGTATTATGGAGTTATTTCCTCTTCTCTTAATATGGATTCACATAGAATTTGCAAGTATATAGTTCATTTGAAAAGAACATAACACTTGCCTAAATCTATTCCTATGCATATCTATCTTAAGACTTAGGTAGCACCTTCATACTATACATATAAATCTTACAATCAAGTCAAACATAAACCTCTTGCATGATTCATCATTCATTTGGTTCCTTTTCTACATTCACATGTATTTAAGAAAAGTAATATATTAGTCTGGACATCCCAGGGATGCGAGGCTTTAAGTAGCCCCAAGTAGGTCTTATACCTTACGCCCCCGATGTACAAAACAATGGTGTCATACTCACTTATAAATTTTATACATATGTATATGCATTTAGCTAATGGATAAAAGAGTCCCTCTTATGTACATAATAAAGACATGCATTCATGGAATATCCAAATTTTCAAACCATATCTCTTTGCATCCATCATCAAGGTGTGCTAAGATTTGCATTGCATGTATAATTATGCTTACGATTATTCATATGCATGGTATACATGATGGGAAGAAATGAATGGGTGTATGTTATATGATAGTAATTCACCCTAACTAATCCTAAGAGGTCTTTCTTATTGAATATGACTGTTTATAGTAAATCTAAACTTAGGATTAATAAAAATACATAATAAACATTCACGAAAGGAGATCCATTAATGAATATATCTTAGAAATGCTTTAAGGTAGGGATGAAAGAGAGTTCTCCTCTCTTTTCTTCTCTTCATAATATTGAGTTGCTAAGTGTCGGTTCATTTAAACCAATTCAAATCACCAATTAAAATTGACAAATCAACTAAATCACTTAAACTAAAACCATCATCTAAATTGAATCTTCACACTTAGAACATTACAACCTTAAAGCCTAGCTAAGATACACCACACAAGCCTTAAATGGCACACACATTAGGCTAAGCCATCATTTCTAGCTCTATATTAGGGCGGTGTATGGTTTGATGCTTGATTTTATTTTGTGATATAATATTTTTAGATTGGATGTTAGGGTGTATGTGCATAAAATAGATGATAGGACGATCTTAGCCTGATCATGTCTTCTATAGGTGGTTGTGCTTATGGGGCGTTGTAATAAAAAATATAAATACTTTTGCTGTGCAGGTTGCTTATACCCCTAAGCGTAATCCCAACTAGGACAGGTGGGCTTGGTTACCCATGTGTGGGGTGCTAAGTCTAAATTATTCATATAACTACTTGGGTTGTCTGGTATGTTAGGCTAACCTTTATTTTGTAGGTTTAGTTAGATTTACTTTTCTCATTTTGATGTAAATTTTGTAATTAAGATTTTGAATGAATGTTATGGGATATTAGGATGAACATTGGTCATAAGACCAAGTCTTATACATTATGTGATGTCTTCGGAGCAATCATATTTCTATCAAGCCAAAAGGAAAAAAGAAAGAAAAGAAGCAAACCAAAATGAAGAATGAAGACCCCCCCTCCCATAATATAGGTTCCTTTTCAATCTAATTATTCATTTGTACTGCAGATTGTATAAGGGTAGAGCTCGGCTACCCACATTTCTTTTTGGGTTGTGCGGTGGAACCCGACCACATCAAGCCTCTTATTCTTTTATGCTAATTTTATAAATTGATTGATTATGATTGCGCAATTAGGATGGCATGATTTTTCTTAATTTTTTAATTATTTGATGGTTGTTGAATGGCCTGGATGTGATTAGACTCTTAAAGAAAAAAAATTTCTATCCAATTAATCAACTCAAAGTTAAATTAAATAACTTATAACCTCACCTAAAGCCTATGGCATAAATCAAGATAATAAAAGAATTAGCAACCCCTTAGTTGGATGTTGTATGTCTCACATCATGCATAAATCATATTGCTTCACTCTTGCTAATGGAGGGCTTCCACCTTTGCCAGAGAAAATGGCTTGACTATTGAGAGTCATGATAGAAATACACCTCATTCTTTCTGATTTTGGCCCATAACCAATATTCTCATGCTTTAGGCATATGAGATCCCATAGCCTATGTCAAATAATATTATCAAAAAATTAAAATAAAACTTAACAAAATTTGCATTAGATTAAGTCATTATTCATGCCCTTTATGATATAGTATCTTAGGGAGTGAGTTTAAGGATTTAGTCTCCTTTCTAAATAAATAATAATCTAGCTATCTTGCAAAGCATAAGACTTGCCTACATGAATTTAAAATCATAGGAGGGGTTAGTTGGCGGCCACCCCAAGCGGTTGTAAGTCCAACAGTCGGGTGGTTTATTCTCTCTTGTGGAGGTAAACCATATACCCAGTTTTTGCCTTAGAGTTAGGTCGTGCTTTGGCCCTCGCCAAAGCTCCCTAGATTTAGGATCTCAGATTATTGTTTTCTTTTGCGGGCTACAAGCATAAATCTTCACCTAGGCAATTCTATAATCTTGTATTGTGGAATTGTAAGCCTTAGATTTCTAATAAAAATTCAACTCAAATATATAATTCTCCTCAATTTCAAAAATATAAAGCCCTACCATAGGATATTTTGGATGTTCACTAGGTTTCCTAGTATCATGAGCATCCCCTACTCATTTTCCTTTGGTTTCAATAATAACTCTTCCCTTTTGCTCAAATCCCACTTGATTTTCTAAACAATAACTAATTGATTGATAGTTCTATCTTTGAAATCTTTGGAGACAATGATCATTTACCTGAATTGAGAGTATTCCTAAGGAATCACATTCCTTAAGATGTAATTAACTATGAAGGCTTTCCTCCATAGGAAACTTAATGAACCCGATTTAAAATAAACCCTACTTTACTTTTTCATATAAAGTACAGGAAAGATCTCTGGTACATTCGAAGACTCATATCCTTAAGAGTCCTTATTAAGTGATCAAGTCCATTATAGGATGATGACTTCTATCTCTCGAGATAGTACATCATCCCTCAATGTCGTACTCAATCACCCTAATGAGTACATATGTGGATCTACGTGGTGTCCACATACCCCCTTAACCAAAAATAAAACACCACAATACATATGTATTTAAGAATAGTGGGTATATTAGTATGGACATTTCAGGGACACACAACTTTAAGTAGCCCCAAAGAAGTTCCTACCTCACTCCCCTAGTGCAAAATAATGGCGAAGTACTTGCTTAGAACTTTCATACATTTGAATGTGTATTTAGCTAATGAATGAATATTCCTTTTTCTATAAAACTCATTTATGCATCCTGCATTTAAGTGCGTCAAAAATATATTGCATTTATAGATATGTTTAGAACTTAATCATATGCACATTTTATATGATGGAAAGAAAAGAATGGATATGTGTCATGTGATAATAGTTCATTCGAATTAATTTTAAGATGTCTCTCTTATTGAATGAGATTATTTAAAGTGAACTTAAACTTAGGATTAATTTAAAATATGCAATAAGCCATTCATTAAAAAGGAATTGTTTAATTAATTTGCTTTAGATGTGGCTTAAGGTAAGGATAAGAGAGGATGATCCTCTCTTTTCTTCTTTTTATAACACTTAGTTGTTAAGTGTAAATCAAGTGAAATAAAAGAAAATATTAAGTAAAACTTACAAATTAATTAAGCCACTTAAAGTAAAACCACCCTTCAAATTAAATCTTTTCTTAATTAGAAAATTATAACAAAGCCTAGTTAAGGCGTACCGCATAAGCCTTAATACACACACATTAGATTAAGTCACCACTTTTAGCCTTATGTTAAGGTGGTGCATGGTTTGATGTATGTTTAGTTTTATGATGTATTACTATATACTAGCTGTTAGGGCGTATGCTTCGTAGACTGGATGTTAGGCCGTGATTAGCCTAATCATGTCTTATGCAAAAGAATATGCTTAAAGGGGTGCTTAAATATAAATATAAATACTCTCCTTTATAGGTTGCTTAACCCCTAAACACAATTTAAATTAGGACAGGTGGACTTGGCGACCTATGTGCAGGGTGCTAAGTCCAAACTATACATATAACTACTTAGGTTGTATGGTGTGTTTAGCTAACATTTATTTTGTATGTGTAGTTAGATTTACTTTTCCTATTTTTAATATAATTGTGCATTATAAATTAGGATTAGTGTTATGAGGGAGAAGACATGAAGAAAGAAGATAAGAAGATCCCTCAATAGCATTTTTTTTATTTGAAATTGTAATAATTCTTTCATATACCATGTAGTATAAGGGTAAAGCTCAGTTACCCATTTTTCTTTTCGGGTTGCATGGTGGTACCCGATCACACTGACCTATTATTCTTTTATGTTGGGTTTATAAATTATTTGATGCTTTGTTTATAATTATGCAATAGAAATGCCATGTCTTTTTTAGTTTCTTCATATATGGTGGTTTAATGTGTGGCTTGGATCCGATTAGGCTCTTAGAAAAAAATAAATTTTCTATGCCAACTACAACTCATAACTAAATTTTCTAAATAGCTCATAACCTCATATAAAACTTAGGCATTAAATTAAGATAATTAAAAGATTTAACAATCCCTTAGCTGGATGTTGCATGCTTAATATCATGCATGTCATTTTGTTTCACTTTTGCTAAGAGAGGGTTTCCATCCTTACACGATAGGGAAAGACTTGACCTTTGAGGGTCTCCTCTATGATGAAAAATACCTTTTTCTTTCTGATTTAGCAAATAACTCTATTTCATTATGCATTTAGGCATAGATAAATCATATAGCCTTTGTCAAAATGAATAGTCCAAAATTAAATAAAAATTGATAAGATTTGCATTAGAGGAAGTCATTACTCATACCACTCATGCTCTAGTCTCTTAGAGAGTAAGTTTAAGGACTTTAATTTCTTTCTAAATAAAAATAACCTAACCATCTTGCAAAATTAAATGACTTGACCACATGATTTTAAAATATAGGAGTAGTTAGCTGGCTGCCACTCCAGGCGGTTATAAGTCTAGTAGTCGGGTGATTTACCCTCTCTTGTGAAGGTAAACCATATACCCATCTTCACTTAGATTTAGCATGTGCTTTGGCCCTCGCTAAAGCTCCCTCAACTTAGGATCTGAGATTGTTGTTTTCTTCAAGCTACAAGCATAAATTCTTACCTCTTAGGAATTTCCACAACCTTGTAATGTGGGATTCTAAGACCTAGTTTTCTAACAAAATTTAAATTCAAACATATAATTCTCTTTAATTTTAAATGTATAAAGCCTAACCATATGATAGATTGAAATTCTCACTAGGTTTTCTAGTATTAAGAGCATTCTCTACTCATCTCCCTTTGGCTTCGATAATAAGTCTCTTCTTTTTTATCCATCCCATTTGATTTTCTAACATAGCTAATTTATTAATAATCCTATCTCTAAAATCTTTGGAGATAATAATTGCTTACTTTAATCGAGAGTATTTTTAAGTAATTCACCTTTCTTAGGATGTAATTAACTATGGGGGCTTGCCCTTATAGGGAACTTTAGAACCTAGTTTAAATAAACCATACTTTATTCATCCATATAAAGTAGGGAAAAATCTCTGGTATATTCGAAGACCCATCATGCCTTAGGAGTCCTTATTAGGTGATTAGGTCCATTATAGGATAATAATTTCTATCTTTCGAGATAGTGTACTATTCCTTGATGTCATACCTGATCACCTCAATAAGTACACCTTCAGATCTGCATGGTATCCCCCATACCTATATTTAAAAATAAACACAAAATGTAAGTGTGCAAAACTTAAAAATTATAAGATTGTATATTAATTCTTACTTAACACAAATATTTCTTCCTGCATCTATTATAGGTACATGTCGTTGTTTATACCAAAAGTGCTAGACCAATTAAAGCCTCCTGCGAATCAATAGCCCTACAACCTTGGGTTTCTAGATTATATACCTTAAGAGTATATTGAGTATACATGTGATCAATACATTTAAACTATTTCTACCTACCTCAAATAAAGATACATATGCATGCATGTTTTAAATATAGGAAGAGTACAATTTGGCATTTACTAGTGATAATAACGTTGAGCAATATTATATTAACAATTTAATTTTTATAAAACATGAAGCATGCATAATTGATGACCAACATACAAATACAATAATGAGAAACATAACTAAGTGCCATAATAAACTTTTCACTCGAGCCATTTAATCCTAAGGTTAACCATACAATCTTAAAACCATTTAAGCTTAATTAGATTCTTTATCTAATATACCTTGAATTCAAGTGGATTAGCCTATATGATGATAAAAAATATAATTAAAATTTCCCATTCATGCTCTCTAGTTATTAAGAAAATTTAAAGATGGAATTATGATTTTTATAAATTAATTAATTCAACTAATACCAAGAGGCATTAAAAATCAATTAATCACAAAATATGCACCAAATAATTATGAGAAAATACATGGACATATATAATGACATGAAAAGTAAACAACAAAAAAATGTCAAAGTATTTGGGCTAATATTTTCTAATTAATTAAGAAAAACTTTAACTAAGCAGTTACTCTTAAAATTCCTAAAAATCAATTAGGGAATTTAATTTCATTGATTAACTCTCTGATAGCTGAGCCCAAAGAGGATATATTTATAACTTTTGAAGATTTGTGCAATTAATTCTATATTTTCTAAGTCCTGGGTGAATTAATGTATTTTTTTAATTAATAAAAGCCCCTTAATGGTGATTTCGAGAGATAATTAAGACCATAGGTTTTCATAATTTTCTTTGGTCACCATTAAACCTCTAATACAAATTTAAGCTTCCATAATAATTTTAATAATTTTTAATTAAATATATATACTAAATGGATAAATTGACTAATTTAGATTTAAAAATATTGATTCTCTAATGCACCCACCTAATTGGCTTAAAATAATTATAGAAGGGAGATGTCATCCCATAGAATATTCACTAAAAATTTCAGGTCATTTGGTTAAGTAATTAGGGTCAATTTCACTAATTAAAAAAGCCTTCTAAACCTAATTAACTTTAATGCACTTAATAAAAATTAGATCTTTTATTTTTTTCTTAGATTATCCTTTGTTTAAGCTTTTCAATAAGCATTTTATATTTTTTGGATTTTTCTATACTTAGTTATAATTTTATAAAGTTTTGCTTATTTAAACACATTTTAAATCAAGACTGATGGTGAATTTGACTGAGGTAGCTTCATATAGTAGAGATGAAGCTCTGCTGTTGAAGTCTCCAATTGCTTCCTCACCATTCATCCCAGAGATCACACACCACTGCAAGCCCGTCAGAGTTGGTCTTGGGAGGCCTTCTAGTGCTCAAATCGAGTGGGCCTCAATTCATTTTGACTTCCTAAGTGTTTAGAAGGTGTGGAAAAGAGAACTTATGTTAGGATTAAGCTTTGATAAAGTTAGGTGTTTGAGATGTTCGGTGAGGGTTGGTCTCATTAATGGTATGGTGCACTGGAAACTCTGGGGATTTCAGGGGCTATCTCTGGGAAGCTTATGAGGGTATGTTTTCAATTTTACCATTTGAAATATGGTGTATACTCTTCCCCAATTATATCACCCAAAGGGGTTTGTTCAAGTCATGATAGTTGTCTAGGTATTATGCAAGGCTGATTTTTGCTCTAGACTTATATGTTAGACCTCCTTCAATGGTTGAGGGAGGTTGGTGGTCAATAGTGAGGGGGACAACCCATAGGGAGCGAACCAAGGGGGCCATGGTGAGGGTAACCTCTCCTTGGTCAAGGGTTAGACCAAATACTTTGGGTTAGGTTAGGTCAGTTGGGGAGAGCTCAAGGCATGCTAATGTGGCTGCCTTGGCCAAAGAGAGGTGTTAGATATCCCTATTTTGGGATTTTATCCTATTTGGAACCCTTCATTCACTTAGTTTGGATTGAACCTGGTTCACTTTGGGTTGTTTCTACTTTGGCAAGTGAAGAGACATGCGAGGATGAGTCATGTCAAGTTTGGTTGGGTTTGAACTTGATTCGGTTGGGCTTGGTTCATTTGGACTCATGTAGATCAATTTGGGTTCAATTGAATTAAGTTCACCAATTGATCAAATTGAGTCTAAGGGGTAATTATGTTGTGTACAAATGATAATTTAAAATATATTGGTGTAATTAGTTTGATTTGATTTGGAGTGGGTTTGAATTTGCTTCACATGGGTTCAAATGGGTCAAATGGATCAAATTGATCAAATTGGTTAGATGGCCAAATTAATCAAGTTTATCAATTTGGTTAGATGGCCAAATTGAGTTCAATTGAGAGTTGAGTCATGCTTAATGGTTCATTTGAAGTTGATTTTATGCTTTAATTTGGTTTAATTTAGTTTGGATTTGGTTTTAATTCATTTGATCCTTTAGCTCAATTTGTGCTAAGTGGGTCAATTAGGTTAAATTAGTCAAATTAACTTCAATTAATCTTTGGGCAGCCTTCAATAATCAATTTAAAACTCATTGCGAGTGTTAATTCAATCATTGAATAGGATCAATATTTAGTTCAATTTGACCCTTTAGGCTAATTGGGTCAAATTGGGTCAGTGGATTGAATTGGATCAATTGGGTTCAATTGGTGGTTGGAGCATGACCAATAATCATCTTAATATTGATTGCAATAATTGGCTTGGTTCAATTTGTGTTAAATCAAGTTTTGGTCCAATTTGGCTCTTGTAGGTCAAATTGAGTCAAAATAGGGTTAAGTGGGTCAACTAGCCAAATTGATCTACTTGGTTTTAATTGGATGTTGAAACATAATCAATAATAAATTTTGGAAGAGATTAAAAAGATTGGTTTGGTTTGATTTAGGTTGAATTGAAGTGTGGTTCAATTTGACCATTAAAGTTAAATTAACTTAGGTTGGGTCAAAATAGTTAATTGGTCAAATTGGATGATAATTGTTCTTGATAAATATCCAAATATATGATTAGAATGATTTTGGAGCTTTGGGTTGACTTAATTTGGCTTAGATAATATTAGATTTAATTTTGATCTTAGAGGGTTCAATTGGGTCAACTTGGGCTAAGTGAGCCAATTGATCAAATTAAATCATAATTAGACCTTAATCAAGTTTAAATAATATTTTAGAAGGCCTTGGTAAGTTCAACTTTAAATTATTTGGAGGAATCTGGGTTTACCCCCTTTAGACCCAAATGGGTCTTAATAGGTCAACTTGGTTAATTGGCAAAATTGAACACCAATTAGGTATGATTTGAAGAAATTTGAAATCTTGGGTAGTATATGATCAATTAGGTTTGATGTATGAGATTTGGCTTGAAGTTTGTATCATTAGGCTCCGCTTAGTCTAGGTCTAGGTCTACTCTTAGGGTTAAGCCTTGTGAGCCTACTAGGCTTTGGGTTAGTGTCCCCCTCACCTCTTGAAGTGTCTTAGCTCTAAGTGAAGAAACCTTAGTGCTTAGATTGAGTCCTAAGTCTAAGGAGCTGGGTGTCAACCTTACTATAAGTGAGGTCAATAAGGTGTTAGTTGACAACTCTTCTAGGAGGGTTATAATTTCAAAAGAATTGAAATACATTCTTATTCTTAAGTGAGAAGAGACCAATAAATCCTAATTTCTCTATTAGATTATGTCGAGCTTCTAACTTATGTTAGAAGCACCTTTAGATATAATATCTGAAGCATCTTGTTTCTCTTTTGTTATGGAATTATGTCTTTACCTCTTAGGCTTTTTGACAGTTTTGTGCTGCTAAAATCTAAGTCCTAGCATTCTAATAAAATATTAACTCATAATAAAATAAAATTTTCTTTCAAAGCTATAAAGCCTAACCATATAATAGGTTGAAGTGCTTTTTAAACTTCCTAGAATCGAAGCACTTTCTACTTATTCCCACTTGGAATCTGAAAAGAATTGTTCCTTTTGATCAACCCCATTTGACTTTTATATTTAATAGCTTTGAAGTCAACTTTAAAATCTATAAATATAAGATAAATTTTTTAATCGAGAGTTTTTTAAGAGGGTTTCTCTCTCTTAAGATATAATTAACTATAGTGACTTGCCTTAATAAGGAACTATGAACTCAGCAGAAAATAAATCCAATACTATTCCATCCATATTATTCAGGGGGAGAATTGTTAGAATATACAAAACCATCAGCCTTATGAGTCCTTACTAAGTGATCAATTCATTATAGAGTGATATTTTCATCTTTTGAGATGATATATTATTTTCTTAATGATGTATTTAATCACCTAAATAAGAACCCCAAGATCAACATGGTGTTCCAAATTAAAACTCCACACACTTACATGACATACATGAGAGACCATAGCACTTAACAAACATGTCAGTCGTAAACATTATAAAATTAGTTAAAGTTATGAACTACATTCTTAGATGAAGAAAACTCAAATGATGAGTATCTAAATTGTGGCATCTTGAGGACCATTAAATGAAGATAAAGTTATTTTATGTACCTATTATTGCTATCTAAAAAGCCATGATGACCTAGTTTGAAAGCAAAACCACCTTGATTTAGTTTTTATGAGGCCATTTAGATTATTTTAATATTCAAAATGCTAAAGAAAATAATGTCATACAACAATCTTGAACATTCTTTAAAGTAAACCTTAAATATATATATATGGAGGTTTTCAATGAATGATGATTTGGTTACCATCTTCTTCAACTATAATAATTCCCTAGAGTTCCATTGAATAATCCCCTTGGGACTCCAGGCTACACATGGCCTTAAGGCAATATTATGATCTAAAAGTAATAGAACTAAATCTAGAAGCACCTCTCTTATTATTCCTAAAATACTGAATTTAAGATTTTCTTGAAGAATATGAAGTTGCTTAGTTTCTCCTTATTTAGTTCTTTAAGATTTTTTAAATTCTTTTATAAGAGGCAAATTTACTTGTGGTGATCAAGTTGTGTTTTCAATTCTATAAACCAATATATTTTTCATTATTCTTTTAACCTTTGGATGCTTATATGTGACACCCATATAGGTTGTCATACTAATATTGTAAAAAATGTTCTATATGGATGGAATGTTATAATAATATAAAATAAAATTCTAAAGGTGTATAAAATGGTGTAAGGAATGTGACCAAATGATGTGTAGAGAGTGATAACACTGTGTTATACCTATAGGAAAGCCAAAAGTACTAAGTAGAAAGTAGGGTAATATTATGCTTTACTTGTTCCGTTCAAATCTTGGGGGGATATTCCCATAGATTTTGTACTTGAGGTTCTTAGCACCTTAGAGGACATGAGAGCATATTTATTATTGTTAACCATTTATCCAAAATGACTCTCTTCCTATCTTACTCAAAATAAAATGATGCATCTCATATAATAAGATTATTCTTTAGGGAGGTTGTTAAATTGTCCCCAATTGTTTTATATTAAGATGTAAAGTTCATATCTTATTTTTAGAAGATATTATGGAAGCTTATGAAGGCCACACTAAAATTCTCCTTAACTATTTACCCCCAAAATCATGACCAAATTGAGGTAGTAAATAAGACCTTAGAAACTCTCTTAAGGAGTTTGGTGGATAGAAGTTTAGAATATTGGGATTTATATCTTTCTATAATTGAATTTGGATATGATAGTATTGTCTTCAAGGCCATAAATAAAGCACTATTTGAGATAGTTTATGGCTACAATATTAAGAAACTCATTAATCTTGCTAGCATCCCTTCACATATTTTTTTAAAGTCTACATTTATATTTGCAAAAGATTTTTAAAGCCTTCATGAATGTTCCAAATAATAATTGAAATTCACTAATACAATAAAAAAGAAATTGAACTTAAAAACAAAAATAAAACTTTTAATGAGTCAATGTGAGGGATTATGTGCTAATTTGAATTTATCCTAAGAGGTATCTATCTACTCAAGTTAGAAAACTACAAAATAGGAATGTGGACCATTTGAGATTATTTGAAAAATTGATACAAATGCATGTATTCTTGAATTACTACAAGACATGTTTATCAACCTAGTTATTAAAGTGGAAGATTTAATATCACTTAAAGGAGTTAGCCAATCTCTAAATGTGCATGATGATTTTCTTTCAAGAAAATAAAATCACTCTTTAGAGGTGAAAAATTAACATTCATTCATTGAGGTGGATCGCATCATAATAAATAAATTAGATCAAAGTGAAGATCATTGATTTCTAGTGATATAATGAGACAAGCCCCCTATAGAAGACACCTAATTGACTAGAGAGGATTTAGAGAAGTTAGCACCTAAGTTTGTAACTAATTACTTATACTTCAACTCCTTAGGGAAGAGTTCTTTGGGGTTAGGGGAAATGGTATAGTACATGCACATAGGGGTCCAAATATAAAAAAACTCAAGTAAGGTAATTGAAGGCTAATCATGATGGTCCCATTACAAGAAACAAGAATAACAAAGAAGAAAATTAAAGATTGAAGCAATGAAGAGCATTGGAGAATTATGAGTGTTAACTTTGTTATATTACACATCTTATCTTTATTGCATTTCTATCTAAAATGTATATATTAAATGTTCTGTATGGGTGATTTAGTGACAATTTAATATAAGGGAGATATAGAAATGTAATTATAATTAATTATTTAATAGAGAGGTTTGGGGCCTAGGTAATTTGGAGGAAGTTGTTACTCCCTTTAGTCTCCCCACTCCTTGCCCCACCACATCCTCCTCCCTCCATTTTGTAAGTTTAAATGATGTGGGTTGTATAAAACTATATTTTTTTACTTTAAATAAAAGATTAATGTTGTTTGAATTCAAATTTTCATAGTATTCTACATAATGTTGGGGTTTTGTGGCTATCTAATGTAAAAAAAGGATTTGGAGATCTTGTAACGAAGGCTACTTTGATGAAATGCCTTATTTTATGTGTTGATATTTGCTATGGAATTTTTTTTTGCATTTTATTGTTTCTGAACCTTACTATCTAAGAATGGTATTCTCTTTAAATTTCTAGTACTAAAAATCCAAAATTTTAGTCTTTGGTTGGCCAAATCTAGGGCTCAAAATTAATCTGATTATTGTTGTCATTTGGTGCACCTAAATCTTGTAAAATGTAGTAAAAATCTATATAGTTATAGTAAACACTTTTTTTACATTAAAATAGGAATTTTAACCCCAATATTTTTCTAATTTTGGTCAACCTTAAAGTTGCAATCTAGCTAGTTGGTTAGAGAAATGTTCAGTGACTAGTCCTAGGATAAATTCACAAAAAAATATATACACCCCCTAAAACATCATAAAACTTTTTTTGATCAAAAGAAGACTTTTTTATTTACATTTTGGTTTTGGTTTCATATGATTTCAATTTCTATAAATGAATTTCTAGTTGTTGGAAGTTTTGTGTCAAGATTTAGTTATATTCCTATTTTATGTCGTCTACCCTAAATAATTGTGCAACTTGAATATCACTCTAGATTAGGGCTACAAATGAGCCAACAAAGCCAAGCATGTGTGTGTTTGAATTCAAGCTTGTTTACTATTATGGTTCTTGAGCCCAATTCAACCATTTCAGGATAGTTTTCAAGCTTGTGCTTGTTTACCATTATCAAGATTGAGCTCGATTCGAGTTTGTTTACAGACTTGGTTCAAATTGAATTATCGAACCTATCAATGAGTAGCTTTAATGAAATAAATAAGCTTTAATCGAGCTTGTTCACAAATAACTTGTTGAGAAATATACATGAGTTGTATTAATTAAAGCTAGTTAAGCCTAAAAAATAAAAATTTAAATAATACTATTTATAAACAAGTCTTAATCTAGTCATAATCAAGCTCCTTAACGAGCTAGTTCTGAAGCTTTAAATGATATTATTCATGAACATAAATCAACTAAGTAATAAGTTGTTCAAGCTTGCTCATTTAGCAATTGGGTATTTATAAATGTGTTGAAGCTTATTCATTTAGTTAATCAAATGATCATGAATGAGCACTAATCGAGCCAAGCCACGAGTAGCTTGTTGAATGCTTGGTTCATTTGTAGCCCTACTATAGATTAAACCCTACCAAGACCTTCTTTACTTTTCTAAGTATCTTAAAAGAGTTCCCACCCACTAATTAGGTCACATTAGGCAGTTCATCCCATCCACATCAATTAATAGCTTAGTATGCTACTTAAAATCTACTACAATCAATACACAAAATATATATTAAAAAAAAAAGATATGTATGCTAGTGTAACATCACATGCACTATAAGATTTGCTTTCAGTGGACTAATATGACCTTTTTACCTATCACATGTAACACTTATTCAATATAGTATTAGTATGAAAACTAATATTAACTATTAACATGTATCCAAAAGAAACAATTTAACATTTTGTCTAATACGATGTTAAGAATAAAATAACATAACAAGAAATAATAATTTATTTTTTATTAAACATTTTTTTAGTTCTTTCTTTTGCCTTTTATATCATTACTTACACTTATATTTTCACTTGCACATATTTTTTTGTTTTACCCTTACACATCTAATTTCACTTAAACATCTACTTGTTCACATCTATTCAAATATATTACACCCATATGGATAATAATACAAGTGCACTTCCTCTTACCTCCATTTGTTCACATAAAAGTATAACCAACCTATAGCCCACATTTTTTTTTCTTTTTTTCTTTTTGGAAACATACATTTTTAATACATGAGAACATAAATTTTAACAATCTTAATAAACTAAGCATCATTTCATCAATTCTATGATTTATATAAGATAATATGTATGATAAAAAAATTGATTGTAATAATTCATAAAACCATTTATATATGATATCCTCAAACATCATTTTGAAACTTTTATTATTCTATAAATTTTTTTTATCAAGTTTAATATGCTCGCTAAAATATATAAAAATGCCATATAATATAGAATATATGACAACAAATTAATTCATATATGTTAATATAACGAGTAAAATCTAATCTTTAACATATAGAAGTTATGTGGTACAAACTTTATATATTTTCTTAGATCTAAGTTTGAATAAAGTTTAGTCAAATAAAATACTAAAAAAAACACATATAAGCAATACAATTAAAATTAGAAGTACAAAAACAATAGTCTATCCCAATTGGCCCAAAAGATCAAGTCTATTTTACAACCTTTAAACCATATTTTTTTTTCTCTCTAAAACTCTTTTTTCCTCTACCTCTCATGCTCTCTCTCTAAAATGGTTATTGGCTTAGAAAAAAAAACAAAATGCAAGTCTTATAATAGCCTTAGAATATTTGTACAAAAAAATATTTTTTAATATAAAAAGGATACAATTGTAATTAGTGATTTTTTTTCTTTTTACAAAAACTTTTAATGTAAATTCCTTCAAATCTTAAAATTCATTAACTCTAAAAATTAAAAAGTAGTTATTAAATACTAAAATACATCTAGAACACTTCGATGAAAATGGTTTACAAGATTGACACCAAATTACTCTAAAAATATTTTTTGTATGAACACATGCAAAATTTATTAAAAAGTTCAAATAAAATAATCAACTCTTTTGTTTTCATATCTAATATGCTTAAGAGCATAGCTAAAAGTATATTTATAATAGAGTTTAGAATGTTTCATAATGTTGTTAAGATGATCTGTAAATAGGGTACAAAATAATTATAGAAAATTTAATTAAATAAAGTAAAGTTAATTTCAATGCATCATAATTCTTTCTAAATGAAAATTACTAAAAATTTGCAAATAAACAAAGTATAAAATTAACTCAAAAAATTTGTAGAAAAATAATAATGAAATAAGCTTGTGACTCTTTTTTCCTCTACCCATATCTTAACTTGCATAGTAAGGGTAAGTGTAGAAGAAATTCATGAATTTAGTGCTATGTTATTAATATTATTATCTTTAAACAAAGTATCAGGGAACAAAAAAATATGTGAATGAATCTTTGACAATAATAAGAAAAAAAATATTAGCATAAAAATCATAAATTCAAATTGTATATTATATATATATATTTTGAGAATTTAAATAAATTTAACTATAAATGTATACACATGTATATAAAAATATTTTAATTTAAAGCATAAATTTTCAATCAATAACTTAAGATGAGTTACATATTTTACATATAAGATATAGTATGCTATGATAAGTTTAAAAAAAAATTAAGCAAGAAGAATTTTATTATAAGTTTACAAAAAAGGGAATAACATCCTTTTTTTAGGAATGACAACTTACCTCTTCTTAAATTTTTGAAAACATCAATTTTGCTATACGATATAAAAGTAGAAAATGGGTTGCTAAGGATTCTTTTCCTACATAAGTTTAAGACCTATTTTTTTATCAACAACTATAGGCTCAAGAATGATACTTCATAATCATCTTGGCTTGCTCTTTCCTTCCTCTTGCTATTCTATGGCTTTAAGTTTTCATAAGGGTAAATTATTTATTTGTTGATAGAGATAGTTTATGGTTATATTATTTACTCACTAGGCAAGTTACGATTTTTTCTATGTTGAAGACATTATTGTTTTGTTGTCATTTTAAAAGATGGATTCTTAAGCAGCTTTTCTGATTCTCAAAAGTTCTGGTTTAAAAGTATTAAAAACTATTTGTCTTTTGTTTTGAAAAGGGGTAAACGGAGCTTTAGTGAGATGAGTTAAACAGCTTCAAAAGACACTATTCAAACAAGTATCAAAATCAGAAATTCACATTTTTAAACACAAAACGCACTAAAAAAAGTCTCCAAACGAAGCCTTAGTCTTAATTGTTATAATTTTATGTTGGTTGGAATTAGTTCTTTAGATATCATTTCTGTCGGGCAATGATGAGAACTAACTTTGTTCAAATAATCCAATCATATAATGCCTTTGATCTCGTTTAGGGAGATTTTTGAGGAATTATGATTGTTACTCTTCATTCACTATTGCTATTTTTGATTGTAAGTTTATGCAGCATTTATGATTGCATTGAATTATCTCTGAGTCATTTATTTTGTATTTTTTTTGTTTTGATCAATTTTTGAACTTTTAGAGCTTTGATTATTATTATTATTTTATTATTTGAATTAATACTAACCAAAAGTTTATTTTCATAAATATTATGCATGTTTGATCAAAATTTATTTATAAAGTATTATCATACGTTATTGGTAAGTCTAGTTGATTGTAGGAGGAGGGATCGAGAGAAAGCTTATGGATGAAGGGTATATAGATAGTACATTAATAAATTAAAATTATAGCTAGATCTACTAAGAGAACCATAGAAATAATTGAGAAATATGCCTAATGTCATAAATCTAAGTTCAATATAGAAACAAGTAGATCTTCATAGTGTGTGAGAGAGTAAGAGAAAAAGGTCTTAAGTATACAATTTGACCTCATATTAAAAGGCTAGGGGCTACATACATGATTACATGACACTCAAGTAAATATGTAAAATAAGTATACAAACTTTAAAGACAAACCATATGCCGACATGTGTTTATCATGTGGCCATGATATGGCGGCTAAAGGACCCCATCAATATGACTCTCGGTTGTGCTCAACAGTTGAGGTGAGTTATGTGTTATGAACCTGCTTCAAGTAGGAGATTCCTAGTGAGTTGCTTCAAGTAGGAGATTCCTAGTGAGTCACCATGCAGTGCTTGCATGCTTTTCCTGAGGGCGAGTCTGAATCATTGTGGTGGTCGAATGTTGGTGCGAGTGATGAGTTCCCTAGCCCGAGGTCATAGTGTAAGCCCTTCAAAGTGGCTACCAAGTTCCGTTAGCTAGGCTGGCAAGTCCTCAAAGGGTTGTCCATACAGGGCAACCCTTGGTCGTTCTACTGAGAGCCAACTCTTGAGTTGTACTCCAGATATAAAACACAAATATATGATCTTATGATGAAATTAATTAGACATGACTCTTATTTAACAAAAAAATACATAAATTATCATTTATCATAAAAGAAGTCAGCAGAAAGGAATAATAGACCAATTAAGATACACTATTTAAAAAAATAGGCTAAGTTCACATCTTGTCTCTGATACTGTACGATAAGTCATGGTATAAATTAATGAAAAATAAAATATTAAAAAGAGATTTTTTTATAATTCAATTTTTTAATTCATATATATTTTCAATATAATTACTTTTCGTATTTTTTTGAATTATCATTTATGTATTTATATGTTCTACAATTAAATTATTAAAAATTTATGAAAATATTAAATATAGGTTGAATTTTTTGTTATAAATTTTAATATTTGAATGTTAATTTAAAAATATAAATTATATATAATATATTTATAAACATATAAATTAAATATTTTTATATTTAAAATTGAACTCTCTTTGACCTCCTGGCATCAACTGCACCATCCCACCAACAACTGCAATCCGATGGCGTGTCTCTGCGGGCCCACAATCCCGCTCCCCGGAAGAGAAAGAGTAAAGTAATCGTTACATCACTCTCTCCCTCGTTGTTTCCCATGCTTGGCCTTATGCCTCTGCTCTTTGGAGCTTAAAAAGATTAATAATGGAGAGCAGCAGAGTTGTAAGACCGCGCAGGAGCAGTATGATTGAAGGGGAGAAGTTGCAGAGGCATGGTTAGGCCGTCGCTTTTGATCCCTCTGCTTTTGTAAAGCTGATGTTGTAGGAGGAGTAGGAAAGTAAACCCTTCTTGCCCCAAAGATCATCTCTAATTACCTCGCTCCAAGCGGGAGAAAGAGCACATGGTGAAACACTCTTCTCCTTCAACACCCTTTCCCACTCACATGGCGACGGTGATGGCACTGCTTCCTGGCACCCGCTAATTGCTGTCGCTGCTTGTTACTTTCTCCTCTTGCTCCTGGTTTCTGGTGCCTTTGTTGTTTGAGGGAGGGGCTGTTGAATTAGGGGATGGCAATCGATCTGAATACGGTTGAAGAAGAAGAAGAGGATGAGCCGGTGGAGCGCTCTGCCTCTGGTGTCGGAACAGTGTGTCTCGACTTGTGGCACGCCTGCGCAGGGCCGCTGATATCTCTGCCGAGCAAGGGAAGCGTGATGGTTTACCTGCCGCAGGGGCACATGGAGGTCCTTGGAAACGGAGGAGGTGGCATGATGATGCATTGCGATGTGCCTCCGCATGTGTTCTGCCGTGTCGTCGACGTACAGCTGAGGGTGCGTTTTCTCTACCCCGTTTTTTTGTTTGAGGTGTTGATTGATGCTGAAAATGGAATGATATTTCTTGCAGGCCGATGCCGTAACGGATATAGTCTACGCGCAGCTCTCTCTGGTTGCTGAGAGCAAGGTTGGTTCTTGCATTCTATCTGTATTGTCTTACTTCTTTGTATACATCCTGGTTTGAATTTACTAAACTCTAGTTTATTTTGTTGTTTTTTTTTCTTCTACAAATGGAACTTTTCATATGCGTTTATTGTGTTACTGGTACTTAGGCGAAGCTCTGCTTCTTATACGGTTTGGCGATGTTTTTTTTGTTTGTGTTTGGATGGTGGCAATTTGACTGGAAGGAAACTAAAAGAACAGTTTAGCTATGGCTATTGATTCATAAAACTTGAATTATTATGATTTGATTTCTTCTTCTGACATTCCTTCCTTCCAAACAATTCGTAGGTTTTTTTTTCTTTGAATAGGACATTTGTGGTCATTCATTGCTAGAATATTGAAGATATTTTATAAAATTGCTTACGATCACTGACAAAAGTTGATGGTGTTGATTTTCTGAAATCAGTTCATATGCTCTATTTTTTCTGCCTTTATTCTGATTATGAATTTAGCATTGTTGTTTCCACAAGGATTTGTCCTATCAAGATACTAGCTATATGTTTTAAAAAAAAAAAAATTTTTTTTTTGTGAGAAATGATTTGGTTTACAGGAGGCCTTGAAGCAGTTTCATGAAGGGAATGCAAATAGAGAAGGAGACGAATTAAATGAAATGAATAGCAGTGGTGATTCACCACCCCCTCATATGTTTTGCAAGACACTCACTGCCTCAGATACTAGCACGCATGGCGGCTTTTCTGTTCCATGCCGAGCTGCTGAAGATTGCTTTCCTCCTCTGGTAAATTGGGCATTCTGAAGATTGCATGTATTGATGGGTGATAGTCCGTTCTAATATTTGATAGGTTTTCTTGTTCTGCTGATTAGAGCCTTATGTCTTGATGTTTTTGATGTAGGATTACGAACAACAAAGGCCTTCTCAAGAGCTTGTTGCGAAAGATTTGCATGGCGTTGAGTGGAAGTTTCGACATATCTACCGAGGTATTTGTTGAAGAAACTACGAACTTATTCTTGCTGTTTACATTTTTTTGCATGTTTGTAGGATATCGGTTATACCCAACTTCTGATGATAAACCTTTGACAGTTCACCTGAACCTACATGCCATTCTTTGTTCGTATTTTTTTTGTGGCATATGTTTGTTTAGTATTATGATGGCTAGGGTCGTTAATGTTATTGCAGTTCATGCTGGGATGCTTTGCCTACTTTTCATGTATTGTTGGGCAACACTTGCCTATGTTTGCCTCCTTTAAATGAATGGTTATCTTTTGTTAACTTTATTTGCTGATCTGCATTGATGTCAATTTGTCATGCTTAATTTAACTTGCAATCGCAAATGAGGATATTTGTTCATATTTCTTTAAAAAATGATGGATGATTTTCAAAATGTGGTTATGAATTTATTATTTTTATTATTTTTATTTTTTTGTAAATCTATTGGTATGTGAGGTTAAGTTAAAGTTGTCTGATTTTTCATTATTGATCCCCATTTCTTAATGGAACCAATTATGAAAATATGCTATCAAAAGTGAATTGATGAAAGCAATGCATCTCACATCTTACCAGGCCAACCACGTAGGCATCTACTTACAACAGGGTGGAGTGCTTTTGTAAATAAGAAGAAACTTGTTTCAGGGGATGCTGTTCTTTTTCTCCGGTAAGCCTATAGAGAATTACGGGGAAATCTTTACACTTCATCATATAAGTTCTTTTTACTAGGGAAGTTTTTTAATTTCTGTAGGGGAGATGATGGGGAGCTTAGATTAGGCATTCGAAGAGCTACTCAACTCATGGGGAAGATTTTGCGCCAAATACATGCTAGCCAATTTGCAAAGTTAGGAATTGGTACTCTATCATCTCTGGCAAGTACTGTGTCTGCAGGAAAAATCTTTCAAGTTAACTATAACCCAAGGTAATGCAAACAACTCTTCAGGCTTTTGGTGTGCTACATTTAGCAATGGCTTGGCTTACTGTTAAATGAAAAATTTTAAGTTGTCTTGTTTGTTTAGGCTATAAATGTTATTTTTTTCTCTACTTGCTGGAAATGTACAAAAGTACTGCTGAGTTCAAATTATCATCAAACGAAATCTTTCATACCCTTTGGTTGATTTGAATTGTACTTCTAGCTTATATCTACATATGTATTAATCCTTTTTTTTATCATTATGAGGAATTCATTAAGATCATGGACATTTTAGGGAAAATTGACACATTTTTAAGTGTAATAAATGTTGAGAATACAGGATAGGTTGATCATGTAGATAAATTTTGTCAAATTCATTAAATGATTTTTTGATTTATATTTTTTTATTGCTTTGAAGTCCTTAAAAGCAATGTGTCTTGATTTAACTTGGCTTAATTATGAAGACATCAATAGAGAAATGCTTTGGATATCTTGCGATAAGAAATTTGCTTGGAGATTTAAAGGTAAATTTAATAAAACTGTAATTGGATTGGTGATATTATAAGGGTGTGAGGGTGTGCTAGCAACAAGTTAATGGTAGCTTAGTTGAGTGTGGTTAAAATAAGAACATTAAGATGGAGTGGCCAAATAAGGAGGGATAAATTAAGGTGTGATTATGTTAGTGGAATTGTTAGAGTTATATTTACTGAAAATAAAATTAGCTGAAAATAAACTTGGTTAGTTTGGATATATGCGATGAATGATACAAAATACAATTATTAAATGAGTATATAAAATTAGTGCCATGCAATTAGGAAGGAGAACGAGTGGTTCCAAGATAACCTAGATTAAAGTTTTTTCAAAATTGTTTGGGAAGAATAAGGTTTAATACCTTAGACTACTAGGCAAACATGATGAAAATGAGGGATAAGGAAATTGATGGTAGTGATGATGACCTTAAGGATTGATGAATATTGTATCGTGAAAATTATTAAATGAGTGTTCTACGAAAATCATTTTTTTTAATGAAGATTAAAATATGCACCTTAAAGAGTAAAGTTAAGTTAGTCCTGACAAGTTGCATAATGGTAAAATTATATGTTTGGTTAAGATACCTTTGATGATGTAAAGAGCTTTGGATAATGTTGTCGTAGTTTGATGGATTAGTGTTATATTAAGATCTTAGACTAACAAAATGTCGATGTCAAATGGCTGGACAATAAATATTTTTGATATCATTATTTGAGAAGAAAAAAATGATTAGGATTGTGGCAATACTGAAAAATCAAATTTATATATAGTTCAATTATACAACCAATGTTGCTTAGGTAGAGTTAATTAGATCTTGCATCTATTTTATACTAGATTCAAGAAAGTCAAAATAATTGAATTAACTTGTCAAACAGTTGAAGTCACCTAAGTGTTAAGATGTTTTCATTAATGAACATGCCAATGCTACTCAACACATCTGTTTGGTAATTGAACATTATATTTATTTGAACTCAACAAAACTTATATTTGGCCCTAAGATCATTTGAATTCAACACATCAGTTTGCTGTTGAACTAATCCAACTATCTAAAGATACTCACTAGCTCAAAATGAAGTCATTGTAGACTTCATCAAAAACTTTATTCTCAAAGAACTTGTTATGAGTTCTCCATATACTTTGATGATTTATGGTTTATTTGTTAGGAGACATGGTCCTATATTACTTGATAAGTATTTGATGTACAATTAGTTCAAAACAAACATATTTGTGAAAATTTTTTTGTGTAATTTATGCAATTTCTTTTCTTTAGTTTGTTTTATTTTTTAGTTGCTCAATTTATTGCTATTTTGGTTCTTAGGATATGTTAATGATGATAGTTGAGAAAGTTTGTTTTTTATTTCCTAGTTCTAGTTTAGCTTATTTGGTTAGCATAATTTAAATGTTAAGGGCTATTTGGCTGGGAAAAAAAGGAATGTAATATAAATGAAATACAATATAAAGTAATTGCGATGTATTCTAAATATTTTGAGGTTGTTTGGTTGTTTGTGAAGAAAATGTTGGTGAATTATTTTTTAGATTTGGTTGGGTGTATGCAGAGTAAGTAGTGAATACTTATGAGTTGTTTAATTTTATGTGAAGAAATGTGGATCGACTATTTTTCCTACTTGGTAAAATAGGACATGGAATATACATGAGTTAATAATTTATATATTGTAATTTATATATTGTAATCACATTAAATAAAATCAAAATTATAATTATATCGTGGTTAATAAATTTAGTTATTTTTCTATTTAAGTGGGATTACTTATGAGTTTATCAAAATATGAGTGCTTTATTACTCTTAACTATAGAAGTTTTATGGGCATATTACATTAAATTTTGACAAAAGTAATCTATCCAACTTTTATATTTTCATTTTAATCAATTTCAATAAGACCAGCTATAGTTTTCACGAATATTTACTTGAACAAAAGGCTAACTTGAGAATCCAACCCTATGATGCTATTTTGCTTTAACTCATTATTTGATGGATTCACAAGATTTTATTCTCATGGGAAAGCTAATTAAATTTTTTTATAACTTATATGTTTTTTATTTTAATAGATTTTAACACAATCTATTAATTATTCACTTGAACGAAAGACAAAATTAAAAAATTTGATCTTACAATGCTATTTTAGCCATAACTCATTTTTTGATGGATTTGACTAATTTTGATTTGTTGGAAAGTTAATTATATATTTTTTTGCTATTTTTATGTTTTCATTTTAATCGATTTTGACAATATTGGCTCCAATTTTTAGAAATATTCAGTTAAACAAAATCAAATTTTGAAAAATATGATCTTATGATGCTATTTTGGCCATAACTCGTTCTATGATGACTTTGCATGATTTAATCTTGTTCAAAACTTAATTAAATTTTATAGAACTTTTATATTTTTTATTTTAATCAATTTTAACAATATCAACTGCAATTTTCAAGAATATTCATTAAATGAAAGCAAAATTTGAAAATTTGGCCACGTGATGCTACTTTTATTATTACACTCATTTTTTGATGGATTTTGACAGTATCAATTGTAATTTTCAAGAATACTTAGTAAAGCGAAAGAAAAATTTGAAAATATGACTGTGTGGTGCTATTTTGCTCATAACAAACTCATTCTTTGACTGATTTTGAGAATATCAATTCCAATGTTTAGGAATATTCAGTTAAACAAACACAAAATTTGAAGATTTGATCCTTCGATGCTATTTTGCTCATAACACACTTATTCTTTGACGGATTTGCATAATTTTAGTCTCATTAGAAAGTCAATTAAATTTTGTACAATTTTTATATTTTTTATTTTCACCGATTGATGTAGCATAAGATATTAATCAAGTGAGCGAATGATCAATCATAAAGACTTAGTCCAAGAAGAATATAGCTAATCATTGATTTAATATTTTATGTCATTTATATATTTATAATTTGTTATGCAATGTTATGTGTTTGTAATATTGCTTGTAGAGTATTTCTAATTTGGAAATATGTGGATTTCAAATTTTAAATATTTGAATTTCTATAATTTGAAAATTTTGATTTGTAATTTGTTTTTTCAAATATATGAGGAGAATATTATATAAATTTCATAGGAAATAGTTAATTAATAATTAAAATTATTAATTAATCATTTTTCACTCAAGAGTGGCTAATCATGACTCTTTTGGAGGGTGGTTCTTGGTGATAACACATGTGTAACTACTCTCTCCTTATCCACACACTTGGCCAACCCATTACTCTTCCCTCTTTTTTGTTATTTTTAAATTCTCTTATTGTAAAACTTATATATTTGATTGTTAGAATGAAAAAAAATAGTCTTTAATATTATTGTGAAAATATTTTGAGTTAAAAAAACTCAAGGGGATTCACTTTGTGGCTAACCTCATCATAGAAAGAGGTTTAGTGATCTCTTTCAACTAGTCACTTTGGTATTAACTTGTCTTTTTTATATATAAATCCATATAGTTTTTAACTGTGGCCTTCTACTCTCTTAAGCCTATCTTATAAGTATTTTTCTTATATTTTAAATTCATATAAACTCATTGAAAATTAAGTAGGAATGGTTGGCCTAGGGGGTTTCTTATAGCAAGACATAGGGTGCGTTTGGGGTGGCGGTGACAGTGGTGGTGCGGTGCTGCATCGCATCGCAGTGCCATTTGATAACCATGTTCAAGCTGCATTTTGAGGTAACTTGACCTAGCTACCTGAGGTGGTGGTCAGAAAGGTGTTGTTGACTTTTGTAAAATAAAAAAAAAATTTATATCCACCGCAGCTTCTTCAAAAATAGCTTATTCTGCAGCATCTCTAGCATTGCTTTATAGTTGCAGCTATCCTAGATAGACCTTTAGTCTTGTTGTAGTACTTCTCAATAGGTAATCTTAAAAATTTTAAGATGGAGTGAAAATTTTTATATCATAACTATAAAGTTTACATTACAATTCTCTATTATTTCTTGCCTCATTTCATAATCGTAAACCCATTTTCTAAAATTCTTTTTCTAACTTTAATGCTATTAGCTAGTGAAATTATTCTCTGACCTTGAGTTGAAAAAAAAATGTCAACCAATACAAAATTTACTCAAAAAATTTCATACTTTCCATATTTCAAATAAACATCATCCCTTATAATTTATACTTTATTTCAAGCCATTTGGAGTTCTGTAATGCGATTAGTAAATCTTGAAAGTCGGTGTATCATATTCTTGATTGGGTTTTGTCTTGGGTTGGCCGACCACATTTAAGTCCCTTGTTTAAATAACATTATTAAATGTAACTCCTCCATGCCCATTCTCATTTTCCTAAGAAAGCCCCAAATCATTAATTGGATCACCCCAAGTGATCCAACCACATAGCCCACATCACCGATTTCAGCACGTTCATTGCAGTTTTCATGAATGTTTAGTAAAATGCAAATAAACTTAAAAAAATCAAACCTTATGATACTTTTTTGGCCATAACTCTTTTTTTGATGGATTTGTATGATTTTGATCTTGTTTGAAAGCTAATTTAAATTTTCTACAATTTTATGTTTTTTTTTTTATTTTGATTGATTTTGACAATGTCATTTACAATTTTCAAGAATGTTCAATTAAACAAAAGCAAACTTCAAAAATCAAGCCCTATGACATTATTTGGGCTTTAACTCACTATTTTTTTGATGGATTTGTATGATTTTGGGTTCATTGGAAAGTTAGTTAAATTCTACAACCTTTATGCTTTCCTTTTTTAATCAATTTTGATGATATCAGTTGTAGTTTTAGGAATGTTAAAGTGATTTCATGATTAGGGATGCAAATGAACCAGTGTTCAATAACCTACTAATGGCTTGGCTCGATTAGAGCTCATTCATGATCGTTTGATTAACTAATTGAACAAGCCTAAACACTTTTATGAATACTCAAATGCTAAACGAACTAGCTTGTTGTTCGGTTCATTTATGTTCATAGACATTATCGTTTAAAGCTTGTGAACAAGCTTGTTAAGGAGTTCGATTATGGCTCTATTACGAATGGATTAAGATTTCTTTGTAAAACAATATTATTTAAATTATTATTTTCTTAGCCTTAATAAGCTTTAATTGCTAATTATCATTTATTTCATTAAATGAGTTGCTCGTTAACAAGCTCGATGATCCAATTTGAACTGAGCTCATGAATAAACTTGAATTGAGCTTGGACTCGATAATGGTAAGCAATCTCAAGGTTAAACACCATTCTAAAAAGCTCGAATTGAGCTCGAGCTCAATAATAGTAAACAAACTTGAACTCGAACACATACATGCTCGGCTTAGCTTGGTGCATTTGCAACCCTATTCGTGGCTTTATTTTGGCCATTACAAATTTATTTTTTATTATTTTACATTATTTTTATTTGGTTAGGGAGCTAATTAAATTTTTTATAACTTTTATTTTTTTCATTTTAACCAATTTTGCTAATATTAATTGTAGTTTTTAATGAATATTTTGTTAAACGAAAGCTAACTTCAAAAACTAGTCCCTATGGCACTATCTTGGTTTGTAGCTCACTCATTTTTTTGACAAATTTACATGATTTTGATGTTTTTGAAAGCTAACTAAATTTTCTACAATTTGTATTTTTTATTTTAACTAATTTTGAAAATATTAGTTTTAGGTTTTAGGAATATTTATTTAAACAAAAAAAGAAAAAGAATATTAAACCTTAGGATGATATTTTGGTATGCTCTCTCATTGTATAATGGATTTTCATGATATTGATCTTGTTGGAAAGCTAATTAAATTTTTTAGGAAAATATTTTTCAACACTTGTAGTATTAAATAAGCTAATTGAACAAACAAACGGCATGAAGATAATATTCAAATAATACTCAACGCTTAATTTTGATGAAACCTTAGACAAACAAAATAAAGCTAAGTATATCTATTTATAATCAAATTTATCTTGACAATAAGCAGTTATTTCATAAGTCTAAAGTACATCTAAAAATGAGTTTAATAATTATAACTCAAAGTCTAGCATTAAATTTGAACCCAGAATGATTAAACCTTCATTAAAAAGTCACAATACAAAATCATTTCTCTAACTCTTTTTGAATCCATTTAACTTTTGTGTCTATAGGTCTTTATAGAAGAAATGAATTATTATGGGGTTTTTCTATAAATCATCGTATATCATGGCAATCTCCTCAAAAAAACTTGGAATTCTAGATAGCTCTATCATAAGTTTGGTGAACATTTTTTTCTCTCAGAAGCTTATGTTGTACTTTGAATTGCATTAAATAATATAATCAAGAAGAGATTGCTTAATATCATGCTTTTTGTTCTTCTTACATTTGAATTATCACTTGAAAAATGAAAGTATTGATTGCTTTATTGTTTCTGTAGAGTCTTTTATGTGATCCACTTCAGCCCAATCATGCATCAATGCTTATTTTTAAAAAACTTGAGGGCTCATTATCACTTAAGTTGATTTGTTGAGTGTCAAATGAAATTTAAGAGTTTCTAGACTTCATCCATTTTCTATTCTAGTTGCATGTCCTTAACCACAAATCTATCTAGTTTTATGTAACTTACAATTGAAGTATTCAAAAAACCTACATCCATGGAAAAATCCTATAGCACAACAAATACAATACATGACATATATTTCGTAGCAATTTATTGAGAAAGATACATGCTTAGAAAAAAATATCTGAATATGATGTATACTCTTCTTGTCCCATCAAATTCTTGATTTTCTATTTAGTGCTTGAATAAGACTCCATAGAATTCTTTAATGCCTAATTTATTTTTACATTGCTATGGTGTGACTTCAATTTCAAATTTCTCTTTTAGTTTATGAGAAACTCCTTTGTATACAAAATCTTTGAACACTTAAGTATTTCTCATATTTACATCGATGTACTCACAAATGATTTGAAGATGCTCTAAAATCAATTCTAGTTTTGTACTAAAAAAATACTTTCATTTAATTTTTAAAGTAGATGTGAGGTTGGGAGGAAGAGACTTCATTTAACCTAAAGATGTAATTATTATGCCAAAGCAACATCATGTTAATATCATATATTCGAATCACCAAAAAAATATGTACATACTACAAAAAAGACATTGCTTTCACCCAAAAAAGATTTATGACTTGTTAAAAATGGACATATCTATTACTAAAGATGTGTATAATTTCAAAAATGAAATATTTTTATCACCAAAAATGTGTACAATTTGAAAAATAAAACATTTCTAACACCTAAGAATATATGATTTACCAAAAAAAATTTGTACAACTTGTAGGAAAAAAAAAGATTATTTCTATCACCTCAAAAATGTATAATTTAAAAAAAAAAGGAATATCTATCGTAAACAAAATATGTATAAGTTTAGGAAAAGTCAAATTTCTATCATGTAAAATTTTAGATGATAATCATATTCATTCTCACAACTTTACATTGCACTGACCATTTGATCTTTATCTCCAACCAATCCCCAAAGTTATTTGTAATTCCATCATGGCTAGTAATGTCTTTTTCTTACTTACTAATCCTCTCGAAGAATGAATCATCATTGTCTTCTATAATGTTCCATTTATGTAATTTAGAACATGTTAGAACATATTAACTTGTATCTATAATGGATATTATGGGTCATAGTTCATAATTCCTAAAAGATTTTTTAGAAAATTGAAGGCATGCTTGAAAATAATATGTGGTGATAAATATCGAGGGTTAAGTAGCTCTTTATAATTTGTTTGTCTTATGCTAATGAATTTTTTTAAATAATATTTTGTGTCACGATATGGGTATATAAAACCCTTTCTTTTTAAGTACTTGCCATTCACTAGGTAGTACTTACCTTAGAGGTAAGTGATAGTCATTTCTTTGTAAAAGTGTACAAATAATAAAAGAGACATTCATAGTGTCATTATTTTGTACCTTTAGCAACAAACATATTATCATATTATTCTAATGCATTATAAAGTATTATGATATCATGTGTGAACTTTCCTAACCAAATTTGAAATGGTTTAGGGCTCACCAACCTTCGCAAAGTGCCTAATATAATATTTTTATGAATTTTGTAATATGGGCTCTATGCGATTGACATGTAAGTAAAGATTAACAATAAGAGTGACTTGAGTGCTCTATTAAATTGTTAATTCATAAGGCGACTGCATGGATATACTTATTGTGGTTAAGTATATATTTTTTTGGCCACCACATTGTGTGGTTCCTTAGTTGTGCTGCTTTATTTTTCAAATAATTATATTCCATAGATAGGTTATTTCTCAAAGGCATTCTCTTTCTTGATCTTCTATGGATCTGATTGTGAGATCAGGTTGAGAAAAATTTGTATGATTTTATTTGATAAAAATCCTAATGGCTTAGGTACTCTCCATTTATTCCTTAGTTATTAGTGCATGAAAGTTGCTATGAAACATATTAATTAGACAGAGCCGTACCTATTAACTTAATATTCATTGTTATGCTGATTCAAATTATTACATTTCATTAATATGGAAAATCTGTATGATGTTATCTAATGAAAAGCCTAATTGCCTCATTGTTCATCATTAATTGTTTGGTTATTAGTAAAAAAAATGCTTATGATGCTTTTATTCACTTGATTCATTAGGATAAATCAATCAGAGTTTATCATGCCATATTGGAAGTTCATAAAGAGCTGTGATTATTCCTTCTCGGTTGGGAGCAGGTTTAAAATGTGTTTTGAAAGTGAAGATGCAGCAGATAGAAGGTTAGAAGAGTTTCATCTCCGTCCGATTGTGTGATTGGGATGGGATGTGTACATAGAGGAGTATAGGGAGGCTTTGATTTTTTTTTTTAAATTTTAATTTTCATCTGCTGTTGTAGGTGTAGTTCAGGATTGATAACAGGAGTAAGTGACTTGGATCCCATTCGATGGCCTGGATCAAAATGGAAATGTTTTGTGGTATGCCTCAGCATCTTAAATCCTTCGTTTTGAGTTTATTAGATTATTTTATGCTTATAACTGCTTAATGATTGGTTCTTTTTATTGCATTGTATATCAAGAAGTATTTGAGCAAATCTTCTATGTTTATATTTATCTTTTAGATACAATAATCTGCGTTTTGTTATGATGAAATTTACCATCAGTTCTCATTTCTTCCACTCTCTTAGTCTATTATTTTATGTTTTCTCCTGTAACTGCTTGATCTAATGTAATATTGCCTTCTTATAGTTTCTGATGAACTTGTCTATAGTTTCTTTCATTCCGTTATGATGGTTTCGTGTGTGGTTGACATGAAGAAAACTAGTGCTATGTTGAAGGCATTTCTTATTGGTCATGTACGGTGAATGACGTGCGAATTGGAAATGAGGACAGACATTAGTTGGTGCCGAAAGCACAACTGAAATTGTTTTTTGTTCCCCACCTCTCTCATGGTTAGCTTTTAATTTTTTATGCTAAGGAAGACTGGAACATTTAGATTAATGTCCAAAGATCTGCGAAACTTATCTTCAGTTTAATGCTTGGTAAGTTACATGTAACCTTAACTTGAGATTTGAAATTTTATAGAGATTTTTGGCCTTGTGTTATCATAGTTTCATAAGTATGCAGGTCATGAAGGTGGAAGCCTTGTGACTTGCATTTGATGACTGTTTGTGTTCTATTGTACCTCATTTTAGGATCTTACAAATATGAATTTGACTATTTCTCCAAGTACGGTATACAGTAGAAGACCCTCAACTTCAATCTCCCATTTTAATAAGTTTTCCAGTCAAATTTAATAATTGGTTTTAACACAACTATGATATGTTACAGTTGATTTGGCTTTGATAATACGAGATGTGATTTTCTTTAAAATAAAATAGGGAACTTCCTTTGTATGGATGGAAGATTGCATGATGGGGTTGACTATATTCTTTATGACAGTCTTCTTTATGTGATGTCTAATAAAATAGGAAACACTTTTTGTATGGATGCAATATTCCTTTCTTTATTTTCTTTCTATTTTATTAATAAATCATTATATTTTTTTCCACCCCATCCCTTTATCTTTAAGGGAATCACAGGCTTCCTCTACCATATTGTCTTTTACAATCATAGAATTTGTAGCTATATTGTGATGGGATGTGGGTTCTATGGCCTTTCTATTATTCTTGTGATGATATTTTAAAAAATTGACCTTGGTAGTTTTCATGTTTTTGGGATGTTTTTGGTGACTGACTTAAATGATTTTGAGGGTCTATTTATATAGAAAATAGTGAAGTCTTAGGAAATTTTGTAATTGAAAAAAAAAAGGGTTTTGGTTCTTAGGCATGTACAAAAGATAATCAATTTATATTTAAATACAAAATTTATTGGATATGCAATTTCTTCTGCTTACTGTAGTCCAATCCTTTATCAAATAATAGATTTGAGTTCTTTTAAAAGAGGCTATCTTTGTATACAAGTATGATGATTTATTTTCTTAGTGTTTTTTTCCTACATTTATTCCTTATTCTAAATTTTTTACTAGATTGATGGTTCCATCATTTCTACTTAAATTTTTTATAATTTTGGTTTGAATGAGTGCATTAATTTCAACATGTTGCATGCCTTCTTGATTTTGGATTTTGTGCATTATATTTTGTTATGGTGAGTCAATTTCATTTGAATTGATTTGTTTAGTATTTTTAGTTTTTTTTCAAAGTAGAGAATCATTATAAATAATTAAGAGTTTGTTATTACGAATCTTGCATGATTGTTATAATTAAGAATTGTGACTTGCTTTTTTCCATAATGTTAGATCTACTTCAAAAATCTTAGAGTTTTAGATGACATGATGAAACTAGGCATTAAGTTGGATCATACTGTCTTCTAGATAAGGTATAATTTTGATTTCATAAAATTTTAATAGGAATATTATGTTAAAAATTACACTACACATTGAATAGAAGGTATCTAGAAGTATTTTTTTTTAGATGGGATCAGTAACATGTAAATATATGGATTTTGTGGTTTTCTCAGCCAGATCAAAGCAAAGTCATGATGCGATTTGGGTTATCATTGATAGACTCATCAAGCTCACTCACTCTTATATTATTTGATGTCATGATGCAATTATGTCAAATTCCTCCTCGAAAAAGCTAGTAGAGATCGACATAGATAATATTATTTGATTGCATGAAATTCTTATAGTTGCCATGTCTAATGGAGACGAAAGATTTACATTTAGATTGTGAAAGAAGCTACAAGAAATTTTAGGTATGAGACTAGACTTCAACACTTCATTTTATCTTCAGACAGATTGCCAATTAGAGCGTACCATTTAGACTTAAAAAAATTGTTGAGAGCATGCATTCTTGATTTCAGAGGTAGCAGGGAAGCTTATATTCCACTCATGTAGTTTGCTTACAACAAAAGTTTTAAGTTAATATTGGTATGACATTGTATGAAGCTCTACGTGGTAGAAGTGCAGATCTCCACTTTATTGGTTTGGAGCGGCATAAGGAAACTCTTTGGACATCAACTAGTTGATCAAGCCATTGAGGGGATCATTAGATTTGAGAAAAACTACTCTCAGTTCTTGCGCATCTTAAGAGGTATTTTTGGCCCCTTGTATAGAAATTAAGTTTGAAGTTGGAGATCATATTTTCTCAAGGTTTTACCTATATGTGGAGTTACAAGATTTAACAGGAGTGAAAAAACTTCAGTTTCACTTTTTTGGTCTTTTTGATATGATTTGAAGAGTTGACAGAGTCTCATATTGATTGGCTTTTCCTCTAAGACTAATAGGAGCGCATGACATTTTTCACATATCTCAACTACAATGCTACGTGCATAATGATTCTCACATTATTCAATTTGTGCCATTGGTGATTTGAGAAGAACTAAGTTATGAAGAGGTATTAGAGTGCATTTTAGAGTGTGAAGTTTGACAGCTTCATCATCAATTTTGGGTGGAGAGGGGGTAGTATGTTATAAATGTTATGAAGAACTAAGTTTGACAGATTCTTGAATTGAATCCCCTTACATTAACCCATACCAACAAGACCAAACTGTAAGCAGCTAAATTCCATCCCACTTCTTGTGTGTATCAAGTCTGAACCGGCCTTGCTCCTCGAACCTGTCTCTTCCCCTTTCAACGGCACAAAATATGTAATCATCCCTCGCTCATTGATGCCTTAATTTGGGATTTAATGAGAGGGACTATGTTAGGTCTTCACACAATTTAAGCCCCTACCTCCTCCTGAGCATTACACTCCACACTTCCTCTTGTAGTCGTCAACAAAAATCCTCTCTTTTGCTCTCTTGAACCTGGACCAAACAGATAGTGGGATTTTTTTAGTTTTCCCCACTTATTCTATATCTTTTTTTTCCCTTACCGTTTCTTTCTTTGTTATCATTTTAAGGATATTATAGTATCGTTTATCTTAGCTCAATTTTGTTGGAGATCACTTTTAAAAAAACATAGTAATTTTATTATTGCTTAATTATTTATTTTTAGAATAGGTGTTTAGATGTATTTTAGTTGTCGGGGTTTATATTTTTATTTATTTTAAAGGATAAATTATACTATTAAATTCAAATATGAATAGGAATATATTTTATAGTAGTTTTGGTAATCAACCAAATCATATGATAACCTAAATGAATAAGATTGCACTTATTTTAGTGCCTTTATTCTCGTGTTGTAATTAATCTGTAATTAATCAGAAATTCATATTCTGTAGGAGTCCTTGAATTTTGTCACTTGAATTTTAGATAAAGTTAAGAGTTATTACAGCTTTTACCCGAGGTAAGTAATTGTTTTTTATTAAATAATAAATGTAGTCTTCTTAATTAGGGTCATAACTTTTGTTACTTGTATTGAGTACTTAATTATTTTATAAGTTTTAACAATCCCGCCACTAATTTTCTAATGCCTTCTATATATATATATATATATATATATATATATATATATATATATATATATATATATATATATATATATATATATATATATATATATTAAATACTCTTTTAATGTTCATAATGAGTTAGGAATTTATTTGGGTCAAGAGATTATGGAGAGTCGCTTATGGTTTGGCCACATAAAGCGTCTTACCCGACAGAGAGTAGATATTAGATTTTTTTATAAGAAAAGGTAGAGTCCTAAAAAGACTTTTAAGATGTATAAAAAATGATCTTAATACTTAATTAAATGAGAATTTGACACATAATAGACTATATATAAGGATTCATGTTATTAATACTCTAGTGGGATTAAGGCTTGTTGTTGTTGTTGAAGAGATTATGGCCCTCCAATTAGGGGAATACAGGGAAAATGGCTCTTAGGTTTCAAACAACAAAATTCAAGAAAAAGTGCAAGTCTGAAGCACCTATTTATATCACCATTTTTTGACCCTATCCCTTATCATAAAATAAATAAGCGAAAATAGATAAATTGGCCACACATAGGGTGGGCAAGCATGAACCAATTAGATGGACACTGGACCGGCTCAACTATTATAGTTTCCCTGTCCTATTAGCTTGGAAGGACACATCATGTTTTTCTCTTCATGTTCCATCACCACGAGCATCTGGGTCTTCATAGACAACTATAAGTCAACAACAATGAATGTGGCAAAAATATTATTATCTTAAGCAAATTAATTTTGTATTCATTATTATTGATCATTGTGGGCTCCAAAAATTCGCCATCGACTTCTCGATGAAGAGAGTATGATTTATGCTTCGATGAAATTTTCAGAAGGCAGATGGAACAATAGATAAGACATTCACTCTTATTTTGTGAGGACTTTAGATCTGGTTCCAGGTTTCCTATATGTCATGATCCGAGCTTTGGAATATTGCGCAGAATGACGGATATATAAAAGAAAACCTTACCTAACATTTCTAATCTTAAACAAAATTTCACAACATGTTTCTCCAATCATATAAGAACCACTACAATCCACAAACATAATTAATAATTTGTTCACACATATATACTAACAAAATTCATATCGAAATACAATTTAAAACATAAATCAACATAACTGACATAATACTTATCTCTTGAAGTCTCTCTACGGCGATAAACATAACCTTCCCTTCTATCATCCATCTAGTTATGATGGTTACTTGAAAAACATAAACAACTAGCAATTGAATAAAATTTAGTGGGTCAATTATACTTTTACACTATAAGATAAGAAAGTAAAACTAATATGATCAGTTTTGTTATAACACGCATAATAAGAAATTGCTCAAACAATCAAATATATATGAGGTATGTATAAATAAACATTTCTTTTGAACTTTATTTTTACATTTATCAATCATTTTAGAGTCATCGTCTAAACCTTTACAAAAAAAAAATCTTTATCAAAACTCATCCAAAGGAAAAGATTATTACCATTTGCCAATTCCATCCTCGGTTGCATATCAAGGCCCCCTATTGAACTCCACTTCAACATACACATTCATAATATACAATTTATACAACTATGCATATTAATTCATAACTAACAAGAATCAATTAACTTTATGAAATGATGACAATAATATATAAGATTCTTATTATTCAACATGAAAAAATAGGAAAATAAATTACAATTTGCAGTACATGAAAATTTGTCGAAATAATCATGACATGAATCCTTTATATCATTGTGACAAGTGGGGGGTTGCGATAGGTAGTCGACAATCAGCGTAAAACTTGTTGAAATAATTATGACATGAATCCTTTACATCATTGTGTTAATCTTAGTCTTATACCGTCTGAATAAAAAAATATACAGCGGCCGTACGCGTGAAGGTTTAAATAAAGGGTTCCCACATTATGACGGATGCGGCAAAGTTACTCTATGAAACTAAAATTAGGTTAGGATCTTGGAATATAGGTACTCTTACGTAAATTAATGGAATTAATAGATATTATAGTTCATGAAAGATAAATATTTTATGTGTTCAAAAACTAAATGGGTTGAGAGAAGGCCAAGGAGATTGATAATTTAGGTTTTAAATTTTGGTATTCAAGAAGTCGAACTAAAATGGTGTAAGGTGATTATAGATAAAAGTTTGAAGGATAATGTTATAAATATTAATAGATGTGGAGATAGAATTATACTTTAAAGATTATTGTACTAAGATTATCAATGTTATAAGTGTTTATGCTCCCTCAAGTAGTTTGGATGTGGCTCAAAGAATTTTTTGAAATGAATTAGGGATTAATACAAAGATCTCAAGAAAAATATTTATTGGAGGAGATTTAAATGGACATAGGTAGAGTGGTAGAAGATTTTAAAAATATTTTGATGGATTTGATTTAAATGAAGAAGTTAGGATTATATTAGATTTTGCCTTTATGATTTTATACACTTTATTTAAGATAAGAGGTGATGATATTATTATTTATAAAATGGATCTAAGAAAACACATTGATTATTTGATAAAGATAAATAGATCATTTAGATTGTAAAGATTAAGTCATTCCAAGTGAAAGTTTAAGTACCCAACATCGATCGTTAGTTTTAGATTTTAAGATGAAAGATTGTAAGAGAAAAATAAATCAATTTATTGTCTGGATTAGATGGGGACACTTAAAGAACATAAAAAAAAAATATTTTAAGAGCGCTTAGCTTAGAATTTGGGATGTTCATAAGGAAGCTAATGTTATATGAGAAAAAAGTAGTAAATTAAGTAAGTTAAAAATGTGCTTGAAGAATCAAAAGAAAAGTTTTTTTAATATAAAATAGGTGGAGTCGAGTGCAAGAAAATATAAGAAATAAGAAATATTATTATAAATTTAGTTTAGATGTAAAAACTCGGAGAATTGGGAAAGATATAAAGTGTGTAGAGATTCTAAGAAAGAATATATAATACAAAAATTTTTAGTAATTTATACAATGATTAGATACCAAAGAAGGTGAAAGATGTATGTAAGTTAGCCAACAAAAGAGATAGGAGAAGTAAAGACTTAGTTCAAGTGAGGTGATAAGGATGAAAATAATAAATTGCTTTTCTAGAAAAGGATATTGAAAATAGGTGGATGAGGTATTTTGATAAATTTTAATGAAGGATGAAAGTACGATTGATTTTAGAACTAATACCCTAAACAAAAATAGAGAATTTTATTTTTTATCATCAGATAGAAGTTAGAGAAGCTTTAAAGAAAATGAAATGTGGAAAAATAGTAGACCTGATGATATTCCAATAGAAGTGTGGAAATGTTTAGGAGATTAAGGAATTTCTTGGCTTACAAATTTTTTTAATATTATTTTAAAGATTAAAAAGATGCCAGATGAGTGGAGAAAGAGTTTATTGGTTCCTATATTTAATAATAAAAGTGATGCGCAAGTGCAAATTATAGAGAAATTAAGTTAATGTGTCATACATTAAAATTATGCGTGAGAGTAATTGAAAGTGCTACGATGTGATACAAAAGTTTCACAATCGCTTTGGTTTCATGCCGTCGATCTACTATGGATGCTCTACATTTATTAAGAGGTTTGATGGTGAAGTATAGAGAAAGTAAGGAGGATCTACATATGATATTTATTGATTTAGAGAAAGTTTATGATAAAGTTTCAAGAGATTTCCTTTGGAGAGTTCTACAATAGAAAGGAGTTAATATTGGTTATATTCAAGTCATTAAGATATGTTGTTACTTGTGTCCAAACACAAGGAGGATTGACAAAATATTTTCCTATTTCAGTTGGATTACATCAAGGATCAGCTTTAAGCCCTTATCTTTTTACTTAGTTATGGATGTTCTTACTAGGCATTTATAGGAACATGTACCTTGGTGTATGTTTTTTGCTGATAACATTCTTCTTGTTGATAAGACTAGAGAGAGAGTCCAAGAGAAACTTGAATTATAGAGGTCAACTTTAGAGTCTAAAGGTTTTCGTTTAAGTAGATCTAAAACTGAATGTATGGAGTGTAATATTTGTTGTAGAAGTTATAGTGGTAGTGTTGTGACATTAGGTGAACAAGTCATTAATAAGAGTGAGATTGATATTTAGGCTCTATTATTCAAAATGATGGTGAAATAGATGGAGATGTTATTAGTAGAATTCAAGTTGGATGGTTGAAGTGGAGGAATGCATCTGGCCTATTGTGTGATAGAAAAGTTCCACTTAAATTTAAAGAAAATTTTTATAAGATGATGGTAAGACTTGCAATGATTTATAGTGCAAAATGTTGGCCAATAAAAGAGAAGTATAAGATTAAGCTAAGTATTGCAGAGAAGAGGATGCTTAGGTTGCTTAGGTGGATGAGTGACTTTACTCTTAAAGATAAAATGTGAAATGAGTATGTTCAGGAAAAAAGTTGGAGTAGCTCCAGTGGTAAATAATATTAGAGAGAGTCGACTTAGATGGTTTGGCCACATAAAGTGTTGGCCTTCGATGACCCGGTTAGGAGAGTAGATGTATTAGATTTGCCTTATGTTAAGAAAGATAGAGGTAGACCTAAAAAGACTTGGTTAAGATGTATAAAAAATGATCTTAGTTTACATGAATTAAATGAGAATTTGACACAAAATAGGACATAATGGAGAAGAAGGATTCATGTAGCCGACCCCACATAGTGGGATAAAGGCTTGTTGTTGTTGTTAAGAAACTTAGTAAGGGTGTTTCTAAGGAACTAAAATTCCTAATAAATCTCATATAGAATGGGGTACCTATGAAGCTTGAACTTGAGTGAAAGATAGTGGGTTAGGCTTATTCAAAATAAGCTTTATTTTGGCTTTGCCCATCTCATATCAGTTATTGACATGATTTACTTCAAAAAACATGTCGGTGATGTTAGAAAATGATTTGTTCTATTGGACATATAATTTCTTTGCTTGACGAACTTCAAAAACTTGTTGCAAATGCTATAAATGATTCTCCATTGAGCTACTATATGCTAAAATATCATCAAAATACATGACAATGAAGTTTCTGATAAATACTTAAATAATTTTGTTTTTTAGCCATATGAAAGTGTTTAGGCATTAGTCAAGCCAGAATGCCCACCTAAATAATTCATCTTGAGTCCTGAAAGCTGTCTTTCACTTTCCTTTGATATCATCTGAATTTTATGAAAGTTATTGTTAGATATGGAGAAAATGGACACTCCATGCTCTACTGTTAGTACACATTAACCAAGATCCATTCTTCTTTGGCCCAATCGAGGTTGGTACAATACATGGACAAGTACTCATGCACTAACATCCAAATATCAAGTCTTCAATTTGCTTTTGTAACTCTTCATGCTCAACGGGTCTCATTTGGTAAGCAGGCCAGTTGAAAAGCACCAATCCTTGGATGAGATTTATGGCATGTTGGATCTTTATTAGGGGAGGTAACCCAGTTAGCAAACTGTTAGTCATAAAATATTAGAACTCCTTCAATACGGGCTGTACATTATTTGATATCAGCTCCCCTTACATCACTAATGTTAATCTCATTTGTGCCTCTTTCATGGACTATGAAAAAGTAGCTCATGACATTGTCCTCCATCTTTGGTCAATCACTCCTCTCCTCAAACTCCTTTCATGATAGGAGTATAATATGCTTTCTATCCTTAGTGAATCAATAGGGGTGTGTGTAGACATTATGAACTATATTCTTGTCATGTTGCCAAGGCAGCTTAATAGAATATGATAAATATTCATAGACATGATATCACACCTCACCTGCTCCTGAAGCTTATCTTCTATGATAAGCTCCACTAGGCATCTTTTGTAAATATTTATTTCTTTTCTTTTCTCTAATCAAGTTAGAGATTATGATTGGGAATGCCTCTTAATAGCTAAGCTCAACTTATCTATCATATGAGTAGACACCATATTCTCGCAACTCCCTTCACCTTATGATAAAGGTTGTGCACCTTCTCCTTCATAGTGTAATATGTATGGAAATTTTTATGCCGAAGCTACTACCGTTCTCTCTTGGGTTCAAATTAGAGAACCCATCAAACCACAAGCATTTCTTCATCCTCTGTGGAAAGTTGATACATATACTCATTCTTATGTTCAACTAAATCGTCAATGTTTACTTTCTTATTGGGGCCTTGCTCAGTGAAGGAAATTACTTTTTTTGGTTTCAACAGCTAAAGGCTATATGTCTATAGCCATGGCAGTTGAAATATTTTCTGATTATGAGATTGTTAGAAATGCTAGTCTTTTCGAATTTCTTTCTATGTGGAGTTGATTTCTTCTCACATTGGGCTGACTTTACATCTCTAAAAGTTGTACTTTGATTGCTCGACTCTATGGTCGATCCTAGCTTGAATGGTGGGTGGTTCTAATACTTTTTGTTGCTTCTCCACCTTCAAGGCCAAAGTATACACATCAATCAAGGATAAATATGACTATAATTGCACCACTTTACCAATAGATGATCTTAAACCTCCAAGATAATGAGCCACTGTATTCTCCTTTGACTTTACCAACTCATATTTTAGCTTGAGTTATTTAATATTAGTTGTGTATTCCTCCATCGACATGCCCTTTTGTTGCAAATTTTGAAGCTTCAAGAAAACATCCTCCCATAATGTGTAGAAAGGTGCTTGCACTACATATCTCTCTTCATCTTAGACCATATAGTGATCTTGCTTTTCCTTTCATGTTGGTGCATGTGCTTTAGAATCTCCAACTACAGAGAAACGCTCTTCTTAAATTTGATAGCTACCAACTTAACTCTTCTATCTTGAGGAATGCACTTGTATTCAATGATCTGCTTAACAGTTTGAAGCCATTTGATTAATTCATCTGAATTTATACAACTTTTAAAATCTGATAAATCAAATTTCATCTTGACGTCATTGTCTCTCCTATAGTAAATGTTGAATTGAAAAGGAGTTCTCTTCATCTCCTCCTTTCAGTTGGCACCATTATGGATACTGGTGACCTCTCCATATTGTCTTCTTTTAAATTCGGAGAGCCTACATTTTAATTAAAGTATTTACTGCTGCATATCCTCCATGATAAGCCCATTAACCTCTCGTTGAAGGTTTCTCCTTGCGGCATGATGGATCTACACAAATTAAGCAAAGCTGATAGTCCATATGCTAGCTGAAGGTTGAAGTAGGGTGAAGAAAGGCTGGCTGACTGGATATAGTGAGGATTTTGGCTGTCCAAAGGTGTAGGTTGGGATTTTAGCGTTAGTTGAATGGAATATGATTTGGTTTGGGTGTTGGGATGAGGATTTTGGTATATTAATGGTTTAGGTTATGGATTTAATTTTGGGGTAGAAGAAAGTTGGTGAAGAGGTGAATAGGTCAATAGGCTGGGATGGGAGGTAATAGAAGGAGCTAGGATGGGACGTACCTGCAATTGGTGAAGAGGTGAATAGGCTGGTTGAATGGATTGCAGTTGTGTAGCTGGATGGCGTGGTTAGAAGTGAAAAATAACATTTGGAATGCAAGAACAGTAGTTGGTCGTAGGTTTGTGGTAGGGAAATGGCTGGACAGTGTTGAAAAAATTTTGGGGATAGAAATCAGATTCACCACCTTTTTTCAATCACAATTTAGCTATCCCATTTGATGTAGAAGAGATTATAACCCACCAATTAAGGAAAACAAAGGTTAGCTCTCTAACTCAAGAAAAAGTTTCTTAATACAAGTCTTAAGAATCTCTTTCCTAATTATAATTATAAAATAAATAAACTTGCCACCCCTAGGGCGGTCAATCATGAACCGATTGGGCAAACTTTGCATCGGCTCTGCTATTGTGATTTCCCTAATCCATTGGCTTAAGGACACATCATATCAGGTAGTTTTACCTTGACTTAATGTTGCACCAAGTTCATTTGTGTTGATTAAGTTTGTAGCTGCAATAATTTTGACCATATACATTATCTTAAATGTAGTACATTTTATCATTGTAACTCATATCCAATATAGAAATAAAACATGGCATATTATTATAAAGGGAATTTACATACACAATTCTTATTTATTTATGAATTAAACAGCCAAATTTTAATATTTTCATATATAACATTGAAATCTTTAATATCACATCAAAATACTACAATCACTAACATTTAAAAGTGAAGTACATCTTTTCATGCATAAGAAAGTGTTGTATATTTAAATATGTAAATTTAGGTGTTAGATATGTAATGACATAAGAATTGTTTTGGTATGAATGTAGATTTTTCTATTATAAAATACTGGTTGGAAGTTCCTGTAAATACCCCTAGGGAGGTCAATCATGAACCGATTGGGCAAACTTTGCATCGACTCTGCTATTGTGAGTTCCCTAATCCGTTGGCTTAAGGACACATCGTATCAGGTAGTTTTACCTTGACTTAATGTTGCACCAAGTTCATTTATGTTGATTAAGTTTGTAGCTGCAATAATTTTGACCATATACATTATCTTAAATGTAGTACATTTTATCATTGTAACTCATATCCAATATAGAAATAAAACATGGCATATTATTATAAAGGGGCATTTATATACACAATTCTTATTTATTTATGAATTAAACAGCCAAATTTTAATATTTTCATATATAACATTGAAATCTTTAATATCACATCAAAAATACTACTATCACTAACATTTAAAAGTGAAGTAAATCTTTTCATGCATAAGAAAGTGTTGTATATTTAAATATGTAAGTTTAGGTGTTAGATATGTAATGACATAAGAATTGTTTTGGTATGTATGTAGATTTTTCTATCATAAAATACTGGTTGGAAGTTCCTGATAAAATACATAAAACTGCATGCTTATTATAGTGGTGTGTAAGTCAAATATAACCTTTTGGATGTTGGCTAGTCAAGTCAAAGGTTCCATAGAGCAGCAATTCTGCATGAAATCAACAGATTTTCTTAAGTTGGTCTTTATTATCTTGGTTTAGGGTATCTCGATAAAACCAACTAGATATTAGATTAAACATAAAATGGAATGAAATATAATTGATAAGTTATATTTGTTCGTACTTGAGATGATTGCATGATGATATGCTAGAATTGAATTGCCTTGTTCAGAGCATCATGTGGACCTTTTTGAACATCATCATACTAGTACTCATTTTTAGACATGTATCATGTCTCATTTATGTATTCTATTATCATAGTTACACGTTGACATAATGACATCGATATTATGTTGTGATATAGCAATTCATACACTTTTGTTATTCATATTATAGCCTCATTCTCTTGTTGTTATACTTTCATAGATTGGATTTACTTACTGAGTTTGAACTATCAAACTCATTCATGGTAATGTTATTTATAATAGGTTCTACCAAAGTATTGGGTGGACCCTTACCATAGCAACAGTTTCTTTAGTAATAATTGTTCTTTTGGTATTTTAAGTTTATTTGGTAATTATTTGTCTTTTGGTGGAAGTTTTGATTTTAGCTATTATTTCTTTCATTTGGTATTGTTTGTATCTCTTCTGGTGTATCTGTATTCTAAATTTATGACATAAATGGATATTTATTTTTTTCTTGATTGTTTTGACTATGAACTATCTCCTTGTGAGTATAAAACATGTTTTTATAGCTTCTCATCCCATTCATGTTACCAGTGTGTACTAACTTTCAAAATTGAGGTGTCACAACCCATGCCTGGCATGGTTCCCAGTTGACGCTTGTTATTGGTTTGTCTCACATACTTGTTGAGGCTTTCAATCTCACCCTTCCATTTCTCTCTCATACTCTCTTAATCACTCTCTATTCATTTCGCTGGTCTGTGTTCTCACTCATTCGCTTGATTTTTCTCTTTCTCTCGTTTTGTCTCTATCTCTCACTTTATTGAAAATAGGAATTGATGCTTGTTTGTTCGTTTGGACCAACATTAGTAAGTTCATTTCTTTTTTCTTTTTATCTTTATACCTAAATCATGCTTAATTTCATATCTCAATTTAATAATTAATCCCAAGTATTTTTTTTTGCAAATAATATTTAAAAAATATTTTTAGAATAAATGTCCTAGTTTTTAAATATATTTTATGATAAAATATAGGGAGTTCTGTTTTATTTTCTTGTAATTTTTTCTCACATATTTTTGCAAACTTTACTTGCATACTCAAAACAAATTTTATAATAATTGAAACAAGTGCGTCTAGTTTTTGAAATATATTTTAATGTAATAAAATATAGATGCTAATTCAGAGAAAATAAAGTTGACTTGATTAATTTTTCTTCTTGTTTGCTAACTTGCTTTGATTATTTATACACCCCTTACATATGAAGAATAATAAGAAATTTCTAGTCCATTCATACAAAAGAATATTGGTCTGAATGACTTATCTTGTATAATTGTAGAAAGGTTAAAAATCATTAGACTAAATTCTTTAGTATACTTGCTATCATAAAACATCAGCTTACATTGTAGACTCATGTTGTCAAAGTCTTCCCCTTTTTCTTTATTATATATCTACTTGTTAAAGATAATAAATAATATGTTTAGGGCAATTAAGTTCTTTTGAGATATTGATTATTGAAATAATTAAAAATATGTAAAAGAAAAAAAAAACTAATAGTTCTTGAAAGTAATTGGGCAATAAGAGGAAACTAGAAAGAGTAGTGGTAACAACCCATAAAAAAAATAATAAAATAGTCCACTGAGTGATAGTCCTGATCGTCGGCTCTTTACTCTTCTTCACCTTTATTATTTATCAAATAAATTAGTGTATAAGGAGATACTAAAATATAAAGTGGTTTATGAGAATAATTTTTAATACAAAACAACTATCTATTCATTATCATCATCGTAGTTGGAATACTCTATAAGATTTGTGAACGTCTTGTTTTTCTTAAAAAATAATATATCAAAATATCAATTGAACATTAGGAATAGGGGAGGTGGTGTCGGATTCCTTAGAATCAAGACAACAAAGAGTAAGAATGAGAAAGGGGCAGACAGAGAGGGGAACCAAGGGTGAGATGGAGCAAGGGCGACGAGGTTGGCAAGTCGAGTGGAGACATCGAGAGCTGGAGTCATGGTCATCAACGCCCCGTCGAATTGAGCCGAGTAGCCATTGCTCGGCTATGAGGAGTGCGAGTTCGATCAAATAGTAAAGGAAGAGGTTTGGATTTTATTTATTTGTTTTATTTGCATATGTTCATATGAGTGTTGTTTATAAATTTTAATAAAGAAATTAAATTTTTTTTCTTTATAAAAATAATTATGCTTCAAATCCTAAATTACAAAAATAAGTACTAAAATATTTCTAACTTTACATTGTGAAGTTGAAATTTAGATTTTTGCATATAAATAGAACTTATACATATATAATTTTAATGTATGAGGGAAGATATTAATATGTTCAATTAATATATGCGTGTGTTCATTTTTTTAAGAAAAATTAGGGTTTAATTTTATTTAGTAAAAATATTAAATTTATAATATCAAATTTTAAGAATATATATATATATATATATATATATATATTTGTAGAGTTTAATGATAATGTTTTCAGTTAATAGAATAAGAATTGAACTTAAAATGGTATATATATGTATAGGTCTAGGTGAAAGAGAAATATGATTTTATGGTAAATTCTAAATTTTTTTTAATATGAATATTGAATTTAAAATTAAATATTTGTTATAGGTAAGAAATTAAAGGAGATGACATTCCAAGGATTAAGTTGCAAGGGAAAACTTCTATGGTGAGAGTGAGTACTTATAGTATTATTGATTGATGTTTACATTGCTTGTTATTGAAATCTTTATCATGATTTATCTATTCTTATGGTCTTATGTTTCGGATTTTTTTAATGTTTATTTATGCATTAAATCATTATAGATAAATATTATATGAGATGAAAAATATGAGTCATGAACTATATAGGAATGTTATATATGCATGTTGATTAATAAAATTTTATCTCCTTAGGATACTAGCTAGACACGTTAAGGTATCCGTGAACGAATATGAAATAAGTTATTGATATTGAAGTATCTTAAATGGTACAACTTCAGATGGTGGTTCCTATAATGAATGTAATAAATAGAATGAAATAAAAAAGATATGGAATTATTATTATTGCATTAATTGAATGTTTTGAAAACTTTTATATGGTCATTTTTGAATGAGTAAAATGTCAATTAATTATCTACTAGTTCAAGAAAATTTGACAAGCATGCTTGTTATTTCTTAATTATTTTATGTTCCTGTGAATTAGGAGTATATTTACCCACTGCTTTGTTGATAACTCATTATAGATTATATAACATTATTTAGGATTAAGTTAAATTGAGTAAAAGAAGAGAGGCTATTTATTGTCAATGTGGTGTTGCTAGAGACAGATGTTTATAACATTGACTTAAGTAAATTCATGGCTCTTTCATTGTATTGGTAGTTATTAGTTTTAAATTTGTATTAAGATTTAAAATAAGTCTAAAATTGAAATTTTCATTATCCAACCGTTTGTTCTCACTTTAATAATTTCAAGCCCTCAGGGCGGGTCGTGATAATTTGGTAGTTGTTCACTCCTAGGTCAATGTTTTATTGTACATGCTATGAGAAATATTGTTAAACCATCTTTATTGAGATGTGGATGTAGATGTTGGAGAGAGAGATGAGCTATCTTACCATGATGAGTCAAGCGATGAATGTTTGTGTGCATAACTACTTAAGTATAGTGATTGATTGGGGATTCATTGATGGTCAGATCAGGATATTTGAGTGCTAAAATAAATATTGTGAGATATCTAAGTTGATTTATGGATGCGTGATTTATATTTGAATAAGATGCATTTGTGATGGCATGCGAACAGAATGCATACCCGTTGTTAGTGTGGCAAGATCGTTTAGGATGACTAGACATCTAAGATTTTCGATAGAATGTTATGCAATAATTTTACAAGATGACATGAAAAATATGTTCTAAGATTAGAACTAAAGCTTTAGACAAGAAACGAACAATAAAAGCTCTCGAAAAATTTTTACCTTAAGGGAGATGGACTAGTGCTTTCTCAGAATTTTCATTGGAAGAAAATGATTTTTGGTTAGGTGAATGAACACTAGGGTGACTAGTTTGTTATGAGAGGAATAGATTATTAAAAAGATGAGTTTTTATTTTAAGTTAGAAAAAAAAGTAGTGATGGGTGTAATTATAAGTAGGTATATGTTATATATGCAAGTGGATAAGCTAGCATGCATTGAAATGTATTGGTCAAAGATGAGTGTACGTGCATCACTGCTCACATGTCACATGCAATATACAAAAAATAAAAAAATTAAATAAATAAAGGTTAATGTCAACTTTTTTTTTTTTTTATTTTTTTTATTTTTTTTATTATTTTTTTTTTTGTTTTTTTACAGGTAGCTGTCAACTTAGTGGAGATCCACTAACATCTATTAAGCCTCTAAGAATAATTTTTCTTGATTTTTAAATACATAGTGATGATGTCAAATGAAAATCTTGTAATATATAGTGAATCATTTATGACTATAATGATGGATTAAGCATACATGGACATCTCTCAAGTTTGTGAAAATGAACCTCAGATAACGGTTTTGTGAATACATCAACATTCTTATGGTTGATTCTATCTTTCCATCAGCTTAGGTTACTGATTTCTAGTGAAGTGATTACTGATATCAGTGAGTTTAGTTCATGAATGTTGAGTATGATTTTTGTTTAAATTTATTGTCAGTATTTTTGCATCTATTGGAATTTGACTTGATCTGAGTCCATAGTCTTCTAATTACTGTTTAAGCTAAAGAATTTATGTGACAGCTATTTGTAGCAACATACGTTGCCTCTAGAGTGGATAGAGTAATGGAGTTTGTTTCCTACTAGATGATATTAGAAAGTCTTAAGATCTTACAAGTACTTAAAGTGCTTTTTTTGTCAACTTTACATATTGTATAATTGCATAAAAAAATGTTAATCTTACATGACATTCTTTCTTAGGATAAAATAAAGTTAAATTTGAAGCGCCAACTAGATATCTAAAGGTTCATTAAATAGCGACCAAGTGAGATTCCTTAAAGGCATCCTTGAAATCTAGTACATAATCATATAAGAAATATGATGTCAGGCCTATTAGAAATCAAATATGGTGATGAATCTACCATTCGTTGATACAATTTTGAATCTATGGACCAGTTTTTTTTCATCATTGCCTAATTTGGTGGAAGGGCTTAAGGTTGGTACTTACTGACTTACAGCCATTCATATCAAAGTTAGTGATTCAATCATATTTATGTGTTTGGTTTGGTACAAAAATGCCATGTTCTTTTTTGCTTTACTTGAATCTCAAGAAAGAAGTTGATTTTACCAACCAAACACAATTCAAATTCTTAGTGGCAAACTCATAGCAAGAGATTTTTTGGGTCAAAACAAAATATCATCATTAACCCTCTTAATGAATAATATGGCATTCAATCTTCACTTTGTAAAGCAATTAAATAAAGTGTTTAATCAATCATATCGGGATCTTGGTGATTCCTAAAGTATGTATAATGCTTTCTTTAATTTGTACGCATGGCCAGGATGGGCATGATCAATGTAATATGGTGATTGTCCTATATGAGTATTCTTTTCAATAATTCCAGTTAGGAATACACTCTTATGTTCATTTAAAATTACTTCAAAACTTTGAAATAAGCTAATGCTAAAAGCAATCTAATACCTTCTAGTTCAGCATTTATTGTTAGTCTTTTAATTATCTGATACCTAAAAAGAGTGAATGTGAAGGGGAGTATACGTGATATGAATTTTTTGTTTTCAGTCTCTGCCTTGAATTATTTTCAATGTAGATTCTCTCAGTAAAGAATGGGGAGTCATGTAGGCCATGTCCTTTTATGGAAATTGACTTATCCAATTGCCATCATAGATTACTCATGACATTTGATAGGATAAATTTTATAAATAATTAAATAGATTAACTGATATGATGCTATAACATTTAGTCTCTTGATATTTTGAAAAAGATGCATTTTTGGTTAGGGTAAATTTTTTTTTGATTGAGGAGAGTCTATAATCTCATGAAAGCCTATAATAACATTTGCATCAAGTTTCTTATGACAACTTCAAAAGCTCTATAAAGGTCAATCATGAAATTTGCACTAACTTTCAGCTCATAATGGTATAACTCAATGTCCTTGATTTTCAATTTTTAGTCTATATAATCAAAACATAATTATTGAAAAAAAAGTAATGTGTGTCCATGTATGAGTTGGACTCATTGATGCATCTAAGGCTTTTTATGCATGTAGGTTGGGCTCATAAGAATGTCTTATGAAAGTTTTAGATTCAAGCTTGGTTGGTGCAAAGTTTAAATCAAATTTGTTTGGATCTCCAACTACACATGCTAGCCCTATTGCAAGTGACCAAATAGACGACAACAACAACAATAATAACAACAACAACAAGCCTTTATCCTACCATGTGTGGTCAGATACATGAATCCTTCTCCATTGTGTTTTGTTAAGTGTCAAATTCTCATTTAATTCTAATAAAATAAAATCATTGTTTATGCTACCTAATAAAGTCTTCTTAGATATACCTGTTCCTATCCTAACATAAGTCAAATCTAATACATCTACTCTCTTAATTGGGTCATCGGATGACCGATGTTTTATGTGATCAAACCATCTAAGGCGACTATCTCTAATCTTATCTGCCACAGGAGCTACTCCAACCATTTCATGTATATATTCATTTCTCATTTTGTTTTGAAGTGTAAAGCCATTCATCCACTTGAGCATTCTCATCTTTGCAACACTTAATTTTATGCATCTTTGTTATTAGCCAACATTCCGTGCCATAAATCATTATAAGTCTTACAACCATTTGATAAAATTTTTCCTTAAGTTGAAGTGGTACTTTTTTATCACACAATAGGCTAGATGCATTCCTCCACTTCAATCATCCAATTTGAATTCTACTAATAACATCCCCATCTATTTCACCATCATTTTGAACAATCGATTTGAGATATCTAAAATGTTCACTTTTTTTAATGACTTGATCACCTAATATCACAATGACCACTAGATCTTTTACAATTAAAATTACACTTCATATATTCGGTTTTAGATCTACTTAAATGAAAGTTTTTTGACTCTCAGGTTGACCCCCATAATTCAAGTTTCTCTTGAACTCACTCGTTAGTCTTATCAACAAGAAGGATATGATTGACGAAGAGCATACACTAGGGTACATCCTCTTGTAAATGTCTAGTAAGAACATCCATATAACTAAAGGCAAAAGATATATGGATTTATAGCAGATCCTTCATGTAATCCAATTGAAATAGGAAAATTCTTGTTTTGACGTAGAGTATAATCCAATTGAAATATGTATTGGACCAAAAATTAAAAGATTGAATTGAATCCAAATTGGATTGTAGATTTAGGGTGGAAATATTTTTGAGGTAAGGAGACTTTTTCATGAACCTATAAATTTTCATGAAATTTTATTGAATTATCTAGTTGTACTAATTTTTCAAGTTTAAATTGAAAAAATGGTACTTGTGCTAGAATTACAAATGTCATTTTAATTAGTAAAAGGCGTAATTCACCATAGGAAAAATGCATGATAATAGGAACCTTCAATTAAAAACATTTTTAATTTTTTACTATTAAAAATATCAAATTGTAAAAGTAAAAGTTTATTAATATATATCTATTATATATAAAAATATTAAAAATTTGGGGATTTACATACATACCCTTCCAACGCCATGCTGCCCTGCCCCCTCCCCCCCCTAAATCCACTCTTGGATTGGGCCTTCCTTTCTTGTGGTTTAATTCATCTAAACAGGTTAATTTTTATCATGAACGAGTGCTTCTAGAATGTGGGGTTTAGGTGATTGTTCGTGCTTTACTATTCTTTTATGTAAAAGATCGGTGAAAAATCAGATTTCTTTTTTTGAGTTTAGTTGTAAAAAGGGAGGGCGGTGGAAGACAACTTTGTATATGGGGATTACTGCATAGTGTGAATCAAGGTCATTCATTTTTGTTTTGCTTAAAACTCGAATATTCTCTTGGATTGGGCCTTCCTTTCTTGTGGTTTAATTCATCTAAACAGGTTAATTTTTATCATGAACGAGTGCTTCTAGAATGTGGGGTTTGGTTTATCTTCTAGTAAATTATGTTCTTGGATGTTTTTTTTAAGGCTACATTTTATTTCTTATAGGTTCGGTGGGATGGTGAGGATGTTGATCGTGGTCGACCCAACAGGGTCTCTCCTTGGGAGATTGAACCTTCTGGATCTTTGTCAGGTTCCAACAATCTTTGCCCACCTGGTTCAAAAAGGATCAGAATTGGTATCGCTTCCGTTAATGCTGGTTATACATATCCAAGTAAAGTCCTGCTAATCCAATATTGCTTTTGCACTGGACCTCGCACTTTCCGCTGGCTTCTTGTTTGAATTTTTAACTTTTTACAGGTGGAAGTGGTGGGTATTCAGACATGGGGGAATCTGCAAGGTTCAACAAGGTCTTGCAAGGTCAAGAAATTTTACGTTCAAAAACTCGTGATGTCAGAAATGCAACTCTGTCTCATCATACTCTAGAGCAAAGAAGAAATCTTTTCCCAGAAATGAGAAGATGTTTTGCAAATCCTGAAAGCGGCTTGCTAGCTGATTCAGGAAGCTTTACCAGAGTTCCTGACGGAAACTCAGGTTTTTTCTATCAAGGCATGGGCTTTGGGGAATCTTTTAGATTCCATAAGGTCTTGCAAGGTCAAGAAATAGTTCCAGTAAACCGAACATATCCAGTTATTTGTGTTGAGAGCCATAGAGAAAATAGATCAGAAGTACTTGAATCTTCTGACGCTGGAATGTGTTGCGCACCCCTACAAGGACACAGTGCTATTATGCTGCCACGTGCTGCATCAACTCAAGTGTCTTCTCCTTCTTCAGTTCTGTCGTTTCAACAATCTACATCTCAGTTGCTATTTTCTCATTCATATTATGGCATTAATGAGCACGAGAAAGCTGAGGATTGCGACTTGTCTGGTACATTAAGCTCTGTCGATTCTTGTTCGCAGTCTCATCAACCAGGGCATTGTATCAGTAGAGACCACTGTGAAAGTGGATTGAACTCTACAAAAACACTTGAAAGTAATGATTCCATCCACACACGCAGCAGCGGTAGTAGTTGCATGCTCTTTGGCATCTCTCTGACTGAAAATATTCCAGCTGCAAATGCCTTTTCCGGCTCTTTGAAGGAGACTCCATCGTTGTTGGGGGGAAAGCTCGAGTTTTCTCTCTAACCCAGTGCCTCAAATTGCAAAAAGAATCTGCAGAGCGTGGCTTTTCTAAAGTAAGTGATTCTATCTATTATCAACTGTCTCAAGAGTTTGTGGTGCTTCTTTTTGTGCTTTTGTTTTAACAAGCCGCACTGTGTCTTAAACACGTTTATTAATCTCCTGGAATTCGTTTGATATTTATCATATCTGAAGGCCACAAAAGCTGTTTTGTGGTTAGGGAGCTTAAAAAATTTTCACCATGGATGCTAGAATGTTACTGCTTTATGAATTGTGCTGGTGCATCAAATTTTTGAGCACCATTATCCATTCAGATGTGGCATTTTTAATCTGAGAGGTCATCTGCTTCTCTATTTTCAGTTCTGTTGGGTAAAGTTGGCCTTAAAACTGAATGTTCTTCAGTGGCCATTGGATTTAAGTGATGCTGGATTGTTCTTAATGCATGAAGTTCTGCAACTTAGGTGGTTATTGAGAGATGATAATGTTTTATGCCTTTTTCTTTTGTTTCAGTCATCTTAATTATCTTTGTTTAATTTAAAATGGTGAAAAAAAAAAAGAACTGAAAGGTCATTTTTGATTTTCTGCTGCTTCAATCTGTGTTTTTTAGAGGCATGTAAACGAATTTAATCATAAATTTTCATATATAATATATGTGCAAGAATTTAAACTCAAGATTTTTTTGGTTGAAAGTTTAAAGTTCTCACCCACTTAAAATGTCCTACTCACTTCGGTTTGTTACTATTTTGTTTAATTGTCAAGGCAAGGTGTGCTGGGATGCCGAGCCAGGGCTAAGGGTCATTTTTTTTTAAGAAAGATGAGTGTCTCACCTAGAGAGCGATGAACAATGATCTAAATGAATTATACGTACAATTTAAAATAAGAGTGAAGTACGCAGTATAGTCAGCTTCCCAAAGGGAAATTTATAGCGGTTCTCTGTCCTGGATTTAATCACAATGATAAAATAAATAAAGGGGCATCAGATAAGGAGGGAATTGGTCCGGAGAAATGATGATTAGAACCCGAAAAAAAAAAGAAGGTATAACTATCAAACAATAAGGCAGCCTGTTGTGATATTAGAGAAAGAAAGGCCAAGAAGATGGCCTCGAGTAGAACTCAAAAAATAGTAGACTTTGATTCCATCAAACATAAATGTACATGGTAAACACAGTATCTAACTTTGAGAATTTGGCGATGTGAATTAACTTTAAGAATTTTTTTGTTTGATTTTAGCAAAAGTAAAATTAATATAAATATTAAAAGTGGTCATCAGTTGTCGGATCTGATGCCATGAGGTGATCATCAAGTGAGGTGGTGGTTAGTTGCTGCAGTGGTGAAGGGCAGGGATGACGATGGTTGGTGCCCGATAGCTGTCAGTAGCCCACAGTAGTGATAGGTGACAACTTACTTTACATGGACTTATGTAAATGAATATCGCCTAAATCAGACGAAATTTTTTTCCATTGAATTTGAACTTAAAGCTAAAAAAAGAATGCATTAAAATTTCATATTGTATTCTTTTTTCAGTCAATCAAATACAGATTTTATTCACTTTATTTGGAATGCAATGCATTCTTTTTCAACCAATCAAATTGGTCCCTAGTATTTGTGATATTTTAAATTTTAAGTACTCGTACATACTCTCCCTTCAAAGAAATAGTAATTGAAATCTAATTAGCACTATGAATGATTGCATTAATCATATCTTTTTTTTAGGTTTTTTTTTTGCAAAAAGTGTATCATTTGATCCAACTTATAATTAGACTTTTCAATAATCCAAGCCCAAAATAAATGATAGAATAAATTCTATTAGAGTGTGAGGTTAGATAATAAAGATGAGATTTGGAGTTTGAATTGAAAAGGCTTTTAAAGATCAATTTTCCAAATTGGATCTTAGGGATTAAGTGAGCTTAGAGATTCCATAATAAATTCAAACTTTTGTATGGAGATATAATATTTTAGAATGATGAATGGAGTTTTATAATGGGACACTACATATATATTTTAGGGGTTGGGTTCTAAGTATGACATTGAGGAATAATATATTATCTCGAATGATGAAAATATCACCCTATGATGAATTTAATCTCTTATTAAGTACTCTTAAGGTTGATGTGTCTACGTATATCATAGAATTTTTTGCTACCCTACAAGATGAATAGGATATGATTTATTTTAACTTAGGTTATAAGTTCTCTATAGTGGCAAGCTCTCATAGTTAATTATATCATAAAAAAAGAAAAATCTCCTAAAAAAATTCTTGATTAAAGATGTTGGCTTTCACCCCTATGAATTCTAAAATATAATTCCAAGATTGTTTAATATGAAAGTAAAATTTGATATATCACAATACTTTTTTGGGTTTCAAATGAAAAAAAAGTAGGAAGTGCTTCGATGTTAGGAAGCCTAGTAAGCATATGAACTTATTATATAGTTAGACTTTATATTTTTGGAGCTAAGATTTATTTTATTTTGGTTTGACATTTTATTAGAAAGTTAAAACTTATATGGTAATAATACAAGACCATAAAAATGTATAAGTAGGGAGGACTTATACTTCTTGAAAGAGAAACAAGTAGTCTTTTAATCTATAAATAGAGATTTTATCGACATATGTCAATAGCTCGACCTAGTCTAATAGTAAAAGAGATTGTAGGCTCATTCCCATCAAGGAATGAAAGCTTAGCCCAACTATTTTGGACTTATAACTATCCTATTAGTTTAGTTAGTTAACATCAAATACGTTTTAAAGTTATCAGTCAAATCTTATGAATGAAGGATAGTTTAAGCTGCTATTCAATTAAGAAAGAATTTAAGAACCTAAGTTTACTTACTAAGTCTGGGATCATGAATGGTATGTTATGCTTTTAACTAATATAATAATTTATTAATTTTATATATTTTTAAAAATTTGAGTTTATTTTTAAGCCAATGTGTATGTAAATATAATTATAATGAGATACAATTAGAAATAGTTATAGCATAATATTGACCTCATTTTTAGTGAGATTAACATCTATCTTTAGACAGGTTTCAATCTTGGCACAAGGACTTAGTATTTAGATATTTATAGTGATTAAGAGACTACTTAAACCCAAAGGCTTAGTCGATCCTAAGGTTAGACCCTGATTGGACCAATTGACCTCACTTTTGCTCAAACTAACCTAGCCCCCTACACACTAAGCCAAATATATTTCAAACTAATCTTAACCTCAAACACAAACCAAACACACTTCGCTTCAAATGAGCTAACTGACCCACTTATCCCAAATTAGCTCATTTAAGTTGCCTTGACCTAATCGAATATAATTTGATTTCAACTGAGTCATATATATATATACTTAAATCACACTCAACTGAGGTTTGATCGACCCGACTTGACTCATTTGGGCCTAAAGGGGCTAAATATAAAATAAGTCCAACTAATTTGAAATTGAACCTACCTAAACCATTTGAAACATTAACTGAAGTTGATTAAAGCCTAATTAAAATCCAATTCGGCTAATCGACTCATTTAGCCTAAGGTAGTCTAATTGAACTTTATAAAGAAAAAATTAAATTCAATCCAAATTTAATCTAAATTGAATCAATTCAAGTATTTCAAAATACTTTAAAATAATTTTTGAACATAACTTAATAATTAATTTGGCCAATTAATCCAATTTAGTCCAATTTGACCTACATTAATTATGTTGAGCTAAAATCTAATCCAAGTCAAATTGAATAAAACCAATCACTATTGCATGTTTCAAATTAATATTTGAACATAATCCATTAATCCCTTAGATCCAATGATCAATTGGTCGACTTGACCCGAACTGACCTAAATTGACTTATATAGGCCATATTGAGCCTAAATCAAAATAAGTTGAAATTAAATCAAATTAATCATTCAAAATTACTTAGGGAATTTAATTGAATTTAATCCAACCGTCATTTGGGTCTAAATTGGTCAATTTGGCCAATGGACCCAAGTGAACTTAAATTGACCAACTTAAGCAAATTTGGGTCAAATCCAAAATAAACCCAAATCAATTGTAAACAATCAAACTAAATCAGCCTAAATAACACATTAAATATAATTAAAGCACAATTTAAATCTAAATTGATCAAATCAAATATTTGATCCAATATGTACCTAATTGGGTTAACCCAAGTTAACCCAAACATAAAGACATCACATGAAGCCCAAATCAAGCTCATGCACACTCAGCCTCACCCAATATCTACATGTATGGGATGATACTTCAACCTTGGGGAGAGAGAAGATAAGTCAAAGGTGGGGGAGGAACAAGGAAGAAAAAATGTTAAGCTCCAGAACACACCATCTCTTGACATCCCCTTATCATCTCATAACATCACTCCATTTACTTATCTTCGAGTGATTTTAATCATTCAATCACCTCACATGATAAATACTAGCTACCCGTCATCAATGGTCACACCTCCATATGATCTTCCTATAGTGATTTTCGGCCAATCTTCAAGAGAGGGAGAATTTTTTATTAGAAATACTTTCTCCACCTCCCAAGAAGTAAAGTCAACTTATCTCCCTCCTTTTTCACATGCAAAACACTAAAATCTGGTGGATTCTAGAGAAGAGGTGATGACACTTGGTGGTTGGAGCAATCTAAGGGGAGATAAGTGGGCAAATTAATTCCAAAGCTTCATCTTGGCCGAATGATCTTCACCAAATTGAAAATTCACAACATTAGCTTGAGTGAGGTAAATTTCAAATCTCTATGGCAAGCCATAGGTTTGATGTTTGTGAAAAATGTGATGCGATTCTAGGATTTTCTCTTAAAATTTCATTGCACTTTTCATTTTGAACAGTTCGACATAAAAAAAAGTGATTTTCAATGAAGATCACCAAAAATCATGAACTATTATGACTATTGGATGGATTCCATCCATCCCTCCCTCCTTGGTCTCCTCTTATAAGGATGAAAAGCTTATGTCGTCCATTCTACTTGATTAGAATGATGAGCACAATTAGATCCCCATTTGATTTAATTAGATTCATGTCATTTCTGTGTAGCCTAATTAGGTGTCCACACACATGGAATACCACGTCAGCACTGACTAGTTTAAGTAGAAAAATAGGTGATTTTTTGGATCTGAAAAATCACTAAAAATAACTAAAATATTAAATAATCATAAAAACTAAAAAGACAACTAAAAATTATAAATATGCCATTTATTGATTCATCTTTTTAAGAGGAATCTAATAAGCCCAAAATTATTAAATTTCATGGTGTATTTTGAGATTAATTGAAAATTAATGAAAATAAAAATTTTATAATTAATCTCAAAATAGTAATCCAATTTAGATGAAAATTTCAGGAAGTGAACTTGATGTGGATGCCTACTTACTATAAAAATTTGTACTCAAAAGATCTTTTAATTTAGGAGTAATTAAATTTTTAAGTTCATTGGTTGATTTTTGAATAAATAAATAATTAAAAATATAGTAATTATGAAATTTTTTCAAAATAGTTCAAAATACTATTAACACATAACCAGGAACCCAAAAAAATATTTATGCCCTCAAAATTATTTAAAATCTCAAAAATTACTTAATTAGGGCTTAATGAGAAATTAAAAATTTAATTATTTGATTTATTTGACTAGAACCTTAAAAATTTATAACATGTCATGCACTTAATAAAAAAAAATACAAGTAACCTCTTTGTAGATCCATATTTTAGAGAGGGATTCAACAAAGTTAAATTTTATTTAGTATTTTGGGATTAATTTAAAAATTATCAAAAATAATAATTTCTTAATAACTTCCAAAATATTACTCAAACTAAGTTGAAATTTATAGAGTAACAATTGTTGCAAATATCTACTATTCATAAAAACATCTAGATCAAATGATATGATTTTTAAAGCTCCTTTGATAATTTAGATAAAATAATTAATTTAAAAAATATAAAAATCATAGAAAAAAAAATCAAATTGTTTGAAAATATTTTTACCAGTATTAAGTATTTTATAAAAAATTAATTAGACATTCTAGATTTGATAAAATCATAAAAATCACTTAATTAAGGATTACTAGGGAATTAAAAATTCATTTAATTGTGCTTGAACTTCAAAAATTTATAACAAAGTAATCATTAATGCATATTTTGGAGAGGAGTCCAATACAATAAAAAAAATCTAAAATTTGCCAAATATTTTTGGGATAATTTGAAAATGATTGAAAAATGATAATTTTCCAATTATTCCTAAAATACATGCTTAATTAACTTGAAAATTTTATGATAGGTTAACCATGTCAATCTACACTTCTCATAAAATTATTATGGAATTTGAGTGATTAGATAAAAATTATGAATTCTAGAGAGCTTAATGTTCAAATTTACTTAACAATTAATTAAAAAAATCCTTGAAATTATCAAAATTATTTCTAAATGCATAAATACAATCACCTAACATAAAGACACTTAAAAAAATTATCAAAATCTTTGATTATCATTAAAACTTAAAATCACTATTATTAGGATTAATTAGTAATTAATAATTTTTAAAAGGCTGAGGACTTAAAAAATTCATAACTAATTATGTATATCTCCAAAAATTATAATAAATCCCTCTTTTTTGCTTAGTTAAGAGAGAGGTTTTTAATGAAATTAAAAGCCTAAAATTTTAGGATATTTTAAATGCACTTAATGATTTGGAGTTTTTCTCATTTATTCAATTAATAATAAATTGTAAGCCTAAATGCATTAGAATTTTTGCAATATATTTTATTCATGTTAATGCATATTTTATAATTTCTGGTCTTATATTTTATGTCTAATTCCACTTATATCTTGTATACTTTTGAAGATCTCAGTGATTTCATTCCTATTGATAGCTCTCTAAGTCACAATAATAATAATTTAAATAATTTCGATCAATTCCATTAGGTGTCCCTTTTATGAATCTCTAAGGTTCACCACTTGAGATAGATTTAGAGTCGTCTGACTCTGATGATCCTTTTGGAGAAGCTGCAGGTATACTCGACGAGCAGGTAGAACTTTCCACAAGCCCCTCATCACAAGAAGTTATCGAAGTCAACCTCCATAGTAGCAAAGTTCTACCTGCTAGGTAGTTCCTCAAGATAAGGGTAAATATGTCATTAGTTTCAGCGAGCAGATAGCCCCTCTATAAGATGTTCTACCCTTGGATATGCTCATAGAGGATCAACCTAAAGTTGACTACAACATCTTGATGCATCTTAGTAGGTTTTCATTTAAGCTAAGCATATATGATGCCCTCATTTTATCCAAAGAAATGAGGGAGTCATTAATCAAAGCATTGTTTGATCCTGGAATATGCTTAGCTCAGTTGGCTACTATTGATCCAGCTAAAGAGGAGGCATATTTTTTGAAGGAAGTTTTAGGAGTTACCGTCTTAGATGAAGACTTACTATTAGGGATAATAGAGCACAACCATCTCCTTTACATCACAATAGATATTGGCAAGTTCAGGCTAATTAGAGTATTAGTTGATCTAGGTGCATCAATAAATATTATGAGTTTAAGAACCTTTGCCTACATGAGAATCAACATTTCTAAACTTCAATCTGAAAAGATGATGTTGATAGGATTCAATGAACAAGGCGAGAGGACCTTAGGCTCCATAATGTTGGCTTTGGAGATAGATGATTGGAAGACTGAGGCTTTTCACATAATAGATTTTCATACATCCTTCAATGCTTTGCTAGGGCAACCTTGAATTCATGAGAACAACTTGGTTCCATCCTCCCTATTTCAATGCATCAAGTTCATCAAGGATGGGATTGAATATTGTATTAAAGGAGATCTCAAACCATTTCTAGTACATGATGTCAGGATTTATGACGATGTGGCCTATTATCTCCTTAAGAAATAAAATATCTTCTCCCAAGAACTCAAACAAAATGAAAAAGAAAAAGAAGATGAAAAAGAAAGAAAAAGAGAGCAAGAAGTAGACAATAGAAAGGAAATAGAGCCTAAGATTAGATTCCACTCATAGTTCGTTACTCTATTCGAGCAAGTGGGGAGGATGACCCAATCTCCACCAAGATGAGGAAGAGGCAAGTCTAGAGGGATCCCAGGAGTGGTAGACCTCCATACCTACCACATACCAGAAGGTTCGTTCTAGCATCCGGGAGTACATCTGCCATCTATACATAGACTTAAAATCTAATTTAGAGGATGAGTCTTATGTAGTGAGCACATCAGCTACTTCTCTACATCAGCAGACTCTGTTGGAGGTAACACTAGAGCCCGATAGTGATGGAGATTGGGTCCTCAAGCAAATCATAAGTATATTTGAGTCTTCATTATCTGAAATTGTCAAACAATATGTGGGCACTTTAGCTCTAACCCTACTTTCCCCATAAAATATTGAGGGTTTGGTAGTTAAAGAAGCCCTTAAAACTATACAAATGCTAAGCCTCAAAAGTTTTATCTAGGAACATCATTCGTAAACTAAGAAGTTGATGTAGAGCTTGAGGATGAGTGATTCAAGGAATTATTAGAATTACCGTTTGATTGGTACTCCTCTTATGTTCTTAATTTAGTAAAGAAATATTTAATTCCACATACATGGTTTAAGCATAGGTCAGAATATTTCAAAAAATTATGGGACAACAAATGCAAAAACTCTCAATCAAGACCCAGACTAGGCTTCGACATAGTAAGCCAAGTAGACGATGACGATTACTGCTTAGTCATTACCAATCATTTGGAATCTGATAGGTTCTTCTCAAATAACATTAACTCGTTCATACGAGGAGGTGTGTTTAGAAACTTCAAATGATCCAGATGATCTTCAAGTCAAAGATCCACCCCCATAATTTGAAGAAGAAATCAAATCAACCATCGACGAGCTCAAAGAAATCAACTTGGGCACTAAAGATAATCCACGCCTGACATACATAAGTTCTTTGTTGAATGACTCTGAAACCAATGACTTAGTTAGGCTACTCATTGAGTTTAAGGATTGCTCCGCATGGAGTTATGAAGAAATGTCTGAATTATCTCATGAAGTAGTAGTTCATAAGTTAGCAATACAACCTAACGTTAACCTCATCAAGCAAGCTCCTAAACGCATGTGATTGGATATTGAACAACCAGTCATTTTCGAAGTTAAGAAATTGATCGATGCTAGTTTCATCTGGGAGGAAAAGTACCCCACTTTGTTAGCCAACATTATCCCAATTAAGAAGAGAAATAGCCAAATTCACACATGCATTGATTTTAGGGATCTTAATAAGGCATGTCAAAAAGATGTATTTTTACTACTAATATCATAATTGATGGTAAACATCGTCTTATCTCACGCAGTCTTTTCTTTCATGGATGGTTCATCTATGTATAACCAAATAAAGATGGTCCTTGAAGATGAAGAGAACACTTCTTTCAGAACCCCGATCAGAATTTATTGTTATAAGGCCATGTCTTTCATCCTTAAGAATGCTGGTGCCACATATCAGCGGGCTATAACCTAGATTTTCAATGAACTCATTCACCACCAAGTCGAATGCTATGTCAACAATCTTGTAGTCTAAAGCAAAGAAAAGGAAGACCACCTCTTTGATTTGAATGTAGTTTTTGATCAATTGAGACAATATAACCTTAAAATGAACCCTCTGAAGTGTGCATTCGGGATAATTTTAGGGAAGTTTCCGGGGTTCGTTGTCCGACACCGCAAGATTGAGATCGATCCGGAGAAGATCAAAATAATATTGAAATTGCCACCCCTAAAAGCCCAACTCAACTTAGATCATTTTAAGGGAGGTTGGCGTACTTGAGACACTTTATATCCAACCTATCAGACAGATGTAAACCATTCTCAACATTCATAAAGAAAGATACTAAGATCAAGTGGGATGATAAATGCCAACATGCATTTGAAAATATCAAGTAGTATCTTATGTGGCTGTTAGTCCTAGCCTTCCCTATCCCAGGCATACCCCTCATTTTCTACATTGTTGCATTAGATGACTCCCTTGACGCTTTGTTGGCCCAAACTAATGATGAGGAGAGTGAGAATATACTCTACTATCTTAGTCGTTGTCTAATACCTATTGAGACAAATTATCCATCAATTGAGAAGCATTGCCTAGTCTTGATCTTCACAACCCAGAATCTATGACATTATATGCTCTCTCATAAAGTAAATTTGATTTCTAGAGTTAATCCACTACAATATCTCATGACATGACCGATGTTATTTGGACGGTTGGCACGATGGTCCATGATTTTATTGTAGTTTGATATCACATTCATACCCCTCCGTGGACAAGTAATTGCAAACTTTTTAGCAACACATCCGCTTCCTGCTGATTCCCCTCTCATGGATGATCTTCCTAATGAACAAATCATGAATCTAGGGGATGCAAACATTCACCATTGGGAGATGTACTTTGATGGTGCGATTTCCTCTCAAAGAGGAGAAGAATCACAATCTACTCTTCCAAGTAAGGTAGGGGTAGGGATAGTCCTCTTAACACTAGACCGTGATATGATGAGATTCTCATATCATTTGTTCGAACCTTGCATCAATAATGAAGCCAAATATGAGGCTCTGATCTCCAGTCTGGAGTTGGCCATCTCATTAAGCATCCAAAGTATTAGAATCTTTGGGGATTCATAGCTAGTTTTCAATCAGATCATTGGGTCATACAAGATTCTAAAGCCCAAACTCCAGCGCTACTAGAAGTACACTATGGAGTTACTAGCTCAAGTCCTAGATGTCATAATCTATAAGATCCCTCGAGGAGAAAATGTTATAGCATGCTTTAGCCAAACTCGCCAAAGAATTGGCGTGTCTAGAAGATAAGTCCATATCAATAGAGATTCACAACAGATAAGTCCTACCCCTTATTGATGTTGAACTCATCAACAAATATACTTTTGAAGGGGAGGTTGTTGTTGCTGAAAAGGATGAAGAGCTAGATTGGTGACAACCAATCTTTGATTATCTAAATAAAAGCAAACTACCTCAAGAGAAATCTTAAGCCCATGAAGTCAAGCAGAGGGCACTCTCTTACGCCCTCAACGATAGTGTATTATACTGACAATCCTTCGATCATATGTGGTTATACTATTTAGACAAATATGATGCCCATAAGATCGTGACAAGGGTGCACTCAGGACTATGCAGAGCTCATCAATCTGATTCCAAGATGAAAGGCAAAATCAAGAGACTTGGGTATTTTTGGCTGATGATGATCACATATTGCATGGACGCAACGAAGCAATGTTACCAATGTCAAGTGCATGGAGTAGTTCTACATCAACCACTCAACATTTTACATTAGACTATAGCCTCCTGGCCATTCGAGTGTTGGGGTACCGACATAGTGGGTCTGATTGATCCTCCATTGGCCAAAGGTCACCGGTTCATTTTAGCAATTACGAATTATTTCTCTAAGTGGACGGAGGTGATTCCGCTCAGGGAAGTCAAAACTCATCATGTGCTCCAATTTTTCTAGAACTATATCGTGTTTAGATTTGGAGTACCCAGCCGAATTATATCTGAATATGGTACCACTTTCAGAAGCACCAAGATCAACAATTTCACCTAAAGACATAACATAGATTAGAGGTAGTCTACCATCTACTATCCACGGACAAATGGTTCAATGGAAGCTTTCAACAAAACTCTCATCCAAATACTCAAGAAGAAGTTTGATGACAACAAACGATAATGACATGAGCAGTTAGTTGAAGCTTTGTGGGCTTACCACACTACCTACATAACTCCGGCACAATCTACCACATTCTTCTTAGTGTATGGGTTTGAAGCCATTCTTCTCTTAGAAGTTTAACTCCCATTATTAAGGATAGTTGTGGGTAATAAAATCATAGTTGAGCAGAATGTTAAACTGTGGTTGAAGGAACTCGAAGGCCTGGAGGAGAGATGCTTGCGAGTATGTCAGAACCTCGAGTTGTATAAATCTAGAATGGTCCAAGCTTATAACAAATTGGTCTGCCTTAAAGTTTTTCGAGTTGGAAAGCTCATTTTAGTTATAAGGAGATCAATTATGGCCCATCGCAAGATGAGAGACAAGTTTGAACCTACTTGGGAAGGCCCTTTCACCATAAAAAAGGTCTACCAAAGTGGCTCCTATCAACAGATCAATCATAAAGTTGAACTCCCAATGCTTCCAATCAATGGACTTTATTTAAAAATATTATGCATAAACAATGTCCCAAATAATCTTTCCAGCAATAAAAATTTTATTTTTACTAAGTTGTTCTCAGTTAGAATATTTTCGATTATCGAGCTCTTGATATGTTTAGGATAGGTATAGAGAACCCGAGTGACATCTTAATCCTTGTACAATAGAAACATAAAATTGCACACAAACACAAATCCAATCACCTTGAGCTACTTTAAGTTGAGATAAGACCCTCAGCAGCTCTCACTTAGTAGCTACTCTAGGTCTGGTTCGATTCACCATTTGGCCAGTGAATCACCCCAACAGTTGCTCTTACCTAAAAAAATGTGAGTCCCCATACTTTCTTTCTATCTTGACCGTTGCAAATCAATGAGCTCCTTTTGTCAGCTTGATGTGCTTTACTACACGGTTAGTAAGTCATCTTGATAACTAATTGTGTTGTTGAAGATATGAGACTCCAAGCTTTCTTCTTGTGCTGACTATCGTATGCTGACTAGTCTGAATATATATCCGAGGGTTAGGGTAAGACCCTTAGTGGATTTTTCTTTCCTCTTGACTACTTCAAGCTTGAGTTCAGTCCTCCTTTGTGAGTCGTCACTTGGTAGTCACCTTAGGTCGGATAGTATCTGTCTAGCCAATGACAGCTATCCTGACGGTCAGTTCCATTTAGGAAGATGTGAGTCTTTGATGCTTTCTTCTTAGATTGATCGTCACAAACCAACGGGTACCTTAGCTTGGTTGGTGTTTTCCTTGCTGACGGTAGCCCACTCGGTGGATAACACCACTAAGGTAGATGTGAGTCCTCGCTCTTTCTACCTGAGTCGACCATTGTATACCTACAGGCTTTATATATTTCAGGGATTAGGATAAGATCCCTAGAGGAACCTTCTCTATGGGCATTCTATTTAGATCACGTCTTTACGACCCCATCTAGACATGACTCAAGTTACTATCGGATTGGACAGTTTCTTTTTCCTGGTAGCCACTCCTTTGGTTGGAAGCTCCGTATTGTGGATGTATGGACTATCCCTTGGGCTAATAAATGTGAGATAGGCCAAAGCTCCCGTGGCTCCTTCTTAGTGCAACCCATCACAAACCAATATGTTCCACACTAAACAAACAAACAAACAAACAAACAAACAAACAAAATGGAATCTCTTGTGGATTAGGATAAGACCCCAGCGACACCTCTTCCCAAATGGGCATCCTATATTTTTGGACAGTGTCAGAAAAACTCCCCATAGAAGTTGCCTCGACTATTTAAATTGAGATAAGACCCCTAGATGCCCTCACTCAGTAGTAGCCCTAGGTCAGGTTCAACCTACTACATGATCAGTGGGTCACCCCAGTGGTTGATTCCGCTTTAGAAGATGTGAGTCCTCTAGATTTCTTCTTAATTGAACAATCACAAACTAATGGGCAACCCATAGGTTGGATAGTCTTTACTATACGGTCGGTAGACTGTCCCTTGAGTAAGTAAGTCTAAGGTAAGTCTAGGTTTTTATAACCCTTTCCTTAGTGTGACTCATCGCAAATCGACTAGGTCCATTTTTATATATTCAGGGTTGGGATCATGCCCTCAAGGATCCTTTCCTGAGTGACTACCTTATGTTTGGATTAAGCCATCATGGCCCCTCTCCTCGTTGTTGCCCCTTTAGGTTGAGTGGTATCATCCTGCGGATGAGTGGACTACTCGTTTGGGCTGGTAAATCTAAGGCAGGTCTAAGCTCTTATAGCCCCTCTTTAGTGTGGCCCATCGCAAACCAATAAGGTTCATATCCTTCCAACAATAAAATATAAATCAAAATTGACACAAATTATCAAAGAAAAATAAAAATTCATTAACTAAACTAATTAACCAAACTAAATCGATCAAATTAAACAAACTCTAATCTAAATTGCATTCATCCTCAACAAGTCCTCATTCATGCTCTTGACATAATTCAATCCACAATGAATTCTTCTTTGTGTGCTTAACATAAAGCCAAAATTTAAATAATCATTCTTGACAAATCTTCATTCATTGCCTTGGCATGACTCGATCCCTAATAGAATCCTTCCTTGGGTCTTTGACACGAAACCAAACTGCAAATAAATTAATCCAAATTCAAACAATCCTCCTCCTATGCCCCTAACATGAAACAAAATGAACCAAATTACATTAAGATCTAAGTTCCTTATACCCCTCCATTTAGGTATGAACAGTCTTCATTGATGTTCATAACCTTCTTGAATGTTTTTGATTGACTTGGTCAACACGAATACGTGCAGTGTGCCTTGCTAGTTACATCTCACTTATTGAGGGTCCTCTTGTTGACCTCATTTTTGGAGATCGATCCCTCCCATCTTTAGACCTAGAAGTCTTCTAGACACTTAGATTCCCTTAGTATTAGGGCACTTCTAGTGATTAAGAGAACATTAAACCTAAGCCTAGAGACTTATAGGGCATAACCTTTAGCCTAAAGTTTGCTTTAGGATAAATAAGTTTCACCTGCCCTAAGACCTAAATCAAGACTCATGCCCATCAACTCATCCGAAACCAACTCAAATGCATTCAATTAATCTTAATTGAATTTGGTTTTCCAATCCAAACTCCAAGCCAAATTAACTTGGACCTTAACTCGAATTAATCTACAACATTCCTATAACTCCATTCAAACCCATTCAAGCAAACTAAATCAAATTTAATTTTCTCAATCATTCTAATTATTCAATAGATTATTTCAAACTACTCCAAACCTTACAATCAAATAAATTGAACCAAGTGAATTCGATCAACTCAAGTTAACCTATTTGACCTAAAAGGTTAAATGAGCCAAAACCCAATCAAGCCCAAATCAATTCTAATCAAAGCCACCAATCAACTTCAAATTTATCATTGAACACATTCCAACCATCCCAAACTTCAATTGGTCCTAGTTGACTTAACCAAGCCACTTGACCCAAAGTGACCTAAAAGGCCTAATTAAGCTAAACTCCAATCAAACTCCCACTGGATCAAACCAATCCATCCAATCTCTTCATTGATGATTGTAGTTCATTATTAAATGCTCCACTACAATCAATTGTACATAATCAAGCTAATTTGGTCATTTGACCCAAGTTGACTCAATTTGACCTAAAAGGGTCAAATTGAACCAAATCAAATTGTAGACCAAATTGATTGAAACCAATGCTTCCAATTAGTCACCAATTGAATATTGAACATGATCTAACCTTCAGTTGGACCAAACTGGGTCAACCCAACCCAATTGACCTGCTTAGCTCAATTTGACCTAAAAGGTCATATTGAGCCAAATCATTCCCTTATCCAAATCAATTCAAACCAACTCTTCCAATAAATCACTAATGATCAATTGAATATAAACCTAATTCATTCTCAAGTCAATTTGGCCAATTTGGTCAACATGACCTATTTGACCTAAATTGAACCATATGAACAAAATCTAAATCTAACCCAAATTGAATCAATCCAATTGCACTCACGTATTCCAAATGACCAAATAAACTTATCCAAACCCTCACTTCGACCCAATTTGGTCAAAATGGCCAACTTAGTCCAACGTGATCCATTTGACCTACATGAGTCGAAATGAGCCAAACTCAACCAAACCAAGCCCAAAACTAACCAAACTTGACATGACTCATCCTTAGGTCACCATGAGCCTGCTCAAGTGGGACCATTCCATGGTGAATTCGATTTTGGTCAAACCCATTGAACTAAGCTCTCCAAATGAGATAAAATCTCCAGTTGGAAGGGTTCTCCAACTCACCACCCATTGGCAGCCACCTCTGGCCTATCTTGGACAAAGGGTCACTGACCCAACTTAATCCAAGGCTGTTGGGTTCAGCCTTTGGCCAAGAGAGGGTGAGTTCACCCATGGGCAACCATTGGTCCACCTAAGGAGGAATGTACATCCCATGGCAGCCCATTACACTCCCTCAGTCTCTCATACTCATTCACCTCAGTAATCCCCTACCACCTACTTCGGTCGGACGACTGCCAAATGCTGAACCAATCCCATCCCTTGGTTCAGTTGGGGAGGAGAGTATACACCTCCCTATCAATTCAAACTCAACATAAAGCTTTCATAGATCATTTTGCATAGTCCCATATCCCCTCCCAAGCTTCTCGTGCACTCCACCGCCAGCAAGACCAGCTCCAGATCAGGCCCAAGGGCTCTGTCCATCCAAACTCTCTAAGCCTACACCAAACTCAAATTAATTCTTTCCACACCTTCACCTCACTCTGGTGAATCAAAATGAATCATTTCCTGAGCAATTTGACCACTGATAGACGTCCCTATACCAACTCTAGTGAGCTTTGTGGTGACATTTGATCCACAAATTGATCGACGGGGAGGCAGCTCGAGATCTTCTCAATAGAGCTTTGTCTCTTCTAGATGAAGCTACCTCTATTGGCAGATCGTCGATCTATAGCTCCAATGAGGTGAAAATTCGACAACGTAGTCTTGGCCTCTAGGTGTTGATCTTTTTTGAAGTGAACCGTGTTTTCATGTGATCTCCACCATAGGATCTCCCTAGATTTATTCCTTGATCATTTTTGAGTCTATTCCTCCATCAAACAAGCTCCGGCGAGCTCGGATCAAGCCGCAGAAGGCGGACGGTGTCCGTCTTCCAGCGCTTGCGGGACGACAGATCACCAGTCGTCCGTTCTACGTGATTAGAATGGATAGGCGTGATTAATCGTGTTAAAAATCTCGATTTAATCCCTTCGAAATCACGAGATTAATCTCAATCGTCTGATCCGAGATCAGACGACCGATACAACTGCCACTGAGTCAGCTACCGCATAAGATGATTTAAGAGACCAATACCACGACGCCATGTGGAAAGTGCTGCCGCGTCAGCATCTGCGTGGTGCTAACGATTTAAGAGGATTAATTAAGGTTTAAAAATGTAATTAAATAGCTAGAACTTCAAAAAATAATAACTAATTGTAGAAAAATATAAAATACAAATAAACCCATTTATGAAAGCTTAGATAGATGATAATTTAATAAAAATAAAGTGTCAAAATAATATCTAATTAACAATGCTTAATTATGGTTTGAAACCCAAGCTAATTATCTTAATTAAGACCAATTATGTGGCTAATTAATTCTAAATTTTGTAGGATGATTCTAGGGATGTTCTCTACCTCCTATAATTTTTTTTTAGAATTATTTGCTATATGGTTTAATGATTTTATAATTTTAACCTTAATTACTCTCTTTAATTAATCAAATAATTATTAACATTAATGAACAATAAAAAATTAAATAATTGGTATTAATTAATCAATGTAAATAGTGGGTATGATGAGGGAAATGATTAGGCCCTCTTTCCTAATCATTTTCCCAAGTGTACTTTCCTAAGAGGGTTTAATTAAAAGTATTTATAAGTAAGGAATAATTAAGAAAAATCAATGATAAAATAAAAAAAATTAAAATTGATTTAGATAACTCAAATATAACCCATTAATCCCTTTATGTGTTAATAGCAAAAAGTCATTAAAAAAATTATGATTATCTCATTAGTGTGGGGATATCATAAGAGTATTTAACTTAGTTATTTTTCTCCTTTAATTTAATTAAATCCTAAGTATGAGCCTAATCTCATTAAACTCCTTTAGGTGCATTGCTGATTTTATTTTTCGAAGACATATCGTTGAAGACTGATGATCAAGTGGTTAATTAAATTAAAGAAGCTTGGGGAAGGGTAATTAAATTATTGTGATTAATGGCGTGAATCTAATCAATTCATAAAACCTATTTAACTTCCTTCTTTAAACATGTCAAGTAACCAATATGGGATGGGGTGAATCATAAGTATCATTTCTCCTCTTTAGGTTTTAACAACTTAAACATCAAAGTTAAATTTTATAAAAGCTTTGATTAGTGTTAAGGAATGTTTATTTAACTTGATTGCCCTTAGGATTCAATGAAATTGAGTATGTTATGTGATAATATTTAATTACTTCATTTCAATTATTATAAATGCGCATGCCATTTGTTTCATGTGTTCATATTGTAAAAAGAAAAATTAAAAGAATATGATTGCATTTAAGTTGCATGAGTTGGATAAATGTTATTATATGGATGACTATTATCACTAATAAATCTCAATTTTTTTTTAAAATTTTAAGTTAATGATGAATCAAATAGTGTGAAGTTAAATTTAATGTTTATCATAAATACTTAATAAGTTTCTGTTTAGTTGTAACTTAAAAAGATAGTAAGAGATTATTTTATCTTTATGTTTTATATGTATATTTACATGTATTTGAGTTAGTAAGTGTGTAGTCTGGACATCCTAGGAATACGAGGCTTTAAGTAGCCCTATAGAGGTCTTAGATAATCTCATTTCTTTGGTTTAACAATGGCACATACTTGCTTAATTTCATCTATATGTATACATGTGCTATAATATGGGATAAAACTTTCCTTTTTCATGTCGTTAAACTCCACATATATAAAAGATTTTATGCAACCTTTGCATGGTTTAGTTTCTATGTTTATGTGTATCTTTACATCCCAGGAATACGAGGCTTTAAGTAGCCCTAAGGAGATTTTAGATAATCTCACTTCCCTAGTTTAATAATGGCACGCACTTGTTTAAATTTATAATACATGTTTGCATATGCTTAGATACGAGATGAAATATCTCTTTTCTATCAAATTCATGCATTAACATTCATCAAGTATGCAAAAATATGGGTATATTGTATGTATATATATGCTAAATCGAGTATTAAGAGGGCTAAAGATGAAATAATATGAATATTATTGGTAATGAAAGGAAGTAGTGAAATATTACTCATGTAATGGTGATTGAATTTCATTAATCTTAAGATGCTTTTCATGTTTGAATAAGATTTCTTAAAAATAATTTAAACTTAGGCTCAATAAAAGAAAATTCATAAGTGGTTCCCTAAGAAGATCAAGACTATAAGAACTTACCCTTTAGAAAATAACTTTGGGTAAAGATGAAGGGGCTAAGCCTTTGTATTCTCTTTATAATGGTTAAATGCTATGTAGATATGAAATAAAATGAGAACATGCAAATTAAAAAAATCAATCTACTAAAAGACTTGAAATGGAATCATCCCTAACGATTAATTTAAATAATTCTAAGATTTTAGACAATCATAATTCTAAAGCTTAATAAAGACATGCCATATTAAAGCCTTAGCACACATATTAGAATGCTAAGTCACCGATTCTAGTATTAAGTTAGGTCAGTGTATGTTATGGTGATGTGGTTTATTTTATGATGTAATATTTTAGATTCGATATTAGGATTATTTGTGTGTAGACTAGATGTTAGGTCGTTAGTAGCCTAATGATGCTTTATGCAGGGGATTGTGTTAAAGGGGCTGCTATAATAATAAATAAATATAAATATTCTTTCTTGTAGTTGCGCTTATGACCCTAAGTATAATCCAATTATGACAGATGGGCTTGGCTACCTAATTGCAGCGTGCTAAGTCCAAATATGTGAAATATAATTGCTTGGATTGTATGTTTGTTTAGCTAATGTCTATTTTGTAGGTGTAGTTAGACTTTATTTTTCATGAATATGTAATTTTTATAATAGGATTATGATTGCTGCTATGGGGTTTAGGATGAGCAGTAGCTAGAAGGCAAAGACCTAAGAGGCCCTGTGAAGCCCAGAGCAAATAGGCCTGAAGAAGGAAAGAAAAACAAGAATTGAAGACCCCCATAGATTTTCATTTCATTTGTAAAATATAATTATAATCTGAGTTGTATAAGGGTAGAGCTCAGCTACCGAATTTTTTCTCTTTTTCGAGGTATATGACGGTACTCGGCCGCATTGCTCTCTATTCTTTTACAAAATTCAAATGTTTGATTGTTGTGTTTAGTTTGTGTGATAGAAATGACATATTTTTCATAAGTTTTTTAATGTGTGATGATGTGTGACTTGGATGTAGTAGGCCCTTTAGGATAAAAATTAAATTTTCTATCCTCACTAAGTACTCGTAACTTAATCTTAATGTAACTCACAATCTCATTTTAAAGCCCAGGCTTTTAATCAAGGTAATAAAAGATTTAGTAAGCCCTTAGCTGAATGATTGTATGTTACAACAATATGCATATCATATTGTGTCACTCTTGAATAGAGAGGATCTCCACTCTTGCACGATAGGGGATATGCTTGACTTTTGAGAGTGATCCCTTGTAGTGGAGAACACTTTTCTAGTTGATTTAGCCCATAACTTAATTTCATCATCCATGCAGGCATAATTTTCTCAAGATTTGGTTTAAAAATAAATGTGTCAAATGCTTTTAAAAACTTGTAAATTTTCAATATTAGTCTAAGTTATGTTTGCATACCAAATATTATCTAGTCTATTAGGGAGTGAGTTTAGGATTCTAAGTTCCTTCCTAATTAAATACAGCTTAGCTATCTTGCATCTACATAAGACTGACCTACATGGTTTGAAAGCGTAGAAGGTGTTAGCTGACGGCCACTTCAGGCGGTTGTAAGTCAAGGAGAGTCGGGATGTATTCATTCTCTCTTGTGTAGGCAAACTACTATATCTCACTTTCCCTGAGTAGAGTTAGGTCGAGCTCTTGTCTTATGCTAGAGCACTCTAGATTTAGGTTTTGAGATAACTTGTTTCTCTTTTTCTACAAGTATAAGTCCTCACCTCTTAGGCATTTTCACAACCATGTGTTGCTGGAATGTGAGTCTCAACTTTTTAATAAAATTTTTACTTAAACAAAAAGAAATTCTTCTCATCAAAAATATAAAGCCTCACTATAGAATAGATTGAAGCACTCACTAGACTTCCTAGTATCATGGGTGCTTCCTACTTATTCTCCTTTGGAATCTATGAAGAAGTATTATTATTCAAGAAATCCCATTTGATTTCTAATAACAACCAATTCTTTAGTAGTCTTGCTTTGAAATCTTTGGAGATACTCATTAACTACTTCAATCGAGACTATTATTAGGAAATTCTCATTTTCTAGGATGTAATTAACTATAGAAGCTTCCTTCCATTGGAAACTAAAGAACTCGACATAAAATAAATCTTACTTTACTTATCCATGTAAAGTATGCGAAAGATCTCTGGTATACATGTAGACCCATCTTCCTTAAGAGTCCTTATTAGGCGATTAGGCCCATTGTAGGATGACATTTCTATCTTTTGAGATGGTATATCATACCTCAATGTCGCACCTGATCACTTCAATAAGTACCCCCTAAGATCTACGTGGTGTCCCTACGACTCCAAATTAAATACCATAATCACTAAGCAAAAGTTATGTCTTTTAAGGGCTTTTTGACAAACAAATATGTAGATTTATGCTCAAGAAAGAATGATGACTATGAAGATGTAGAATAAAATTGTACAATTGAATTATTCTTTTTCACCTCTTTACAATTTTTTTTTCAATCATGTTTTTCTTTTATTTTTTTTCTTTTAAGCATGAGATAAATCTTTTTTTAGCTATTAGATGTACCTAGACATTATAATAATATTTTTTTTGTTAATGTTCCATTTTGATTCTTGTGTTTTCATTATTACAATATATTTCCAACTAGTGCATTTTTTACTTATGATTGAGTAATCACCAATTATGAATTTTAGAGGTTTACTTAGAATAGAGAGTTGGAGAATAAACACATTATGTTTGAAATATCATAACAAATCATAGGATAAAGATATCTATAAGAAAGATGCAAACATGTTAATCCCATATTCTTCATTAACAAAATTGATAATATTGAATCTACCTCATATATGATTATATGTTGTATTAATAAATTAGTGGACCTAAAATTTTAAGAGAATGATAGCATGCATTATAAGATTCAATTATGACAAATCCAATATTATCAATCAATTCATGTTGCAAATTAACTAATATAATACATCTCAATGAAATTTAATCCATATATCTTAAGCCATGGATTTTCAACCCTTCATGTTTTTTTTTTAAATTTTGTAGTTAATTATTTATTTACTTTGCATGCCATAGCCCTATCTTTGCAATTCAAAAATTAGAACTAGTATAATTTTGATACTTAATGGTAAAATATTTATGGGATGATACTCTTCTCATCACTTTGTTATTTGATTGATTGTACACTCATGAATATGTGTATCATAAATAATTATATTCCCATACACAATAATTTTGATTTCTTAATTCATGATGTGCAACTCATAAAGAAAATTAATAAAAAAATGCTCTAAAGGGGCAAAACCCATTAGCTACATAGGTACAATGGGAAGTGCCTAAATGGTTTGTGGAAGCTAACTATTAACCCGACCCACAAATCATATATGATGTAGTAGGTAGGGCTTAGGGATAATGTGGTTTGAAATGAGAATATTGACTATGCCAATTTGCTTCTCCCAACACATAAACATGATAAAATCTTCCCCTGAAAAAGTTTAGGTTATTAATAGGCTGTTGTTATTTGCATGAGCCAATGGATGAATTTGGATCATGCCCACAAGTGATAAGTTTAAAGTTAGTGAGTACATATATGTGTATGGATAATTGGCGCTATGAAATTAGTCTTTGAACTAGATAGGTAGCTAATTCTTAAGATGATATATACATAAAAAAAATATTAGATCTATTCGATACAAAAACTCAGTCATTTAATTGGATACTATGGAAAAAATGCTGAGAGGAAATGGCGATTATACCCTCAAAGAGAGCTTCAATGCATTCTTGTGTGTTACCTAAGGTTTGTATATGTGGTGGAAGATCCTTTTTCATTACCTTGAGGTAGCTGTTAAGGAATGATTAGAAGATGGAAGCTCCATCAATGGCAAAAAAGATGATTGTGAAAGCATACAACTAAGAGGAAAATGAGGGGAAAAGAGGATTGCATTACTTATGGGTTTATGAACATTGGGTGTGAAACTCTAGACAGTCTTAATTAAGAGCAAGATAGAAAACCAAATATGATGTGTAAGTGCTTTAGGTGAAATTAGTAGGTGCCAAATTACATAGTAATGTGGGAGTCAAGTAGATGTGCTATGATACTAATGCTTACATGGTAAATATTTGTAATAATTAATTTGAGCAATTGAATAGAATTGGTCATATAAGTCAAATAGGTCCATTTAGGTTTGGTTGGGTGAGCTATTTCAGTAGGCTACATCAAAAGTCTATTATGCTCTATTAGGTTACTAACAACCTATTAAGTCTAATTTTAAGGATTGATCAAATGAAATTTATCCAATCATAGCATCTTAGTTTTATCTCATCTAAATTTTGTTAGACTAGCATTCAAAATGGTCTAGCTTACTCCTATGCTCAACTAAGATTAATCACTTATGATTTAGTGATCTAAAATCTAAAAAATGTTGAATCATTTAGGTCAAAATCACCAATTGAGTTTAAGGTAAAAAAAACATTAGGGCTAGGCCCTTAGGTTAAGCTTAAGAGAACCCATAGTCAATAATTTTGTATAAGAATGTAAATAAATTGTGTGAGGTAATGGAGGTGCTTAGACTAATATTTGAGTCTCCTAGGATCCAATAGGTTTAAAAATGAAAAGTGAACAATCATATGGTTAGCTAGAGTTAAATTTATTGAAAGAATGAAAAATGAATATAACTGAAAATTAAATTGTTAAAAGGTTCATATATGATTTTTATTAGTTTAAAAGAATTCTATAGACATCCTAAAATCATATCCTTGGTTAGTCAAAACTAAGGATTACATTGAGGTTTCTAGCTAGACTAAATTAAAGAAGGATCTATGAATCATCTAAGCAATGAAAATTGAGATAAAATTAAGAATTGCTTGAAATAAATCTATAATTATATGAAGGACATGGTATTGACTTTGTCAAGTTGAAATGACAGGTTGAGAATGACAAGCTCAATCTTAGCTTAAAGGTTACATGAATTAATAAATCTCAAGCATCATGGTATATGAACTATTGACACTTATAATGCCAACCTATTATTTATTTAAAAGACAAGGTATTAGATAATATGTATCTTAAATAATTTATATTAGAGTACACCCTTATTGATCCTACATTGGATATATATAGTAATTTATTTGATAATAATATGCTTAAATTTAATTACCATGATAAATTTTCTATTACTCATATTAGGATGACTTAAAGAAGTGTTGGAGAGGTCATCATCAGGATGACTCTTCTTATGATTCATCCCAAAATCCTTCTCCAAAATGTCTTTAGGGGGAACAATTTAAGCTTTTTAAAGATCAAGAAGTGTTTACTTATGAGTGGCATGATCAAAATAAAGATGAACTTATCCCTAAGTTATAAGAACAAAATGATAGCCACTATAGTAATATTGATTGCTCATGTGGCTTCTCAACAAACTACTCAAGCTAGACCAAGTAAGATCTTTGTAAGTGATATTTTATAATCATAAGTTGAAATTAGATCTATAACATAGCTAACTCATATGCCATATACTCAAAATTTATAGCCAATTTTAGCATCTATTAATGCACTTAAGATTTTATAGCTCTTATAATATTCTTTAATATATCTTTTGTATGCTACCTTCTATTATACTTCATTGGTTGCTCACATTTATTCTATGGTAGAAATATAGATAAAGACTATTATGGCAATATAATAAGAAATTTCTTTAGGAAAGAAAGTTTGACAATATTTGAGAGTAAGAAGTAGTTCCATGTCTTAAGGGTTTCCTATATCCAACTTTTACATGATTTTATGGAATAGGGCATTCAAAACATCGTATTACTTAATACTAAGCTCTATGTTATAACTTTAGAAATAATGTTGCTTTGTTTTTTTGTTGCTCTTCGACTCATTTCATGTTGACTCTTTATTCTATCGATGAGAAAGAAAGAGATTCATATCTTGTCCCTTTTAGATTAAAAGAAAAAGAGAAGATTTGTAGCTTCTGCTAAAATTGCTAGACCTTCACAACCCCTTAAAAATAATTATATTTGAAAAAAATTGTAATAAATTCTATCATGGTGGTAAAGTCAAAAACATCATTTACAGTATTAATGCAATTAGGAATAAACCTTCAAAAAGCCAAAAAGCTTGAAGAAATTAACAAAACAGGAAATCCTATTTATTGTCCATTCCATAAATTATTTGGATACATGATAGAGGATTTCCTTTTGAAATTTTTTGTCTTCACTTTTTTGTTTTTCTTACTAACTGTACTATTAAATTATAAATTTTTAAAAATATATTATTGTGAATTAAATTATTAAAATTCTTGTTATCTAGAAGAGTAAATGCCCTTTGAAATTTTCCTTATTTATGCCCATAAAAGAAACAAAAAATAAAAATATCAATAAGATGAATTCAAACACATAAAATAAAAAAATATAAAATTAATATATATATATATATATATATATATATATATATATATATATATATATATATATATATATATATATATACTAAGAAAAAGTCTCATGTCTAAATATTAAGGTGTGTGAAGGCACAAAATTTAAATTTATTTAAGTGCTTAGCAATGAAACAAATTTAGATGTATAAATGACAAATAAGCCAAGATTAAAGTTTGGTGCCAATAAGGAAACAATAAATATTTATTGAATGATGACTAGTGTAAATATGATTGTGCCATCATAGTGCATATATTATAAAATCTCTTTACCTAAAGGGTTTGCCTAACTACAATGGTGCCATTATTGTATAATTACTACCAAAATTTATTTATTCTCTAACAACATATAAATGTTTGTAGGCATAATGATATGATAGGGCATGAAGCCTTATGACAACATAAGTTATTTTAGAATATGTAGGTAGGTCACCTTCCAACCAAAATCTATGAACTCCTCTTAAAAGAAGTAGCTGATGCTATTGATTAGTATCTTCAAGTAAGGTTGGATGGGCTTCCTCTTTTGACTAAAAAGATCAAAGTCCATGACTACTTTAGAATGATAGAATAATATGAACTTGGTTAGGCTAGTCATTATTCACCCAACCAAATCCCTCAATATAATACAGTGGATGACCTTTTCCATTATTACTATGAGAGAGCTATTTTAGTGAAATAATTATTAAAAAATTAGTACCACAAGCATTAATAAACTTTATTATTAGGGAGATAAGTTACTACTTTAGGTGTTTGTTCCGTTTAAAAACCTTCAAACTAAGAAAATATTACAAGAGGACATTACATCTATATAGTTCATTATACTACTAAATTTGCTTCTTGGGAAAGAAATTGCCTTTTCTTTGAGATTTAGGATTTGTTTAGGACAGCTGCAACTATATGAAGAAGTACTGGTGGAGTTGTTGTAGAAGCTACAGTTAGTATATATATATTTTTATAAATTTCACAAAAGTCAAACTATAGTTGTTTGACCGCCATCGCACGTAGCCAGGTAAGGTTAGAAAATGTAGATTTCCTACTAGAGATTCTTCAAAACATTGCTCAAACATAGTTTCCAATTGACACAACACTGTGTTTATTCATCCTTCTCTCAAATACAACCTTAATTCATGCAGTATTATTATTACCTCAAATTAAGTGCTTTGAGATCTAAAAAGTGTCATTTCTAAAAGAATTGCAATAAAAAGATGTTGGTCAATTTCCATAAAAGCTATTGTCCAAAATTGGTGTAGCACAACAAGGATCTAGATCCTTCTCCATCTATATATAAATTATGACAAGTCATCCTATAATAAAATTGAAGAAAACTATAAGAAAATTATAAGTGTGTTTAATTTAGGATGAGTATTAGCTTATGTTTGACTTCATCTCATGGGAAACTCCCCACATTATTCTCCAATGTTTGTAAAGTAAATGAATAGTCAAATTTGACATAGTTATCATCTTCAAATACAACCTTGAAAGCCTCAACCAACCAATTATTCACCATCTTATACTAGGTTGAAGTCTAAAAACTCTTTCACAAAATTTGATTGTGTTGAGGATTGCAAATGGAACATTCACCATCATTGGTGCTACCTTACAAACTATCACCTATAAGGATAAGCACATAATCCATTATTTTCTCTCAAGCTTTGTAGGCCTCATGCCATCAACTAAACAATATGAACCAAATTGAAAGCATCTTAAAGAATACTCTTGGAGATGAACCATGATTGCAAACCTTAACTATTGATTTTGAAATTAGATTTTATTAATCTTGCTTAATTAATTAAAGGTCTAATAACATAATTAGTTCTCAATCCAAATTTTTTATTCTATTTATGCCTTACAAAATAATAATATCTAAATATTTTAAAATTTTAAAAATAGAAGTTGAATATCTTGACATTATGTTTTCATGAAAATTAGTTCAAATGTTAGTACAATTGACGCATTGACTAATCATAGATAGATACATATCTCTTATAATATTTTAATAAAAGCTTAAATAATATATATATTTTCATCATTGTTACATAATGAGGATTCGTCATGTAACACATCAAAATGACTTGCTAAATATTCAGAGATGTTAGTAGAATTTTTATTCAAGTTTTGAATAGTGTGTATGTAACACATCATTGTTTGTAGAATTGTTAATTTTCATAGTTAAAAAATGTTAGTCTTACACATTCATGAATTAATATATGTATGTGGGCTATTGTGCATTAAATCAATGTGCCTAAGTTTTCTTAACACTTTCTAAACATTCCTAAAATAATTCCACTAATCATGCCTAAAACTTATTCTTGTTAACTAGTCTTCACATGCTATTGTAGCTTATGTAACTTGATATTAAATAAATCAATAAATATTACAAATAGACATTTGTAGCCTTATATGGCTCTAAAGGCTAATAAGTATGATTCACAATTCAAAGAGAACAATGCTTGTTGCGTGCTAGAAAATCAGTTGCGGTAGAATAAAAATTTGAGCCTTAGCTTTATTGCGAAATCCAGCACACACACAGATGTTTGAGGAATTAATAAGAAAACTCTCAAATTTTTACATGGAAAATCTCGAAAAGAGGGAAAAACCACGAGGTCTAGCCCAGTAGAAATCTTCCACTATATGTCTGTTTCAGAGTACAAAATTTCCCCGATAACGGGATTACAGAATTGTATATGAGAAGGGCTGATAATGGGAATCCCAGAATCAGACAACAACATCTATATAGTCCGCTCAGTTGCAATAGTTGAGAAGAGCGAAATGGAATGGCGGCCGACGATGAAGGTCGTCGTGGTGATGACCGCAAAGATGGCCGGCGATGGTCGGCGGCGATGACCGACGATGGTGGTCGACTACGACCGGTGGTCGGCGATGACCGACGACGATGGTTGAGCGCGGGTCGGCAATAGTGGTCAGTGATGACGAATGAGATTGACGACGATGAGGATCAGTGGTGGCCGCTGATGGCGGCGGCCGACGGCGGTGGTTGGTGGCCAATGGAGGTGGTCGACGACCGTCGAGTGGTGGCACGATTATGCTTGGAGGGTTTTCAAGCTTTAGAGCTCTCTCATCTCTTTTGCTTTGGCCTCCCCTCATGTGAAGAATGAGGGCTATTTATAGATTAGAGGAGTGACATTTTTGTAAATACATGCAAAATCCGAACCACTCTACTCCATCGGACGGCTCAAAATGATTCATTTGATTATTTGATGTATTTTAAGTATTTGAATGCTCAAATGAAGTCAGAATTATGAGATCTTGGGCTTGTTAGATTCGGCTCGTCAAGACGCTCGATTTGACTATAAATACTCCATGTTTAAGAGCTATTTAGAGATTTAACTTATATCCCAAAGTTTCCAATGATATTTTAAGTGCTTGATCTCGGCTAGTTTCAACTTAGGATCAACTTGCTTTTAACATCAAGATTCGTGCTTCGACTAGTAGTATTTTAAGTGTCATATCAGTTGCCCCCTATTTTTGGATGACATTATCACAATTATCCAAAAAAATATGTCAAATACTTGAAAATAGTGAATTCTTCAATGAAATTTGTGGGTCCATTAACCATATATTTTGAGAAAATAGATCTTCATGGGAGCACAAGATTATGATCACGGAAGCGGGTGCAGGGCCGCAGATGTGTATGGGTACGCGCGGGTGCAAGGTTTTGGGGTTATAGACCCATCCAGATATTTACGGGCGCTTGCGGCACTGTCTGGCTACGGGCGCTGAGTGCTATGGGAGACAATGGGCGCCACGCATGCGGGCGAAAAGGCGGTGCGGGTAGCATGCTGGTGCCAGCGGTCACTGGTTCCATTGCTCGAGCGCAAACCGATGCGAGGGGTTTTTTGTCATTTTTTGTCCATTTTGGTCCATTTTGGTCCATTTTTTGCAGTTTTCATCTGTTTTTTTGCTGTTTTTCTTTGGTTTTTTTTACTTTTTTGCCCCTATAGACACCCCCCTAGGGCCAAGGGAGAACACACACCTCATATGCTCTAGTGTTCCTCTTCTTCTTAAGAGAGGGTCATTCGGAGGCGATCAAGGCCCATAGTTCATACGGCGAGGCTCTGATTTTCCCTCGAAAGTGGCATCAACTGTCCTCATCGGATCGACCGGGTTCGGAGACGATCAAGGCCCGTAGTTCATACGGCGAGACTCTAATTTTCCCTCGAAAGAGGCATCAACTGTCCTTGTCGGACCGACCAGGTTTGGAGGCGATCAAGGCCCGTAGTTCATACGGCGAGGCTCCGGTTTTCCCTCGAAAGAGGCGTCAACTGTCATTGTCGGACTGATAGGGTTCGAAGGCGATCAAGTCCCGTAGTTCATATGGTGAGGCTCCGATTATCCCTCGAATGAGGTGTCAACTGTCCTCGTCGGACCGACCGGGTTCGGAGGCGATCAAGGCCCGTAGTTCATATGACGAGGTTCCAGTTTTCCCTCGAAAGAGGCATCAACTATCCTCATCGGACCGACTGGGTTTGGAGGAGATCATGGCCCATAGTTTCTACTTATTGTAGGAAATTAGATTTCTTGAAACTTCAATGGATGGTTCAACAGTTGATAACTGCCAAGATGGCGAGGAAGCGTTAATTAGGAACCGCCATTCGAACAACGCGAAAATTTTGGCAGGTAATTTTAGAACATCCTTAGAGAGGAATAAATTCTTTTTTTTCATATGTATGCGTATCATTTTCATCAGATCGTAGGCAAAAAATTTTATCCCAAGCTGTCCGTGAGCGAGAGAGTTAAAAAAGGATATGCCCAAGTATTGGGGTGAGTGAGTTATTTCATAAAATTTTTAGATTTTTATCATTTCTCTCTCTCTCTCTCTCTTTATTTATTTATTGTGTATTTCCATAGGGTGATCGCCGAAAGAAAACTCATAGTGTGACAGTTACAGATGATATACCATCCACTATCACATTATATAGTTTAATAGTGTTCCGCATAAAATTTCACTTCCCTAATGAGTTGGTGGCTATTGTTGCCAAAAAGTCTAATCGAGCCCATTCACCTCTGCAAGGATACTTTACTGTTTCTGAGATGATTCTTCATGTGGGACTGCGATTCTCTTTGGCTCCCGAGTTGATTGAGATCTTTAAAATATGTGGTGTAGTTTTGTCACAATTTTCATTTTAAGCTTTAGTGATCATTGTTGGTTTGACTATCTTCTTTAGAGAGCGTGGTGTTGCTTTGAACATCTAATACTTGTGCCGAATGTGTAGATTCACATGTGATGCTCAGGGACGTGTTTCTTATTGGGCTATAAAGAATTGTATAGAATTTTCAGCACGAGATTCATCTAGAAATTGGTCTAATGGATTCTTTTTTGTGAAAAATGAGTGGGGCCTCCCTGATAGATGGGGAAGATTGAATGACCTTCTAGATCCATTACTGATTGAAGAGAATGAAATCTTAGAAACTCTTAATATTCTTGATGCAGGAAGCTTATAACATGAGTTACGTCACGTTGAAAAATATATAGTTGAAGATAGAATGTTCAAGGTTGGCCTTTCCATCCAGGCACGGAGATCTCATGCTCTTCCACTAAAGAGGTCAAGTAAAGGTGATAAAAGGTCTCCTCATATTCATAGGGTTCTTTCAAGAAGCCCATTACGAAATCACGGTATTAGCAATGTTTCAAGAAGCCCGCGACAGCGCCATGCCGAAGTAACTACGTCAAATATCTGCGGAGAAGATGTTTGCCCCTAGTTGGCCTATGAGAGTTTATCTATTTTAACTTATAATGGGGGAGTTTGTTTCTCGAAGCCGCACATTCCTGAAGAGGTGTTAAAGCACGTATGCACTGGACGTCAACGAGTAGATGAATTAGTACGTTGTCTTCTCTTCCTCATTCTTTTCTTCTTTTCCTTTCTTCTTTGTGTAATATTTGTGATGATTTTTTTTGTAGGTAGCTCAAACATTAGGGCTGATGTCTCATTTGGGTGTTGCTCTAGATGAGTGGAATACTGAATTTGTGAAAGTAAAATATCTGCAAGGCAAGTATGAGTGAAAGATGAGTGTTAAGGCCAAAGAAGTGACGACTCTGGAGGATCATCTTAGCGGGTGTAGAACTGAGCTAACGAACATGTCAACTTCTCTTTCTCTTCAACATCAGGAGGTGGAGCGCACTCATGATGAGCTGATTGAGGTGAGAGCAGAGACTCGCCAGAAAGAGAAAAGACTTAAGGCACTTGCAGCAGAGAAGAAAGCATTACATGATCGTCTTTCTGAGAAGGAGCTTATAATGTCAGAAGTGGAAGAAAATGAAATCTCCTTAAAGGCAGTTGTAGTTTATTAGTTATTTATTATTAGTTATTAATTTATTAGTTCAGGTTTTTAGTTTTTATTAGTTATTATTATTAGTTAGTTTTTTAGTTTATTATTAGTTAGTTTTTAGGTTAGTTTTTTTATTAGTTATTATTAGGTTTATTATTTATTAGTTTTTAGGTTTTGTTTTAGTTTTAGCTTTAAGTTTATTTGTTTATTATTATTAGTTTTTAGTTATTACTATTAGGTTATTATTATTATTATTATTATTAGATATTAGTTATTATTAGTTTTATTATTAGTTAGTTTTATTAGTTTATTAGTTTATAGTTATTAATTTAGTTTTTTATTTAGTTATTATTATTAGTTTTTGGTTAGTTTTTATTATTAGTTAGTTATTAGTTATTAATTATTAATTTAGTTATTTAGTTATTATTAGTTTAGTTATTATTATTAATTTTTAAGATTTTAGTTAGTAATTATTAGTTTTAGTTAAGTTATTAGTTTAGTTTTATTAGTTATTTATTAATTATAATTAGTTTTATTATTAGTTATTATTATTTTATTATTTATTAGTTTAGTTTAGTTATTATTATTATTATTAGTTAATTATTATTAGTTTTATTAGTTATTAGTTTTATTATTATTTATTAGTTTTTTTAGTTAGTTATTAGTTTTATTAGTTATTATTAGTTTTAGTTTTTAGTTATTATTAGTTAGTTATTATAGTTATTATTATTATTACATTTTATTAGTTATTATTTTTATTTTATTAGTTATTAGTTTATTAGCTTTTTTTATTAGTTATCATTAGTTATTAGTTTAGTTAGTTATTATTATTATTTATTAATTTTAGTTGTTAGGTATTATTAGTTATTAGTTTAGTTTTATCAGTTATTATGTTATTATTAGTTAGTTAGTTTTTAGTTAGTTTAGTTTTTTAGTTATTAGTTTAGTTATTCATTTTTAGTTTATTATTACTTAGTTATTTATTTTATTAGTTAGTTTTAGTTATTAGTTATTATTATTATTATTATTATTATTATTATTATTATTATTAGTTTAGTTTATTAGGTTAGTTATTAGTTAATTATTAGATTTTTATTATTATTAGATTTCATTTTATTAGTTATTTTAGTTTTATAGTTTATTATTATTTTTAGTTTAGTTATTATTAGTTATTTAGTTTATTATTAGTTATTAGTTATTATTATTAGTTAGTTAGTTTAGTTATTAGTTATTTATTTAGTTTATTATTATTAGGTTTAGGTTTAGGTTTAGTTATTAGTTAATTAGTTTAGGCTTATTTTTAGGGTTTAGGGTTTCTTAAATTTTTTTCTTTAAAATTAAGTAAACAAGTAAGTTTAGGTTTTTTTAGTTTATATTTTAGGTTTTTTTTTGGTTTTTTTATTTTTAATTAGTTTAATTTATTTATTTTAAGTTTTTTTATTTTAATTTATTTTTTAGGTTTAACTTTAGGTTTCGGTTTAATTTTTAGTTTAGTTTTATTTTTATTTTATTTTTAGGTTTAGGTTTTATTTTTTATTTTTAGGTTTTGGTTTAGGGTTTTTCTAGGTTTTGGTTTTAGGTTTTTATTTTAAGATTATTTTTAGGTATTATTTTGTAGTTTAGGTTTAGGTTTTATTTTTTTAGTTTATTTTATTTTATTTAGTTTTGGTTTAGGTTTAGTTTTAGGTTTTATTTATTTTAGCTAAGTTTATCTTAGTTTAGCCTTATTTTATTTCTACTTTAGGTTTAGGTTTTTTTAAGGTTTAGGTTTTATTTTTTATTTGTTCTTAGGTTTATTTTTTTATGTTTTGGTTTTTATTTAGTTTTTATTTTAGGTTTATTTTATTTTTATTTTAGGTTTACTTTTTATTTTATTCAGGTTTTTTTATTTTTTAGTTTAGTTTAAGTTTTTATTTTATTTTATTTTAGTTTAATTTTAATTTTAATTTTATTTTATTTTTATTTTTAGGGTTTAGGTTATAATTTAGGTTTTTATTTTATTTTATTTTAAATTTTGGTTTAGGGTTTAAGGTTTAGGGTTTAGGGTTTAGGGTTTGGGATTTAGGGTTTAGGGTTTATGGTTTAGGGTTTTGGGTTTTTTAGTATTTAGGATTTGGGGTTTAGGGTTTTAGGGTTTAGGGATTAGAGTTTTGGGGTTTAGGGTTTAGGGTTTAGAGTTTAAGGTTTAGGGTTTATGATTTTTACGGTTTACGGTTTAAGGTTTAGGTTTTAGGTTTAGGGTTTAACGTTTTTGGATTTTTTTTAATCGATAATAAATTCAAATTCAACATTTCTTCTTTTTGATTTCATCAACCACGTAACACACCAAATTTTCTATGACACAAGCGATGACATAAATAAAAAATGAGCACGCATACAGAAAATAAAAATCCCTTTATAACTAGAACCATCTTTACTATAAAGACAAAGTTCTATAAATAGCATATAGGATCGGTCGTTCTTTAGTTTCTCTACTTCCCATCAGAACCACCTCGGCCACTCGAGTGATGGGATCCACCATCATATCCTGATCTCTCGCACCACCATGTAACCACGTGGGTCCTCTTACCTCCATAACCCTGGCCTTGCACCACCTCCATAACCACCAACACCTCCAGATCCCCCACCAAAACTGCGATAACTGCCACCGCTAGATCTAGACTGAGCCTGTTGAGGGTTTAGGATTTAGGGTTTAGGGTTTAGAGTTTAGGGTTTACGGTGGTAGGTTTAGTGTTGTAGGTTTGGTAGGTTTAGTGTTGTAGGTTTGGGGTTTAGAGTTAGTTTTAGGCTTTAGGGATTAGGGTTTAGGATTTTTTTATTTTATATTTTTTAAATTAAGTAAACCAATAGGTTTAGGTTTATTTAGTTTACTTAGTTTATTTTTTTATTTATTTTAATTTATTTTATTTTTATTTTTATTTAAGTTTACTTTTTATTTTTATTTAATTTAGTTAATTTAATTTTGGTTTAATTATTTTAGTTCAGGTCTACTATTTTAGTTTATTTTTTAGTTGAGTTTTATTTTTATTTTATTTTTTAGGTTTTAATTGTTTAGGGTTTAGAGTTTAGGGTTTGGGGTTTAGGGTTTAGGGTTAAGGGTTTCAAGGTTTAGGGTTAGGGTTTAGGGTTTAAGGTTTAGGATTTAGTGTTTATGCTTTAGGGTTTTGGGTTTTTAGGATTTAGGGTTTTGGGTTTTGTGTTAGTTTTAGGGTTTAGGGTTTAAGATTTAGGATTTAGTGTTTATGCTTTAGGGTTTTGGGTTTTTAGGATTTAGGGTTTTGGGTTTTGTGTTAGTTTTAGGGTTTAGGGTTCACGTTTCAATTAAGGTTTTTTTTTTTTCAAATTAAGTAAACTAGTAGGTTTAGATTTTTTTTAGTTTATTTTTAGGGTTTAGGGTTAGCTTAGGGTTTATTTTCTTTTTTGTAAAATAAATTAAGTAAATCGATAGGTTTGAGTTAATTTAGTTTATTTAGTATATTTTTTAATTATTTTAGTTTATTTAATTTTTTATTTTTATTTAGGTTTATTTTTTATATTTATTTATTTTAGTTAATTTATTTTAGGTTTATTTACTTTTGTTTAAGTTTTTTATTTTAGTTTATTTTTTATGTTTAGGGTTTTTTTTAGTTGAGTTTTATTTTTTTATTTAAGTTTAGGTTTTATTTTTTATTTTTAGGTTTAGGTTTATGTTTTTATTTTATTTTTTTAAGTTTAGGGTGTAGGTTTTTATTTTAGGTTTATTTCTAAGTTTTATTTTTTAGTTTAGGTTTAGGTTTATTTTTAGTTTAGTTTATTTTATTTAGTTTAGGTTTAGTTTATTTTTGATTTAGGTTTAGGTTTTATTTATTTTAGTTTAGTTTATTTTAATTTAGGTTTAGGTTTATTTTATTTTATTTATTTTATTTTTATTTTAGGTTTAGGTTTTTTTTTTTAGTTTAGGGTTTAAGGATTATTTTTTATTTATTTTAGGTTTATTTTTTAGGTTTTAGTTTTTTTAAATTTTTATTTTTTTATTTTAGGTTTATTTTGTTTTTATTTTACTTTTAGTTTTTATTTTCTTTAAGTTTTTTATTATTAGGTTTATTTTATTTTTTTCAGTTTAGTTTAGGTTATTATTTTTTATTTTATTTTATTTTTATTCATTTATTTTATTTTATTACTAGGTTTATGTTAATGTTTTAGTTTAGGTTTTTATTTTATTTTATTTTATTTAGGTTTAGGCTTTTTTATTTATTTTATTTTTAAATTTTATTTAGTTTAGGTTTAGATTTTTAGGTTTTCAGGTTTTAGGGTTTAGGGTTTACTGTTTAGGGTTTTAGGGTTTAGGGTTTAGGGTTAGAGTGTAGGGTTTAGGGTTTAGTGTTTAGGCTTTAGGATTTAAGATTTTTAGGGTTTAGGGTTTAGGGTTAATTTAGGGCTTAGGGTTTAGGTTTTTTTAGGTTTAGTTTTTTAGGTTAAGTTTTTTTTAGTTTTAGTTTTATTTTTTTATTTTTTAGTTTAGGTTTAGGGTTTAATTTATTTTTTTTTATTTTTTTATTTATCTATTTAGTTTATTATTTAATTTATTTTTTTTTTTTTATTTTTTTTAGTTTTATTTATTTATTTTATTTTTTTAGGTTTTATTTTTATTTTTTTTAGGTTTTTTATTTTCTTTTAGGTTTAGTTTATGTTTTTTAGTTTTAAGTTTAGGTTTAGGTTTATTTTTATTATTTTATTTTAATTTAGGTTTGGGTTTTATTTCTTAGGTTTAGGTTTGTTTTATTTTATTTTAGTTTAGGTTTATGTTTATGTTTAGGTTTAGCTTTAGGTTTATGTTTTATTTTTTTATTTATTTTAGGTTCATTTTAGGTTTAGATTTTTATTTAATTTTTATTTTATTTAGGCTTTTGTGCCACCATTCTTCAAGATCTTTGATAACAATGGGAACTCACAATAACACATTGCACACTTTAGAGTCGGTTGTTGCAATCTTGCGATACACACTCCTCTTCCTTTCATTAGAGTCATTGGGTTTGCATTTGATTGAATGCGTTGAACTTCCCAATAGTTCGGTGAAAATTTTTGTTGAGTTGGAGCAACTCTTATCAAGAGGTTAGCTAGAGGTCAGCAAAGGGTGACTGTAGGTGACCTCATTGTAGAGAAACAGAAACTCAATGAGTTTATTGTTGATTACAATCTCAGGTGGCGCAATGTGAGCATGAAATGCGAACCACAGCTGTCCGAATAGCATGCCATTGAGATTCTTCTCAAGAATATCCATGGCCCGGTCGCCATCATGCTTAAGGGATTTACCATCAAAATATTCGAGAAATTAATCAATAAGGGGGCTAGCTTACAAGAGGAAGCCAAACAGTTGCCCTTTCCAGACCAATCATCTAAGCCCAAGTAGTAGAAGGTGTTTGAGAAGAATCCAAGGACAGTTGTGTTAGTGGACAGAGGGAAGCAGCCGGTTAGAGTTTAGTATGAGAGAGTATGAGCTCAGTAGCCTCATCTGCTACCTCCTCTTCCGCCACCTCGACCATCATACCAGCCGCCACAATGACCATTTCCACCACCTCATCATCCTACCTAGTAGAGATATTCATATCCATCGCCAGGTAGCTACTTTCCACTTACTGTTGCTAATAGATTGAATAATCCATATTCATTCAAAAGGGACGTAGCTAGGAAAATCTTTAATAATCTCATAAAGAAACTTGACTTTCAGTTACCAGAGCCTAAGAGGCTAGAGGAAGTGAGCAAGAGCGATGATCCTAGCTATTTCCCCACCACTGCATGTTAGGCCATGTCTTAGAGGATTGTATCACTTTTAAGGACAAGCTTGAATGCAGCTACAAATTGGGAGCCATAGTTATCCCTAAAGAATAATTATTAGAACAATCCAGTTATGTTAGAGTAATCCTTGGGGATACTTGTGATCTTCTTAAGACCAAAGAAGGTTAGGATATCTCCCTATCTCGACTTTAAGAACTCCCTAGCTTATCGCGATACTATTGAAGACCATGTCCAGGAAGCTCGTAATCATATGCTTGATGTTGAAATGAAGGACTTGGAGCACCAATGTTTAGAGGAGGGCTTCATCCGAGGGTTCCTAAAAGGAATCCGCTTAGTACATCATAAAATCGGAGCTAGTATCGAGAATCTATCTCCCGGTATCGAAGACCCTTGCCGAGGAGATGAAGGAGTCGAGAGTGAGTCCAAGGGAGCATCTCCTAGTAGTGAGGAGGACGTTGATATCATGTAGTATCACTTGAGGATGCATTTTTTTTCTTTTTTCTATGTATTATTATTATTTTGTATCAGAATTTTGATTCTTTCTTATATCATCATGTTAGTGCTGTCAAAGATAATTTTTTTTTTTGTTTTTACCTATCCGGGATGATTGGTCGGAATATTATTCGACGATGCTAACCTGTACGGATGAGGCCATGGGAAGTCCACCAAGAACCTTTTGACCTATTCTAGGTATTATTCAAAACATTATTTGACATCTTACCTGTATGGAAGACGCCATGGGATGTCCACCAAAGACCTTTTGATCTATCTTAGGTATTAGCCAAAGTATTATTTGACTTCTTACATGTATGGAAGAGGTCCGATCAAGTCCCCATGCGATTGATCATGCTCCGACTGAGATACAACATGAGTTGCACATTTGTCAAGTGGGAGGATTAATGAAGGAGATTATTTATATGCAACAAGCTTGAAAGAAAAAGCTATAAATTCATTACTCTGATAAGGTCGGTGATACAATCATAAGATGATTTTAATACAGATATGAGTTTGAAGAGAAAATGATAAACAAGACAAAATAAAAGTTGCAATAATTATGAAGTAGAAATTATTGATAATATTTTCGGAGATTCTCAGTATTCCAAGTTCGAGGTAAAGTTTTTCTCTTTGGATCCTTGAGCTTGAATGTTCCTTGCTTGACCATAGCTATAACTACATATGGGCCATTCCAAAGAGGTGAGAGTTTATTACATTGAGGGCCTTTGCCTACAGCTTCGAGACTTTGCAGGACCAAGTCACCGACAGATATGGGACGGGGTTTTACTCTTCTGTTGAAGTGACGAGCTACCCTTTGGTGATAAGCGATCAGTAGGGCCATGTCACGAGTTTACGAGTAGGTCTTTGTCGGAGTTTTTATTCATTACCATCATGATCGAATAATTGAACTCTTGGACTTGGAACCCCGATATCTACTGATATAATAGCTGCTATGCCGAAACACAAGTTATATGGTGTCTCACCAGGGGTTATGATGTAGCAGAAGCCCAAAGAACATTAGAAAGCTCATCAACCCATTGCCTTCTTAAGATGTGTTTTAGTCCTTTGAGTATAGTCTTGGTGGCTTTAGTCGTTAGTTTGAGGATGTGCTACTGTGCGATGGATTGAATGTGAAGATCTTTGCAAAAGGACGTAAAGACTTTTCCAGTAAATTGGGTTTCATTGTCAGTGATGATCTTTGTAGGAAGACCGAATCGATATACTATATTTTTCTAGACAAATTGTTTAGCATTTGCCTCCGTGATTTTAGCGACTGGTTCGGATTCCACCCATTTAGTGAAGTAGTCGACGGCTAAAATGATAAACTTTTGTTGCCCGAATGCTATTGGAAAAGGTCCCATGATATCAATTCCCAGGCAAAAGGCCAAGCTTTGAATGGATGAGAGCTCAGACATGCATGTGAGGGAGGTTAGAGTACAACTGACAACTTGCACATTTTTTATGAACTCCAAGGCGTCTTATTTTATCGTAGGCTAATAGAACCCTTTCCTTATAATTTTAAGGGCTAGCGCCCTTCCTCCTAGGTGTTCTCCACATATCCTTGAGTGAAACTCTCTTAATGCGTAGTCGGCCTTTGATGGTGAGAGGCATTTGAGGTATGGCCCAGAAAAATCTCATTTGTATAGTTCACCTCCGATAATAATAAAGTTTGAAGCTTATCTTCAGAGACGAGTTGCAGTAGTTGGGTCTTTAGGAAGGGTCCCTTCTTGTAGAAAAGATAGGATGGGGTCCATCCACGAAGGTTCCTTTATCTCATTAATTGCTTGTATTACCCACAACCCTTGGATGTTAGGAAAATATATTTCTTCAACATGCCTTCTCTTAAATAGATCTCCAATAGCAGATATAGCAAGCTTAGCGAGAGCATCAGTTCGAGTATTCTTCTCTCGCAGTATGTGAATGATTTGATGTGTCTTGAAATGGGTGAGAAGTGACTTTACTAAGTTGAGGTATTGCGCCAGCTGAGGATTATGAGTATTAAAGTTTCCCTCAACTTGAGAGGCGACAAGCTGAGAGTCAGTGTGGATCACTAAGTCTTGAGCTTCACAATCGATAGCGAGTCTCAACCCTGCGATGAGAGCCTCATATTTAGCCATATTATTAGCTGCAAAAAATTTTAGGCGAAGTCCATACTCTAAGGTATTCTGTTGGGTGGAAATAAGTAAGATTCCTAGACTTTCAGAGCTCCATCAACATAGAGGGTCCATTGAGGAGACGAAAGGCATGTGGTAGATAACTCATTTGGAGTTGGGGCAGTGCATTCCACTATAAAGTCTACGAGTACTTGAGATTTTATATCAGGCCAAGGTAGAAAATGGATATCAAACTCTCCCAATTCTACAGACCATTTAATTAACCTCCTAGATGTCTCTGGTTTCTGTAGAATGGCCCTTAATGGTAAATGAGTGTAAACACCAATAGTGTGATCTTGGAAGTATGTACGTAATTTTTGTGTTGAGAAAACTAAAGCCAGAGCCACCTTATTTGTCAGTGGATAATGACTTTCTATATCAGAGAGAATTTTGATGACATAATAAATTGGTCGTTGTATCCCATTTTTTTTTTGTACTAAAACTGAGCTTATCGCGTGGGAAGAGACTACGAGGTATAAGTATAACATCTCTTCTTGATTAAGCTTGGATAGTAGGGGTGGAGATGTTAAATAATCCCTTAGTTTCTCAAGACATTCATTATTATTATTTTATTTTAGCTTTTTAAAGAATGACAAGTATTTATCTCCAGAATGGGCTAGGAAATAGGATAAGGCAGCAATTCGTCCATTCAAATGTTTAACTTCTTCGGAGGAGTCATATCTTTGAGAGCTTTGATTTTCTCAGGATTGGCCTCTATCCCATGGTGGGTTACCATAAACCAAGAAATTTACCCGACGTAACCCCAAAATCACACTTGGTCGGGTTAAGTCACATGTTATAACGTCGAAGAAGGTTGAAGCATATTTCTAAGTCAGAAATATGTTGTGATTCTTCCAAGCTTTTTACTAACATGTCATCCACATATACCTTTATTGTGCAGCCTAATAGGTCTTTAAAAACCTTATTCATAAGGCATTGATAGGTAGCACCAGCATTTTTTAACCCAAACGTCATAACTTGGTAATAGTATAAACCTTTATATGTTTGAAATGCTGTGACTTTTTCATCCATTAGGTCCATTTTTATTTGGTTGTAACCAGAGTAAGCATCCAAAAAACTGAGCATTTGATGTCCAGACGTAGCATCAACCAATTGATCAATTCGAGGAAGAGGAAAACTATCTTTCGGGTAAGCTTTGTTAAGGTCAGTGTAATCAATACACATTCTCCATGTTCTGTTTGTTTTCTTAACCATGACAACATTTGCTAGCCATGTAGGGTAATGTACCTCTTGTATGAATCTGGCTTCTAGGAGCTTGTTAACTTCTTGTTCAATAGCCTCGAGGCGATCAGGTGCAAAACCCCGCTTCTTTTGGATGATCGGTTTGAATGTTGGATCAATCTTGAGGGGGTGCATGATCATAGTGGTGTTGACCCCCAGCATATCTACTGGACTCCAAGCAAAGATGTCTTGATTTCTACAAGAAGTATTTTTTTTCCTTTGTTTCGAGCGAGATCCCACTTGCATTATTCGTTGGTCATCGATAATGCAGAGAGCAAGTCTTCTATAGGCAAAGCTTTCTAGGGTACTTCTTCATCTTGAAAATTAAAATCTTCGATGCTGAAGGTCACAGAAGGGCGTGGTTGAGCTTGTCTGAGGTAGCATGATTGTGCTATATGTTGATTTCCATAGACCACCCCAACCCCAACGGGAGTTGAAAATTTCATCTTAAGAAGAGACACTGAAGTGACGACACTGAAAATTGATTGGAGGGGCCTTCCAAAGATAGCGTTATATGCTAAATCTGACTTGACCACCATGAATTGGATTGAATGAGTCACTTGTCGAGGAATTCTCAGCGAGGGAAGGGTGATTATCCCTCTACTGCGTGCAGGCGTATCAAACTTGTATAATGGTCCTGCAGTGGGTTGGAGCATTTCTCTAACCAAGTCCATGCTAAGGAATGTGGAGTAAAAGAAGACATCAACAGAACTCCCATTGTCAATCAAAATTCTCTTAACATTATAGCATGGGTCACCGATCTCTGCGCTGATGACAAGTGGATCTTGATGAGGAACATTGACTCCTTCTAAGTATGAGTCATTAAAAGTGATGGAATGATCAATACAAGATTTCTTTAACTCTGGCTCTTCAGAGGTGGTAATGAGAACTCGATTAGATAGTATCAATCCTCCTGCGATTGTTTCAATTTCTCCAACTGTTTGATGACTATTTTGTTGTTTCTGTGATTATTGTCCTGGTTGCCCCCCAATTGGAGTTATGTTTGTTTGAGTCGATTGATTCTTCACAAATCGACATAGATATCCTTGTTGAATGAGCCTCTTGATTTCTTCTTTGAGTTATTTGCATGTCTCAGTAGTATGTCCACGACTTCGATGGAAGTGATAATATTGCTCATGATTTCCTGAATTTGGTTTCAGTGGATGTGGCCACTTGATGGTTTCTTCTTCTCGAATAGCCATCAGGATGTTAACACGAGATGTATTCAGTGGTGTGTATTCCTTTTCTAGTTGTAGTTCACGTCGTTAATGTGAGGGCCGTGGAGGGAGATCACGACTGCCTTGTTGCTTCTTTTGATGAGACTGTCGGTCCGCATTCCCTGGGCGCTCTTAAGTTTTCTTATAGATTGTTCAAATTATTTGCGATAGACATTAATAGCCTCATCGACAGAAATTTATGCTTCCACACGATGAACCAAGTCGGCATATGAGTGGACGATATCTCGCATTAGTGATGAGTAAAAAGGCCCTGGACGGAGTCCTCCAAGGAAAACTCCTCTTAATAGTTCAGGGTCTACTCCAAGTATTTGGCAAGCTTCTAAGGAGAACCTCTGGAAGTATTCCTTAAGTGATTCACCCTCATTTTGACGAATGCCGGAGAGATGAGAGGAATCTTTTATGATCCTCCGGTTTGCAATGATCTGTTCTACCAAAATCTTGACAAGTTTGTCAAAGGTATGGATGGATCCCCTTGGAAGGGAGTAGAACCAAGTGCGGGCCTGACCCTTAACGGTGACTGGAAAAACTTGACAAAGCAGTGTGTCAGGAGCTCTTTGGATATGCATGATAGTTCTGTAGTGATCGATGTGTTCATATCGGTCAGTTGCCCCATCATAGGAATCGATGCTCGGAAGCTTGAAACCTATGAGAATAGAATGTTGAAGAATAGCTTCAACTAAAGGTGAGGACTCCTCATAGCCGTGGTGAGGGGGAGGATGATTTCTATCTTTAAGGTAAAATTTGTCTTGCATTAAGCGTCATAATTCTGCACGTATAACATGATGAGTGGGGTCAAAAGGACGAGAACGTGCTAAGCTACCAGCAATAATTGGTGGATTAGCAGTCGGTTGAGCTGCACGTGATAGATGAGTAGAACTAGCAGTGTCAAGGAGATTAGTATCACGGTCTGGAAGCGGAGGAACTTCAGTATGATGGAGAGAAGGCCCCGCATTAGCATTTTGACCTCCCCTGGCTAACGATCGATCTTGAGAGAGATGTGTTTGCCGCGGTAGTGGCTGTCGTGTTTCTCGTAAAAGTGGGATCATCTCATTTTGAGACTCTTCCATTCGGCACACATGATCTTCTAAAGAGATTCCTGTTGCGCCTTCGCCGACAGGGTCACGCTTATTAGGGGGAAGTGAGGCAGAAGCTTGGCATCTTTGGTTCAAGGATTGGTTTCCAGAGTGACGGGAGTTGGAGCAGGAGGCTCCGTTGTTGCGAGTATTACGCCTATTGGCCATAATACATGTGTTCATATAAATTGTGATTGATGGGTTTTCTTCCCACAGACGGCGCCAAACTGTTGCGTGCTAGAAAACCAGTTGCGGTAGAATAAAAATTTGCGCCTTAGCTTTGTTGCGGAATCCAACACACACAAATGTTTGAGGAATTAATAAGAAAACCCCTGAATTTTTACGTGAAAAAATCTCGAAAAGAGGGAAAAACCACGAGACCTAGTCTAGTAGAAATCTTCCACTATGTGTTTGTTTTAGAGTACAAAATTTCTCCGATAATGGGATTATAGAATTGTATATCTAAGAGAATGGGAATCAGAACAATACTATATAGTTACGTTTGGGTTTGCGATTCTAGTAGTGGCGATGATGGTGAACGAAATTGGCGGCAGCGATGAAGGTGTCGTGGTGATGACGATAGTTGGATGACGGCGATATGACGTGCGATGATGATCGACGATGATGGTTAGACGGTGGTTGACGAGCCGGCGGCGAATTAACGATGATGAGATGGATGCGGTGGCGGCAGCGCCGATGGCGGTTGGCAACGAGGTGATCGGCGACCGTTAAGTGGTGGCACGATTATGCTTGGAGGGTTTTCAAGCTTTAGAGCTCTCTCCTCTTTTTTGCTTCGACCTCCCCTCATGTGAAGAATGAGGGGCCATTTATAGATTAGAGGAGTGACTTTTCTATAAATACATGCAAAATCCGAACCACTCTATTCCATCAGACGGCTCAAAATGATTCCTTTGATCATTTGGTCGGCGATGATGATCGACGATGATGGTTGACGGCGACGGTGGTTGGCGGTGACGACCGGCGGCTTGGCGATGATGATGGATCGGTGTGGCGGCGGCGGCGTAGTGGCGTGGTTGACGCGGAGGTGATCGGCGACAATGTGGTGGCGATTATGCTTGGAGGGTTTTCAAGCTTTAGAGCTCTCTCCCGACCTTTCATGTGATGTGAAGAATGAGGGGCCATTTATAGATTAGAGGAGTGACTTTTCTATAAATACATGCAAAATCCGAACCACTCCATTCCATCAGACGGCTCAAAATAATTCCTTTGATCATTTGATGTATTTTAAGTATTTGAATGCTCAAATGATGTCAGAATTATGAGATCTTGGGCTTTTTAAATTCGGCTCGTCAAAACGCTCGATTTGACTATAAACACTCCATGTTTAAGAGCTATTTATCTCAAAGTTTCCAATGATATTTTAAGTGCTTGATCTCGGCTAGTTTCAAATTAGGATCAACTTGCTTTTGACATGAAGATTTGTGCTTCGACTAGTAGTATTTTAAGTGCCATATTAATGCTAATATCTCCCATTCTTAGATTAGGGGATTAATATTTCTATAAATGCACATAATCATATTGGATTGAAATAATAATCGGGTTATATAATATAAGGCAATTTTTACAAGCTGATTCTACTATAAGATAGTAATTTTAGGCACAATGTATGATGAGTATAAATGAAACAGAAGACAGGGGACCTCTACAAATAAGAAAAATGAGTAAAACTCACACAGTTTGAAGGGGCCTTGATTGACGTGCTACTCATTGTTCAATTAGCTGAAGTTTAGCTGCCCATGATTAGGTTTCAAAATAGCTGTTTTGTAATATAATTTTAATTTTGGACATTATAAAGTTAGGGCCTATTAGGGATCAATAATATTGTGTTTTTTTAATTTTATTTTTATGTTATTTTTAAAAATATGATTGATTATTATATATTTTAAGTAATTTTATTTTATTTTTAAAATAAGATATATTATTTCTAAAAACTCTCAAGATAACAATTAAGTGTTTCGAATAATTTAAAAATAATTATCACTATTAAATATATATTACATCGAATCAAAATATAAATAAAATGACATTAAAAATATAAAATTGATCCTAAATGGCCCCAATGTCTAAAATTTTGGGAGCTGTTTCTAATCAATTTTATTTTTGATTTAAAATAAAATATGCTCCTTGGTGATAGTTATTTTGAGAATTATTCAAATCAAATTTCGGTTATTTTGAAATATTTTAAATATAATATGATTTATGTTTAAAATAAAACACATGAAAACATCAAATATATATATATATATATATATATATATATATATATATATATATATATATATATATATATATATATATATATATATAACATCATAAAAATAAAAATTAAAACACAACAAATTGATGCGAAACAAGCTCTTAATATGCTATAAATTACGAACTTTATACACAATGAGCAGTCAGTACTACTCTTATTTTTATAATAATTTAATTTATCTTTTCTTTTACAAATCAACAAATTTTGTTTGTAACGATACATTTAAAGAAACTATTACTAAGGGTGGTGAATATAAAGCTGTTTATTGTGTTATTTGTTTGTATTGGACCGTGTAAAGCTAAAATTTCTCTTTCAATTGTTAGAATTAAAAAAAATGCTGGCCAAAGCTATTCAATAACGACATTATTGTAAAACAAGCTGGCCATGAATTAGTAAATATTGTCTCCACTCTCGCACAAGCCGGCCATTATAAGATTAAAAACTTAAATATAAGGACTTTGGTGTTGAAAGGTATATAACCTAACCTCTCAACTAATATACATTTTTATTAGTATTAGACTCAATGATTACTTTAATAGTGAAAATTAATAATTTATGATTTATAATCTTTGTGAAGCACCACCAAATCATGCATCATTATGAGGGGAAAAATTTATTTCATGGAGGTAGATTAAATAGCCTTAAAATAATTGTTAGAAGGTTTGTCCTCTTGCAAAGAGCTTTCTTCTTTTAGTTCAAAGAGTTCCCATGAGCTCATGCCCCTATAGTTAAATACCATTTCCATATAGTAGAGCACTTTTGATTATGAATAGGGCAATGACCTTTTTAATAATTGGGTCATTATAATATCTTTCATGACGAATGAAAATAGATAATCAAAGTTAGCAACCTTCAATTTGGAGGTTAATGCCTGATCAATCAAGATTTGATGATTCCATAATCTTAGGAGGTCCTGTACACTATTTTATTTAGTTAAATTGATTTCATCCATGCAAACTTTATAAATTTGGAGTGGAAGGAACAAATTGGTTAGTTAAACTGAGTTAGTCTCATGATGAATATACTACAGACAAATTTCACTTCATTTTTAAAATGGATGGCTTCCTATATCAAATAATATGCGCAATAACAATCAATAACATCTTGCCATATAATTTTTATTTTTAATATATTCTATTTTTAGTATTTCAATTATTGAGAAGTAGTGGAAAGGAGGTTATAAGTTAGTGAAAGTTAGTTGGGAGGTGGTTGAAATCTAGGCAAGTGATTGAAATAAGTTTGTTTGGCCATCTTTATCCAAAGCTACATATGGATACCTAGTACCACTCATGACATGGTGAAGGGCTAATTCTATAAATCTTGTTCAAAATCTATATAAAACAAGATATAAATAAGGAGTAGATATAAATAAGGAGTAGAAGGCTCCTATCCTATATCTTAGTCTTAAAAATAATAATTATCTATTTTACTTCGCTTTATAAATAATTGATATAATCTTATTTTATCATTATCAAAAGGTTAACAGTATTTTAATTTATTTGAATTTATGAAGATTGTTTGCCAATTTCTTCTTTTGAAATTTTAATAAAATTTGAATTAATTTTAACTTTCCTTTATTATCTCTTTGTTTTTTGTTTGATAAATGGTGTTTGATAGACATTAGAATAGAGGGTTAAGATGAGCAATTTCTTTTAATTTGGGGGATATAAGAGGATTTGTTGAAAGATATTTGAAGATTGAAGAGTTTTAAGATGGCCTCTTTCTAATATTTATCAAGTTGTGTAATGAGGGGTTCCTTATACTATAGGAAAACAATCATTTTTCTATGGAAAAATCCATTAAAAATACAGAATTATTAAAAAATTTAGGTTTCAATGGATTTCTTATGGATTTAAAGCCATAAAAAAGCACATCAGAAATGATTTCCAACAAAAAAAAATCATTACAAGAACTTTTTGATGAATTTTGTAAATTTTCATTAGAAACATATTTTAAAAAGGTGACAAATGATAATGATGGAAATGATGTTGCATTATGCACCATGAAGAAATTTTCATCAAGGGTCCATTAGTGATTTCTAATGAACAATCTAAATACGCCCAGCAAAAATTTAATAATGGTACACCTAGGCGTTGATTTTCAAAGTGATAAATATCACTAAGTATCAGTACAAAATCTGCCACAAACTTGTAGCAAAAAAATATTAAAATATACATTTTTATTAATTTACATATTCGATCATATCAAACATCATCAATAATCAACACATTATCACATAGTACCACATTATAATCCAATTGCAGATAACAAAATCACACAAAAACTAAAATAATTCATGATATAAACGAGGACACATCAATGTTCTATAAAACAATTTAGCATATCAATACAAATAATCATTTTGTTACAAATCCAAAATAAATAACAAAATAAAGTAAAACTCTCAAACAAACTCACTTTTTGTCTCTATTTCTTCATTCTCTTCATTCTTCACTTAGGTTACCTAGTTTCTACTAGGTTATTGTTGGCACATTTTTTTCATCTTATATTGCATCACCATCATATAAGTTTTCATATCTTTAACAAATGCACCCATTTTTCTTCTTGTCAATTCATCAACTGTATTTCTTGAAGAGCTATAATGACATACTTAAGAGGGCATGATATTATATGTTATAACCTAAGAGCTTAATCCATAAATCCTTTCCTTTTACTTTCCCCCTCTCCATGAATCCAAATCAAATCATTTAGAAGAATGCTCCACTTCAAATGACTAACTTTGTATAACTCAAAGACATATATTCATCTTATGAAAGATCTTAATTAGAAATAATTATGAATCTTTAAATATCTTATTTTAAATAAAAATTTATAATACTCACATATACCTGTTAGAATCTACTATCAACTTAGTTTAGCTCCTCCAAGATTGGTATGTGTGCATGTATAATTTCACAATTGTATAGTACTCTCTTCTCAATTTTTTTCTCTATAAAAGTAATTTAAAAGTTCACAACTTATATAATATAAGCATATTACAAATGTATATTTTTTTTACACATCATTCTTTTCATAGGCTTAGTAGATGGAATTAAGCTAATAGTATTGTGGTGTTTATATTTGGAGTCGTAAGGACACCACATAGATCTTAAGGTGTACTTATTAAAATGATTGAGTACAATATTAAAAAAAATGTACTACCACCCTACAATGGGCTCAATCATCTAATAAGAACTCTTAGGGCCGATGAGTCTACATATACTAGAGTTATTTCCCCTACTTTACGTGGACAAAGCAAACCAATATTTATTTTAAGAAAAGTTCTTTAGTTTCTTATGGAGGCATGCCTCCATAGTTAATTACATATGAGGAAATGTCATTTACTAATAATACACTTAATTAAAGTAATTAATTGACATCTCCAAAAGATTTCAAAACATAATGTCAAAGAATTTGTAATCATTTGAAAATCAAGAGGGAAGACTCAACATAGGAAGAGTTCTTAGCGGATTCCAAAGGAGGATGAGTAGAAAGTGCTTATGATACTAAGAAGCTTAGTGAGTATTTCAATCTATCCTATAATGAGACTTCATATTTTTGAAGAATAAAATTTTTAAGTTGATATTTTATTAGAAAGTTAGGACTTAGATTTCAATAACACAAGCTTGTGAAAATGCTTAAGAGGTGAGAATTTATATCCATAGCAAAGGAGAAATAAGTAGCTCCTGATTCTACACCTAAAGTGCTCTAGCATAAACTAAGAGCTCAATTTAATTCTACTTGGGGAAGTGGGATATATTAGTTCACTTCCACTAGAGAGAGTGAGGCGATCTCAACTCTTTTGGACTTAAACCACTTTGGGTGGCTGCTAGCTAACACCTCTTATAATTCAAAACTATATTCGGTCTTATGTAAACGCAAGATAGCTAGACTGTTATTTATTAGGAATGAATCTAGAGTCTTAAACTTACTCCCTAAGAGACTATATCATGATTGTCATAAAAATTCATGACTTAGACTAATACAACAAAATTTATAAATTTTATTCCATTTTCACTAGTTATTTTAGACTCAGGCTTGGAAAGCTTATGTTTACATACATGATGAAATTAAATTGAGGACTAAATCAACGAGAAGAGGTGTTCTCCATTACAAGGGACTACTCTCATAAGTCAAGTCTTGTCTCTCATCATACAAGATTAAAGAACCCCTATTTGCAAGGAAAAAGAAATATGTATGCATGATATTATAATATGCAACCATACAACTATTAGGTTGTTAAATCTCTTATTTCTTTAATTGAAATCTTAGGCTTTAAAATGAGGTTATGAGTTGCTAAAATTTAGTTGAAGTTGGTTAGTTGGAGTAGAAAATTTAATTTTCTAAAGAGTCTAACGTTTTGAGGTCACACATCAAATAATAAAATTTTAAAAAACCTATGAAAGTATGTCATTTCTATTACATAATCAATGTAAACAAATAAACAAATATTATTGATTGAAAGAATAAAAGGCTAATGCGGCTAGGTATTTCCATACATCCTGAAAAAAAAAATTAGGTAGTCGAGCTCTACCCTTATACAACCAAGATTACAATTAAATTATGAATGAAATTAAAACTATAGGGGCCTTCACTTCTTTATCTTTATTTTCACTTCATCAGTATATACTCCAAGCATCACAAGGCCTCTCAAAGTCTAAGTATTTAATCATTGTTCATCCTAAACCCCATAGTTTTAATCATAATCCTATTACAAAAATTATATTTTTATGAAATAAAAATCTAACGATGCTTGCAAAATAGAAGTTAACTTAACGCACATTCAAGCCAAGTAGTTATATTTCATAAATTTAGACTTAGCATCCCGCCTTGGGTCACGAAGCACATATATCATAATGTATAATACTTAAAGACTTAAGCAGCACTAATCGCTCAGAAAAACACTTTTGAGGACGCACTCTACATATTTGTTGAGATGGATAGGAGTATATTTTCTCATGAGGTAGATTGATATATATTCAACAAGATTTCCCTTAATATTACGTTAAGGTTTATTTAGATCTAGGTTTCACTTCCTACGAATGCAAACTCTCATAGTTAATTACCCCTCTTATTGTAGTAAGAGAGCACTCTCGATTAAGGTTGGAAACAACATATCTTTTTGATATGCATTAGTGTGGTGGTGTGCGTAATATGACATAGATAGCTGTCATCTAATTGAAAGTGTATATTTGGAAGAAGATCAAGATTCCTATAGTTTCATCTCGGGTTGTCATGATTAGCCAGGAGAAATAATTCCTTACTAAATAATCCTTGTCAATAGCCATGGGTTATGTCATCCAAGATATTCTTGTAGACTTGGGGTAATATTTACCCAATGTGCTATATTTAAGTTAAACTTAGCTAACATAAGGTTTTTTTTGCCTATTAAATATATTTCATAATTCATGGCTTAAGGACCAAAGCCATTAGAGAACATACAGGCTATTGCCATGACTAAAATATAGTGGAGCCATATTGTCAAGATTCCTATAGTTTCATCTCGGGTTGTCATGATTAGCCAGGAGAAATAATTCCTTACTAAATAATCCTTGTCAATAGCCATGGGTTATGTCATCCAAGATATTCTTGTAGACTTGGGGTAATATTTACCCAATGTGCTATATTTAAGTTAAACTTAGCTAACATAAGGTTTTTTTTGCCTATTAAATATATTTCATAATTCATGGCTTAAGGACCAAAGCCATTAGAGAACATACAGGCTATTGCCATGACTAAAATATAGTGGAGCCATATTGAAGTCAAGCCAACTGATCAAAGTCTTCTGATCATATCCGCATTTCATATGGTGTCATATGGAGGTAAAATCATGCAGACAGAAGATACGGGCCACGTCCTTACTAGCATGAGATTATTTGAGTATGAACATAGATATGTTTAATTTGACATTAGCTATTTGTGAGCAAAGATTTTCTTAGTTTATGACAAATAATAATGGATGGGTGGATGATTATTTATTTTATGTTATTTTGAATGATGAACTTCATTTAATTTAAACATATCCTCTCCAGATGAATTTTACAATCAACACGATCATCATTAAAGAATGATTAGATTTTGTTGACCCGAACCTAATAATGAGATCTAACCAGGAAATTAACCTGCGTAGCATCTTCAAAAATTTAATTTAGATTTTTATACATATGTCGAGGTATATGTAGATAATTGAGATCTATTCTTATTAAGCACTATGAAACTAAAAATATGTTTATTAAAGTAGCCTCTTAACACTAGGAACATAGCACCTCGATGCTTGATAGCACCGTGACACTGTCAAATTGTCGCTTTATTGTCGATTGCTTAGTGCTATAGCATTCTAGGGTAGGTATGCATGTCTCTTTAAAAGGTAAAGGACCATCACCTTAGCGCTACAAATACAACACTATGATGCGTAATGTTGGATTTGTTTAACTTAGTTTATTCATGTTGACAAGCTAACTAGTGCCTTGGCATTAACCATACAGCATCACGGCACCAGTCAAAGGTCAGAAAGGCACTTTAAATGAGCAAGGAAAACCTTTATGACTAGTGTTGCGTCAAAGCCATGAGGCTTTACATCAATGGCTGGTGTCTTTTATGGTAGGATCAAGTACAAAATTAATGGTAATGAATACTCTTTTTGACCAGCACAATAATTGACTTGACCATCTAATCAACGCCTAGGTGTTGCATGTCAGTACTGTGGTGCTGATTCCTATTCTAGTACCCGAGAGGTTAGCACCTTAGTACTATAATTATAGCGCCACGATGCTATGGATATAATTTATATTATGTTGTGAATGTATTAATATTATCAATTGAGTGTGAAAACACAATGCCTCGAGACTGAGATACCAGTGCCATGGTGCTATGAGACTCCCACCAAAGCCAAAATTTCACGAGGACTTAGTACCTCGATGCTATATTTGTAGCGCCCCGACGCTATATTTATAGTTCCCCGGTGCTATGGGTATAATTTGAATTATGATATAAATTCCTTAACATTATCACTTGCGATTTAATTCTGAGAACATAGCACCTCGGTGCTGTGAGATGCTTGCCTAAAGTTAGTTTTCCCCAAGGATGCAGTGCCTTGGTGCTAAATCTACATCATTGCGATGTTATTTCACTGATGTCTTAGATTCAAAATTTTGGCAGCATACTGCCTTTATAGTGCTAGTTGTCATGATTTTCTTAATGCATTGGCATTCTTCTCCCTTGTTCTGGATTCAAGATTGATAGAGAGAGTGTTTCATTTCACATCAGAACCATGTTCAATGATGGAGGATATAATGCCTCGAAACCTAAAGGATGGCGTTGCAGCACCACATTAGAGATGAAGGACCCGAAAACTTAAACAGTGACGTTAGATGATAGCGCCTTGGCACTAATAGAATTACATTAAGCTTAAAAGCTTAGCACCGCTACATACTTATGCCTTGGCGCTATAGATAGAGTGCTCAATATTTTTAATCTCAAGAACTTGGCGCTTTGGTGCCATGGCTCTGCGAAACTGAATGCTTGTGTAGAATTGAATTCTTGAATATTTTAATGATTTTTTAATAAAAATTCGATAGCATAACGCCTTAGTAGTGCTAGATTTTTACATATTTTAGTGCAAATGTACTCTTCTCTCATGTTTCAGATCCAAGATCGACGGAGGCAGAGTGTTCTTCTTGCATCAGAACTAAATTTAACGGTGGAGGTCTTCAACATTTAAGATTGTCAAAATTTTTAAGTCTTAGGCAGCATTCTTTTTTTTACTTCAGATCCAAGATTGATGGAGAAGCGATATTATATTTCTCACTTGCTCCAAGAGAAATGGTGGAAATTTAATTAAACTTAATTTTCAAAGCGGGGATTGCATAAAAGAAATATTATTCTAAAAATGTTTACTTGGAGTAGACGAGAAATTATTTTTATAGTAGTGGAAAGCATGCCTGTAGAAAGGAAAAAATCACTGAGAGAAAGAACATAGTCAGAAAATTAGAGAGAGAGAGTGTGTGGATAAATAAGAGAGCTCTTAGGAGGACTGCTCTCCCCTTTTTATTGTGAATTTACCTCCAATGAGGCTCTACATCAATGCCTGGTGTATTTTATGGTACGATCAATTACAAAATTAATAGTAATGAATACTCATTTTGACCGGCACAATAACTAAGTTGACTAGCTAATCAACGCCTAGGTGCTGCATGTCAGTACTGTGGTGTTGATTCCTATTATAGTACCTGAGAGGTTAGCACCTTAGTGCTATATTTATAGCACCACGATGCTATGGATATAATTTGGATTACATTATGAATGTCTTAATATTATCCATTGAGTGTGGTAACATAGTGCCTCGAGACTGGGATACCAGTGCCATGGTGCTATGAGATTCCCACTAAAGCCAAACTTTCATGAGGACTTAGTACTTCGACGCTATATTTGTAGCGCCCCGACGCTATATTAATAGTGCCCCGACGCTATGGGTATAATTTGAATTATGAAATAAACGTCTTAACATTGTCACTTGCGATTTAATTCTGAGAAAATAGTGCCTTTGTGCTGTGAGATGCTTGCCTAAACTTAGTTTTTCCCAAGGATGCAGTGCCTTGGTGCTAAATCTACAACATCGTGATGCTATTTCATTGATGTCTAAGATTCAAAATTTTGGTGGCATAATGCCTTTATAGTACTAGTTGTCATGATTTTCTTAATTCATTAGCATTCTTCTCCCTTATTCTGGATTCAAGATTGATAGATAGAGGGTTTCATTTCACACCGAAACCAAGTTCAATGATGGAGGATATAATGCCTCAGTGCCCAAAGGATGGCGTTGCAGCACCCATTAGAGATGAAGGACCCAAAAACTTAAACAATGAGGCTAGATGACAGTGCCTTGACGCTAATAGAATAACATTAAGCTTGATAGCTTACCGCTGCTACATACAATTTCTTACACCTTGGTGCTATAGACAGAGTGTTCAAGATTTTTATTCTCAAGAACTTGGCGCTTTGGTGCCATGGAGCTGCGAAATAGAATGCTTGTGTATAATTGAATTCTTGAAGATTTTAATTATTTTTTTAATGAAAATTCGATAGCATAATGCCTTAGTAGTGCTATATTTTTACATATTTTAGTGCAAATGCACTCTTCTCCCATGTTTCAGATTCAAGATCGATCGAGGCATGGTGTTCTTCTCACGTCAGAACTAAGTTTAATGGTGGAGGTCTTCAACATTTAAGATTGTGAAATTTTTTAAGTCTTAGGGAGCATTATTTTACTTCAGATCCAAGATTGATGGAGATGTGATATTCTATTTCTCACTTGATCCAAGATCAATGATGAAAATTTAATTAAACTTAATTTTCAAAGAGGGGATTGCATAAAAGAAATATTATTCTAAAAAATGTTTACTTGGAGTAGATGAGAGATTATTCTTATAGCAGTGGAAAGCGTGCTTGTAGAAAGCACAAATCATTGAGAGAAAGAACACAATCAAAAAACTAGAGAGAGTGTGGATGAAGAAGAGAGCTCTTTGGAGGACTGCTCTCCACTTCTTATAATGAATTTCCCTCCAATGAGGCGATTTTTTTTTCTGTTATAACCATTCCCCCTCCCCCCTCAATTGTCGGGGGTGGTTCAAGCTTCTAAATTCTTTAAGGTTACAACAACGCCTAGGCCCTGCGAATGCAATGCCACAGTTCTTTAGATCAGGATGTGTAATTTTTTATTCATTTCATCATTCTATTTGGGATGCAAACAAAATTACCCCCCAATGAAAGGATATATTTGTTATTTTTTCTTATTGATTTATTTATGATTGTATGCAATAATATAACAAGAAGAAAAAATATATAATCTTTTTGAAAAAATTATAATCACTTTCATTGATCATATATCAATGACATAAAGCATATATAGTTAAAAATGTCTAGCATGGATTTTTCTAATACATATAGAGGTTGTATGAGCCATGTAGGCCATAGTAGACTGCGTCTCCCCAGCTTCATGAAGATGCTAAAGGGCAACTTCCTAATCATGTACTAATGAGGAAACGAGCTGGTCAAGTTTGGTCACCTTATGTCTGTCTGTAAGCAATCCTCCTTTATGGCTATGATAGCCTGCCCGAACACATATCTTTTTTCCAACATTTACTATTTCATCATCTATAATTCCTTCAATTCAGCAAATATGTCAAGGAGCTCAGTCTGTGCTCTAGATAATTCTCTTTGATATTCAATGCTTTGAGACTATGCTCGAGGTCTTGGCGAACCAAAGAGACTTGATTTGAAGTGGTGCTGAGTGAGTTCTCTACAATAGTAATTATATCAGATAAGATCTTTTGATAAGTATTGTGTAATGAGAATATCCCAAACTCAACATCTCTGCATAAGGATTTTCAAAGCTGTAGCTCTCCTACTTCAAGACCTAGGATGTCAGCACAATCCAATAAAGAGTTTGCCTCTACGTAGAAACTAGAAAGCTCAGGCAAGATTTTTGGATCAACACTCAGAAGTAGATGGTGTAACACCATCACTATATGGCATAGGATTTTTAAAGAGCCGCAATATAATGAATTTATGAGTTTGTGTCTTATTCTGGAGACAAAGCATGAGATCTCTAGGCTAGATATCCCTTGAGTTGTATCTTTCAAGCTAGGAATATGATGACTCTCTACACAGGCATCAATATCTGAGGAATCATCCTGAGTGGTGCTCACTACCTCCTAAGTCGAATATGATAAGAGAGGCTCATGCCTAATCATCAGAGTGCGTGATTTCTTTATGAGTGGGTATTCTTCAACATGCATATGGTCACTACTAACAGACTGAGTAGACACTGGGGAAGAAGCACTAGCATCTGTTAATAATACCAATGTGACATGACTGTCCATCTGTCCTGAGGGTGGCTCAGCTGCTACTGGTGGGATGGGAATATACGTAGACTCATTTATCTCTGCTATGTACATATCATGACCAGCTGCCATGGGGCTATGAATATCTTTGTCATCTCTCCCTTAAGTTGATGAAGCCCTTCATCATTTCTTCCTACTACTGCCCAACTCATCTAATGATCTCTTAAGAGCATGAGTCAAGTGTTAGGAGGAATTCAAGTGTCATACTGGTCTGGCTCTCCCCAATCTATGACTATATATATGGAAGCCTAGCTCCAAGAAGGATGAGTATGTATGAGGGATCCACAGTAGCCATAAGTGACTAACCCCTGTGTAAGTCTCTTACGAAACTATACAAAAACCCAAACCAGTCCCTAGGTGAAGTAAAAAAGCCCATGCCGTGAAAGCTGCTGCTAATCGAATAGACAGTAGGAACATCCCAGAGAATGAGTATCTGCCATGTTTAATATCTGTGGTAGTCTGTATATGGGCGTAGCCTGAGTAAAGCCATACTGTCTAGCCACCCTGTTGGGATTGTATCCACCCAATATCATAAACTCATGGCGCTTATAACAAAGCCAAGTAGGTCTCAGCCCAATAAGGTATTATGCTATACATCTATATCCTAACGTTCATATTAACAATGGCATTCCTCTAACAGTGAGAGAATTTATGAATCTTTGCCCTAAGCTTGTTAACCTCTTTCTTAGAATGAGCTCTCAACATCTCCATATTAGACATAGGACTCCTCTTAGACTTTAAGAGTTCCTTAGTCTTAAGACACATCTAGTGATTAGGTGGACACTCAACCTAGCCTTAGAGACTTAGAAGAGTTAGCCATAGGAATAGGTCATGCCTTAAGGGTGTTAGGAAAATTTCCTACCCTTAGCTCAAACCATTCCACACTTTCCTTCTTTCAAGACAAACTCCAAATCAATCTTAATTGATTTTTTTGAAACTCAAATCAATTTCATGATCAAAATCCATAATTGAAATCTATGATTGAAACCCATGATCAAAATCCTTAAAAATTCCTAAGTCCAAATCCTTTTAAGTCCTTAATCTTCCCTTAAGGACTTAACCAAAATCATGATCAAAACCAATTCAAATCTTTGAGATTTTCTCATAATTCATTTATATTCTCATTTATATTCACATATATAAATGAAATATAAATTCAAACCCATCAAACCAAACTCAAAATTCCAAATCAATTCATGAAATTTTCCTAAGTCCTTAATTTTCTATTAATGGACTTAGCCTAAACCTTGATCAAATCAATTCAAAATCCATGGGATTTTCTCAAAATTCATTTATATTCTCATTTATATTCACATATATAAATGAAATATAAATAGAAATAAATCAAATCAAATAAAAAAAATTAAATTCCCAATTTAAAATTTTTGTAAGTCCTTAATTTTCCATTAATGGACTTAACCTAAATCATGATTAAAACCAAATAAAATCTTTGAGATTTCTTATAACTCATTTATATTCTCATTTATATTCATATACATAAATGAAATATAAATATAAATCAATCAAATCAAACCCTCCAATTAAATTTACAATCTAAAAATTTCGTAAGTCCTTTAATTTTCCATTAAAGGACTTAACCAAAATCAACTCTAAACCAATTCAAAGTCAAGGAATTTTCTCAAAATTCATTTATATCCTCATTTATATTCACATATATAAATGAAATATAAATATAAATTAATCAAACCAAATTCAAAAAAAATTCAAACTCCAAACTCCAAAATTTTCCTAGGTCCTTTAAATCCTTCTTAATGGATTTAGCCTAAATCATGATTAAACCACTTCAAATCCTTGAAATTTTCCCATGATCCATTTATATTCATATATATAAATAAAATATAAATTCAAACAATCAAAACCCATTCCAAAAATCAAACTCAAATCAACTCAAAATCCAATCTAAGTCTTTCAAGTCAAAATATTGAACTTAGCCTAATCAATTTCAAATCAAGCCAAACTCTTGATTTTCTCTCATGAAAAAACAAACCCCACCCTTCCTTTGAATATGAAATTGTCAAATGAATCAAAACCCATTTGACTTCAAAAAACTTGTAAATGGATTTATATTTCAATCATAAGTCCATATACAAGATCAATCAAACTCAAATCAAGCTTTGACCAAGCCATTTGACCCACTTAGGCTTACTTGACCCAAAGTGACCTAAAGTACCCTTATGAGCCAAATTCTAATCCTAACAAAATATGATTGAACCAAACTCATCTATGCCTCTCATCATGATCAAGAATCATCATGGATGATCAATCAATCAAATTGGGTCAAACCAAGTCAGACCTAAGGGTTGACCAAGTCAACACTTAGCTCAAAATGAAACCTGACATAGCCAAATTCCACCATAGGCCAAATTGATTGAAACCAATGATCTATGTTCATTCATGACCTATGTTTGAACTTGACCAAGTCAACATTTGAGCCTAACGTAACCCAATTGGCCACTTGATGCAGGTTGACCCAACTTGACCTAAAAAGTAAAAATGTGTCAAAACTTGATCTAAGCCAAATTGATTGAAACCAAAGGGTCAAGTTCACTCCAAATCACTTGTTGAACTTGACCAAAGCCTCAATTGGCCAACTAGACCCAACCTAGCCCAATTGACCATTGATCCAACTTGACCTAAAGAGATCATGTTGAGCCAAATTCAAACTTAACCAAAATTGATTAGAAACAAAGATACCAATCCACTCCATATGACTAACCAAACCTAAACCTACCCATGACCTAGCTCAAGTAGGTCAAATGGGTCAAATTGGTCAACTTGACTCATTTGACCTAAATCAAATCCTATGAGCCAAATTCAGAACTAAATCAAATTGAACCAAACTAAAGCCACCAAAATATTTTAAATGATCATATGAACTTGACCCAAACCTTGGTTTGACCCAATTTGATCAATTGGTCAACTTGACCCGAGTTGACCCATTTTGACCTAAATGGGTCAACATGAGCCAAACCTTATCAAATGAATTCTAAATCTCATGAAACTTGGCCAAACATCATTTCTCCACATACCCAACATATCCAAGGTGAAAAATCAGCCAAATGACCATTCTACCCCTAAGCCATAGAATAAATTTTGGCTTAATCCATGGGTAAATTAGTTATACCCTCTTCATATTCACTTGGGGCTTTCCTAAAAGCTCAAGGGGACCTAAAGAAGAGTGGTGCACATAACTCAATGGGTTTGGGTCAGCCCAATTGGTCCCAAGACCAAACTCAACCACATGGGTCAAAATGGCAAATTCAAAATCCATCTCCCACTTAATTTCAAGCACATGGGAGGTTGGCATTCCACTCAAGGCCTCAAACTGACCATGTGCAAGCATCTAACTGATCAAAAAACCCTCCCATTGTGATCAATTGGATCAAAATTGCACATAGGTTTGTGACCGTTTGATCCTTAAAGGAAGAGATATACTCCCCCTAATTGAATTAAAATCCATCATTCCTCTATTCGACTAAGCCCTAGAGAGTGTTAGGAGCAATCAGAGAGCATTCTTAAGCTTCCTAGGAGGGAATTGAAATCAAGCTTTCTTGATTTTTTTCCTTAGAAAATAGGGGAACTCCTCTCATTTATAAACTTTCTCTTCACTCAAATCCACTTCAATTGCCTTTGCATACTTCATCAGGGAGCTAAGTCGTGTGCACCCAAGCTTCCATTGTAGTTCCCATAGTAAGGAGAAGTTGAATTGAATCAAAGCCGTAAAAGGGAATAAGGGGAGTTTATCCATAGAGCAATTCACATAACCTCAAGAGCTCATTCTTCCAACATAGCTTCATCTCAACCAGACGAAGCTCCTCCAAGGGATTCGAGCACTGGTGATCACCTCCAGCAGTTATGGGATTTTTTGACCACCTAGCATAGGAGGTGTTGGGCCTTTGTGAAAGAAATTTTCAATTCATATGAATCCCACTATTGGATGTGCCACTCTTTGCCTTTATATGGTGTGGGTTAAGTTTGGTTTGAATCCGAGCTCAATCGAGCTCGGATCTTCCCCTAGATCATGGACGGTCTCTGTTGATCAACGGGAAAGAACTTGAGAGATCTCAGCTGTCCATCTGCGCATTTTGGATGGACAGCCAAGATTATTCTCATGTTTAGATTTCTTTTATCCCTTTTAAAAACCACGGGGAGATCTCTGGCCATCCGATCTTTGATCAGACAGTAGAGATCAAAGCATGTCCACCGCCGCGCTGCCACCCCGACATGACATTTAAGTGAATCCCTCACTGCGCAACCCATGTAAAGTACGTTGACTGCCGCTGCCACACGTCGCACCGTGAGCAGAAGGATTAGTTAGGATGTTTAATTAATGCTAATTAATCTATGAATCTTCTAAAATTCATATTTCCTTCAATAAAAATCAAACAAATATAAAATATATTTCTCTAGAAAGATAATTCAATCTATAATAATTTAAAATTAATTTTAATGGATTTTAAATTATGATTTTCTTTAATTTTGGGTTTTATTAGAAACTTCATTTTGCTAATTACCTTTTAATTAAGCCTCTGATTAATCCCAAACTTCTTGGGTATGTTTTAGGGGATGACTTCTACCTCCCCTAATTTTCTTGGGATTTGTTGAAGGATTAATTAGGGGAATTTCATATGGATTTCCTAATTACTCTCTTAATCTAATTAAGAATAATTAAGGCATGATTAATGGTTTTAATTCATGATTAGGGTTGATTAAGGTCAGATCCAGTAGATAGGAGGCTTAGGGAATAATTTTGGGGCATTTCCCTTATGCTATTCCCTAAACACCCCTTTTCTCTCCATAATCTCCTCTTAATTAAGAATTAATTCATTAATTATCCCCTTAATTAATTTCTAAAAATTCTGAAAAAGTTCCAGAACTTAAATAATCTACTTTGGGTAGATACTTAGGTGTTTAATAGCCTAAGTTCAATTAAAAAAATCAAAACCCAATTTACATGTGTGAAATGGCATTTTGAAATTACTTAAGCTAAACCCCTTAGCTTAATTAACCTTTAATTATGAGCCAAATTGCATTAGGCCTTTTTCTTATTTGGTGCATTGCAAATTTAAATTTCTTGTGATTTTTTTATGTCATCTCATTAGTTCATAATTATTTGGTTAATTATCCTAAGGTGGTGTAGGTAAAGATTAATTAAGTTACTGAATTCATACCTTAACCTAATCAATGCATAAAAATGGATCTAATTATCTAAAAATTAAATAAAAATATTAAACACATGTGGGAATGGATTAGGAACAACAAACTCAACTCACCTTTTCAAAATTAAGTCAAACTTCAAACTAAACAAAAAAAATCACATTGAATTCACTTTGATTTATTTTGAACTTTCTTATTCCATAAGATTATCTTTAGGATTTAAGTGAAGTGAATATGTTTACATGCTTTCATTGCTTTGAATCTTTCCCCAACATGTTAAATTTGTATGTCATGTGGTTTCATGCATTCATATTTTTCAAATTCAAAATTCAAAATTTGCATGTGAAAGATTATAAAGGTATGCTTAGCATAGGTTTCCTTTCTCTCTTATGTTGGTATAATTTTGAATAGGAATTTGGTGAGATATATGGTCCATTTGAAAAGGACCTAATACTCACCTAATTTCATATCCTATTCATCCTTATGCTATCACCTAAGAGGGGCTACCTATACTTACATGCATAAATTGCAAAAATAAAATGAATCCATTAATGCAACTTTTGCATTCTTCCTTTCCATTTCATTTCTTTTATACACATGTTTGTATTTAAGAAAAGTGGTATATTGGTCTAGACAACCCCAAGGTTGTGAGGCTTTAAGCAGCCCTAAGTAGGTCTTGTACCTTACACCTCTGGTTAACAATGGCACTATACTCATTTATGCCTTTCTTACTTTCATGTGTGTATGTGAAAATTTGGATAAGGAAACCCCTTTCTACTTAAGAAAAATCATGCATATTCAACTTCTAAATTTCCTTAAATGTATTACTTAGCATTCATCATAAAGTATGTTGAATATTCTCATTTGTATATATAGATATGCTTAGGGTCCATCCATATGCATGTTATATATGTTGGGAAAGAAATGAAGTAATGTGTGCTATGTGAATTTTGATTCATTTTATTTAATCTTAAAATTCCTTTCTTCTTCAATAGGTTTGTTTAGAGTTCATATAAACCTAGGATTAATTAAAATATTTAATCAAAATATTCACCTAAAGAAAACCAAAATGTGAATCTACTTTAGAAATTACTTAGGCTAGGGAAGAAAAAAGAAGTTCTCTTCTCTTTCCCTCTCTTCATAACTTAGTAATTAATTGTAGGATTTACTTGAAATTAATCAAAATATGAAATAAAATTAACCCAAAATAATTAAACAACTTAAATAAAACCCTCCTCTAAGTTGAACATATTTTCACACTTAGAAAATTTGAACCTAATGTCATAGCTAAGCATACTACACAAACCTTCAAAGCACACATATTAGCCTAAGTCACCACTTCTAGCTTTAGGTTAGGTTGGTGCATGGTTTGATGTTTGTTTTATTTTATGATATATGTTTTAGACGGATGTTAGGGTGTATGCTCAGAATGAATGGTAGGACGCTCTTAGTCTAACTATTATTTTTCAGGGGATTGTGCTATGGGCTTATCATAAATAAAATATAAATATTTTGCTTAGTGTGCTTTATACCCTTAAGCACAATCCAATATGCAAGGTGGACTTAGTCACCCATGTGTGGGGTGATAAGTCCAATATACATACTTGGGATTTGTGTGGTTTTTTTTAGCCAACCTTTATTTTGTAGGTGTTAGTTAAATTTCTAGTTTTTCTTTTCATGTAAATTTGTGCAATTAGGATTTTGGAATGATTGTTATGGGAATTAGGATGAGCATTGGTCATAATATCCTATCTTATGCACCATGTGAAGCCTTGGAGCATCTACCTTTCAACCATCCAAAAGGAGGAACCAAAAGGAGAAGAAAGAAAAAGAAGAAAAGAAGAAAGAAGAATAAAGCTTGAAGACCCCCATAATAATGAATTCTTTCCTTAATTGTAATTTAATTTATTTATAATCCTGGTTGTATAAGAGTAGAGCTCAGCTACCTACATTTAATATTTTCGGGTTTGTGCAGTGGTGCCCGACTACAGTGGCCTTTTATTCTTTTTTTGATTAGCTTTATAAATTGATTAATGATTTGTTAAGGTTTTGCATTAAGTGGCATACTATTTTTAGTTTCTTCCTTGCTTTATATATGGCCTGGATGTGGATTAGGCTCTTTAGAAAAAAATAAATCTTTTACCCAACTTAACAACTCAAAATAAAAATTAAACAACTCATAACCTCACCTAAAGCTTAGGTTTAAAATCAAGATAAAAGAATTAACAACCCTTAGCTAGATGAGCATTTCTTTGGTAATATTATGCATAAATGCATCTTATTTCACTCTTGATTGGAGGGCTTTCACCTTTGCCAGAGAAACTTGGCTTGACCTTTGAGAGCCATGGTGGAAACTCACCTCCTCCTTTCTCGCTGATTTTGGCTAGTAACTTTATTTCTCATGCATTGGTCATATGAATCCTATTATCCTCAGTCAAAATAATTGTCCAAAAATGAAAAGAAAATGAAATTTGAATTGCATTAGATTTAGGTCATTTGAAGCATACCCTGACATGATCTAGTCTCTTTTGGGAGTGAGTTTAAGGACTTACTCTCTTTCTAAATAAATACCAGCCTAGCTATCTTCCATAAGCATAAAGACTTGCCTACATGTATTTAAAATCATAGGAGGAATTAGTTGGTGGCCATCCCTAGGTAGTTGTAAGTCCAAGATATTGAGTGATTTATCCTCTCTTATGGAGGCAAACCAAATACCTATTTTAACCTTAGATTTAGGTTATGCTTTCGGCCCTCACCAAAGCTCCCTAGATTTAGGTTCTGAGATTGTTTCTCCCATTTTTGGTCCATAAGAATAATTTCTCACCTCTTAGGCATTTCCTTAATCTTGTGTTAAGGAATCATAAGTCCTAAATTTCTAATGAAAAATATAACTCAAACAAACTAAATCAATTTCAAAAATATAAATACCTAGTATCATGGGCATCTCCTACTTATGTTCCATTTTGGTTTTGATAATAATTCCCTCTCATTAATCAATCCCATTGGATCTTCAAAAATGAACTAATTAATTGATAGTCCTTGCTATTGAAATATTCAAAGATAACGATCATTTACCTTAATCGAGAGTTTTCCTAAGGAATCCTATCACTTATGATGTAATTAACTATGGGGCCTTGCCCTTGTAGGGAATTTAACGAACCCGATTTAAAATAAACTCTGCTTTACTTTTTCATATAAAGTAGGGGAAGAATCTCTGGTACATATGCGGACCCATCGTCCTTAGGAGTCTTTATTGAGGTGATTAGGTCCATTAAAGGGTAGTGATTTCTACCTTTCGAGATAGTACACTATTTTCTTGATGACGTACTCGATCACTTGAATAAGTACATCTGCGGATCTACGTGGAATCCTAAAAAGATGAATTTCTATAGTCTTGTCTTTCTTTTCTCACCACAGACTTGAAAGGTGACTCCTTATAAGAATTTTTCTCCATAAAGCTCTAAGTAGGCAGACTATGAAAAGATGATCTATGAATAATTTGAAAGCGATCTGTCATGTAGGGTGGAGCAAACATGAAGGTTCGAATTTGATTTATATCTAAGGTGATTGTAGCCTTGCTCAACTGCATGATCATAGAGAAATGTTGTTCTCTAAAATAGGATGGCGTCTCAGAACAACTAAAATCTCCTGATATATGTACATGAATCCATCCATATAAGTAGTGCTAAAGAGCATTTATGTCATAGCATTATGAGTTAGTCATCACGCTCACTCTACCTAATCAACGGTATAAATAGGCTAATGATGCTAGCACTAATGCTATCCTCTTACCACGAGCAATTAAGATGGCCATCAAGAGAGTTGAAGGATGAAAAAGTTTGCTATGTCTTGAAAATATGAAATAGCATAACCAAGTGGCAATAAAAGCCACTAAAGATAGCCCCTTGTCCTTATTCTATGCTAAGATTCATAAAAAATTGACTCTTACTTCTGGCTTAAATCTGGCACTGAATGACCCATTAGCTAAATAAAATATCATATTAAATGGATCCTCTAATTATGCATGATGAGGTAAATATACTATTGCATCAAGAAAAATCTCAAACCATGTGTCTATAGAAATTGTACCCCATCACCTATGACTTAATCTCTGCTCTTTGAATAATCTCTAGTGGTGAGTAAGACTATGATGGAGACTTGAGGAGTATACATGACTGCCTCTCCTAGTTGACCAGTTGGTTGATGTTGATAGAGCTCATGATCTAGTGGCATTCACTCCTCATAGAGAATGGCTATAATGGGGAGACTTGATATATCCTATATGTTAATTAAAGTAATCATCATCTCATGTGGACCAATCCAATATGTATTGGTGGTTCTATCCCAATGCTCTGCCATACTCCAGATCGAAGTAAACAGAAGGTGGTTGTAGTCAAAAAGTGATGCATATACTGCATCATATATACCAGCCCTCCTGAGAATGTCATCATGCATCTATAGGTGATGATGCACCCAATACATAGCCAATGATAGCTGGCAAAGGTCTACCAAATGATGACTTTGAGTCCTAGTCTTCCTCTTTATGATATAGTATGTGATAACCTAAAATTCTGACTGTGCTTGCTTATAGAGTAGTATCTACAACTAGCTAAAGTATGTCCTAGTCCCCAAAGCTAAGGAGATCATGATCGTGTCTTAGCTTTAGATTAATCACCCAATCAGTAGGATCATGGCTTGATGGAAGCTCTGAATCTATAAGTATAATACGTGATGGTTGAGCAAATGAGTCCTCAAAAATATCTTTACCCATCAACATATCCTGATTCCATGAGAGTCACTCTTGCAATTTAACTATTCCATGTGGATCATAGGCTTCAATAACAGCTCATATATGCTCCTTAATAGACTCTATAAGAAGCATATCATCTAGTAATTTTTAGGTAAACATCGTAGTCAATTCTATAGTAAATTTAGATAAGAGAAGTATATAAATTTCACAAGTATTATGAAAATAAGTAATATCTAAGTTTATAAATGTCTTGTGCTTGTGTGATTTGATTTCAAAGAGTTTAAATTTATATTTGAATTTATTCTTTCATTAAACATATAAAATCCAAGTTAATATTTAAACTCGCCCCTTCTAGATATAATAGTATCTAAGATTCGGATATAGATGTGGCCCTTTTTGGGCATTGATGGATTTGATCTGACCCCTTTGGGCATATGCTAAATCTAATTTAAATTTAGATCCAATCCATCTATACATGATAGATCTGACCTAGTCCTTTTAGGCATGTTGGATTTGATTTATATTTAAATTTGATCTCTTTGGTCATGATGGATTTGATCCATCCCCTTTGGGCAAGATGGATTTGATTTAAATTTAGATCCAGTCTCTTCGGACATGATATATCTGACCCGACACCTTTGGACATGATGGATATAATTTAAATTTAGATTTGATCTTTTTGGATATGATGGATCTAACCCGATCCTTTTGGGCATGCTAAATCTAATTTAAATTTAGATCTGATCCCTTTGGACATGATGGATCTAATTTAGCCCCTTTGGACATGATGGATCTGATCCAGTCCCTTTGGGCTTGATGGATTTGATTTAAATTTAGATCTGGTCCCTTTGGTATCAAGAACATATTCATGTCTCCTTCAATTCAATGCTCTTCATTATTTTGAATATACTTTATAAATTGATGAAAAGTTGAAGGCACAATTTTATATTCATGAATCAATAGCCTACTAAGGTGTACTTTATAAGTGACTTGAGCATCAATCAAATGAAATTTAGCTTCTATATATAATTTCCCAAAGCATATAGATAGAATAAGATACCTCAAGGTTTGCTATCATTGTTCATTAAATCCCCATAGGAAAATTGTACTTTTATCCAAGTAGCGATCATTTAAAGCTAGTGCTCATAGCATTTTAACTATTATAAGATTGATCGAAGCATTTGGATCAATCAATATCCTTTTTAATCGGATATAGTTGATTTTAGCTCTAACATAAAGGGTCAATTATGTTCAATTATCCTTAGTAGCAGGTCATTCTTACTAAATGTGATGGTTGCTAACTTTTGAGAGGTTAAGGCCTCTTTCATTTTTTTCTTCAGCAAAGAATGCTTCATAATATTATGGGTTTTGCAAGGCTTTGAGTAATGTCTCACATATATCTTTCGATAATATGAGAGTACTGTAGATACTTAGTAAAGTAGGGAGCTTGCGTAAATGTGCTAGAACATTATAATCTACTTTTATTTTGGTAGACTGTTGAGGTTTAACTTGTGGTAGAGGTAAGGCATTCTCATTAGCTTGAATTTCTTTGCCTTTATTAATGCTTTTCATTGTGGAGGGGGAGGGATTATTTTTTCACTCCTTAACTAGACTTGGATCACTTATTCTGTTTAATATCTTCTATCATAAGAAGTCTCTAAATTTTTTATTTCTTCAAGATTTTCATAGTATTCAGTAATCTTAGAATTACAATCTAGTTTAGGATGTAATTTCTTCAAGCCTGAAATGATCTTCCATTTAGTAGGCTTTTCTTTGGGAAAGCATAATTTTTCCTCAGAGTCAGTTGAAGTTGCAATCACATTTATAACACGGCATGTTTCTATCAAAATTGTTGCTTCAAAATTTTCCATGTCAAGTTTTAAACGGTCCATATATTCTTCTAGCTCAACTAGCCTTTGAGGAGGTTACTCGTAATCCTCTAAAGAGTCAATCATTTTCTCTATTTTCGACTTTGGCATTATGGATTTCCTCTTCTCATTGATTTATGGGTCTTTGATGAAGAAGACTGATTTTTTTCATCTGCTTCTTTACATTATAAAATTTCCCCCTATTGGGGAAGAATCTTTTAGGATCTATTTTGATCTATAAAGCATTCTTCTATCAGATACCTTCTATGGATAAAAGAATATTAATCATCCTTTTAGTCTTTTTTTGAGATTAAGGTCTCCCAACCACTTTCTTCTTCTTATGTTCATAGGACTTTGTCCTTATCATCTATATTTTGAGGTACAATTAGCTCAACATTTTTATCTTTTACTTGGACTGATCATGTTGTAATAACTTTTACCTTTTCCTTCTTAGGGTGTATGTTGATCTCATTTTTAGAATGAGCTCTCAACCCCTCTATCTTAGATATAGGACTTCTCTTAGAATTTAATAGTTCCTTAATCTTAAGACACATCTAGTTATTAGGTGGATACTCAACCTAGCCCTAGAAGACTTAGAAGAGTTAGCCATAAGAATAGGTCATGTCTCAGGGGTGTCAAAAAATCTCCTACCCTTAGCTCAAATCATTCCTCACTTTTCTTCTTTCAGGTCAAACTCCAAATCAATCTTATTGATTTTTTTCAAACTCAAGTCAACTCTATATTATTGAAATCCATGATTGAAATCTATGATTTAAACCCATGATCAAAATCCATCAAAATTCCTAAGCTCAAATTTTCCTAAGTTCTTAATCTTCCCATAAGGACTTAACCAAAATCATGATCAAAACCAATTCAAATCTTTGAGATTTTCTCATAATTCATTTATATTCTCATTTATATTCACATATATAAATGAAATATAAATTCAAACCAATCAAACCAAACTCAAAATTCAAAATCAAATCTAATAATTTTCCCAAGTCCCTTTAATTTTCCATTAATAGATTTAGCCAAAATCAACTCTAAACCAATTCAAACTCATTGGATTTTCTCAAAACTCATTTATATTCTCATTTATATTCACATATATAAATGAAATATAAATATAAATCAATCAAATCAAATCAAATCCTCAAATTAAATTCCAAATCTAAAATCTTTCTTAAGTCCTTAATTTTCCATTAATGGACTTAGCCTAAATCATGATAAAATCAATTCAAATTCATTGGATTTTTCTCATAATTTATTTATATTCTAATTTATATTCACATATATAAATGAAATATAAATATAAATCAATCAAACCAAATTCACAAATTCAAACTCCAAACCCTAAAATTTTCCTAAGTCCTTTAAATCCTTCTTAATGAACTTAGCCTAAATCAAGATTAAACCACTTAAAATCCTTGAAATTTTCTCATGATACATTTTATGTACTCATTTATATTCACATATATAAATTAAATATAAATTCAAACAATCAAAACTAATTCCAAAAATCAAACCAAAATCTACTCAAAATCCAACCTAAGCCCTTCAAGTCAAAATCTTGAACTTAGCCAAATCAAATTCAAATCAATCCAAACCCTTGATTCTCCTTAATGATTCAATCAACCCTACAATCATTAACACATATATAAATCCAAACTTCAATCACCAAATCAAAACCTAAGTTAAAAATCAAACCCTAAATCCTTTCATATTCTTCCTTTGAATATGAAATTATCAAATGAATCAAAACCCATTTGACTTCAAATCACTTGCAAATGGGTTTATATTTCAATCATAAGTCTATATACAAGTTTAATCAAACTCAAATCAAGCTTTAACCAAGCCATTTGACACACTTAGGCTCACTTGGCCCAAAGTGATCTAAAGTACCCTTATGAGCCAAATTCTAATCCTAACCAAATTGGATTGAAGAAAACTCATCAATGCCTCTCATCATGATCAACAATCATCATGGGATGATCAATCAACCAAATTGGGTCAAACCAAGTCAAACCTAAGGGTTGACAAAGTCAACACTTAGCCAAAAATGAAACATAACATAGCCAAATTCCACCATAGGCCAAATTGATTGAAACCATTGATCTAAGTTCGCTCATGACCTATATTTGAACTTGACCAAGCCAACATTTGAGCCTAACCTAGCCCAATTGGCCACTTGACCCAAGTTGACCCAACTTGACCTAAAAAGTCAAAATGTATCAAAACTTGATCTAAGCCAAATTGATTCAAACCAATGGGTCAAGTTCATTCCAAATCACTTGTTGAACTTGACCAAAGCCTCAATTGGCCAACTAGACCTAACCTAGCCCAATTAACCTTAGATCCAACTTGACCAAAAGGGGTCATGTTGAGCTAAATTTGAACATAGTCAAAATTGATTGGAAAAAAGATACCACTCCACTCCATATGACTAACCTAACTGAAACCTACCCTTGACCTAGCTCAAATAGGTCAAATGGCTCAAATGGGTCATATAGGTCAACTTGACCCATTTGACCTAAATGAAGTCAAATGAGCCAAATTCAAAACTATACCAAATTGAATCAAACCAAAGCCACCAAAACATTTCAAATGGTCATATGAACTTGACCCAACCCTTGGTTAGACCTAATTTGACCAATTGGTCAACATGACCCAAGTTGACCCATTTTGACCTAAATGGGTCAACAGAGCCAAACCTTATCAAATGAATTCCAAATCTCATGAAACTTGCCCAAACTTAGTTTCTCCACATACCCAATTTATCCAAATTGAGAAGTCAGCAAAATGACCTTCCTACCCCTAGGCCATAGAACAAATTTGGGCCTAATACATGGGTAATTTGGTCATACACTCTTCATATCCACTTTATGCCTTCCTAATAGCTCAAGGGGACCTAATGAAGAGTGGTGCACCCAACCCAATGGGTGTGGGTCAGCCTAAATGGATCCAAGGTAAAACATGACCCCATGGGTCATATTGGCTCATTTTAAATCCCTCATCTACTCAATTTCAAGCACATGGGAGGTTGACAATCCACTCAAGGCCTCAAACCAACCATGTAACAACTCAAAATGGATCAAACAACCTTCCCATTATGGTCAATTGGATAAAAATGGCAAAGAAGCTTGCGGCCGCCCGATCCTTCAAGGGGGAGATATACTCCCCCTAATTCAATTCAAAACCATGATTCCTCAATTCGATCAAGCCCTAGAGAGTGTTAGGAAAGATCAGAGAGCCTTTCTAAGCATTCTAAGAGGGATTTGAATTTGAGATTTCTCAATTTTCTCCATTGGAAAATAGGGGAGCTCACTTAAACTTTCCACTTTCTCCACACTAAAAATCACTTCAATTCCTCTTGTACACTTCTTCTAAGGATCAATCCGAGCACACTCAAGCTTCCATTGGAGTTCCCATAGCAATTTCTCTTGGATCAAAGCCACAAGGAACATCAAGTGGTGTTGGTCTATAGAGCAATCCACTCAACCCCAAGGCCTAAGAATTTCAACAGGGCTTCATCTCCACTAGACGAAGCTACCTCATCGATCTCGAGCACCCGTGATCACCTCCGGTGAGGTATGGAATTTTTTGATCATCTAGCATAGGAGGTGTTGGTATTTTATGAAAGGAATTTTTAATTAATACAAATTACACTATTGGATGTGTTCCTTATTGGCTTCAGATGGTGTGGGTTAAGTTTTGTTTTAATCTGAGCTCAATCGAGCTTGGATCTTCCCCTAGATCATGGACGTCTCTATTGAGCCTAGGGGAAGAACTAGGGTGATCTTAGCCATCCATTCACACATTTTGGATGGACGACCGAGATTATTCCCATGTTTAGAAATTCATTTATCCCTTTTAAAACTGCGGGGAGATCCCTGGCCGTCCAATCTTTGATCAGATGACAAAGATCAAAGCGTGTCCCACCGCCGCGCTGCCTTTATGATTTGATGTTTAAGTAAGTGACTCACGGTGTGATGGGTGTAAAGCACGCTGACTGCCACCGCCACGCGTCGCGCTATGAGCTAAGGGATTAGTTAGGATTCTTAATTAATTCTAATTAATCTCGTGATATTCTAAAAGTCATATCTCCTTCAATAAAATTTAGAAAAATATGAAATAAATTTTTATGGAAAGATAATTCAACCTAAAATATTCTAAAAATAATTTCAATGGGTTTTAAATTTTTAGGTTTTATTAAAAATTTCATTTTACTAATTACCTCTTAATCATGCCTCTGATTAAGCCCAAACTTCTTGGGTATGTTTTAGGGGATGACCTCTACCTCTCCTAATTTTCTAAGGATTTATTAATGGCTTAATTGGGGGAATTGTAAATATGTTTCCTAATTACTCCCTTAACCTAATTAAGGATAATTAAAGTGTGATTAGTAGTTTTAATCCATGACTTGAGTTGATTATGGTCAGATCTAGTAGATAGGAGGATTAGGGAAAAATTTTGGGGCATTTCCTCTAAGCTATTCCCTAAATCTCCCTTTTCTTTCCTTAGTCTTCTCTTAATTGAGGGTTAATTCATTAATTATCCCCTTAATTAATTTCAAAAAATTCTAAAAACTTCCAGTACTTAATTAATCTACTTTGGGTAGATACCTAAATTTTTAATAGCCTAAGTTCAATTAAGGAAATTAAAACCTAATTCATATGTATGAAAGGGTGTTTTGAAATTACTTAAGCAGAACCCCTTAGCTTAATTAACCTTTAATCATGAGTCAAATTGTATTAGGCCTTTTTCTTACTAGGTGCATTAAAAATTTAAATTTCTTGTGAGTTTTTATGTCATCTCATTGGCTCATAATTATTTGGTTAACTATGCTAAGGTGGTGTAGTTAATTAACTTGCTTAATTCATGCCTCAACCTAATTAATACATAAAAAAATGAATCTAATGAATTAAAAATTAAACAAAAATATCAAACATATGTGGGAATGGGTTAGGAATAACAAACTCAACTCACCTTTTAAAAATTCAATCAAACTCAAAACTAAACAAAAATCACATTGAATATACTTTGATTTATTTTAAACTTTCTTATTTCATAAGAATGTCTTTAGGATTTAATTAAAGTGAATGTGTTTACAAGCTTTCATTGTTTTGATTCTTTCCCAAACATGTTAAATTTGTATGTCATGTGGTTTCATGCATTCATATTTTTCAAAATTCAAATTTAAAATGAAATTATTCACTTTATGTCAAATTTGCATGTGTTGGCTAAAGTAGAAATATGAGTGGCTATTATCACTACTATATTCAAATTATTTTTAAAACATAAAAATCAATTATCAAATCTGAAAGTGTGTTACTTATATTCTTTTAATTATGAGCTTGCTTGTGAAGAATAAATGGATGTGCTTAGCATATGTTTCTCTTCTCTTTTATGTTAGTATAGTTTTGAATAGGAGTTGGTAAGATGTATGGTTCATTTAAATGAACTTAACACTTAACATAATTCTATATCCTATTCATTCCTATGTTATCACTTAAGAAGGGTTACCTATGCTTGTACACATAGATGACATAAACAAAATGAATCAATCAATACAACTTTTTCATTCTTCTCTTCCATTTCATTTATTTTATACACATGTTTGTATTTAAGGAAATTGGTATATTAGTCTAGACAACCCCGAGGTTGCGAGGGTTTAAGTAGCCCTAAGTAGGTCTTGTACCTTACACTTCTGGTTAACAATGGCACTGTACTCACTTATGCCTTTCTTACTTTCATGTGTGTATGTGAAAAATTGGATAAAGAAACCCTTTTCTACTTAAGAAAACTCATGCATATTCAACTTCCAAATTTACTTAAATGGATTACTTAGCATACATCATAAAGTATGTTAAATATTCTCATTTGTATGCATAGATATGCTTAGAGTCCATTCATATGCATGTTATACATGTTGGGAAAGAAATGAAGTGATGTGTGTTATGTGGATTTAATTCATTTTATTTAATCTTAAAATACTTTTCTTTTTGAATAGGTTTGTTTAGAGTTTATCTAAATGTGGGTTTAATTAAAAGATATAATAAAAAAATTCACTAAACAAAACTAAAATGTGAACCTACTTTAGAAATTATTTAGGTTAGGGAAGAAAAGAGAAGTTATCTTCTCTCCCTCTCTTTATAACTTAGTAATTAATTGTAGGATTCACTTGAACCTAATCAAAATAGGAAATAAAATTAATCTTAAAATAATTAAATAACTTAAATGAAACCTTCCTCTAAATTGAACATATTTTTACACTTAGAAAATTTGAACTTAATTTCATAGCTAAGCATACCACACAAACCTTCAAAGCACACATATTAGCCTAAGTCACCACTTCTAGCTTTAGGTTAGGGCTGTGCATGGTTTGATGTTTTGTTTTATTTTGTGATATATGTTTTATACTAGATGTTAGGGTGCATGCTCATAGAATGAATGGTAGGATGGTCTTAGTCTAATCATTATTTTCTGTAGGGGATTATGCTTAAGGGGCTCTATCATAAATAAAAATATAAATGCTTTTGCTTGCAAAATTTTATACCCCTAAGAATAATCCAATAAGCTAGGTGGACTTAGTCACCTATGTGTGGGATGATAAGTTCAATATTCATGTTTAGGATTTGTGTGGTTTATTTTAGCTAACCTTTATTTTGTAGGTGTTAGATTTCCATTCTTTTTCTTTTCATGTAAATTTGTGCAATTAGGATTTTGGAGTGATTGTTATGGGGATTAGAATGAGCATTGGTCATAAGATCTTATCTTATGCACTATGTGAAGCCTTGGAGCATCTACCTTCCAACCATCCAAAAGAAGGAACCAAAGAAGAAAGAAGAAAAGAAGAATAAAGAAGAAAAGAAGAAAGAAGACATGATCTTTGATGACCCCCATAACAATGAATTCCTTTCTTAATTGTAATTCAATTCATTTATAATCTAGGTTGTATAAGGATAGAGCTCGGTTACCCACATTTGATATTTTCGGGTTTGTGCGGTGGTGCCTGACCATAGTAGCCTTTTATTCTTTTTGTGATTAGCTTTATAAATTGATTAATGATTTGTTTAGCTTTTGCATTAAGTAGCATCTTTTCTTAGTTTCTTCCTTTCTTTATATATGATGTGGATGTGGATTAGGCTCTTTAGAGAAAAATAAATCTTTAACCTGACTTAATAACTAAAATTAAAAAAATAAAGAACTCATAACCTCACCTAAAGCTTAGGTGTAAAATCAAGATAAAAGAATTAGCAATCCCTTAGTTGGATGAGTATTTCTTTTGCAATATCATGCATAAATGCATCTTATTTCACTCTTGATTGGAGGGCTTCCACCTTTGCCAGAGAAACTTGGCTTGATCTTTGAGAGCCATGGTGGAAACTCACCTCCTGCTCGCTGATTTTGGCTAATAACTTTATTTATCATGCATTAGGCATATGAATCCTATTATCCCAAGTCAAAATAATTATCCAAAAATGAAAATAAAATGAAATTTGAATTGCATTAGATTTAAGTCATTTGAAGCATGCCCTTTACATGATCTAGTCTTTTTACGGAGTGTGTTTAAGGACTTAGTGTCTTTCTAAATAAATAATAGCCTAGCTATCTTGCATAAGCATAAAAACTTGTCTACATGTATTTAAAATCATAGGAGTTAGTTGGTGGCCACCCCCAAGCAGTTGTAAGTCCAAGCTATCGGGTGATTTGTCTTCTCTTGTGGAGGCAAACTAATTACCCATTTTCTACCTTAGATTTAGGTTGCACTTTCGGTCCTCGCCAAAGCTCCCTAGATTTAGGTTTTGAGGTTGCTTCCCCCTTGTGTGGGCCATAAGTTTAAGTCCTCATCTCCTAGGTATTTCTTTAATATTGTGCTAAGGAATCATAAATCTTAAATTTCTAATGAAAAATGCAACTCAAACAAACTAAATCAATTTCAAAAAATGTAAAGCCCAACTATAGGATAGTTTGAGATGCTTGCTAGGTTTCCTAGTATCGTGGGCATCTCCAACCTATCTTCTATTTTGACTTCGATAATAACTCCCTCTCTTTGGTAAATCCCATTTGATCTTCAAAAATTAACCAATCGATTGATAGTCCTTTCCTATTAAAATCTTTGAAGACAATGATCATTTACCTTAATCGAGAGTTTTCCTAAGGATTCCCCGTTCCTTAGGATGTAATTAACTATGGGGGCTTGCCCCTGTAGGGAACTTAACGAACCTAATTTAAAATAATCCCTGCTTTACTTTTCCATGTAAAGTAGGGGAAAAATATCTGGTATATATGTAGACCCATCATCCTTAGGAGTCCTTATTGAGGTGATTAGGTCCATTAAAGGGTAGTGACTTCTGTCTCTCGAGATAGTACACTATTCCTTGATGATGTACTTGATCACCTGAATAAGTACATCTGCGGATCTACATGGCATCCTAAAAAGATGAATTTCTATATGCTTGCCACCTTCATTTCTAACCAACAGATTTGAAGGCAACTCCCCCATATTAAAAAATTTTCTCCATAGTGTACCAATACAGTGCTTGATAAGGTGAGTTTCCCATTTTGATAGCTCTTTTCTACCCAATCCTTGAAGATAAACAATCTTCAATTGGGTGGCTTATAATCCTATGGAATGGATAATAGTTTGGATCATCAACTTTGTCTACTTGGTCTGGTCGTTGTGACTCTAACAATTATAATCCCAATTTTAGAGCTCGTATAAATATATTAGCAGTACATTCTCTTTTAAATAAGTACTAGTTATACATCTCTCTTGGAGGGTTGACCCTTTTTTCTTATCTTCTACTAGCTTTGTCGTTGGTCATAAGATTGTTGTACCTCCCTTTTCCTTTTTTTCAATCATGAATGTGAATGTTGTATTCACATCATTGTGTTTGTGTCATACGATTTTGGTTGCTTTTTTTTTTGAAGGGACTATTATTGTAGCTGGCATTGAGGCCTTTCTACTTTGACAACCTTTCAAACTTGGCTAGACGATCCAATAATTCATGGAACACGTTAATCTTAACTATGGCTAGATATGGAGCCATTTGATCAACGATATTCCCCTGAGGGGTTCTACTGTAATTTTTTTATGAGTTGTTGGTCGCATTTCATCCTTAGATTTCTTTATCTAGTGATGTTTTTTGTAACACTCTCATTTTTTCTTCTCTTTTATAAAGCAAGATTTGTTATTGTTAGTTTTTTAGTTACTCCTGTAAATCTTTTAATGAAGAGTGTTTCCAACTCAGTAAAAATTTTTACTAAGTCATTGGTTAACTCAACATACCATTCAAAAGTTGTGTTGGTAAGGCTGCTAATGAATCATCATAGCAGCAAGGCATTGTTTCCTCGCATATTTTCATACGTGACTTTGATTTGGCTACATGATGCTATGGATTTTTTATGCCTAAACATGTATTAAATTTTAGCCCAACATACCCTTCAGGGTATATTTGGTTGTATTCAACTAGATATGGTTAGCCTTTTCCAACTAGCTATTCAACAGCTTATGATGTGATAATTACTTTGACTTTTGGCTAATGAGATCTTCTACGCAAGACTTGGTGAAAACATCAGCTTTTTATGGATATTTATTATAGCATCTCCTAGGGCTTCTTTCCTTTGTGTTGGAACTATTAGCAAGTTAGGCATAGCATTTTGTATGACCTCAATTTCAGCTAGTGGGTTGACTATCTCTGGAGGATTTCTCAAAGATATTTACTATATTGCAGTCGTTATCAAATTAAGCTTACCAAACAACTTTTTCATCTGCCCACTCATTTCAATGAGACGGTTCTTGAGCTGGCTTATTTCTTGGTATCTTTATTGAAGCTGAGAACCCATTTATTGGTGTAACCTTGTTACAATGTTTGTTAGCTCTTTAGTTACTTTAATCTGCACTTGAGTTTCAATTCCATGTTATTGATTTTTTGGGGTATCTTGATGTCCCACTTTATTTATTGTTCGACTACCACATTTTTATTTCATAAATGTGTGTCGACCATGCAGACTACTTCAATTCCATGTGATCAATATCATTATTATTTTGGAGATCCAGGATTGATTTCTCTTCATTAGTTAGGAAATCTTCATATTCCCAGAAGAGTCGATATCTTCATCATCATCTATTGGATGGCTTTTTTCATATAAGTGTTTACAGTTGATCATAAGAGATTGTGTTCATTTGTCATCTGGTGGGGCTGGCTTATGCTGAGTTGCCTCATTGTCAATGATTTGGGATTCTTTCGGTACCCAAATTGATCAGGACCTTCCAGTGATGGATATCTCAGAATGCGTTTGTGGTGTTTTATTTTTGTTGTGTGAAGTGTTATGTGCGTTTATGTGAAGGGACACCACATAGATGTGCAGATGTACTCATTAGGGTGATCGGATACAACATTAAGGAATAGTATACTATCTCGAGAGATAAAAGTCACTATCCTATAATAGACCTAATCACCTAATGAGGACTCTTAAAGCATGATGGTTCTTCAAATGTACCAGAGATCTTTCCCCTACTTTACATGAAATAGTAAAGTAGAGTTTATTTAAACTGGGTTTGTTAAGTTCCCTATGGAGGCAAGCCCTCATAGTTAATTATATCCTAAGGAATGAGGTTCTATAGAAATACTCTCGATTAAGGTAAATGATCGTTATCTCTAAAGATTTCAAAGATAGGACTATCAATCGATTGGTTATTTTTAGGAAATCAAGTGGGATTGCTCAAAAAGAGAGGGTTATTATCAAAACCAAAGGGAGGTGAGTAGGGGATGCTTATGATACTATGAAACCTAGTAAGCATCCCAAACTATCCTATGGTTGGGCTTTATATTGTTGAAATTGAAGACAGTTATATGTTTGAGTTAAAATTTTATTAGAAATCTAGAGCTTACAAATCCACAATACAAGATTGTAGAAATATCTAAGAGGCAAAAATTTATGCTTGTAGCCCCAAAGAGAAATAGTAACCTCAGATCCTAAATCTACGGAGCTTTGGCGAGGGCTAAAATATGACCTAAATCTAAGGCAAAAATGGGTGTATGGTTTACCTCCACAAAAGAGAATAAATCACCCGACTGTTGGGCTTACAACCGCCTAGGGTGGCCACGAACTAACTCCTCCTATGGTTATAAATATATGTAGGCAAGTCTTATTCTTTGCAAGATGGTTAGGATGTTATTTACTTAGAAGGAAAACTAAGTCCTTAAAGTCACTCCCTAAGAGACTAAATCATGAAGGGCATGAATAATGACCTAAATCTAATGCAAATTTTGTAAAGTTTTTTTTTTTTTGGACATTTTCATTTGACAAAGGCTATGTGATTTTATATGCCTAATGCATGAGAAAATTAGTTATGGGCCAAAATCAGCAAGAAAGAGGTGTATTTCCATCATGGCTCTCAAAGGTCAAGCCATTTTCTCTAGCAAAGGTGGAAGCCCTCCATTGGCAAGAGTGAGATAATATGATTTATGCACGATATGAGACATAAAACATCTAGTTAAGGGGTTTCTAAATCTTTTAATGTCTTGATTTAATTTTTAGGATTTAGGTGAGGTTATGAATTGTTTAGTTTAATTTTGAATTGATTAATTGGTTAGAAATTTTTTTTTTCTAAGAGCCTAATCGCATCTAGGCCACACAACAATCACCAATCATAAAGAAACTATGAAAAGGCATGCCATTTCTAATGCACAAGCTAAATAAATATCAAATAATTTTATAAAGCTATCACAAAAGAATAAGAGGCCGGTGCGGTCGGGTACCACCGTACAACCCGAAAAGAAATATGGGTTGCCGAGCTCTACCCTTATACATCCCGGTTCAATGAAAGGAAAAATTACAATCATGAAGTGATAAGTGTTATGGGGGTCTTCATTCTTCATCCTCCATTCTTCACTCCTTATCCTTCATTCCTTCATCTTAGTTTGCTCAACTTCTTTCTTTCTTTTAGTTTGACTTGGGATGTAGTTTGTTTCAAGGCTTCACATGGTATATAAGATATGGTCTTATAACCAATGTTCACCTTAATCCCCATAACACTTATCCTAATCCTAATGCAAAAATGATATTAAAAGGAAGAAAAATAAATCTAGTTACACATGCAAAACAAATGTTAGCTAAACACACCATACAACCCAAGCATTTATAGGAATAAATTGGACTTAGTACCCCACACATGGGTAACCAAGCCCACATATCCTAATTTGGGTTATGCTTAGGGGTATAAGAAACCTGCATAACAAAAAGTATTTGTATTTTTATTACAACACCCCTTAAGCACAACCCCCTACAGAAAGCATGATCAGGCTAATATCGGCCTAACATCTAGACTACGCACATACACCTTAACATCCAGTCTAAAATATTACACCACAAAACAAAATCATGCATCAAACCATGCATTTCCCTAACATAGAGCTAGAAATGGTAACTTAGTCTAATATGTGTGCCATTTAAGGTTTGTGTGGCATGTCTTAGAAAGGTTTTAAGGTTGAAATTTTCTAAGTATGAAAGATTCAATTTAGAAGGTGGTTTCATTTTAAGTGATTTAGTTGATTTGTCAATTTTAGTTGATGATTTGATTTGGTTGAATTAACTTACACTTAATGACTAAATGTTTTGAAGAGAAGAAAAGAGAAGAGAACTTCTCTTTTATCCCTACCTTAAAGCATTTCTAAGGTAGATTCATTAATGAATTTCTTTTAGTGAATGATTTATTATGTATTTTAATTGATCCTAAGTTTGGGTTCTCTTTAAATAGTCTTATTTAATGATAAAGGTATCTTAGGATTAGTTAGGGTGGATTACTATCACATAACATAAACACATTCATTTCTTTCCATCATGTATACCATGCATATGAATAATACTAAGCATGCCTATACATGCAATGCAAATCTTAGAACACTTTGATGATGAATGTAAAGAGATGTAATTTGAAAATTTAGACATTCCATTTATTAATTGAATCATTAATGCATGTATTTATTAAGTAGAAAAGAGGGATTTTTTCATCCGTTAGCAAAATGCACATCCACATATATAAAAGTCATAAGTGAGTACAACACCATTATTTTCTATACTAGGGGCGTAAGGTACAAGACCTACTTAGGGCTACTAAAGCCTCGTAGCCTCGGGATGTCCAGACCGATATACCACTTTTCTTAAATACATGTAGATGTACAAAACTACAAGGATGAGAAAACCCATGCAAAAATTTATGTTTCATTTATTTGGTTGTATGATTTACATGTGTAATATGAAGATCCTTTCTAAGTCTTAATATAGAGATGCATAAGAATAGATTTAGGCAAGTGTTATGTTCTTTTCAAATGAACTATACACATGCAAATCCTATGTGAATCCATGTTAAGAGAAGGAAAGAAAATTTCATAATACACATCTTATGCTATTATCACATGCAAGCTTATAAATATTTATAGCTAGCATCACTTCATTTATAATATTTGGTCTATAAGTTTTGAAAATAATTTTTAATTCAATAGTGATAATAGCCACTCATATTCTTAATTTTAGCCAACACATGCAATTTGACATAAAAGAAAACATTTTATTTTATTAATTTTTAAAAGAGATGAATGTAGGATTTCATATGGCAAGCAATATTTAGCATGATTGGAAAGAAATAAAGGGATGTAAGCACATGAATTCATTCACCCTAATTAATTCCTAAGGACAATCATATAAAATAAGATCATGAATCAAAATTCCTTAAGGAGATTTTATTTTTGAATTTGATTTTACTTAAAAAATATGAGAAGGGTTTGCTAATCCTAATCCATTTCACCATGTGTGAATTGGTTTAGTTTAATTTAGAATAATTTGGTTGGTTTTATATTTTGATTAGGTTAAGGTATGAATTAAATCCATTAATTATCCCTTTCCTATGCCACTTTAACATAATTATCTAAGTAATTATGAGCTAACATATGATATGCAATCACATGAAAATTAAATCAGCAATGCACCTAAGAAGTAAAGGGGCATGATGTAATTGGTTCATAATTATTGGTTAATTAAACTAAATAGTTTGATTAAGTACTTTTATAACCATCCTATACATGTAGTTTGATTATAATTTCCTTTAGAATTCTTTTAGGTTATTGAACACCTAAGAGTCTACCCAAGAATTGAATAATTTGACTTCTGGAATGATTTGGTTTTATGTTTGATTAATTAAACATTTAATGAAGTGATTAAGCCATTAATTAGTTGTAAATTGATTAAATGTTATCCAAATGAAATAAACTTAGGGGAAAAGATTGGAAAAGATGTTCTAATCTCATTCCTTATGTCCATTCACTATTTCATAATGATCAGCAAGTTTAATTAATTAATTCTTCACTATTTATCATGTTAATTAATCATTTAATTAGTTAAGAGAGTGATTAAGAATGAAATAAGCAATTCTCCTAATTAATCAAGCAATAAATTCCAAAAAAATCATGGGAGGCAGAGGTCATCCCACTAATTAACCTCAGGAAGTTTGGAGTTAATTGCTAAAGTAATTAAGAAGTAATTTTCTTACTTATATTTCTAATAAAACCCAAATTGAGTGAAAATTACTATTCAAATTTGATTAATTTTAATTTTATATTATTCTCCCTTGAATTATCTTTAAAATGAGTGTTTATTTGTATTTTTTTGAATTTTTTTTATAGTTAGTTATGAATTTTGGAAGTTTCACCATTAAAATTGGGTTAATTAAGCCTAATTAAACCCCTAATCTGGCCGGGCCACGTGGTGGCTAACACGATGTGCTGACGTGGATCGCTTTCCATGTGGTGTGATGTGATAGGTTATTTAACTTGTCCCATCCGTCGGCTGAGTCAGCTGGTGGTGGATGCTCTTTCTCTGCAGGCAGTACGATCTAAGATCGAATGACCAAGATTAATCCTATAGTTTAAGAAGGAATCAAAGGGGATCTAGCATGATCTGATCACAACCGTCAGTTCCAATCATGTGGAATGGACGACGTATGATCCTTCCCTTTCGTGAGTGATGAGAGACGAACACCATCCACCTTTCCTCATTTAATTCGAGCTCACCCGAGCTCGGATTGGGATCAAAATGATCCCACACCTTCAGAAGGAGGGGGGATGCACATCCAATGGTCAAGATTGCATGAGATTATAATTTCTTTCAAAAAGGACCAAGCAAAGTTTCCTATAGCTATAGTTTCAAGCAATTACCTCGCCGAAGGCTATCACTGGAACTTCCAACAAGGGAGGTAGCTTCGTCTAGTAGAGATGAAGCCCTGTCAAAGAAATCAAGTCTTGATTTGAAGTAGTTTGCTTGGTTGACCAAGCTCCCTTTTAATGACGATCAGCCTTGATCGAAGTGGTGCTTCCCATGGCTTGGAGACTTGGGAAATGATTAGATTGAGCTCGATGAGGTCCAAGGATGGTGTGTGCAAGGTTAATTTGAATTTGGTTGAGAATTGAATGAGTTGGATTTGGAGTTCACCTCCCCTATTTTTGGCTTTGAGTAAAACCAAAAATGAGAAATGGGGGAGCATGGGAATGGCTTGGAAAAAGCTTAGGGAGGCTTCGATTCAACCTCTTAAGCTTTGAGGAATGAATTCATTCTTTTTTGAGTGAGAATGAGAGGGAGTATATCTCCCCCTCCTTGGATCGGACGGTGGAAGGCTGAATTGTCATTTTGGCTCAATGGGTTGGATTGGAGGCACGGTTTAAGCTGTAAAACATCCCACATGGGTCATTTTAGGTAGTGGAGTGAGGGAGAGTGGATGCCCATGTGAGTGGTGAGTGTATTTGGTGATCCAAGTGCTCAAATATGATTGAGGAGGTCGATTTGTCCTTGCATTTCATCATCGATAACCCAAGTTCATTGGGTCATGTTCACCACCCTCCTTGGTGTCCATGTGGACCAATAGGAGGATGCCAAGTGGCTTTGAGAAAGAAATGGCCAAATTCCAAGTGAATTCGGTCATAAGATATCCTTTGATCAAAGAGCAAAGTAGTCATTTGACTATGGTTTGATTTGGGCAGATTTGAAATGATTAAAAAATGGGTTGGGCCAAATTTCAAGTGATTTGGAGTTCATTTGATTTGAATTGGTTCAAATGACCCATTTAGGTGAAGTTGGGTCAAATTGGGTTAAGTTGACCAATTGGTCGAATTGGGTCAAACCATGAGTTATGTCAAGTACAAATGATCATTTGGAGCCTATGGGTATCATTGGTTTGGTTCAATTTGGTTTATATTTGGTTTTGGTTCATTTAGGTTCATTTAGGTCAAATGGGTCAAGTTGACAATTTGATTTTTGGGTTAGGTCATGGGTTGGTTTAGGTTTGGTTGATCATTTGAAATGTATTGCAAGCTTTGGATTAAATCAATTTTGATTTGGTTTGATTTCAAGTTGATTTGACCTTTTAGGTCAAGTTGGGTTCATGGTCAATTGGGCTAGGTTGGGTCTAATTGGTCAATTGAAGCTTTGGTTAAGTTTAACAATCAATTTGGAATGAATTTGACCCATTGGTTGCAATCAATTTGGCTTAGATAAAGAATTGACCCATTTTGCTTTTTAGGTCAATTTGGGTCAACTTAGGTTAAATGGCCAATTGGGTTTGGTTTGGCTCAATTGATGGTTTGGTCATGTTTAATCATTGATTATGAATTAGTTTAGATCAATTATTTTAATTAATTTAGCTCATAGTGAATTTTGGCTAGTTTGGGTTTCATTTGGGTTAAATGTTGACTTGGTCAAAGGATAAGTTTGACTTGGTTTGACCCAATTTGAGTGATTGATCATTATAGGATGATTGTTGCACATAATATGAGGCTTGGATAGGCTTAGTTCAATCCAATTTGGGTTGAATTAGAACTTAGCTCAAAAAGGTCCTCTAGGTTACTTTGGGTCAAGTGACCCTAAATAGGTCAATTGGCTTGATCGAGGCTTGATTTGAGTTTGGTTGAACTCACATATGGGCTTATGATGGAAATATAAATCCAATTGCAAGTGGTTTGGAGTCAAATGGGTTTTGGTTCATTTGACAATTTCAACTCAAAAGGATGATCATGGGTTTGACTTGGGTTAGTTTGATTTTGGCTTGGTGATTGTAGTTTATGTTTATATTTGGGTATGTGATTGAAGAAGTGATTGTTTGAAGAGAAAATCCAAAGATTTGGATTGATTTGAGAATGATTTGGCTAAAACCAAGAAATTAGCTCAAAGGATATAAATTGGGTTTAGATTTGAGTTTAGAATTTATATTGATTTTATTTTGGCTATTTAGATTTATATTTCATTTATATTTGTGAATATAAATGAGAATATAAATGATCCATGAGAGAATCATATGAATGTGGAGTGAATTGATTGTAAATTTAGCTAAGGTTGGTCAAAAGTTTGAAGAAGGGGTTTTGATTTGGTTTGATTTATATTCATTTGTTTTGGATTATTTGGATGCCGATTTTGTTTATAATATTGAATATAAATGATGGAATAAGTGATTTATAAAGAAATCACTTGGCTTTGGGTTGATTTGAAAGGTTTGGTTAAGTTTATGAATATTTTTCATAAGGCTTAGGAAAGTTTTGGATTTCGGATTGATTTTGGATTTGAATCATTTGGAATTGGAATTGAGTTTGGAATTGATTTGAGATTTGAGAAAATTTATTGAGTTGGGATTGATTTGAGCTTTGAGAAAATCAATTGAGTTGGAATTGATTTGAGATTTGAGAAAATTACTTGAGTTGGGATTGATTTGAGATTTGAAAAAATTAATTGAGTTGGGATTGGTTTGAGATTTGAGAAAATCAATTGAGTTGGAATTAATTTGAGATTTGATTTGGATTGGTTTGAAGGAGTGTGCATGGGCTGGATTTGGGCTATAGGGTAAGTGGTTGCCTTAAGTCCCTAATGCATAGCGTAATCCTATGATAAACCCTTCTAAGTCCTTAGGTTTAGGTTTGGTGTTCACCTAATCACTGGAAGTGTCTCAAGACTAAGGAACTCTTAGTGTCAAGAGGAGTCATATGTCTATGATGAGGAAGTTGAGAGTTCATTCCAAAAATGAGGTCAACAACATTCTAGATTTCACACACTGGTGTTCACCGAATTAATGATATCCTCTTTTTTTGTGGGGGTGGCCGAGACCTTCCAACATCTGGCCATTTAGTGTCTTTGTATCTAAGGGTTCATTATCGATGTTCACTGACTACAGTGCTCGTAGACTTTAAGTGTTGTTATAAATGGGCATAGTATTTTTGAATATTTTCATCCCTTTAGGGTAGGAATTTATTAGGTTAGCCACATGGCTCATGAACTTCTTGATTATTCTTTGAAGGTTTCTATTTTTAACAGCCTTTAAAACTTTGTATATTTTAGATGAGACGATCTCCTCTTTAATTGTTAATTCTATGATATGAGGTGTGTATGTCTATCCCATAATGATTTTTTTATATCTCCCCCTGAGCTATTTCTTTTGACCCATCAAAGAAAATCAAAGTTATTGTTGGTAGGTATATTTGCTTCCACTAGTGGGTCTAATTGTTGTTTGACATGAATAGGCAATCCGATAGCTTTGTGACCAACATTATATTTTTTGTGAGCCCTCTTAGAGATTTTGGTGCTCAAGGATAAAGCTTTGTGGCCATGCTTGCTTGGAGTAAAGATAGCATTTTGTGGGGTAGTATGCTCTTTTAATGTACTATTGAGTGGATTGACTATAATGAACTTCAACTTGGGTCTGACAATCATCTTATCCTCAGCAGGGGTAGATGGCATTGCCTTTGAAAGCCTATAAAAAAAGGAACCCCTTTTTGAGTTTACAGTTTTAGGGTTGGGCTCGTTAAAAATGATCATGTTTGGCCTCTTTCCATTATTGAATGCCTTTGGCATTTCAGTGCCCTTGACTATGGACTTAGTGGCAGGTCTAGCTGGTAGAAACTGGACAATCTCTGAAATTATTCCAAACTAGAGAGTAGCTCCAATGGAACCAGCATTGATTATGAGTTGAGGGAATCTTACCATGGATCCCTCACTGAGATTTTTAGTTATCATATTCTTGATGTTTACCATTTGATATACCTGATCGTATATCTTTAAGATTTTAAAAGATTATAAAACTTTATTTAAGTCTATGATGACACCATATATTTTAATTTTTTCAACCAAAGATGGAGAGAAAGTGATCGCCAGCGAAGTCACCATAAATTTGATCACTTAGAGAAAACACCTTTGAGGATACTCGCCGCCATCTTTGTTGAGATAGGTAGGAGTATGTTTTCTCATGTGATAGATTGATATATATTCAACCAAAATTTCCCTAATATTATGTTAGGGATTATTTAGATATGGGTTTCACTTCTTATTAACATTTACCCCTCTTACTATAGTAAGAGAGCACTCTCGATTAATGTTGAAAATAAACATATCTTTCTGATATGCATTGGTGTCTAGTGGTATGCGTAATATGGCATAGATAACTATTATTTAATTTATAGTATATATTAAGGGGGATGATGACATGCCCGATCAAGATCCGATGGTTCCATCTTTCGAAGCTGTTGTGGTCACTAGTCTACTTAGACAGGGGAACTAATTCCTGATCAAAGAATCTTTATCAGTAGACATGGGTTGCATCATCTAAGGTGTTCTTGTACAATGGGTAATATTTATCTAAAATGCTAAATTTAAGTCAAACTTATCTAATAGAAGGATTTTTGCCTATTAAATAGATTCCATGATTCATGATTTAAGGAGTAAAGCCATTAAGGAACATACGAGCTATTGCCATGACAAAAATATAGTGGAGCCATATTAAAGCCAAGCCACTTGGTTAGAGGTTTTTAGTCGTATTCACATTTTATGTGATGCTGTCTGGTGGCAAAACCATGTAGACAGAGGACATGGATCATGTCCTTATTGACATGAGATTTTTTGAGTATGAATATAGATATATTTAATTTGACATTAGCTATTTGTGAGCAAAGGTTTTCTTAGCTTATCATCCTTGACAAATAATGATGGATATATGATTATTTATTTTATGTTATTTTGAATGATAAACTTTACTCAATTTGAACATATCCCCTCTAGATGAATTTTACAACCAACTTGGCTATCATCGGGGAATGATTAGATTTTGTTGACCCGGACCCAATCATGAGATCTAACTAGGAAATTAACTAGCATTGCATCCTCAGACATTTAATTTAGGTTTTTATACATGTGTTGGGGCACATGCAGATAATTAAGATATATTTATATTAAGCGCCAGGACACTAAAAATTTGTTTATTAGGATAGCGCCTCATCACTGGGATCATAGTTCCTCGACACTTGATAGCATTGTGGCACTGTCAAATTAGCACTTTGGCATTAAGTGCTTAGTATTATAGCATTCTAGGGAAATTATGTGTGTCGTTTAAAAAGTAATGGATCATCACCTCGGGGCTACAAATACAGTGTTGCAACGCTTAATGTTGGATTTATTTAGCTTAGTTTATTGATGTTGACCAGCTGACTAGTGCCTCGGTGCTAACCATATGGCACCACGGTGCTAGTTAAAGGTCAGTTTAGAAGTTGACAGATAGATAGGTGCTTTAAATGAGAAAGGATAAACTTTTTTACCTGTGCTGCATCATAATGCTGAGGAGCTACATCAATTCTTGATGTGTTTTATGGTATGATTAATTATGAAATTAATGATAATGAATACTCTTTTTGACTTACATAATAGTTAACTTGACCAGCTAATCAACATAAAAGTGCTATATGTGAACATTGCAGTGTTGGTTCTTATTTTAGAACCCAAGAGCTTAGTGCCTCGACGCTATATTTGTAGCATCATGGGGCTGTGGGTATAATTTGGATTATGCTGTGAAGGTCTTAATATTATCAATTGAGTATGGAAACATAGCATCTTAGTGCTGGGATTCCAGTGCTATGGTGCTATGAGATGTCAGCAGAAGCATAACTTTTCAAGGACTTAGCACCTCAGTGCTATATTTATAGTGCATTGATGCTATGGGTATGATTTTAATTATAAAATAAATTCCTTTACATTATCACTTATGTTTTAATTCTGAGATCACAACACCTCAGCACTGGGATACCTGCACCATGGCATTGTGCGATGCTTGCTTAAACATAGTTTTCCCCAAGGACCCAGTGCTTTGGCATTAGACCTACAGCTTTGTTGTACTATTTCACTGATGTCAAAGCTTCAAAATTTTAGCGGTAAAATGCCTTAATAATTCTAGTTTTTATAATTTTCTTAATGCATTAGCATTCTTCTCCCTTGTTTTGGATCCAAGATCAAAAAAAAGAAAGAAAGGTTTCATTTCACACTAGAATTAAGTTCAATGGTGGAGGATATAACACCTTGGTGCCCAAAGGATGGTGTTGAGGCACCATAATAAAGATGAAGGACCCAAAAAATTAGCATGGTGGTGCTAGATGGCTGGGCCTCGGTGCTAATAGAATCGCACTAAGGTTGAGAGCATAGCACTGTGGTGCCAAATTTCTTGCTCGTTGGCACTATAAACAGAGCATTCAAGATTTTCATTCCCTAGAACTTAGTGCTGTAAAATAGAATCTTGTGTTGAACTAAATTCTTTAAAATTTTAATAATTTGTTTATAAAAATTTGGTGGCATCAGTGCTAGGATTTTACATATTTCAGTGCAAACACACTCTTCTCCCATGTTTTGGATCTAAGATTGACGGAGGGAGGTTATTCTGCTCATGTTGAAACCAAGTTCAATGGTGAAGGTCTTCAACATTCAAGATTCTAAAATTTTTTTAAGTCTTAGGGAGCATTCTTTTTTACTCTGAATCCAAGATCAATGGAGATGCACTCTTTTATTTCTCACCAAATCCAAGATCAACAGTGAAAATTAAATTAAACTTATGTTTTAGAGCATGGATTGCATAAAATAAATATTATTCTAGAAATCTTTTACCTAGAGTAGATGAGAGATTATTCTTGCAGTAGTGGAAAGCATGACTGTATAAAGCACAAATCATCAAGAGCAATAACACATCCATCAAATTAGAGATAGTGAGTGGAAGAACAAGAGAGCTCTTAGGGGGGCTGCTATCCCTTTTTTACAGTGAATTTCCCTCCAATGAAGCAGTTGTTTTGCTATTGTAACTGTCCCTCCCATTGATAATTATTACTGTTAGGCCAAGGACAATGGCTTTCTTCATTAAAAAAGAATTAAGAATCATGATAACGCCGTGGTGCTATATCATTTAATCGTGCAACCATCGAGAGAAGTTTGAGCTTCTAGATTTCTTAAGGTGACAACAACACTGCAGCACCCCAGGCCAAGATGTGTAATTTTTTTATCATTTATTATTCATTTCATCATTCTGGTTTGGATGCTAACAAGCACCTGCAAGCAAAGGCATTTATAATTTTTATTATTACAGTGGCGCAATCCCTATAAAAAACATAATTAGCCTAATATCAGCCTAGCATCTAGTTTGTGATAAACAATTATAATATTCAGTCTAAAATATTACATCATAAAATAAAGCATCAATCCATAATAAATCACTGACCTAACCTAACACTAGGATTAATGACTTAGCTTTCTAAATGTGTGCTCTATGATTTAGTGTGGTACAATTGGATTAAGTTTTAAACTTTGAATTTATCTATGGGTGTATGGTGAAATAAATATTCCTACCTTCATCTATCCCCTTTTGGAAAGAGGATACATGAAAATAGAAATGTAACACCTTATTGGGACACCACGAGATCCGTAGATATTCTTATTAGGGTGATCGGGTATAACATTGAGGAGAGGTGTACTATCTCAAAAGATAGAAGTCACCACCCTATAATGTACCTAATCACCTCAATAAGGACTCCTAAGGACTATGGGTCTTTGAAATGTACCAGAGATTCTTCCCCTACTTTACATGGAAAAGTAAAGTAGAGTTTATTTTAAATCGGGTTCATTAAGTTTCCTACAGGGGCAAACCCCCATAGTTAATTACATCCTAAGAAACGAGATTCCTTAGGAATACTATCGATTAAGGTAAATGATCATTGTCTTCAAATATTTTGAAAGGTACTATCAATCAATTGGTTTAAGTTTAGAAAATCAAGTGGGATCGATCAAGAGAAGGGAGTTCTTATCGAAGCCAAATGAAGACAAGTAGGGGATGTTAGGATACCAAGAAACCCAGTAAGCACCCCAAACTACCCTATGGTTGGGATTTATATTTTTGAAATTGCATTGATTTTGTTTGAATTGAATTTTTATTAGGATGCTAGGGCTTACAATTCCATAATACAAAGTTATGGAAATGCCTAAGAGGTGAGGATTTATGCTCGTGGCCCACAAAAAGAAGTAGCAACCTCTGAACCTAAATATAGGATGCTTTGGCGAGGGCCAAAAGCATGACCTAAATCTAGGAAAAAAATGGGTATTTAGTTTACCTCGACAATAGAGGATAAATCACCCAACTGTTGGACTTACAACCACCTAGGAGTGGCCGCCAACTAAATCCTCCTACAGTTTTAAAATATATAGGAAAGTCATATGTTTATGCAAGATAGCAAGGTTGTTATTTATTTAGAATGAAACTAAGTTTTTAAACACACTCCATAAAGAGACTAGATCATATAGGGCATGAATTCATGACTTAAATTTAATGCAAATTTTTTATATGTTTTATTTTTATTTTGGATAATCATTTGACTCGGGCTATAGGATTCATATGGCTAATGGATGACAAATTAGATTATGGGCCAAAATCAGTGAGATAAGGAGATGTGTTTCCACCATGGCTCTCACAGGTCAAGCCAAGTTCTCTGGCGAAGGTGGAAGGCCTCCAATCAAGAGTGAAACAATATGCTTTTATGCATGATGTTAGAAAAAAAATTACACATCCAGCTAAGGGGTTGCTAATTCTTTTATCTTGAATTTAACTTAAGATTTAAGTGAGTTTATGAGTTATTTTATTTTTAATTTTGAGTTGATTAATTTGGTAGAAGATTTATTTTTTCCTAAGAGCCTGATCATCATCCAGGCCATACATCAAAACAAGGAAGAAACTAGGAAAAAATACCATCTTAATGCGCTAGTTAGACAAACATCAATCAATTTATAAAACTAGCACAAAAGAATAAAAGAACATTATGGTCGGGCTCCACCACACAAACCTGAAAATAAATTGGGTAGCCGAGCTCTACGCTTATATAACTCGGATTATAAATGGATAAATTACAATTAAGCAAGGAAATTCATGTTATGGGGGTCTTCATTCTTCATTTCTTCATTCATCTTTTCTTCTTTCTTCTTCTTTTCTTCTTTCTTCTTTGGTTCCTTCTTTTGGATGTTTGGAATGTGGATGCTTCAAAGGCTTCACATGGTACATAAGATGAGATCTTATGATTAATGCTCATCCTAATCTCCCATAACAATCATTCCAAAATTTTAATTACAAAATTACATGGAAAGGGAAAAGTAAATCTAACTAACACCTGTATAACAGAGATTAGCAAAACAAACCATACAAATCCCAAGCATGTATATGCATAAATTGGACTTAGCACCCCACATATGAATAACCAAGTCCACCTGCCCTATTAGATTATGCTTAAGGGTAAAAGCACCTGCACAACGAAAGCATTTATATTTTTATTACAGCACCCCTTAGCACAATCTCCTATAGAAGATAAGGGTTAGACTAAGATCACCCTACCATTCATTCTATGCACATTCACCCTAACATCCATACTAGAAATAATACATCACAAAACAAAAGCAAACATCAAGCCATGCACCACTCTAACCTAAAGCTAGAAATGGTGACTTAGCCTAATGTGTGTGCTATGTAAGGTTTGTGTGGTATGTTTAGCTAGGCTTTATGGTGTAGATTCCCTAAGTATGAAAATGTTCAACTTAGAGGGTTTATTTCATGTAAATGATTTAGTTATTTTGATTGATTTTATTTTGTATTTTTGTTTTTGTTTAGGTGAATCCTACAATTAATTACTAAGTTGTAAAGAGTGGGAAAAGAGAAGAGAACTTCTCTTTCCTTCCCTACCCTAAGTAATTTCTAAAATATATTCATGTTTGATTTTATTTAGTGAATATTTTGTTATGTGTTTTAATTAATCCTAAGTTTTGATTTTTCCCTGAACAAACTTATTCAAAAAGAAAAGTATTTTAAGATTAAGTAAATTGAATTAATATCACAAAACACACATCATTTCATTTCTTTCCCAATATGTATAACATGCATATGGATGAATCCTAAGGATATCTATACATAATGCTAATAAATGTTACTTAAGAAAATTAGAATTCTTTATGATGCAAGATTTTCATTAAGTAGAAAAGAGGGGTTTTCTTTATCCATTTTTCATATGCACATTTATATGTATGAAAGGCATAAGTGAGTACGGCGCCATTGTTAGCACCATGGGTATAAATTACAAGACCTACTTAGGGCTACTTAAAGCCTCACAACCCTGGGGTTGTCTAGACTAATAGACCACTTTCCTTAAATACATATGCATGTACAAAAGAAATGAATGGCAAAAGAAAGGTGCAAAAGTTTGTGTTTGTTTGTTTGATTTATTTATGCAATTTATATGTGTAAGTGTGGATGTCCTTCTTAAATAATAACATAGGAATGGATTTAATCAAGTTTTGTGTTCTTTTCAAATGAACTATACACTTTTCCAAATCCTATTCAAAACTATGCTAAAAGAAAAGAGAAGGAAAACCACACTATGCAAATCTTCATATTTTTATTCACATGCGAGCTTATAAATAATTATAAGTAGCATACCTTTTAGTTTTGATAATTAATTCATAAATTTTGAATATAATTTTAGATTTAATAGTGATAATAGTCATTCATATTTTTTACTTTAGCCAAAATGTGCAATTTGACATAAAGAAAATATTTCATTTTTAATTTGATTTTTAAAAGTATGAATGCATGATTTTAATATGCCATACACATTTAGCTTGCTATGAAAGAAATAAAGTGATGAAATCAATGTAATTTCATTCACCCTAATTATTTTCTAAAGATAATCCCATGAATAAGATTATTTAAAGTAAATCAATTTTTAATTTAAAGAGAGTTTGAATTTTGTTTGAGTTTGATTTCAATTTGAGAAATGTTAGATGAGTTTGCTGGTTCTAACCCATTCCCCCATGTGTGAGTTATTTAAGTTTAATTTTTAGGTGATTAGATAAATTTTATGCTTTGGTTAGGTTAAGGTGTGAATTAAGTGTATTAATTTTACCCCTTACCTATACCACCTTAGCACATTTAACCAAATAATTATGAGCCAATGATATGACATAAAACCATGGAAGGAATTTAAATAAGCAATACACCTAGGAAGAAAAGGGCTAATTCATTTGGCTCACAATTAATGATTAATTAAGCTAAAGGGTTTAAGTTAAGTACTTTCATAACCCTTCTCACACATGTGGGTTAGGTTTTGATTTCGTTAAGACACTTAGGTTATTAAACACCTAAGCATCTACCCAAAAATGGATTGATTAAGTTCTAGAATGTTTTAAGAATTTTATCAAATTAATTAAGCAAGTGATTAGGGGATTAGCCCTTAATTAATTTTGGATTAAGGAAGGAAAGGGGTTTAGGGAACTACATAGAAAAAATTCCCCAAATTCATTCTATAAACCTCTTCTCTACTTAAGCAAAGCTTAATTAACTTTATAAAAGGATAAAACCACTGTTCATATGCTTAATTACCCTAAATTACATTAAGAGAGTGATTAAGGATTTATTGATTGATTCCTCTAATTAATTCATCAATAAATCCCAAGAAAATTGGGGGAGGCAGAAGTCACCCCCCTAAATGCACATGAAAAGTTTGAGATTAATCAGTGGGATAATTAGGGAGTAATTAGGGTTATTAGGTCTTCATTAAAGCCCTAGTTAAGGAAAATATACTATTCAAAATCTAGTGAAATTACTTTTAGAATATTTTTCTATGAATTATCTTTCTAATGCTTTTTACCTTATATTTTAAAGATTTTTCTAGAATTAGTTATGCAATTATGAAGATTCCATGATTAAGGATAACTAAAGAAATCCCTAATTAAAATAGCTAATCCCATCGACATCATGTGGAGGCTGACGCAGCATGCGCTTTCCATGTGGTGCAATGGGAGAGGCTATTTAAGTTATCACATCATAGCACCACATCAGCGGCGGTGCTACATGCTTTCTCTCCATCTGTCTGATCAAGGATTGGACGGCTGAGATTAAGCCTGTGGTATTGAAGGATTAAATCAAATATCCTATGCATTTTAATCCTAGTCGTCCATCCAAAATGCACGGATGGATGACCCATGATCTATCCCTGATCTTCCCTGTAGGAGATAACAACCTTCTATCTACTAGGGGAAGATCCGAGCTCAAATGAGCTCAAATTGAAACAAAATTCAATCCACACCATCTAGAAGTAAAGGGGAAACATCCAATGACTAAATTTGCTTGGGGCAAAACTTCCCTTCATAAAGGACCAAAAAAAATGAAACTTTGCTCTATTTAGTGGCATATCTCATCGAAGACTATCACCGGTGCCCAAATCCCTTGAAGTAGCTTCGTCTAGTGGAGAAGAAGCCTTGTTGAAGGTTTGAGGTGTTGAGATTGAATGGATCTTCCTATGGACCAACTTCACCTTCAAATGCTCATGGCCTTGATCAAAGTCACCCCTCCCTTGCCTTTGGAACTTGGGAAAAGGTTTAGGTAAGTTTGATTGAGTCCTCTAATGAAGCTTGTAAGAGGAATTGGCTTGGTATTGAGTGTGGAGTCAAATTGAATTTGGCTTGAGCTCCCCTTTTTTTGGTTTGAGGAAATCCAAAAATAGAGATGTTGAATTGGCTTGAGAGAGCTTGGGGAGGCTTGGAAATGGTTCCTTCGGCTTCCCTTAACTCAATCGAATAGGAGAGATGTCAATTCAATTGAAATTAGGGGGAGTATATCTCCCCATTGAAGGATCAGATGGCTATGAAGAGTTTTGTCATTTTCATCCAATTGATCTCCTTGAGTGAGTTATTTTTGCTGTTAAAGCTTGCACATGGTTCTTTTGGCCAAAGGGAGGTAGTGGGGAAGTTGTCATGTGCTTAATTGAGTGGAGGAAGGATTTTCAAGTGCTCAATTTGAAGGAAGTGGTCAATTTTAGCCTTAGGTTGGGTTGGGCTGACCCAAACCCATTGGGTCATGTGCACCATATCCATTAGTAACCATTTGGACCACTAAGAGGATGCCAAGTGTCCATGAAAATAAATTGACCAAATTCCAAGTGATTTTGATTTTAGGTTACCCTATGGCCTAGGGGTAAAATTATCATTTGACCTTGATTTCAATATAGATATGTTTGGTATGATTGAAAAATGGATTGGGCCAAGTTTCATTGAATTTGTAGTTGGTTTGATATGATTTGGTTCATGTTGACCCATTTAGGTCAAAATGGGCCAACTTGGGTCAAGTTGACCAATTTTTAAGATTAGGTCAAACCAAGGGTTAGGTCAAGTTCATATGACCATTTGAAATATTTTGGCATCATTGGTTTGATTCAATTTCATTAATATTTGAATTTGGTTCATTTGATTTCATTTAGATCAAATGGGTCAAGTTGACCAATTTGACCTATTTGGGTTAGGTCATGGGTTAGTTTATGTTTGGTTGGTCATCTAAAATGGATTAGTATCTTTGTTTCCAATTAATTTTGGGTTTAATTTGATTTTGGCTCAATATCACCTTTTAGGTTAAGTTGGGTTCAAGGTCAATTGAGCTAGGTTGGGTCTAGTTGGCCAATTGAGGCTTTGGTCAAGCTCAACAATCATTTTAAAATGAACTTGACCCATTGGTTTCAATCAATTTGGCTTAGATCAAGTTTTGACATATTTTGACTTTTTAGGTCAAGTAGGGTCAACTTGGTTGAAGTGACCAATTGGGTTAGGTTAGGCTTAAATGTTGACTTGGTTAAGTTCAAACATTGATCATGAATGAGTTTTGATCAATGATTTCAATCAATTTGGTCTATGGTTGATTTTGACTAATTTAGGTTTTATTTTGTCTAAGTGTTGACTTGGTTTGACCTAATTTGAGTAATTGATCATCTTATGTTGATTGTTGCTCACAATGTGAGACTTAGTTGGTCTTAGTTCAATCCAATTTGGGTAGGATTAGAATTTGGCTCAAAAAGGGTACATTAGGTCACTTTGGGTCAAGTGAGCCTAAATGAGTCAAACAGATTAGTCAAAGCTTGATTTGAGTTTGATTGAACTCACATATGGACTTATGATTGAAATATAAATCCATTTGCAAGTGGTTTGAAGTCAAATTGGTTTTGATTCATTTGGCAATTTCAAGTTTAAAGGGTGAGCATGAGTTTGACTTGGGTTTGATTTTTGAATTTAGTTTTGATTTGATGATTGAAGTTTATGTTTATATTTGGATTCATGATTGAAGGATTGATTGAATCATGAAGAAAAATCAAGGGTTTGACTTGATTTGAGTTTGTTTTGGCTAAGTTCAACAGTTTGACTTGAAAGGCTTAGGTTGGATTTTGGTTGAATTTGGATTTGATTTTTGAATTTATTTTTGGATATTTGAATTTATATTTCATTTATATTTGTGAATATAAATGACAATATAAATGGGTTATGAGAAAATTCCTTGAATTTGAATTGATGTAGATTTGATTTGAGTTGAGTCCATGAGAGGGAATCAAAGGACTTAAGAAAGATTTTTGGAATTTGGATTTGATTTTTGGGTTTAGTTTAATTGATTTGAATTTATATTTTATTTATATATGTGAATATAAATGAGAATATAAGTGGATTGTGAGAAATTTTTTTGAATTTAAATTGATTTGAGCTAAGTCCATAAGGTAGAATCAAAGGGACTTAAAAGATATTTTGAACTTGGAGTTTCAACCATAAGCTTCAATCACTTGGAACTGATTTGAGTTTGAGAAAATCAATCAAGTTGGAATTGATTTAAGCTTTGATGTTGATTTTATTTGGAGTTTGACTTGAAGGAAGGAAGTGAGGAATGATTCAAGCTATAGGGTACACAAATCTTCCTAACACCCCTAAGGCATGACCTATTCCTATGGCTAACTCTTCTATGTCTCTAGGGCTAGGCTGAGTGTCCACCTAATCACTAGACGTGTCTTAAGACTAAGGAACTCTTAAAGTCTAAGAGAAGTCCTATGTCTAAGATGGAGGGGTTGAAAGCTCATTCTAGAAATGAGGTCAACAGGGTGAATGTTCAAATTTTTCTTTAAAATATGATTATAATTTAAGTGATTAATAATTTAAAATAAAATTTGAAGTTATAGTTTGATTTCACTTAAGTTTTATTTTGAATTTATAATTTTAAAGAGAGAGAGGAGAGGTGGAATCCACCTCAATCCTTAACTTTAGGTTAAATCTAAAGATGGATTTTTTATGACTTTTAATCATTTTAATGAAGTGCCATGAATCTTCTTATTAAGCTATGTGTTTGGATTTAACTTAAGTGATTTTGTTTAAATGTAAATGACCTCTTAAGATTAATAAATTCAAATCATAGCTAATTCAATAATATTTTCTTAACATACCTTCATCATCTCTTAATATTCATTTAATTAAATGATATATTTAATAGAATAATTAAATTTAATAAATACATACATGTCATTTTGAATAGTTTACACTATAATGCATGATGGGTTAATTCATTTCATATGATAATATTTAATATATAATATAATTACATAATGCATGATTTTGTAGAAAAGATAATTCGGTTATTCCATATATACATATATAGATACATTAGTATATTGAATTTATACAAGTACGTGCCATTATTAAACCAAAAATATAAGTTAATCAGAGACCCCCTTGGGACTACTTAAAGTCTCGTGCTCTCAGGATGTCCAAACTATATACTTGTTAATTTATCTACATATTCATATACATATGGAGATAAGGATGAAATTACAAAGATTTTAAGATGCTTGATATACAAGTAAAAAATAATTTAAGCCTTACTATGTATTTTACTACAAATCTCAAGGTACTTATCTTTATTATACTAAAGGTAAGAGGTATCAAGACCTCCTTTAGACTAGTAGCCCTTCAAACTCGATTTTCTAGACTATATACCCTTCAAAATTGTAGATAATACATATATGATTTAAATTCAGATTTTAATTATATATGTTAAGTTAGATTTATAATAATAGATACATTTAATTAATTAAGAAAAATAATTTTACGATTTAATAGTGATAATAGAGAGACTATTAATCCATAGAATAAAATTAAAATGGAATCTTTTATTTATTTTTGAAATATGAATGCATGAAATGTATGAAATGCATATTTATCAATGATTGAAGAAAAGCAATTAAATATCATCAAACAACCTATTTGAATTCATTAAATCCTAAGGTCATTCATATAAAGATAAAAACACTTAAGCTTAATTAAGTTCATTAAGTGTTAGTTTGAATTTTAAATTATTTAATATTAATGAGGTGAGAAAATCATTGAGGTCATCCCTCAGCCCATTTCTATTCATTAACTGATTTAAAAATAATTTAGATTATTTTTATGAATTAATTAGGGTCAATTAATTTTTTAGTCAATTAAGCCCAAAAGAGCCCATAAATTCAACCAAGTCTTAAGTATAAGTCCAAAAATTATGTGAAAATTGCTGGAAGTGCATAAATATGAAAACGATATGTCCTAAAATTGTAATGCAATTGGGCTTACAATTAAGAGTTAATTAAAGAAATGGGGAAAACCCAAAATCATCAATTATACTCAAAATATCTCAAGTTAATTAGGAATTTTGATTTTATTGAAAATCTCTTTATTAGCTGAGCACAAAGAGGGCTTGGTCAAACATTTTGGTGATCTACATTAAATATTATGAATATTTTAAGCCCTAGGGTAATTAATGATTTAATTAATTAAATTAAAGCTCTTTAGAGTGATTTTGAGAAATAATCAAGACCAAGTATCTTAATTAATTTCTCTCAGCCCCCTTACTATTTTAATACATAATTAGACTTTCATAATTAATTTTATATATTTTTAAAAAATTTAATTATTTATTAATTACATAAAATGACTATTTTAAGTTTAAAATTTTGAATTTCCCAAATTACTTAGCAAATTGACTTGAGATAATTATGGGAGACAGAGGTCAACCCATAAGACAATCACACCAAATTTCGTATTAATCAGCCAACTAATTAAGACTTAAATATATTAATCAAATGAAACTTCAAACCCAAATTAATCGTTATACACTTAATAAAATTTGAGGCTTTTATTTTTCCTAAAATCTCCATTGTACACAATAGTTGATTTTTATAGTTAGCACTGACACGATAGTGCTTTCGATGTGGTGTCGCATAGTTGGCTATTTAAAATATTTTGCATGGTTGTTGACTTAGCGTCAGTGGACGTGCTTTCTCCTCAATTGTTTGATAATTGGTCAAACGATGGAGATTAATCTCCCATATTAAAAAAAAATTTTAAAAAAATTTCTGACATAATTAAATTAAAATTAAAACAAAATTTGGATTGGGTCGAGTTAGGCAGGTCAAGTGGACATAAGGATGTGTCTTACCAAGTTTGATCAAGTTTGGCTCAATTTGACCTATATATGTTAATTTAGTGGGCTAAGTTGATCAACTGACTAAATTAAGTTAAGAGGGCTATTGGATTAAGTTCAAATAATAATTTGGAACTTATTGATGCAATCAATTTGATTCAATTTGAATTGAATTTAGATTTGGCCCATATGGATCAAATGGGTTAAGTCGATCAATTTTCTTAAATTGGCCAAATTGGGTTAAATGAGGGGTTGAGTTATATTTGATTATTCATTTGAGAATGATTGGAGGCTTTGATTTGAATTTATTTGGTTTAAAATAGGTTTTGATTCAATTTGACCTTTTATATCAAATTGGGCTAAATGGGTCAATGGAGTTCGGTTGGCCAAATTGGCTTCAATTGATGTTTAGAGATGTTCAATAATTGATTTAGGATTGACTGAAAGCATTGGTTCAATCCAATTTGGTTTAGATTAAGCTTTAGCTCAATTTGTCCCTTTAGGTCAAATTGGGTCAAATGACCGAATTTGCTCAATTGGGTTCAATAGATTGTAATTGAGTGATTAGTCATGATCAACAATTATTTTGTAAATAATTGGATGAATTAATTTGGTCCAATTCAGATTGAATCAAAGTTTTTAGGTCAAATTGGATCAAGTGAGTCAATTAGCTTGATTAGATTTAATTGGAATCAATTGAATGTTGGAATATGTTGAATGATGTATTTAAAACTGATTGATGGCTTTGATTTAGTTTAATTCAGGTTAAATTAAATTTTGGCTCATTTAAACCTTTTAGGACAAAATGGTCAAGTTGGATTCAATGGACCAATTAATCAATTTAGGTTTATTGAAGTGGATTGGAATGTTCAATTAACTAATTGGAGTGATCTTTAGCTTGGATTAATTCAATTTGGCTTTAATCAAGTTGAATTGAATTTTGACACTATAGGGTTCATTTGGGTCAACTTGGGTTAAGGGTCAATTTGGTTTGATTTAACTAAATTGGGTTGTAATTAAGGTTCAATCAAGTTTAATTGAGGTTCAAATGAGTTTGGGTAAATTCAATTTCAATTATTTTAAATTAACTTTACGTTTAGCCCTTATCGACCTTATTTTTGGATGAGGTTAATTTGAATTCTGAAATTAGTAATTAAGATGTCCTAATCTCAAATAGGAACCTCCTAATTCAATGCTTAGGACAATATACCTAGTGACCTAGTGCACCTTTCTTTGGTTTGATTTAACCTAATTGGCTTAAGTAGACTCAACCTAATTTTCAAATTTGGATTAAATAAAATCAAATTCAAAAAAATCAAAAAGAAATCAACTTAAAATAAATAAAATAAACCCAAAGTCAAATTTAGTCAACCCATTTGACATAAGTTTGACTTAGGCCCACCAAGTCAAAGGTCAACCCACCAAGAATTTGACCAAATTCAATCATTCCAAATGTCTCAAATGATCAAATAAACATGTTTGATCACAAATCTAAAGAAATTCAAATTCATTTAGGCCTTAATTGGATTTATTAGACTATTTAGTCTAAATGAACCTAAATGGGTTCTATTAAGCTCAAAACCAAATCAAATTAAAATCAATTCAATTTGATTATTCAAAATCATTTGGAAATAATAATTAAACACAAATCAGCTCATCATTGGGTCTAATTTGGTCAAATTGGTCATTTACCCCAAATGAAACCAAAGCTAAACCCATTAAACTCACTTTAGGTCAAATGGGTTCAAATTAAAATTTAATTGAAATTAAATGAAATCAATCACTCCTAATTATCTCACACATGTGAACAAACATGATTGGAGTCCAACCCAATCCACTTGAGTCAAATTGGTCATTTGAACCCAATTGGAATCAAATGTAACCCATTTAGGTCTAAATGGGTTGAAATGAAATATAAAATTAATTCAAATTTAAATGAATTAATTAAATAAAAACCAAATCAATCATCCAATGGACAATTAAGGATGATCCAAATCAAAATTTAAAATCAATTAATGGTGGTTAAAGCATTTAAAATTTAAACTAATTCCAATGCTACGATTAATCACCAATTGGACTCAATTTGAAATGAAACTTATAGAACTTATTAAAATTTAATGGAGGTTGTCAACCTTAATTAAATTTAAATTAAGCCAAAATGATAAACTAATCCAATGGCAAAGAGGGATTATAGGAAGTAAAATTCACTTTGATTTTCTTAACCCCTTACCCCTTTAAAATTATATCTCATAAAGGCATGGGAGATGGCTGCCATCAATAAAAGGCCACCAAACTAAGCCTTCAGGCAAAAGAAAAATTGACTTTCTCCTTCTCCAAGGGAAGAAGGCAAAAAAGGATGAAGAAGGAAGAATAGAAAAAACATATGACTCAGACAAGAAAAGAAAGGAAGGTAGATGCCATCCTCCCTTTTAGGTGACCATCCAAGCATGTTCACAAGGTCAAGGCAGATTGAATCCGCCCTTTGGTTGGCCTAGCTGTTGCAAGTTGTCAGATTCTGGTCACTAAGAAACCAAAGAAGGAGGCTCTTGGCTAACTAGGGAAAGAGGGGAGGGAGAGCCAATTCCCTCCCCTTTTTCATTCCAAAATGTCCACCTTAGGAAAGAGATGAAGAAGGGGATCTTTCTCCTGACCTCTCACTGTCGACACGCCGGTGAAAGGATGAAAATTGAGCCTCTCTAATGGTGAAATTCAATGGGGAGTCTCTATGATCAAATTTAATGTTCCAACACATTCTAGAGGTCTAGGCGAATTCAAACCAATCGCCACCCCGACCCCTCGCCTCCAACGAGCCAAAAAATGATCAGTATCTCCAAAAAATCAATTTGGTGTTTGTTTAGGGAGCAATCCATGGGGAGACAAGCTCTCAAACTTCACCCACGCATTTGTCACCTCAAAATGAAGCTAATCAAGTCGATCCCATTGCTAGTGATCATCAAAATTGAGGGACGCTCAACCTCCACCTCTTTAGGCCGTCGGGTTTGGTCCTTTTCAAAAGGAAATTGATTCCCAAGTGGATCAAACCATATGGATTGGTTGCAAATCGATCATTGATCATTTTATAATCAAAATCATGGTGAAAATTGCTTGTGATCTTCAAAAATTGTGTGAAAATGGCGGACGGTGTTTATCTCTCATAAATAATCCATGAGATTTTATCCCCGTCGTCTGATCCTTCTATTAGGAATTGATGATCGTGATTTAGTTGGATGATCTGATTTAAATCCTTTAAGAATGATGCAGATTGATCGGAACTGTTCGATCTTTGATCGGACGGTTGAGGATCATGCAGTGTGGCACCACTTTTTATGCGGATGTCATGCAGGATCTGCATGGAGAAATCGTAGCGCGCCACGTGGCGATGATGCCATGATAGTGCCACATCAGCCCGCCATTAGAAAGCAATAAATCCCATTTGAAAATTAAATAAAAATCACAGGAAATTCAAAAACTCTTAAAAAAAGAAATATAAATCCAAAAAATATACACTTGGGCTCCATGGATTCATCTTGATGAGAGGAATCCATTAAAAATAAAATTCTCAATTAATTTATGGGCATTTTAGCATTAATTTGATTTTAAATGAAATCAATTAAATATTAATTAACCATAAATTATTAACTAAATTCAAATGAAACTTTGGGGAAATAAAATTTATATTAAAACACACCATAGGAAAATTGTTCATAAATTATTACAATGTAAGTCATGAGAAATGAAATTTCAAAGCTTAAACCTCTATTTTAATTAAATAAATTAATATAAAATGAATTAACTCAAGAAAATGAATTAAATAACCTCGAATTAACTTAGTGAACTCTAATGAACAAAAAACACTAATGAAACTCATTAGAACTTAATAAATCACATATTTCCTTAATTGAGTGATTAATTGAATTAAATAATTCAAATAATTAATGAGTAATTTATTAAATTATAATAAATCAACCAAATGTCCAAAAATTATGAATGAACCCTCGTTGGAAACATCTTTTAGAGAGAAATCAATGAAAAATAAAATCCCCAAATAGTTTTTTTATTAAATTAGACTTAATTTAGGTTTAATAAAATAATTAAAATCTTAATTACACCATAATTATGAATCTAATCAGAATGAAACTATGGAAATAAGTAATTGGCATTGAACCCCGCTTGCCATAAAAATTTGAAACTCAATTGATCTTTGGATTATGAATTATTGAATTTCCAAATCTCTAGGTCAATATTAATTAAATAATGAATAAAGAAAATTCATAAATCTATAAAATCATGAAACAACTTGAACTAATCTCAATCAAACATTAGAAATACTTAGGATAGTTCTCCAAACATCTAAGCCAAATAACTTAATCATTTCCATGCTTAAGGCTTATGAAATCAATAATGCATGTTAGGCTTAATTAAACATTAAGCTAATAAAATCATAATCATAAAAACTTAATGAAATTTGAATAAATAATAAATCTAACCTAAAAATGAATTTTAAATATTAACCTAAGTGCCTTGAGCTATCATAGATCAAATCAATTGAAATCAACAAAACTTAATCCAAAATAATATTGTAAACCAAATGAAAGAAATGAAACTAAACCAAATAAAATAAATCAAATCAAATGAAATAATTTAAACCAAATTAAATTAAAAGAATAAACTAAATCAAGATTGAAAGTAAAATCAAAAACAAAAGAAATAAAATGGAAAATCAAAATTCAAAAGAAAAGAATTAATCCAAATTCCAAACCAAATTAAATTCAAACCTAAATCAGTTAAATGAAATTAAAAGAAGTAATTAAGATACTTAAGGATCTTAGTTAGACCTTTAGGATGGATCTTCATATTAGGATGAGGATTTCATTCTATTAGGAGTTAGGATGTTGAATAGAATAGATTCCACCCAAAAGTGAGATTCATTCTACTCTTGATTCTTAAAACTCTAAACATCATTTTAACCCAATAAAATGAACCTGAAAATAAAAATAAATCACTAAATCATTTAAATTGAAACTCCTCAAAGATAAAATTCAAACAAACTCAAAATCTAAATTGAAACTTGAATTAAAGAGGCCTAGTAAAGTCTTGTTATGCAAGCTTTTTTTTTCATACACTAGATCATTAAGTCAGGAACCCTAGACTTAGGTTAGGTAGTTCTGTGACTCAATATGATTCCTTATGATGTATTGTGATATGATGTGCTTCACATGTCTTGGTGGTTGTTGACCTCACTTTTAGAGTGAGCTCTCAACTTTTTCATCTTAGACATAGGACTCCTCTAGACATTAAGAGTTCCTTAGTCTTAAGACACTTCTAGTAATTAAGAGAACACTTAACCTAACCCTAGAGACTTAGAAGAGTTAGCCATAAGAATAGGTTATACCTTAGGGGTATTAGGAAAACTTGCCTATCATATAGCTTAAACCAAATCCTTACTTCCTTCTTTCAAGTCAACATCAAATTCAAATCAATTCGAAATCAGATGATTGAAACCCATGATTGAATTCAAATCCCCAAAATCTTTCCTAAGCCATTTTTGATTTCATCTTATGGACTTAGCTCCAATCAAATCCAAATCAATCCAAATTCAAAAGATTTTCTCATAACCCATTTATATTCTCATTTATATTCACAAATATAACTAAAATATAAATTCAAATAACCAAAACTAAATAAAAAAAAAAAAACTCAATTCCAAATCCAAAATATTTCCTATGCCTTTTTGATTTCATCTTATGGACTTAGCTCACATCAAATCCAAATCACTCCACATTCAAAATATTTTCACATAACCCATTTATATTTTCATTTATATTCACAAATATAAGTGAAATATAAATTCAAATAACCAAAACCAATTCAAAAAACTCAATTCCAAATCCAAAATATTTCCTAAGCCCTTTTGATTTCGTCTTATGGACTTAGCTCAAATCAAATCCAAATCACTTCAAACTCAAAAGATTTTCTCATAACCCATTTATATTCTCATTTATATTCACAAATATAAATGGAATATAAATTCAAATAACCAAAACTAAATTTAAAACTCAAATCCAGATCGAACCTAAATCCAACCTACACCCTTTCAAGTCAAATTCTTGAACTTAACCAAATCATTCTAGAATCAATTCAAACCTTTGGATTTTCTCTCCACACAATCAATCCATCAAACATAAGCCCAAATATAAACATAAAATTCAATCATCAAATCAAAATCAAACTAACCCAAGTCAAACCCATATTCACCCTTTTGACTTGAAATTGTCAAATGAATCAAAATCCATTTGACTCTAAATCGCTTGCAATTGGATTTATATCTCAATCATAAGTCCATATGTGAGTTTAACCAAACTTGAATCAAGCTTTGATCAAGCCAATTGACCCATTTAGGCTCACTTGACCCAAAGTGACCTAAAACACCTTTTTGAGTCAAATTCTAATCCAACCCAAATTGGATTGAACTAAGCCCATCTAAGCCTCACATTGTGACAACAATCATCCTAGGATGATCAATCACTCAAAATGGGTCAAACCAAGTCAAACCTAGCCTCTAACCAAGTCAACACTTAGCCTAAATGAAACCCAAACTAGCCAAAATCTACCATAAGCCAAATTGATTGAAACCATTGATCTAAATCAATCCATAATCAATGATTGAACATGATCAAGCTATCAATTGAGCCAAACCAAGCCAAATTGGCCACTTGACCCAAGTTGACCCAAGTTGACCTAAAAAGTTAAAATGGGTCAAATCTTGATCTAACCAAATTTATTGCAACCAATGGATCAAGTTCATTCTAAATCATTTGTTGAACTTGAGCAAAGCATCAATTGGGCAACTAGACCCAACCTAGCCCAATTGACCATGAACCTAACTTGACCTAAAAGGTCAAATCAACTTGAAATCAAACCAAACTAAAATTTATTGAAACCAAAGCTTGCAATACATTTCAAATGACCAATCAAGCCTAAACCATCCATGACCTAACCTAATTAGGTCAAATGGGTCAACTTGACCCATTTGACCTAAATGAACCTAAATGAACCAAAACCAAATATAAATTAAATTGAACCAAACCAATGATACCCTTAGGCTCCAAATGATCATTTGAACTTGATCTAACATATGGTTAGACCCAATTTGACCAATTGGTCAACTTGACCCAAGTTGACCCATTTTGACCTAAAATGGGTCAACTTGAGCCAAATCATATCAAATCAACTCCAAATTCTTTGAAATTTGGCCCAACATACTTTTGAGACATTTTAAATCTACTAAAATCAAAATCAAGGCCAAATGACAATTTTACCCTTGGGTCAAAGGGTAACCTATTACCAAATTCACTTGGAATTTGGTCAATTCCTTAGTATGGCCACTTGGCATCCTCCTAATGGACCACATGGACATTAACGAGGGTGGTGAACATGACCCAATGGGTTTGGGTTAGCCATGATCCAACCCAAGGTCAAACCGACCCCTCCAATGTGAATTCTCCACTTGGATCACCTCATACAGTCAGTTAACACATGTACACTTCCTCTCCTCCACTCCTCTGCCAAAATCGAAGCACATGGGATCCCTAACACCCTAAACAACCCATTCAATCTCCTATATTGATCACAAATGGTAAGATGGGTCTCGGTCGTTTAATCTAAGGAGGGGGATATATACTCCCCCTCATTCCAACTTAAAGCACACACTCTAAATTCAATTTAGCCCAAGGAACTTCAACAAATCTTCTCCAAGCCTTGGCAAGCATTCCCAAGCTCATTTGAATTCTCCCTTCTCGATTTTCTTTAAAGACAAAATAAGGGAGGCCTAAGGAAATTCCACTTCACTCAATTCTCCACCAAACCTCAATTCACTTTGCAAGCACCACCAAGGGAGCTAGTCGAGCTCATCGAAAGCATTTCCCAGGTCACCAAGCCATGGGAAGGGGGATTTCGATCAAAGCCGCAAGCCATTGAAGGGGAGCTTGGACAATTGAGCAATCCACTTCAAATTGAAGCTTGAAACTTTCAACAGAGCTTCATCTCCACTAGACAAAGCTACCTCCGCTATTGGAAGTATCGGTGATAGCCTTCGATGAGGTATGACTCAAAACTGATTCTCCATTAAAAATTGCTAGGTCTTTTGTGAAGGGGATTATAATCCCATTAGATCCTAGCCGTTGGATGTTCTTCCCTACACCTCCTGATGATGTTGGGTGAATCACAGCCTAATCTAAGCTTAGGTGAGCATGGATCAAGCCATGGAGGATGAACGACCTCCGTCTCTCGCAGCTTAGGCAAGGATGAAGCATGGGTCTTCCATCCCACGATGGATAGCCCTAATTAAATCGATTAGATCCATTGATTTAAACCCTTTATAATCATGAGATTAATCCTGACCATCTGATCCTTGGTCGATAGCCCAGGGGAAAGTACGTTGCGATGCCAGCTGATGCGGCATGTGATGTGACAACTTAAATAATAAATCCCATCGCACCACATGGAAAGCATGCTGCGTTAGCGGTCCATGTGACACTGATGGAATTAGTTAATTAGTTAGGCTTTTTAATTATCTTTTAATCATAAAAAATTCATAAATTCATAACCAAATGAAAAAAAATCCAAAAAAAAAATGCAAACTCAAGTTCATTTTAAAGATACATCAAAGGGGAATAATATAAAATTAAGTTTAATTGATTTTGAATAGTAGATTTCACTCAATTTGAGTTTTATTGAGAATGTAATTATGTTAATTACTCCTTAATTACTTTAGCAATTAATTCCAAACTTCGTAGGATTGATTAGTGGGATAACCTCTACCTCCCATGACTTTCTTGGAGTTTATTGTTGGATTAATTAGGGGAATAGCTTGATTCACCCCTAATCACTCCCTTTATTAATTAAGTGATTAATCAACTTATCAAATAATGATTAATCCATTAATTAAGTTTTTAATCACTATGAAATAGTGAATGGACTTAGGGATTGAAGTTAGAATTCCTTTTCCAATCTCTTCCCCCTAAGTTCACTCCATTTGGAAAACATTTAATCAAGTTGTAATTAATGGCTTAATCACCTCATTAATAAATTCAATTATTGTGAACTTAATCATCTTAATTCTTCGGTAGATCCTTAGGTGTTCAAAAGTCTAAGGTAAGCTTAAGGAAATTATAATCCAACTCACATGTGTGAGAATGTTATGAAAGTACTTAATGAAAACCTTTTAGTTTAATTAATCAATAATTGTGAGCTAATTGCATTAGGCCCCTTTCTTTCATAGGTGCATTGCTGATTTAAATTTCACGTAGTTGCATATCATATGTTAGCTCATAATTATTTATTTAGTTCTGTTAATGTGGTATAGGTAAGGGGTAATTAATGGATTTAATTCACACCTTAACCTAAACAAAATATAAAATCAGCCTAATTGTGCTAAAATTAAATTAAATTGATTCACACATAGGGGGAATGGGTTAGGACTAGCAAACTCTTTTCATATTTTCTAAGTTAAATCAAATCCAAAAATAAATAAAAATCTCTTTAAAGAATTTTGATTCACTTTGAATAATCTTATCTTATAGGATAATCCTTAGGAATTAATTAGGGTGAATGAAGTTACATGCTTACATCACTTTATTTCTTTCCAAGCATGCTAAATGTTGTTCGCCATATGAAATCATGCATTCATTTCTTTTAAAAAATCAATTAAATAAAATGTTTTCTTTATGTCAAATTGCATGTTTTGGCTAAAGTAAGAATATGAGTGGCTATTATCACTATTAAATCAAAAAGTATTTTCAAAACCTATAAATCAAAGATTATAAATGAAGGTATTCTACTTATAATTACTTATAAGCTTGCATGTGATTATAGCATAAGATGCACTTTATGTGATTTTCTTGTCTTCTCTTAACATGGATTTGAATAGAATTTGCAAAGTGTATAGTTCATTTGAAAAGAACATAAAACTTGCTTAAATCTATTCCTATCCACTCCCATGTTATTACTTAAGAAGGATCCTTAGATTACACTATAAATTATACAATAATAAAAAATCTTTTGCATGATTCTTCATCCATTTGTTGCTTTTTGTACATGCACATGTATTTAAGAAAAGTAGGTTATTAGCCTAGACATCCCGAGGTTATGAGGCTTTAAGTATCCCCAAGTAAGTCTTGTAACTTACACCCCTGGTGTAAAAAACAATGGTGACATACTCACTTATGTCTTTTATACATGTGAATGTGCATATGATTAATGGGTAAAAGAGTCTCTCTTTTCTACTTAATAAAAAACATGCATTTATAGAATATCCAAATTTTCCTAAATAACATCTCTTTGCATTCATCATTAAGGTGTGCTAAGATTTGCATTGTATGTATAGATATGCTTAGGATTATTCATGTGTATGGTATACATGTTGGAAAGAAATAAATGGTTGTGTGTTATGTGATAATAATTCATCTTAACTAAGCCTAAGATGCCTTTCTTATTGAATAGGTTTATTTAGAGCAAATCTAAACTTTGGGTTAATCAAAACACATAATAAAACATTCAATAAAAAAATCATTAATAAATCCACCTTAGAAATTACTTAAGCTAGGGAGGAAGGAGGAGTTCTCTTCTCTTTTCCTCTCTTTACAATATTTAGTAATTAAATGTAGGTCCATTCAAACCAAATCAAATCATAAAATAAAATAAATAAATAAACTAAATCACTTAAATGAAACCGCCCTCTAAACTGAATCCTTCACACTTAGAAAATTCTAACCTTAAAGCCTAGCTAAGACATGACACAAGCCTTAAATGGCACACACATTAGACTAAGTCACTATTTATAGCTCTATGTTAGGGTAGTGCATGATTTGATACTTGATTTTATTTTGTGATTTAATATTTTTAGACTGGATGTTAGGGTGCATGTACGTAGACTGGATGATAGGATAATCTTAGTCTAATCATTATCTTTTGCAGGAGATTGTGCTTAAGGGGCTCTATAATAAAAATATAAATACTTTTGTTATGCATGTTGCTTATACCCCTAAAAATAATCTAAACTAGGATAGGTGGACTTGGTTACCCATGTGTGGGGTGGTAAGTCCAAATTATTCCTATAATTGCTTGGGATTATGTGGTATGTTTAGCTAATCTCTATTTTGCAGGTTTAGTTAGATTTATCTTTCCCATTTTGATGTAATTTTGGTAATTAAGATTTTAAATGAATGTTATGGGGGATTAGGATGAACCTTGGTCATAAGATCAAGTCTTATGTACCGTGTGAAGCCTTGGAGCAAACCATATCCCAACCAACCAAAAGAAGGAAAGAAATGAAGAAAGAAAGGAAGAAAGAAGGAAACAAACGAAGAATGAAGAATGAAGACCCCCCATAACATTAATTCATTTTAATTGTAATTATTCATTTGTAATCTGGGCTGTATAAGGGTAGAGCTCAGTTACCCATTTTTCTTTTTGGGTTTGTACAGTGAAGCCTGACCACATCGGTCTCTTATTCTTTTATGCTAGATTTATAAAATTGTTTGATGTTTGTTTAGCTTATGCATTAAAATGGCATGATTTTTTTAGTTTCTTCATTGATTGATGAATATCTTGGATGTGATTAGGCTCTTAGGGAAAAATAAAATTTCTATCTAATTAATCAACTTAAAATTAAAAATTAATAACTCATAACCTCACTTAAAGCCTAGGACATAAATCAAAATAATAAAAGATTTAGGAACCCCTTAGCTGGATGTTGTATATCTCACATCACACATAAAATTAGCTTTCTTCACTCTTGCTAATGGTGGAAACACACATCCTTTTTGATTTTAGCCCATAACCAATTTCTCAAGCATTAGGCATATGAATCCCATAACCTATGTCAAATAAATTATCCAAAAATTAAAATAAAACTTAACAAATATTTGCATTAGATTCAAGTCATTATTCGTTCCCTACATGATCTAGTTTCTTAGAGAGTGTGTTTAAGGACTTCACCTCCTTTCTAAATAAACAACAACCTAGCTATATTGCAAAGCATAAGACTTTCCTACATGTATTTAAAATCATAGGAGGACTTAGTTGGCGGCCACCCCCAGGCAGTTGTAAGTCTAATAGTTAGGTGGTTTATCCTCTCTTGTGAAGATAAGCCATATGCCCATTTTCTCCTTAGATTTAGGTCATGCCTTGACCCTCACCAAACTCCTTAGATTCAAGATTAGAGGTTGTTGTTTTCTTTTATGGGCTATAAGCATAAATCCTCACCTCTTAGGCATTTTCATGATGCTGTATTATGGAATTGTGAGCCCTAGATTTCTAATAAAAATTCAACTCAAACATATAACTCTTCTTAAATTTCAAAAATATAAAGCCCAACTATAGGATAGTTCGGGATGCTTACTAGGCTTCCTAGTATCATAGCATCCCCTACTCATCTCCTTTTGGTTTTGATAATAACTCCCTCCTTTTTATCATTCCCACTTGATTTTCCAAAAATAACCAATTTGTTGATAGTCATAACTTTGAAATCTTTAGAGATAATGATCATTTACTTTAATCAAGAGTATTCTTAAGAAATCTCATTTCTTAAGATATAATTAACTATAGGGCTTGCCTCCATAGAGAACTTAACAAACCTGATTTAAAATAAACCCTACTTTACTTTTTCATATAAAGTAGGGGAAGAATCTCTAATACATTCGAAGACCCATTGTCCTTAGGAGCCCTTATTAAGTGATTAGGTCCATTGTAGAATGGTGACTTCTGTCTCTCGAGATAGTACATCATTCCTCAATGCCATACTCTATCACCCTAATAAGAACATCTGCGGATCTACATGATATCCCAATAATATACACAACATTAATTTCTAATTTTTAAATTCTTCCAAAGAGTTTGAGAAATAGAAAAATAAATACACCACAGTGGTGTACTATGTTAGAATGCATGTTTAAGATTATTTTCCAATTATATAGGATGATAGGATGATCTTTCTAGATCTAATATTATCTCTATAGGGGGCTATGCTCGAAAGGACTGCTATCATAAATAAATTAAAAAAACCCTTGTTGGGTCCCCCAATAGGTGAAAATAAAAATTTAATAAAGAGAGATTATTAAAGACCTTCCTCTTTATCATTTCTATGGTAAGGAAAGGTTCAATCCAAAAATAAAGAAAGAAAAATAAATCGTTTATATAAAAATATCACTTTCCAAAAAGCACTTTCCAAAAAGTTCACACAATAAAATATTTGCACAAAAAGTTTCACAAACTCAACCTCATCTAAAAATTTTCATAATTATTATATGTAGGACCTTTTCAAAAATCAAAGTTAAGGATCATCCTTCAAAAAGCACATATGAACATCTTCATTCAATATATCCAAATTTATTGAATGAAGATTTCATTTACAAATAAAATCAAAATTATCTTTTAAAAAGCACATATGAACATCTTCATTCAATATATCGAAATTTATTGAATGAAGATTTCATTTCCAAATAAAATAAAAAATAATGTTTCAAAAAGAAGAAATGAACATCTTCTTTCAGTATACCCATATTTATTGAATGAAGATTTCATTTCCAAACAAAATAAAAATCATCTTTCAAAAATCACAAATGAACATCCTCATTCAATATACCCAAATTTATTGAATGAAGATTTCATTTCTAAACAAATTCAAAAATCATCTTTCAAAAACCACAAATGAACATCCTCATTCAACTTATTGAATGAAGATTTCATTTCCAAACAAAACCAAAATCACCTTTCAAAAAGCACAAATGAATATCCTCATTCAATTTATTCAATGAAGATTTCATTTCCAAATAAAACCAAAATCATCTTTTAAAAAGCACAAATGAATACCCTTATTCAATATACGTAAATTTATTGAATGAAGATTTCATTTCCATAATAAAATCATATCATGACATTGAAATTCCATTTCAACGTATCTCACATATGGTGAAGTTGGAATTTCTTTCTTTTCAAAAAAAGTACAAATTTGAAAATAAGCCTCTTGATTCAATATTCAAACATGTTGGATGGAGGTTTTATTTTCAAATGAAATTACACCATTTGAAATTCCACTCAACACATCTCAGATGTGTTATGTTAGAATTTCCTTCTTTTCGAAAAGCAATAATCACACACAAAAATTTCATCTTTGAAAAATAAAATGTAATTGACTTCCATTTTTACATACCCAAATTTGATAAATGGAAATCTACTTTTCAAAATCATAAAAATCAAAATACATTAGGATCCTTCATTTAGCATACACAAATTTGCTAAATAAAGATCCTCCTTTTCAAAATCAAAATATAAAAATCAAAACACATTAGGATCCTTTATTTAGTATACCTAAATTTGCTAAAGAAAGATTCTCCCTTTCAAAATCAAAATATAAAAAAATTAAAACACACTTGGATTCTTCATTTAACATACACAAATTTGCTAAGTAAAGATCCTCCTTTTCAAAATCAAAACACACTTGGATTCTTCATTTAGCAAACACAAATTTGCTAAATAAAGATCCTCCTTTTCAAAATCAAAACATAAAAAATCAAAACACATTTGGATCCTTTATTTAGCATACCCAAATTTGTTAAGTAAAGATCCGCTTTTCAAAATCATAAAAATCAAACACATGTGGTTCCTTTATTTAGCATACTCAAATTTGTAAGTAAAGATCCTCTTTTCAAAATCATAAAAAATCAAACATATTTATATTCTTTATTTAGCATACCCAAATTTACTAAGTAAAGATCCTCTCTTCAAAATCATAAAAATCAAACACATGTGGGTCCTTTATTTAGCATACCAAATTTGCTAAATTAAGATCCTCTTTTCAAAATCATAAAAATCAAACACATTTGGATCCTTTATTTAGCATACCCAAATTTGCTAAGTAAAGATCCTCTTTTCAAAATCAAATCATAAAAAAACAACCACATTTGGATTCTTTATTTAGCATACCCAAATTTGCTAATTAAGGATCCTCTTTTCAAAATCATAAAAATCAAACACATGTGAATTCTTTATTTAGCATACCCAAATTTTCTAAGTAAAGATCCTCTTTCAAAATCATAAAAACTGAACACATTTGGATTTTTTTATTTAGCATACCCAAATTTGCTAAGCAAAGATCCTCTTTTTTAAAATCATAAAAATCAAACACATTTGAATTTTCATTTAGCATACCCAAAATTTCTAAAGATCCTCTTTTTAAAAAAACCAAAATAAAAGCATTTGGACTTTATTTAGCATACAAAAATTAGCTAAGTAAAGATTCTATTTTCAAATTCACACATGATTCACATCATGAGCAAACAAACAAAAGAAGAAAATTATTTTCAAATAACTCATTTAGCATACTCAAATTTGCTAAAAGAGTAATCCCAAACAAAATCAACTGACTCTTTATTTTAACATATTCAAATTTGTTAAATAAAGGGTTCCCAAACATAAAAAAATCAAATTCAAATATGAACCAATGGAAGCATAAAAAAATCTCTTCAAAATATTTGAACTCATTTCCAACATACACAAATTTGTTGGAAATGGATTCTAAACTCAAAATCTCTCCTCCAATTCTAAATTCAAAATCTCTCTTCTAAATTCAAAGAGCCCCACTTAACATATTCAAATTGTTGAGTGTGGGTTCAAACTCTAAATCAAAAAAAAAAAAAATTTCAAAAAGTAAGCAACATACCAAAACAAAAATCTGATTTGAGTTTATTTTTAAAAATTATAGAATTTCAACTCAGTTTTAGTCAGTTTCTCTCAAGTTCAGTTCAATTCAAATGGATGCCCATAAGTATGTCTTCACTTTTCCTTTTGGGATGGATTTGGCCTTAGATCGGGCCAGCCTCCCATAGACTGACTTTGCCCATCTCATTCACTTTGGCCTAGGGTTCAAAGGGGCTAGGATCACTTATGAGGGGGTAGCCCTCATAGCCGCCAGTAGGAGTGTGGTGACTAGGCAGAAACTAGTCATCCATATTGAGTTGTCATCAGATTCAGAGTTTCCCTCACTAAAGAGGAAGGTAGTGGAGGTTCCCATGTAGAGTAGCTCCACATGCGGTCGTTATTGTTCCCATTCTATGGCTAGTACTCATTGGCTTCTTCCAAGGAGAAGGTTGTCCTATCTTTAGGGATAGTCTCCCCCACCTTTGAGATAGGGTCTAGTTCTTATACTGGTCCACCTAGTAGGACTCAGCGCCACAACAGGTGTTGTAAGATCAAGTGGCATCGTGTTCGCATAGCCAAGGAGATGGAGGCAATCTCTCAAGTTGCAGTAGACGAGTCACTCAGGTAGTTTCTCCTCTGATAACATAGAACAAGTTTCATCCTCTTTCTAGATCTGATGGAGAGGAAGATGTTAGGAGGATCCCAGTGTCACCTCCAACTGTAGTTCAATATGAGGCACCTATCAAAGATAGGAGGAGGTCCTATGCTGGCCTTAGGACAGTTCTACACCAAGTTGGTGGGGCTATGGACGGTTAGAGTTCGGGGCCCAATTTGATTTATGATCAGTCATTCCTCACAGTGTAGGCGGGCATCTTTGGTAGGAGAGGGCCAGGGAGGCCCGTGTATCAATGCATGTTACTAGCAAGGAGAGGAGAATGCTAGACAATCCTACCACCCCATGGTGCACTTCCCGATCATATTGGCCATTATTGACCGGTACTACTCATCATGGGAGGAGGGATCTCGCATAGAGAGATTCAATGGTCCTTCCACCACACCACTTTACTGCACGTCCACCATCTCTAGTGCAAGTTCCATCTTCCACAGTTCTATCAAAAGCCATGAAGGCAGCATCGGGAAAAAATGAAAGCCCCATTGGTGATATGGCTATGGCTAAGAGATCCCATTACATCTACACCACCGACTGAGGTGAAGTTGAGCTCTCCTGCTTGACCTCCTACTTTAGTTGAGGTGAAGTGGGAATGGTGACCTCATAGCATCATAGTCGTGCACCATCACCACCATAGTAGATCATGGAGATAATAGCAGCTGAGGGAGAAGGAGATAGTTCAGTTGCCCCCATGGCGATAGATCCTCCCAAGCATAGTACTCCACCCATGGAAAATGATAGCCATGAGCATGTATCCTCTAGTGAGCATGGCCCTCACAAGACCAGTATTTCGATAGCAAGGGAAGTCAGATGTATCTCTGTTCATGAGCATGATCCTACCACAGGCCATCACGATCATTTATGCCTACACAGTTGGACCGCTCCCTGGATGATATCGTAGCACAGTATCTTAGTGAGAAGAAGAAAATCCTATGATACGACTGGTCTGATCTAGAGGAAGAGAAGGTTAACTTTGATCCCAACGAAGATGATTTGTTGGAAGACTCAGTAGAGGTGTATATGGTTGATATCAGGGGTTCTCTCCTTCAGGATCACCAGAGTTTGGAAGGTGTTGCGACCAAACAAGATGATATGACCATTTTGACCCAACACCTCCTTCAACAACTTAAACAAAAGGATGAACAAATTGAAAAAATGGTAAAGAGGCTTGAAGATTTGCTAGTAGCAATTTTTACACTTTAGAATCAAGCGCCAGTAGTGCATCCTACTATTATGGAGACTCCTCAGCCTATGTTACTGCATGTCTTGCATCAAGTCAAGACTTCACCTTCGGTAGAGCAGGGTAGCACTGGCTTGTATAGGAAGGTAGTGGACAGTACCTCCATACAAGAAAAGGATATTAAACTCATGGTCGAGCAGCAAGTGAGAGAAGCATTGGTACAAGCCTGAGGAGGATCAAAGGTTCTAAAGGGTAGACCCTACCCATAGAAATTTGATGCTATCCAGTATCCTAAGGGTTTTGTGTCTCCATCTTTCAAGAGCTTTGATGGTAGTGAAAATCCACGCATGATTACATAGCGCAAGCTTTAATGCGGTGGCGATGCTACTATTCCATCTTTTTATCAACAGTTTAGTAGGCATGGCCTTTGATTGGTAAGCTGAACTCCCAAATAGTTCAATGAAGACTTTTACTGAGTTGGAGCAACTCTTAATTAATAGGTTTGCTGGAGCTCAGCAAAAGATAACTATGGCGATCTCGTTGCAGCACAACAATAACCCAATCATTGACTATATTATTAGATGGCACAATTTAAGTATGAAATGCGAACCGTAGCTGTCTAAACAGCATGTCATTGAAATTCTACTAAAAAATATTCATGGCCCGATCGCCTTTATGCTCAAAGGTTTTACCATCAAGATATTTGAGAAGCTGATCAACAAGGTAGCTAGTCTACAAGGAGAGGCCAAATAGTTGCCTTTTCCAGATCATTCAACAAAGCCAAAGCTGCAGAAAATCTATGAAAAGAAGCCAGGGGAAGTAGGAACATTGAACAAGGGGAAGCAACCAGCCATAGAGTAGTATGAGAGACCTCAAGCTCCATAGCCGTCACTTCCGCCTCCTCTACCACTGCCTAGGCCATCCAACCGTCCTCCATAGCAGCCTCCATGGCCTTCACCACCTCCTCCTCATCCATATTCATAGTAGCGGTACACATACCCTCCACCAGGTAGCTACCATCCACGTACTCTTTTTGATAAACTAAACAAACCTTATTCATTTAAGAGAGAGGTACCAGGAAAATCTTTAAGAACCTCTTAAAGAAACCTGATTTTCAACTACCCGAGCCTAGGAAGCCATAGGAAGTGGGCAGGAGCAATGATTCTAACTTTTGCCCCTACCACCGCATGCTAAGCCATGTTTTGGAGGTTTGCTTTACATTTAAGGGCTGGCTTGAGCATAGCTACAAGTCAGGTGCCATAGTTATCCTGAAGGAATATTTAATGGAATAAGCATCCAGTTTTGTTAGAGTAATCCTTGGGGATACATGCAATCCTCTCAATACCAAAGAAGATTAGGATATCTCCTTATCCCGAACCTCTAAAAGATTATTTCAAAGATCAAGAAACTTTCCTTGCAAGTTCCTGAAGCAGCTCGAACCTCCAACATCAAGGAAGGTTTGCAATTGCCAAAAATAACTTAGGGAAAGTGGGAGCTCAACAGCAGCAGTAACAAGCCATACTAGCCCAGGATAGCCAAGTAGCACAACCACCGACCGAGCCCAGGCTCCATTCCACCATTGCAGCTACTACTTTAGCCAACATTTCTACTTCAGCTAGCTCTTCTTCTAGTATACATCTTGTATCGATGGATGACGGCATCAAATCCCTCACCACACTTTACTAGATTTCTACTATGTACCTCCTTCTATATCTAAGAAATCGAGAAATAAAGCTAGTTTGAGTTACATCTATTTCATTTCTGATGGGTTGTCTAATTCTACTCTTATAGAAAACTCTTTAAGTCATAATAATAATTATAACAACTCCGATCATCCTCTTTCTGATTCAGAAATGGATTTTTCCTTTCTGAATACTATGAATTCACCACTTGAGATAGACTTAAAATCATCTAATTTTGAGGGTCCTATAGGAGAAGCTGTAGGTGATCCTGACAAGAAGGTAGAATTTTTCACTAAATTTTCATAAGAGATCACCAAAGTTAACCTCCATAGTGGCAAGGTTCTAACTCCTAGGGCAGCACCTCAACATAACAGAAAATAAGTCATTGATATCAACGAGCAAGAAGCCCCTCCATAGGATGCTCCACCCTTGAATATGCTTGTGGAGGATCGGCCCAAAGTTGATTACAATGTCCTCGTTCACCTAAGAAAGTTTCCAGCTAAATTAAGCATATACGATGCCCTTGTCTTATCCAAAGAGATGAGAGAATCATTAATCAAGGCTCATCGTGATCCAGAAATATGCTTAGCTTAGCTAACAGCTGTTGGAGAGGAGGCACATTATTCAAGAGAAGTCAGTCACCGCATGAAGACCTTCTTAGGGGACATTGTGACCGCCCCTACATCATAGTTGATATGGACAGATTCAGACTTTATAGGGTTTTGGTTGATCTTGGTGCATCAATGAATATTATGAGTCTAAAGACCCTTGCCTATTTAAATATTGACATCTCTGCTCTCCGAGGAGATCAAATGATGTTGAGAGGATTCAATGAATAGGATGAGAGAGCTTTAGGCTCCATAGTGTTACCTTTGGAAATAGGTGACTGGAAGACTGAAGCTAACATCTATATAATTGGTTTGAATACATCATTCACTGCCTTTCTCGATATGCCATGGATACACCAGAATAAGATGATTCCATCCTCCCTTCATCAGTGCATCAAGTTTTGAAGGGATGGAATCGAGTATTGTGTCAAAGAAGATGACAAGTCATTTTCAATTAGAGAGGTCAAGATATATGTAGATGCGATCTACTATCTTCCTCAAAATAAAAATGTTTATTCTCACAAACTTGGTGAAAATTCAAATGTAAAAGAGAAAGAAAAAGAAAAAAAAGAAAAAAAAAAGAAAAAAAAAAAGAAATGTACAAGTGAGCGAGAAAGGGACACCAAGGAAGAAGTAGAGTCGCATGTTACATTCCACCCACCGTTCGTTCCACCATATAGACATATGTGTAGGATGACTCGACCTCCACCAGGCAGAGGCAGTGGCAAATGTAGAGGCAGTTCCAGAGGTGGAAGATCCCTTGTTTGGCCACCAGCCAACAAGGGTTATGTTCCAATTCACAGGAGTACTCTTACTAGTCACATAGACTTGAAATTTAGATCGTAAGATGAGTCTCATGTGATTAGAACACCGGGAAACCCCTCTCAATGGGTTTCATTGGAGGTGACATTCAAACTAGACAATGATGAAGACCAGGCCTCCAAACAAAGCACAAATGTATTCAAATCAATTTTATGTAAGACTATTAGGCTGTAGTTGGGAAACTTAGCTCTAACCTCACTTTCTACCCAGAAAGTTGAAGGTTTAGTAGTTAAGGAAGCCCCTAGGTCCTCCATGAATGTCAAGACAAAGAGATTCCTATTGAGATCATCATCCTCGAGTCTAGAAGTTAATGTAAAACTTGAGGATAATTCATATAAATATTTAATGGAATTACCGTTTGATTAATACTCACCTTGTGTCCATAATCTTGCAAAGAAAGGTTTGATTCCTTATACATGGTCCAAGCATAGGTCAGAATATTTTGAGAAGCTGTGGAACAACAAAGGTAGGGATGCATAATCAAGATTAGGACTAGGATTCAGTACAGTGGGTCCAAACAATGATGATGATTACTGCTTAGTTGTCACCAATCATCTGGAGTCTGATAGGTTCTTCTCAAACCACATTAACTCTTATGAGGATGTGTGTTTAGAAACTTCAGATGATCCAGATGATCTTTAAATCAAAGATGCACCTCCAGAATTTGAAGAGGAAATTCATTCAACTATTGACAGAAGAAACATCAGTCCTCTACTAAATGAAGAAGAAACCAATGACTTAGTTAGGCTATTGACTGAGTTTAAGGGTTGCTTTGCATAGAGTTATGAAGAGATGCCTAGATTATCTCACGTAGTCCACACAATAGCAATTAACCCTTAACATCAAGCTCTAGACGCATGCAATTAGAAATCAAACAACGAGGTCTTTTTTTGAAGTCAAGCGATCGATCTTTGGTTTTATCAGGAAAAAAAATACCCTACCTGGTTAGCCAATGTCGTGCCAATTAAGAAAAAGAATGGCCAAATTAGCATATGCGTCAATTTCAGGGACTTAATCAAGGCATGTCCTAAGCATGAATTTTCACTTCCTATACCAGAATTAATGGTGGACATCGCCTCATCTCATGTAGTATTCTCCTACATGGATGGGTCATCTACCTACAACCAAATCAAGATGGCCCTCAAGGATGATAGAAACACTAGTTTTTGAACCCCAATCAAAATCTATTGTTATAAGATCATGCCTTTCAACCTTAAAAATGCCGGTGCCACATACCAGTGGGTCATTACTCAAATCTTCAATGAACTCATCCATCATTAAGTTGAGTTCTACATTAATGATTTAGTAGTCGATAGTAAAGAAAAGGAAGACCATCTCTTTGACTTGAGAGTAGTTTTCAAATGGCTAAGATAATTCAACCTCCAAATGAACTCCTTGAAGTGTGCATTTGGAGTAGCTTTAGGGAAGTTCCTTGGGTTTGTTGTCTGACACTGGAGAATATAGATAGACCCAGAGAAGATCAAAGCTATCTTAAAAATTTCACCCCCTAAAAGTTTAACCCAACTTAGATCGTTCCAAGGGCGATTGGTGTATCTAAGATGATTTATCTCCAACCTATCGAGGAGATGCAAACCATTTTTAGCACTTATCAAAAAGGATGGCAAGTTCAAGTGGGATGACAAGTGCCAACATTCTTTTGAAGATATCAAGCAGTATTTGGTGAAGTTGCCAGTTCTAGCAACCCCTATCCTGAGTAAGCCACTGATCCTATACACTATTGCATTGCATGACTCCCTTGGCACTCTGTTGGTTCAAACCAATAACGAAGGAAAGGAGAACGCTCTCAACTACCTCAGCCATCATCTCATCCCTGCTGAAGAGAACTACCCACCTATTGAGAAATATTTCCTAGCTTTAATCTGTGTATCCCAAAATCTATGACATTATATGCTTTCTCATAAGCTGAACTTGATTTCAAGAATCAATCCAATGTAGTATCTCATGACACGACCAACATTATTTGGATGATTGGCATGTTGCACCATGATTCTCTCATAGTTTGATATAACATCCGTACCCCTCTATGCGGTGAAAGGTCAGGCACTAGCATATTTCTTAGAAGCACACCCACTTCTTACTGATTCCTCGCTTAGTGACGATCTCCCCGATGAACAAATCATGAACTTAGGGGATTATCCTTAGGAATTAATTAGGGTGCATGAAGTTGTATGCTCACATCACTTTATTTCTTTCTAAGCATGCTAAATGTTATTTTCCATATGAAATCATGCATTCATTTCTTTTGAAAAATAAATTAAATAAAATGTTTTATTTATGTCAAATTGCATGTTTTGGCTAAAGTAAGAATATGAGTGGCTATTATCACTATTAAATAAAAAAGTATTTTCAAAACCTATAAATCAAAGATTATAAATGAAGGTATGCTACTTATAATTACTTATAAGCTTGCATGTGATTATAGCATAAGATGTGCTTTATGTGATTTTCTTCTCTTCTCTTAACATAGATTTGAATAGGATTTGCAAAGTGTTTAGTTCATTTGAAGAGAACATAACACTTGCTTAAATCTATTCCTATCCACTCCCATGTTATGACTTAAGAAGGATCCTCACATTACACATGTAAATTATACAATCCAAATAAAAAAAACAAATCTTTTGCGATTCTTCATCCATTTGCTTCTTTTTGTACATGCTCATGTATTTAAGAAAAGTGGTATATTAGTCTGGACATCTTGGGGTTGTGAGGCCAAGTAGGTCTTGTACCTTACACCCTTGGTGTAGAAAATAATGGCGTCGTACTCACTTGTGTCTTTTATACATGTGAATGTGCATTTGATTAATAGATAAAAGGGTCTCTCTTTTCTACTTAATAAAAAAACATGCATCTACAGAATATCCAAATTTTCCTAAACAACATCTCTTTGCATTCATAATTAAGGTGTGCTAAGATTTGCATTGCATGTATAGATATGCTTAGGATTATTCATGTGTATGGTATACATGTTGGAAAGAAATAAATGGTTGTGTGTTATGTAAAAATAATTCAGCTTAACTAATCCTAAGATGCCTTTCTTATTGAATAAGTTTATTTAGAGCAAATCTAAACATAGGGTTAATCAAAACACATAATAAAACATTCATAAAAGAAAAATCATTAATGAATCCACCTTAGAAGTTACTTAAGGTAGGGAGGAAAAAGGAGTTCTCTTCTCTTTTCTTCTCTTTACAAAATTTAGTAATTAAATGTAGGTCCATTCAAACCAAATCAACTTAACAAATAAAATGAACAAATAAAGTAAATCACTTAAATGAAACCACCCTCTAAATTGAAGCCTTAAAGCCTAGCTAAGATATTCCACATAAGCCTTAAATGGCACACACATTAGGCTAAGTCACCATTTCTAGCTCTATGTTAGGGTGGTGCATAGTTTGATGCTTGATTTTTTTTTGTGATATAATATTTTTAGACTGAAAGTTAGGGTGCATGTGCGTAGACTGGATGATAGGATAATCTTAGAATCATTATCTTTTACAGGGGATTGTGCTTTAGGGGCATTATAAAAAAATGCTTTTGTTGTGCAGATTGCTTATACCACTAAGCATAATCCAAACTAGGACATGTGGACTTGGTTGCCCATGTGTGGGGTGCTAAGTTCAAATTATTCCTATAACTGCTTGGGATTGTGTGCTATATTTAGCTAATCTCTATTTTGCAGGTTTAGTTAGATTTATCTTTCCCATTTTGATGTAATTTTTGCAGTTAAGATTTAGAATGAATGTTATGGAAGATTAGGATGAACATTGGTCATAAGATCAAGTCTTATGTACCAAGTGATGCCATGGAGTAAACCATATCCCAACCAACCAAAAGAAGGAAAGACATGAAGAAAGAAAGAAGGGAAGAAATGGAGAATGAAGAATGAAGACCCTCCATAACACAATTTTATTTTAATTATAATTATTCATTTGTAATCCAGGTTGTATAAGGGTAGAGCTCGGCTACCCATTTTTCTTTTCAAGTTTGTGTGGTGGAGCTTGACCACCTCGGCCTCTTATTCTTTTATGCTAGCTTTATAAAATTGTTTGATGTTTGTTTAGCTTGTGGATTAAGATGGCATGATTTTTTTAGTTTCTTCATTGATTAATGAATGTCCTAGATGCAATTAGGCTTTTAGGGAAAAATAAAGTTTCTCTCCAATTAATGAGCTCAAAATTAAAAATTAACAACTCATAACCTCACCTAAAGCCTAGGAAAAAAATCAAGATAATAAAAGATTTAACAACCCCTTAGTTGGATGCTGTATGTCTAACATCATGCATAAAATTAGCTTGCTTCACTCTTGCTAATGGTGGAAAAACACCTCCTTCTTTCTGATTTTGGCCCATAATCAATTTCCCATGCATTAGGTATATGATTCTCTTAGCCTATGTCAAATAAATTATCAAAAAATTAAAATAAAACTTAACAAAAATGTCCATTAGATTCAAGTCATTATTCATGCCCTACATGATCTAGTCTCTTAGGGAGTGTGCTTAAGAACTTCGTCAACTTTCTAAATAAACAACAACCTAGCTATCTTGCAAAGCATAAGACTTGCCTATATGTTTTTAAAATTCTAGGAGGAGTTAGTTGGCGGCCACCCTAAGTCCAATAGTTAGGTGGTATATCCTCTCTTGTGGAGGTAAGCCATATGCCCATTTTCGTCTTAGATTTAGGTCGTGCCTTGGCCCTCGCCAAACTCCTTAGATTCAGGATTCGAGGTTGCTATTTTCCTATGTGGGCTATAAGAATAAATCCTCACCTCTTAGGCATTTCCATGATGTTGTATTATGAAATTATGAGCCCTAGATTTCTACTAAAAATTCAACTCAAACATATAACTCTTCTCAAATTTCAAAAATATAAAGCCCAACTATAGGATTGTTCAGGATGCTTACTAGGCTTCCTAGTATCATGAGCATCCCCTACTCATATCCTTTTGGTTTTGATAATAACTCCCTCCTTTTGATCAATCCCACTTGATTTTTTAAAAATAACAAATTTTTTGATAGTCATTTCTTTGAAATCTTTGGAGACAATGATCATTTACATTAATATAGAGTATTCTTAAGGAATCTCATTTCTTAAGATGCAATTAACTATGGGGGCTTTCCTCCATAAGAAACTTAACGAACTTGATTTAAAATAAACCATACTTTACTTTTCCATGTAATGTAGGGGAAGAATCTCTAGTATATTCGAAGACCCATTGTCCTTAGGAGTCCTTATTAGGTGGTTAGGTCCATTGTATGATGGTGACTTCTATCTCTTGAGATAGTACATCATTCCATAATATCATACCCGATCACCCTAATAAGAACATTTGTAGATCTACGTGGTGCCCCAACAATATATACAACATTCATTCCTATTTTTCAAATTCCCCAAAGAGTTTGAGAAATAGAAAAATAAATACACCATAGTGGTGTACTATTTTAGACTGCATGTTTAGGATTATTTTCCTATTATATAGGACGATAGGATGATTTTTCTAGATCTAATATTGTCTTTGTAGGGGGCTATACTAGAAAGGACTGTTATAATAAAAACTTTAAAAAAATGCTATTTTCTTACAGGTATGCTTAAGTCCTTAAACATAGCCCATAGAATAGGTGGGCTTGGCAAGCATCTAATGCTAAGCCCAAATTTTTGTAAAATATAAATGTTGCATGATGTTTGTATTTTGTTGACATTTATTTTGTAGGGGCTAGGAGTTAATTTTGAAATCAAAATGTAAAATTGAGCTTAGAAATAGGTTAAGATCTATGGAGTCTAGGATTAGCAGGAGCTGACCCTACCAGAAAATAGGTGTAGTGGTTCCCTATAAAGACCAATGGATGTCCCTGAAGAAGGAGATTATCCTAAAAAGAAGACCCATGGATCTAGACTTGTAGATCTAGGTCGGGCTGTATAAGGGCAGAGCTTAGTTGTCTTTTTGTCTTTTCTTTGAGGGTGTACAGTGGTACCCATCCGCATTGGCCTTTTTCTTAATTTAAATTTTCTTGATTTATTTTGGGTGTGCAATAGAATCAACTTGCGTTTCTAGGTTTCTTTCTATGTTCTGCTATCTTGTGATTGAATGCTTGGACGATTAGGCTCATAAGTAAAATTAAATTTTATACCCAACTTAAATCTAAACAATTGAAACAAAAATAAACTAAATTTGAAACTTTACATAAACTAAATCCTTAGGCAAAACTTAAAATCAATTAAAAATAATCTGGTTCTGAAACTATGAAATTATATTGTTCCGATTATTGAATTGAGAAACTTCTCCCATTGCACATAAGGGGCATCTAACCTTTGAGGATGACCACCTTCTTATGGGAACCTATTTTCTATTATTGATTTGGCCCATAACCATTTTAAATTGCATTGAATTTGGCATAAAAATGCATACCCAAGACCTTAAATAAATCATAAATCAAAATATTTAAAACTCTAAAAAATGTGCATTAGTTCGATGCATTTCATATCCTACATAATCCTAGGGATTAGGGAGTGAATCTAGATTCATAGATTTCTTTCTTAAGAATACAACAACTCAACCATCTTGCATTCATGAACCTTAGCATCATGAATTTAAAATTCGCATAGGTGATGTTAGCTGGTAACCCTCTCTAGGAGGGTTGTAAGTCCAGAAGATCATGGATATGTTAGTTCCCTCAAGTGAGAGGAATGATTGATAATTTCTAAAATAGAACTAGGTCGAGCATCTGACATGTATCAGAAGCACTTGTAGACTAGGTTTTGTAGCACCCTTTTTAGGAATAAATCTTCAACCCTAGGCATTTATGCAGTCTTGTGCTGCCATAATCTAAGTCCTAGACTTCTAAGAAAATGTCAACTCAAAATTTAAATTACTTTCCAAATTCTAAAGTCTAATTACAAGATAGTTGAAGTGTCTTCTAGACATCCCAATATTAATAGGTATTTCTTACTTCATCCTGTTTGGCCTCTAAAAGAACTATCTCCAATTTGAACCATTCCCAATTGAAAATTCCAAAAATCAATTCTTTCAAACCAACTTTGAAATTCTTAAGAATAATAACTTAATTCTTTAATCGAGAGTATTCTTATGAAGAGACCCTTCTTAATTATTGGGGATTACCTCTACAGAGAACCATGAACCCAGTCTAAAATAAACCCTGTTATACTCTTCCATATAGTTCAGGGGAAAAATCTCCAGTACACAAAAGACCCATTAGCCTTAGAAGTCTTTTATTAAATGATCGAATTCATTATAAGATAACATGTTTATCTTCTGAGATAATATGTTTATTCTTTAATGGCACATTTGATCATCCAAATAAGAAATTTTTAATTCTAAGTGGTGTCATAAATTTTATAGATATTTTATGGCAACTCCGCTAAGGATTGGTTCCTCTCTCCATATTTAGAAATAAGTTATTATTTTTATACATTGATAGTGTCCTAGTGCCACTCACAGGTCAAGACTGCCTTTATTTCCGTTGGATGCCTCTCCATTTCATCCTTGGTTGAGCCTATCCAACATTCTGAACTAAGGTTCTAGAACTCTTCATCTGTCACAGTTAAATGATTGGGTCCTAGAACCAAATCCTTAAATAAAATAAGAGGAGATAAACAAATGAAAATCAAATCATTTTTTTTAAACCTAAATCTGGTCAATATGGATTTAAAACCATTCCAATATGGAAGAGAAATGTTAAATTCAAAAAAGTTTAAAAATTACTTTAAAATTTGAAAAGTAAATCTCAAGAATAAAATCTCAAAGTTAAATTTGTCCTTGATCTTACCTCAACTTTATGCTAAATTTAAAGAGAATGAGGACAAGGTCCTAAATTGGTACCCTATGTTCTAATACATTTAAAGGTAGTAAATACCTAAGGATGTATATTGAAATGAACAAGTTCCTTCAAATCCTTAGAAAATCTAAATCAAAGGAAGTACTAAAGTTAAAGAGAATGGGGATAAGGTCCTAAATTGGTACCCTTTATTATAATACATTCAAATATAGCAAATACCTAAGGATGTAGATTGGAATGAAGAAGTTCCTTCAAACCCAAGGAAAATCAAATTCAAAGGAAGGAGGCATAGTTGTGCCTATTGCCTCTTACCACTATGATTAAAGCTTGAATTGCATTTAAAGAAAGAATCAATTCAAAAGAAAATAAAAGAGGGATAAAAAAAATCATCATCCCAAAAAAATGCTTTATTGACCTTAAGCAGAGGTCAATTAAGGAATTAAATGTGAATCTTCTATCCTTATAGAATGTAAATTTTTAATCATAATTTATCTCCATATCACTAGTTAATTTGAGATGCCAAAGGACTAATGACCTCTTTTAGACCCTCCAAAACCTTGAATCATTAAGAGTAAAGGAGAGAGTCAAAAGTGGAAATGACATGAATTTATAAAATAAAAAAAATGATAACATGATTCACTTTTGTTCCTAATTAATAAAAGAAAAGGGAGGGCAGCAAAGAGAATTCTGATTCTCCTGACAAGATTGAAATGAATGAAATTTAAATCAATTTCTTTAATGGGCGTCTTCTCCCATTGAATGATTGATATTTCATAAACGACCTTAATTTATTTTAATGACAAATCTTTAAAAGAAAATAAATGAAAATTTCAATCTTTCTAAGAAGAGAAATAAAAAAATGAATATAATCATGACCTTAGGATTGGGTCTTATGGGCGATATTTCTATCTCTTAGAGTGAAAGTATGAAACTTCTATCTTTGGTAAGTTGATAGATAAATCACTTAGGACTTTGTCAATCCAATTTAATGTAGAAAACCTTAGTTCTTTCTGCTAAAAAATTAAGGCATTATATGCTTTCAATACAAAGTGAATCTAAGGTGAGTCTTTTGTAATGTCTTATGACCCATTTGACATTGGCTTAATGTCTAACATGGTGATCAAAGATTTCATTGTAAGTTGAGATTATCTTTAATCTTGTTTGTGCTATAAAAAGTATAAGTCATATTTGACTTTCTAATAGAACATCATCTACCCTAGAGGGTCATCTTTTAAATGAGTATTCTCCAAATGAATAGATCATGAGGTTTATTAATCAATTAAGGATAGAGTTATACCTACCTTTCTTCAATATTAGAAGAAAAATTCTTGAAATCAAATTCAAAATGGTAGAGGCTTACCACCTCAAATGACATTGAGAAGAAAGGACAAATAAGTCATTTTCAAAAATGTGATGTCTTACCCATCTTATGGAAGTTGCTTGCAAAATCAAACATTGTAATGCTTTATGAAATGAAATGAAAAAGAAATTACCTTTAAGCAAGGAATTACATAATCCTGTAATTTTCATTATTTAATTATAAGTGACTTCTTGATGTGGCATTCTACTATAAAGAAGTTCTAGGGTTATCTTCTATGATGAAGATAGACTACTAAGAACTTATCAACATCTTAGTTGATGTGAAAAATTCAAAAGAAGAAATATCCAAAATACTTATTGATCTGGTTGCATCAGTCAATATTAATTATAAACATGAAAGTGGATTTATATAGGCCCCATTCTAATCGATCTTTGATAAGATGGTGCCATGTCAATTCAATCAAGTAAAGAAATGAGTTTTTAATTCAATGAAAATTTAATCTTGAAAATTCAACTTAAAAGAAAAACTTAATCTCAATCACACTATTGATTGAAGATAAAAATTCAAACATTGAAAAAGAAACTTAGAAATTTAGGAACATCTTTAATACTCTTGGATGGTTCTATTCAACCCAAATAAAGAAATAAATGAAATGAAATGAAAGAAAAGGAAGAAAGAATAATAATTGAGAAAGGATATTTGTATCCATTCTATCTTCATAAGTGTAGATTATTTAAGAAAAAATGACCTCACTAAATCTTTTGTTTCCATCAAAGAATTTAAAAAGATCATATCAAGTAATATGATCAATTAATCAAAACGAAGAATTGAAATATATCAAATATTGTATTCAGACAAAAAGTTCAGTACATCTAATCTCCTAGTATATGTTGTACATAGAAAAAAAATGTCAAATGTAACATTTCATAAACAACTGAAATGTTATCAAAATGTTAACAAAAAGAAAGAATGAATGAAAGAACAAAAGAAAGAAAGCAATTAAAAGGATGGAAGGACTATATCCGAGAGAAAAAGGATGAAGTCTGCAATTTCTAAGCATGTGGACATTTTTAACTTAAAACTCCCCTACATCAAAATAAAGTTGTAGGGTTAGAAGTTAAGAATTGTCCCTAGCTAAACAAAAATAATCATATATCTCATACTTTGTCATTATGGCCTTTGCCATGTTGGGTGAGCTCATATGGTAGGTTAAAGAGATAATGAGTCTTCATTTCCAGGAGTCCATATCCTTTTGTATGTCAAAGATTCAATTGAGTATACTCTGATTCCATTGCAAGTGGCCTATGACCATAAACAAGAAAAGTTATGGAATCATAGAGCCATTGCAAGTTGAAAATTATTAAGTAGTAAGGTCTTGACTTTCTTTTCAAAGGCACTCAAACATATTGAAAGAATGTCATTTAGATATGTCTGGGGATCTATATAATCTTCAAATTTGAGATGCATCCCTAGAATTTGAAGAGGAATCTAAATCCACAATTGAAATACTCAAAGAAACAAATAAACTAATAAAAAAGAGAAATTGATCTACAACTGATATCAATAGTTTAACTCTTTAATGAGTCAGATATCTATCCATTGAATTTAAAGACTAGTTTATATGTAAATAAATTGAAATAATCTCTAGATGTAGTGGTCTATAAACTTAAGCTTGATGCCATTTCAATAAGCTAAGTCCCTTGACGAATGTGGTCAAACTCCAAAAGAAAAGCAAATTATGCTAAACTAAAAGTTCATTAATGATGGCTTTACATAAGAAGAAAAACATTTCTTTTGGTTGACTAACTTCATTAGAACAAGAATAAAAATAATTATAAAAGAAAAATAAAGAAAGAAGAAATAAAAAAATCAAATCCATGTGATCCACATTTTGGGACTAGGATAAAATCTTTACCTTGAGGATGGGTTCATATTGCCCACACTTCATTTCAAAATAAATAAAAAGGCTTTCATACATAACATTATCTTCCTTAAGGATAACTTATCTGAAAATTATCAAACCAAAACAAATCTAGAAAAAAAGTTGAAAACATATGATATGAGATTCATAGTCATTACAAGAATTTTCTATTACATAGTCATATCATACAGTCTCATAAAAATATTGGGATAATTTATCAAAAAGTCATGATCAAGATTTCTTATAATCTCACTTTTAATTAAGTGGAGAGTTATATTGAAAATCTTCCCAAAAAAATAATGTATAAATGAGAAGAAGAAACTTTAATGTGATTTGAAAATAATCATATCACTATATATCGAGTCTTGAAATATATTTTTGAGGTAATTTCAAAGACCTTGTAGCAAAATTTAGAAGGATCAAAAATACGGAAACAAAAAATTAATCAAAGCCATTTATGAAATATCACTTCATAAAACCTTTAAAGAATTGTTAACCTCACTTTTGGAGTGAGTCTCAACTTCTTCATCATAGATCTAGGACTCTTATATACACTAAGAGCTCCTTAGTCCTAAGACATTTCTAGTGATTAGGTGAACACTTAACCTAAGTTTAGAGACTTAGAAGGGTTAGCCACAGGAATAGGCTATGCCTTAGGTACTTAAAAAAACTTGCCTACCCTATACCCTAAACCCAGTCCATGCTATCCTTCTCAAACCAAACCTCAAGTTCACACCCAAATCCAAACCAAAATTCCAAGACTCATAATCAATCCCATAATCAAATTCAAGCTAAAAAATTCGCCATAAAACCATATCTGTAACCCTTTCTAAGCCCTTTGATTTTATCTTATGGACTTAGCCTTAACCAAATTCAAATCAATCCCAATTCATTTGATTTTCTCAAAGATCAATTTAATCTCTCAATCATTTATTAGATTCCAAATCAAATCCAACTCCAAATAATTCAATCCCAAAATCAAATTCAAGTTCCAAGATTCCTTCCTAAGCCATCTAACCCATTCTCTTGAACTTAGCCAAATCTCCACCTAAATTATCCCAAACTTGATTGATTTACTTATAAATCAATAATTCCTTCATTTATATTCACAAATATAAATGAAATCCATACTTAAATGACCAAAACCAAATCAAACTAAATCAAACCAAGCAAAATCCCTTCTTAAGCCCTATGGACCTACCTCCATAAGCTTAATCAAATCTTAACCCAAATCAACCCAAAATCAATTGATTTCTTTATAAATCAATTATTCCATCATTTATATTCACAAATATAAATGAAACCCACCTTCTAATGACCAAAAATAAATTAAACTAAATTGATTTTTTCCTTATCCCTTTGACCTACATCCTTATGCTTGGTCAAATTTGCTTCCAAATCACTCCAACCTCAAGTGATTTTCTCATGAATAATTTATATCTTCATTTATATTTCCAAATATAAATGAAATATAAATTCAAATAACCAAAACCAAATCCAAAAAAAATTGAAACCCATTCAAGCCTTTTAAGCCAATTTCTTGAACTTAACCAAAATCCAACTAAACCAAGCCAAAATCAATGGATTTTCTCTTGAACCAATCATTCTTTCAATCATATATCCAAATATAAATGAAACCTATAATTATCAAACCAAACTCAAGTCAACCCAAGTTATCCCTTTGACTTGAAAACTTCAAATGAGCCAAAAATCCATTGGACTCCAAATTGATTGCAGTTGAATATTTCAATCATAGGCTCATATATAAGTTGAACTAAACTTGAATCAAACTAAAACCAAATCGATTAACCCATTTAGGTCCATTTGACCTAAAGTAGCCTAAAGGACCTTTTTGAGCCAAGTTCTAATCCAGCCTAAATTGGATTGAACCAAGCCCATCCAGGCCTCATATCATGATCAAAAATCACCCTATGAAGATCAACCACGTTGAATTGGGTCAAACCACGTCAATTTGGTCCTTTGACCAAAGTTAACCTTTAGCCCAAATGAAACCTAAACTAGTCGAAACCCACCATACACCAAATTGATTGAAACCATTAATTCACACCAACCCATGATCAATGATCGAACATGACTTGACTCTCAATTGAGCCAAACCATGTCCAATTGGCCACTTAACCCAAGTTGACCCAAATTGGCCTACAAGGCCAAAATAGGTCAAATCATAATCTAACCCAAATGGATTGCAATCAATAGCTCAAGTTCATTCCAAATTGATTATTGAACTTGACCAAAGCTATAATTGAGCCCAATTTGACCAATTGGTCAACTTGACCCAACCTAGCCCAAATTGACCTAATGTGTTAAATTGACCAAAATCCAAACTAAATCCAAATTAATTCAAACCAAAACTTACAATCAGTTTCAATTGACTAATTGAACTTGAACCAAACCTAACCCAACCAAATTTGATCAATTTGGTCAATTTGGTCAACCTAGCCCATTTGAACTACATGAATCCAAGTGAGCCAAAATCAAACCTAGGCCAAATTGATTGAAATCACTTGAACCAAAACTCTTCAAATCATCATTTGAACCCAACCCAAGCCTTGGTTTGACCCAATTTGACCAATTGGTCAACCCAACCCAACATGAACCCATGTGAACCCATTTGACCAAATGAAGCCAAAACCCATAAAACCAACCCATGGGACCTTGGTTGCTGACCAAACATGACCCAAACTCAACCTAGACAAATCCAAAATCAATCCAACCCATTTTGAGCCAAACCCAATGCAAATATTCCATGGGTCCCCTCCCCCATGTGGGATTTTACCAAATATGGAAAAGTCCACCCTCCTTTAACCTTGGTAGCCATCTAACTTTAAATGAGAGATCCCTAAGCCTCCTATCCCACCGTAGAGGGAGTAGGACTTGCTATGGACCAAAGGGAGGTGAGCTAACTCACCTCCCGTAAGCGGACCCAAAAGCAGAGACCTCCCACATCAAGCCTTGAGCCACCACCCATGAGTTCCTCAATCCATACGAGCCATGTGGAGTCAATTAAGATCCCTCTAATGCTTTGACAGTGGCTGGCTAGCTGAAAAATGGGAAGCCATCCCATCCGTCCACCTCAAAAAATCGAGGGGTATACCCCCTCAATTCGAATGGGAAACACAACACTTTGATTCGAGAGAGCTTCTTAATATGATATCGAGCCTCCTTGCAATCCCTAGAGGAATCCCAAGCTTCCCATTTTTGGCATTCCCTCTTCACGTGTAGAATTGAAATATGGGAGGCTAGTTTTGATCCTAACTTTGCCAATACTCCATCTCAATCTAAATCCTCTTACACACACTCCCCACACACATCGTCAAAGCCATCCAAGCTATTTCCCAAGCTCTAAAGCTATCGAAGGAGGGACTTTGATCAAGGCTGAAGCTCTGAGGCTCAAACCTTGGCCTTTCGAGCTATCCATTTGGAATAAACTCAGTTGCTACTCAACAGGATTCATCTCAACTAGAAAAAGCTTCCTCAAGTGTGTGAGCCTCCAGTCTTAGCTCTAGTGAGGTATTTACATGAAAATTGATCTCTAGCTTAAGTGGTGTTTGTCCTTTGTGAGGAAATTTGCATGTGAGTTGATCTTGATCATTGGATGTGTTTGAATTTCTTCCCTGATGGTGTGGGTTTATTTTGAAGTTCATCCGAGCTTGGGTGAGCTTGGATCAATTGATCCATGGCGAATGGACATTATCATTCATCGCTCATGGGAAGAAAGGTCACGGACTGTCCATTCTGCGTGATTAGAATTGACGGATCTGATCAAATCATGTTAGATCTCCCTTATTTTCTCCCTTTGCACTACGAGTTTAATCTACACCATCCGATCCGAGATCGGATGATGGAGATCAATACCGCATCTATTGTCGGCTGACTCAGAGCGCGGATGTGACAACTTAAATTGCCAATCCAGTGGTGCCATGTAGAAAGCGTGATTTGTCAGTACACAAGATGGCACCAATTGGATTAGGCTTAATTAGGGTTATTTAATGTGTTTTTAAGGCTGAAACTTCCATAATTTATAACTAATTATAGAAAAATTCAAAAATATAAATAATGGCTTATTTTAAAGGTATTTTAAAGGATAATTTAATAAAAATATTTTCAATTGGTTTTGAATAGTAAATAGAGCTTAATTAGAGTTTAATTAAAAATATAATTAGCATAATTACTCTCTAATCATTCAAGTGATTGATCCCAAAATTTTTGAAATTGTTTAAGAGGATTACATCTACCTCCTCTAATTTTCTTGAGATTTATTGCTTGCCAAATTAAGAGAATTGATTAATTAAGCCCTAGTTACTCTCTTAATTTAATTAATATTTAATTAATCATGTGAACAATAATGGATTAATTAATTAAGTGGTTAAGTGTTCCTTAACAGTGGGTGAACTCAAGAGATGAGATTAGGGCCTCTTTCCTAATCTATTTTCCTATGTTCATTTTCATTAATTAAAGTAATCAAAGCTTATTCAATTAATCCAATTGCTTAATTAATCAAATTGAAAATGTAATCATGTGGAATATTAATTAATTGATCCTTGGGTAGAGCTTTAGGTGTTTAATAACCTAAAGAGAGTTAATGAAATTATAGTTAGCAAACATGTATGAGAAAACCCTAAAAGTAATTAAGTGAGTATTTTAAGCCTAATTAATTAATGATTATGAGCTAATTGCAATAGGCCCTTTTCATTCCATAGGAGCATTGGTATTTAGTTTCCAATTAATTTACATATCACATTAGCTCATAATCATTTAATTAATTATCTTAAGATAACATAGGTAAGGGTTTAATAAGTTGATTTAATTCACACCTTAACCTAATTAATCCATAAAATCAACCTAATTGCTTTTCATTAAATCAAATTAACTCACACATGGGGAATAGGATTAGGATTAGCAAACCTTTCTCACATTTCCTAAATTAAATCAATTATAAAATTAAAAAAGACATTAAGAAACTTTGGTTTATTTTAAATGAATTTGTTTAGTATGATTGTCCTTAGGAATTAATTGGATTGAATGAAATCATGTGTTTTTGTCCTTTTATTTCTTTCCAATAATATTAAATGTTGTATGCCACATGATTCATGCATTCATCTTTTTCAAAATTAATTAAATTAAATAATTATCTTTATGTCAAGCTTTCATGTGTTAGTTTTAAATTAATATATGTGTGGCTATTATCACCATTAAATCTAAATCTATTTTCCAAAATTTATAAATGAATGATTATATATGCTATAAGTGCTAGTTATAAATACATAGGAGATGTATGTGATTATAACTTAAGTGTGTGAAGTGAAGTTTCTTTTCTTTCATTCATATATTGATTTATATAAGTTAGAATGTTAATGTGGGTATATGCGATGTTTATTTTTTGTTATGCTATGTGTGTGTGTATATGGGGGGAGGGGGGAGACACCATGCAGATCTAAGGATATATTTATTGACGTGATCGGGTATGACATCAAGGAATAGTGCACTATCTCGAAAGATAGAAATCACTACTCTACGATGGACCTAATCACCTAATAAGGACTCCTAAGGCATGATGGTTTTGAATGTACTAGAGATTTTTCCCCTATTTTACATGGATGAATAAAGTAAGGTTTGTTTAAACCGAGTTCTAAAGTTCCCTATGGGGGGAAGCCCCATTCTTAATTACATCCTAAGAAAGGTAAGTTCCTTAGGAATACTCTCGATTAAAGTAGGCAATTATTATCTCCAAAGAATTAAAAGATAGGACTATCAATAAATTAGTTATGTTTGGAAGATCAAATGGGATAGATTTAAAGGAGAGATTAATTATCGAAGCCAAAAGGAGATGAGTAGGGGATTCTCATGATACTAGGAAGCCTAGTGAGCATCTCAAACTATCCTATGGCTGGGCTTTATATGTTTAAAATTGAAGAGAATTATATATTTGAGTTGAAATTTTATTAGAAATCTAGGTCTTATAATTCCATAATACAAGATTATGAAAATACCTAAGAGGTGAGGATTTATGCTTGTAGCCCTAAGGAAACAACTACCTCGGATCCTAAATCTAGGGAGCTTTAGTGAGGGCCCAAGCATGACCTATATCTAAGGCCAAAATGGGTATATTGTTTACCTCTATAAGAGAGAGTAAACCACCTAACTGCTGGACTTATAATCGCCTAGAGTGGCAGCCAACTAACTTCTCCTACGTTTTAAAACCATGTGGTCAAGTCATATGTTTTGCAAGATGTCTAAGTTGTTATTATTTAGAAAGAAACTAAAGTCCTTAAACCCACTCCCTAAGAGACTAGAGCATGAGTGATATGAATAATGACTTAGTTTACTGCAAATTTTATCAAATTTTATTTGATTTTAGATTCTTTATTTTGACACAAGCTATAGGATTTTATATGCCTAAATGTATGATGAAGTTGATTGTGGGCTAAATCAAAAGAAAAAGAGGTGTTTCCTGCCACAGGCTCTCAAAAGCCAAGCCTTTTTTTCTATCTGGAAAAGATGGAAACCCTCTCTGAACAAGAGCGAAATAAAATGACATGCATGATATTAAGCATACAACATCCAGCTAAGGGGTTGCTAAATATTTTATTATCTCGATTTAATGCCTAGGCTTTATGTGAGGTTATGAGTTATTTTAGAAAATTTAATTATGAGTTATAGTTGGGGTAGAAAATTTATTTTTTCCTAAGATCCTAAACGGATCCATGCCACACATCAAATCATCATATATGAAGAAACTAGAAAAATACATGCCATTTTTATTGCAGAATGTAAATAAGTCATCAAAGAATTTATAAACTCAATGTGAAAGAATAATAGATAGGTGCAGTCGGGTACCGCCATACAACCCGAAAAAGAAATGGGTAGTCGATCTCTACCCTTATACACCCAGGTATATCAAAGAATAATTACAAGTTACAAAATGATAAGTATTATGGGGGATCTTCAAGTCTTCATGCTCCCTCCATTTCTTCATTTGATTTGCTCCATTTGATTTGGTAAGCTTCTAGGCATCACATGGCACCCTACGATTAAACCTTCTGGCCAATTTTCATCCTTAACCCCAATAACACTTAACCAAATTCCTAATGCACAATTACATTAAAAGATTGGAAAAGTAAATCTAACTACACCTGCAAACAAGTGTTAGCTAAACACACCATACAACCAAATCAATTATATGAATAATTTGGACTTAGCACCCTGTACATGGGTAACCAAGTTCACCTGACCTAATGTAGATTATGCTTAGGGGTTAAGCAACCTGCAAAAGAGAGCATTTATATTTTCTTTAAGCACCCCTTAGGCATAATCTCCTACATAAAATATGATTAGACTAATCACGGCCTAACATCCAGTCTACGAAGCATACACCCTAACATGCAGTCCACAATCAATTCCCTTTAGTGAATGACTTATTATATATTTTAATTAGTCCTAAGTTTAGGTTCACTTTAAATAAACTCATTCAATAAGAAAGGCATCCTAAGATTAGTTGGAATGAATTACTATCATATAACACATGCTTGTTCATTTCTTTCCATCATGTTTATCATGCATATGATTAAACCCTAAGCATAGCTATACATGCAATTTATATCTTAACACACTTAAATGATGAATGTGAGTAAATGCATTTGGAATTAATATTCCATTTGGTTGAATGATTTTGTCATATTAATTTCAAGCTTTATCTAAATTCTTATGCAAAAGCATAAGGAAAGAATTTTAAATCACATAACTAATCAACTTAACCAATTAAATAAAGCATGAGTGCATGTCTTTTTAATATAAAAAGAGGGTTTCATTTATTAGCTAAGTACACATTCACATGTATAAAAGTTTTAAGCAAGTACATCATCATTATTCTGCACCAAGAGAATGAGGTAAGAACCTCCTTGGGGTTACTTAAAGCCATGCATCCATGGAATATCTAGACTAATATTTCTGCTATCCTTAGATACATATAGATGCATAAATAACTACAAGAATAGAAAGCCATGCAAAAATTGTATTTTTGATTTGATTGATTTATTTTGTGTAAATGAATTAAAGCTCTATCTACATTCTAATGTCCAAATGCTTAAGAATCAAATCAACCAGGTACGACACCATTGTGTCGCACCAAGAGAACGAGGTAGGAACTTACTTAGGGCTACTTAAAGCCATGCATCCCTGGGATGTCCAGACTAATATACCATTGTTTCCAAATCAACACATGAATGTAAGGAAAAGACTTTATTTTATACACTAAATTTATATTCATTTGCATTTCCTATGTATATATAATTAAAGTTACAATATATATGTATATTCATTCATTAATAAACTTTTGAAAATATATTTGAGATATAATATTGATATTAGCCACACATATTTTTAATTAAGCCAATACATGCAAATTAACATAAAGGAAATCATTTTTATTTGATTAATTTGAAAGACATGAATGCATGAATACAAGTGGCATACAATTATTAGCATGATTGGAAATAGATATAACAACACGTATGTGATTTCATTCAAATCAATTAACTCCAAAAGACAATCAAACTAAATAAGATAATTTAAAACAAACCAAAGTTCTTTAATGTCATTTCATTTCATGTTTGATTTGATTTAAGAAATGTGAAAGAGGTTTGCTAAACCTAATCTCATCCCCCATGTATGAGTTAATTTAGTTTAATGAAGAATACTTAGGTTGATTTTATGTCTTAATTAGTTTGAGGTATGAATTAAGTCCATTAATTAACCCTTACCTACAAAGCTAATTAACTAAATAATGATGAGCCAATATGAGATGCAACCACATAAAAAGTAAATTGACAATGCTCCTAAGAAATGAAAGGGGTCTAATGCAATTAGCTCATAATTAATAGTTAATTAAGCCTAAGGAACTCACTTAACTACTTTTATAGTTTTTTGACTATTGACCTCACTTTTGGAGTGAGTTCTCAACTTCCCCATCATAGATCTAGGACTCTTATAGACACTAAGAGCTACTTAGTCTTAAGGCACTTTTACTGATTAGGTGAACACTAAACCTAAGCCTAGAGACTTAGATGGTTTAGCCATAAGAATAAAGTATGCCTTAGGGATTTAGGAGGATTTGCCTATCATATAGCATTGAAACAGATCCTTGCTTCTTTCGTTCAAACCAAACCTCAAATTCAAATTCAAATTCCAAGTCCAAATCATAAATCAATTCCAAATCAAATGATTGAACCCATGATTGAATTCAAGTTCCAAAATATTTCCTAAGCCATTTGATTTCATCTTGTGGACTTAGCCTTAACCAAATTCAAATCAACCCCAAACTCAAGTGATTTTCTCATGAATCATTTATATCTTCATTTACATTCCCAAATATAAATGGAATATAAATCCAAATAGCCAAAATAAAATCCAAAATCAAACCAAAATCTAATTTATGCCCTTTTAAGCCAAATCCTTGAATTGGTCAAATCCTATTCAAATTAACTCAAAACCCATGGATTTCTTCATGAGTCAATCATTCCTTCAATCATTGTCCTAAATACAAGCACGAACTACAATTATCAAACCAAATCCAAGCTAATCCATCAAACCCAAGTTAGCCCTTTTTGACTTGAAATTATCATATGAACCAAAATCCAAATGGCTTCAAATCACTTGCAATTGGATTTATATTTCCATGTTAAGCCCATTTATCAATGGATTTAAACTTGAATTAAGCCATGATCAAGCCAATTAACCCATTTCGATCCACTTGACCCAAAGTGACCTAAAAGATCCTTTTGAGCCAAGTTATAATTCAACCCAAATTGAATTGAACTAAGCCCATCCAAACCTCATATCATGATCAACAACCATCCTAGGTTAATCAATTGTCTTGAATTGGGCCGAATCAAGTCAACCTAGACTATTGACCAAGTCAATCCTTAACCCAAATAAAACCTAAACTAACCAAAATACACCAGATAACAAATTGACTGAGACCTTTGATTCAAACCAATTCATAATCAATGATTGAACAAGACCGAACCCTCAATTGAGCCAAACCAAGTCCAATTGGCCATTTGACCCAATTTGACCTAAATTGGCCTAAAAAGCCAAAATAAGTCAAATCACAATCCAACCCAAATTGATTGCAACCAATGGCTCAAGCTCATTCCAAATCACTTATTGAATTTGACCAAAGCCGTGATTAAGCCCAATTTGACCAATGGGTCAACTTGACCCAACATAGCCAAAATTGACTTAAAGGGTAAAATTAGCCAAAATCCAAAATAATTATAAATTAAACCAAACAAAAGCCTGTAATCATTTTTAGTTAGCCAACTGAACTTGACTCAACACCTAACCTAACCCAATTTGGTCAAATTGGTCAAATTGGTCAACTTGACCCATTTGACCTATGCGAACCCTAATGAGCCATAATCAAATCCAAAGCAAATTAGATCATACCAATAACACCAATACACTCCAATTGGTCATGTGAACTTGACCCAATTTGGCCAATTGGTCAACTTGACCCAACTTAACCTAATTTGATCTAAATAGGTCAAATCCAGCCAAATCAAACCAAATAAACTCCAAATCACTTGAAATTTAGGCTAACCCACTATTGACCCATCCCAAATCTATCTAAATCAAACCCATAGCAAAATGACCATTTTGCCCTTGGGTTTAGGGCATCCCATGAGATAGACACATGCACATTGGATCATTTTCTCCCCTTAGCCACTTGGCATAGGTCCACTTAGGCACCTAGGACCATGGCTAACCTGACCTAAAGGTGGTTGGGTCAGCCATGACTCATGGGGAGGTGAAATCACCTCCCCATTCCCATTGGAACACATGGAAAGCAATAGGACACCCACTACTCCCATGGAAGCCACTCTCACACCATCCTCCACTCAAACGAAGCCAGCTAACATGATTCTCTGCCCAAACTAAGCTCCCCATGGTGACCATTTAATCAAAAGGCCAAAACAGCCATTGCCGTCCGATCCAAGGAATGAGGGGGTATACCTCCCCCCACCCCCTCATTCTCACTAAAACTCATAGACTCACACTCGATTCATCCCTAGAAGCCAAGGAAAGAGATACCAAAGCCATTTCCAAGGTTTCCCTAGCTCCCCAAAATCCTTATTCTCAATTTTATGGGAAACCAAAATAAGGGAGGCCGCCTTCGATTTCCATTTGCTCAAACCTCCAGTAAAGTGCAATTAACTTTGTACACACCTTCCTTGAAGCTAAACAAGTGAGAATAAATCATTTCCCAAGCTTCCCGATGGCTGGAGGGTGGAGTTTGATCAAGACCTATCACCTACGCCTCGTGCATCAGTCTTCCGAGCAAACTACACCAAATCAAAGCTCATGCTGCTCAACAGGGCATCATTTCTACCAAATGAATCTTCCTCAATCATTGGAACCACTGGTCTTTAGCTCTGGTGAGATATGCCATTAAAATTGATCCTTCAATAAAAATAGCTTGGTCTTTTATGAGAGAAAGTTCTATGTCATGCGATTTTCACGGTTAGATTGCTTTGTTTTGCTTCCTCGAAGGTGTGTGATTGATTTCATCTCCATCCGAGCTTAGGTGAGCTCAAATAGAGTGATAATCGATGGACGATAGTCATTGTTTATCGCTCAGGAGGAGATAGATCCCAGATTGTCCATCCTGCTTGATCAGAATGGACTATTATGATTTGATCATGCATAGAACAGCTCATTTTTTCTTCGGATCTGCGGGTTTAATCATGGTCATCCTATCTTAGATCGAAAGGTCCACAGAGGTACCTCGTGCGCTGCCATTCGAGTCACCCCTTGGATGTGATAACTTAAATAGTGAGTCCCTTCATGCCATGTGGAAAGCGCGCTGCGTCAGTCGCCATGAGGCTCGATGGGATTAAGGCTTTAAATAGGCTTAATTAATTTATTTTAAATCTTAAAACTTTCTAAATTCATAACTAATCCTAGAAAAATTCAAAAATAAATACAAACTTAAGCTCATTTTAAAGATATTTCATAGTAGAATCTAGGAAAATTATTATTAATTGATTTTGAACAGTGGTTTTGGCTAAATTAAGGTTCAATTAGAAATTTAATTAGCTTAATTACTCCCTAATTAACCTTCCAATTAATCTCAAATTTCTTGTGGATGTTTAGGGGGATGATCTCTACCTCCCCTATTTTTTTTGCATTTTATTGGTTGCTTAATTAGGGAAATTAATTGATTAAATATTAATCACTTTCTTAATTTAATTAGTGATATTTAAGCAAATGAATAGTAAATTAGTCAATCAATTAAGGTTATTAACCTCTGTTAATGGTGATGAAGTCTAGGGAAATGGATTGGGACTCCCTCTTCTAATATTTTCTTTAAGTCTTCTCCAATCCCTCTTAGATAATTAATTAATTAACACCCCTTAATTAATTAATTAACAAGATTAATAAAAAAATCTAAATCATACGTGAACTTTATTTAACTAATTGAAAGGATTTAGGGAGATTTAGGCTCCCATCTTTGCCCCTTTCTCTAAGTTCATCCCATTTTGATGGGCTAAAGTTAATTAAGATTTAATTAGTTAATTAATGAACTTAATTAATTCAATTGAATCTATTTCTCTAATTTAATCTTGGGTAGCTCTTTGGGTGTCAAATGACCCAAAGTGAGAGATGATGAAATTATGGTTAGCTCACATGTGTGAGAAAACCATAAAAGTAGTTAAGTGAGATCCGTTAAGTTTAATTAACTATTAATTTATGAGCCAATTGCATGAGGCCCCTTTCATTCCTTAGGAGCATTACAAATTTACTTTTCATGTGGTTGCATATCATATTGGCTCATTATTAATTAGTTAATTAACTTAACGTGATGTAGGTAAGGGTTAAATAATCCACTTAATTCATACATTAACCTAATTAAAACATAAAATCAACCTAAATATTCTTCGTTGAACCAAATTAACTCACACATGGGGTTTGGGATTAGGATTAGCAAACCTCTTTCACATTTCCTTAATCAAGTAAAACTTAACATAAAATGATATTAAAGAACTTTGGTTCATTTTAAATAGACTTATTTAGTATGACTGTATTTAGGAATAAATTGTGACGAATGAGATCATGTGCTTATGTTCCTTTATTTCTTTCCAATCATGTTAAATGTTGTTTGTCATTTGTAATCACACATTCATTCCTTTTGAAATTAACTAAAATTAAATATTTTCTTTTATGTCAAATTGCATGTGTTGATTTAGATTAAAAATAGGTGTAACTATTAATACTATTAAATCAAAGGTTATTTTCAAAATCCCATAAATAAATTATAATAAATGGAGTGATGTTAATTACAAATATCTAAAAGTTTACATGTGTTGATAATATGAGATATGCAATATGAAGTTCTCTTCCTCACCTTATATGAATTTTCATGGGATTTATAAATGTATAGTTCATTTAAAAAGAACACAACATTTGTCTAAATCTACTCTTATGCATCTCCATGCTAAGACTTAGGAAGGATTTCATATCACATACATATAAATCATATAATCGAATCAAATATGACTTCTTGCATGAATTCTCATTCTTGTGGTCCTTTTGTACATTCATATGTATATAAGAAAAGTGGTATATTACTTTGGACATCCTGGGATGTTGTGAGGCTTTAAGTAGCCCTAAGTAGGTTTTGTACCTTACGCCCTTGGTGTAGAATAATAGCATCGTACTCACTTAAAACTCTTATATATATGTATGTATGATATGACTAATGAATAAGAATAATAAATCAAACACAATTTTTGCATGGTTTTTCCTATTCTTAGAGCTGTCTATACATCCATATGTATATAAGAAAAGTGGTATATTAGTATGAACATTCCGAGATTGTGAGGCTTTAAGTATCCCTAAGTAAGTCTTATACCTTATGCCCCTGGTGTAGAATAATGATGATGTACTCACTTAAAACTCTTATACATGTGAATGTGTACTTAACTAATGAATGAAAACCCTCTTTTTCTATTAAAAAGACATGCATTCATACTTTATTTATTTGGTTGAGTTGACTAGTCATGTGACTTAAGGTTCTTTCCTTATGCTTTTGCATAAGAATAAAGATAGATATTTAAAGCAATATGAAGAAATCATTCAATCAAATGAAATTTCAATTCTAAATACATTTTCTTACATTCATCATTCAAGTATGCTAAAATATAAATTATATGTATATGTATGCTCAGGATAAACTCACATGCATGATACACATGATGGAAAGAAATGAATAAATATGTGTTATGTGATAGTAATTCATTCTAATTAATATTAAAATGCCTTTCTGATTGAATATGGTCATTTAGAGTGAACCTAAATTTAGGACTAATTAAAATATATAATAATCCATTCACAAAAAAAAATTGATTAATTAATTCGCCTTAGAAGTGACTTAAGGTAGGGATGAATGAGAGGACTCCTCTCTTTCTTTCTCTTTATAACACTTAGTTGGCTTGTGTAGGTCAAATGAAATAAAAGAAGATATTAAGTAAAATTTATGAATTGATTAAACCATTTAAAGTAAAATCACTCTTTATAATTAAATGACTTTCATGCTTAGAAAATCTTAACTTTAAAGCCTAGCTAGGACATACCACACAAGCCCTATTGCACACACATTAGATTAAGTCACCACTTCTAGTTTTATGTTATGATGGTGCATGGTTTGATGTATATTTAGTTTTGTGATATATTTTTTAGATTGGATGTTAGGGTGTATGCGCATAGTCTGGATGTTAGGTCGATATTAGCCTAATCATGTCTTTATAGGGAATTGCACTTAAGGGGCCACTGTAATAAAAATATAAATACTTTTGCTATGCAAGTTGCTCAGCCCCTAAGCATAATCCAAGCCAGGACTGGTGGGTTTGGTTACCCATGTGCGGGGTGCTAAGTCTAAATTATTCATATAATTGTTTGGGTTGTATGGTATGTTTAGCTAACATTTGTTTTATAGGTGTTGCTAGATTTACTTTCCTACTTTTAATATAATTTTGCATTAGGATTAGGATAAGTGTTATGGGGATTAGGGTGAGCATTGGTTATAAGACTAAGTCTTATGTACCATGTGAAGCCTTTGGAGCGAGCACCTCTAAATCAAATCAAAAGAGTGAAGAATGTAGAATGAAGAATGAAGACCCCCATAACATTCATCGTAATTATTTTTTTTGTAATGTACCAATGGTACTTGATCAGACCGCCTTTTATTCTTTTGTGATAGCTTTATAAAATTGATTGATGTTTTAATTAGCTTGTACATTAGAAAAAGCATGCCCTTTCATAGTTTATTTATGATTGGTGATTGTTGTATAGCCTGGATGCGATTAGGCTTTTAGGATAAATATAAATTTTCTATCCCATTAATAACTCACAACTAAACTTTTAAAATAACTCATAATCTCATATAAAAGCCTAGGCTTTAAATCAAGATAATAAAATATTTAGCAACCCCTTAGCTGGATGTTGTATGTTTAATATAATGCATAATCATCTTATTTCACTCTTTTTAAGGGAGGGCTTCCATCTTTGCTAGATAGTAAGGGCTTAACCTTTGAGAGCCTATGATGGAAGAACACCTCTTTCCCTTTTGATTTGGCCCATAATCAACTTCTCATCCATTTAGGTATAAAAAATTCTATAGTTTGTGTCAAAATAAAGAGTCCCAAATTAAATAAAATTTGATAAAAAATTGCATTATATTAAGTCATTATTCATGCCCCTCATACTCGAGTCTTTTAGGGAGTGGGTTTAAGGACTTAATTTCTTTTCTAAATATTAACAACCTAGACATCTTGTAATATGACTTGCCTGCATGAATTTAAAGCGTAGGAGGAGTTAGATGGCTGCCACTCCAGGCGGTAATAAATTCAGCAGTCGGGTGGTGCACTCTCTCTTGTGGAGGTGAACCATATACCCACTTTCGCCTTAGATTTAGGTCATGCTTTTACCTTCGCTAAAGCTCCCTAGATTTAGGATCTGAGGTTGTTGTTTCCCTTTGGGGCTATAAGCATAAGTCCTCACCTCTTAGGAATTTTTACATTCTTGTATTGTGAAATTATAAGTCCTAGATTTTTAATAAACTTTCAACTCAAATATATAATTCTCCTCAATTTCAAACATATAAAGCCCAATCATAGGATAGTTTGGGATGCTCACTAGGTTTCCTAGTGTCATGAGCATCCCCTACTCTCCTCCCTTTGGCTTCGATAATAAGTCTTTCCTTTCGATCTATCCCATTTGATCTTCCAAATATAATCAATTTATTGATTGTCCTATCTTTGAATTCTTTGGAGATAACAATTACCTACTTTAATCGAGAGTATTTCTAAGAAACTCACCTTCCTTAGGATGTAATTAACTATGGGGGCTTGCCACCATAAGGAACTTAATGAACCCACTTTAAAATAAATCCTGCTTTACTGTTTCATGTAAAGAAGGGGAAAAATCTCTGGAACATTCAAAGATCCATCATGCCTTAGGAGTCCTTATTAGGTGATTAGGTCCATCATAGGGTAGTGATTTCTATCTTTTGAGATAGTGCACTATTCTTTGATTTAGTACTTAATCACCTCAATAAGTATATCCATGTCAGGTGTCCCCTATATACACACACATACACATGATCAAAAAATAAACACCACACTCACACATATGAGCTAACCATAATTTCATTAGCTCTCTCTTTAGGTTATTGAACACCCGAAGAGCTACCCAAAATTGATTAAAAATAGTTAGGTTTTGAATTGGATCTTAGATTGAGTTAATTAAGCTGATTAATCCATTTGGTTAAGCTTTAAGCATGCTCAATTAGTGAAATAAAATTAACTTAAGGAAAGAGATCAAGAAAGAGGCCTTAATCTCAATCCCTAAGTCTTATATTGGATCACTTAGGCTTTGATTTTATCTTGAAGATTAATTAATTAATTAAGTAATTAATTACCCCATTAATCATTAATTAATTTGATTAAAAAAGTAATGAAAACTTAGGAAATGAATAAGGAAAAATATCTCAATCACATTCCCTAAGCTCCCTTATTCATCCAAAGAGGTAATTAGGCTTAAATAATTAATTAAGTCACTGTTCATTCACTAATTATCACTAATTAAATTAAGAGAGTGATTAAGACTTAATCAATTAATTTCCCTAATGAAGCAACCAATAAAATCCCAGAAAAATAAAGGTAGCAGAGATCATCCCCCTAAACATCCACAAAAATTTTGAGAATAATTGGGTGATTAATTAAGAAGTAATTAAGCTAATTAAATTTTCATTTAAACTTTAATTCAGACAAAATTAATGCTCAAAATTAATTAATAATAATTTTTCTAGATTCTACTCTGAAATATCTTCAAAATGAGCCATAGTTTATACTTTTTGGATTTTTTTCTACAATTAGTTATGAATTTAGGAAGATTCAACCTTAAAAATAGATTAGTTAAGCCTAATTAAAGCCTTAAGCCCGTCGGGCCACGTGGAGCTAATGTGGCTTGCTCACGCGGAGTGCTTTCCATGTAGTACGATGGGTTTGACTATTTAAGTTATCACATCTTCCATGCTGGACATGCTTTCCTGTAGACTGTCTGATTTATGATCAGACGACTGCGATTTGATCTGCTATTTAGAGGAGAAATCAAAGGATCTAATCGTAAGATTAGATCATGACTATCCTTTCTAATCATGCAGAATGGATGGTCCGTGATCCATCTCATTTTGAGAGGAGAAAGATGGATTCCTTCTATCTTCTCCCATTTGATTCTAGCTCACCTGAGCTCAGATTATCTCCAAATTCATCCCACACCTTCAGGGAAGGGAGATGCACACATCCAACGGTTAAGATCTAATGACATTCACATTTGCTTCATAAAGGACCAACTTATTTTTGCTAGGGAGCTCAGTTTTATAACATTACTTCACCAGAGCTAATGTCCGGTGGTGGGATCGATAGAGGTAGCTTCGTCTAATAAAGATGAAGCCCTGTTGAGAAGATTCAGGCTTGATTTGAAGTAGTTTGCTCATTTGACCAAACTCCTCATATTTGGTGATCGGTCCTGGTCAAACTCTGGTCTCCAGTGGTTGGGAAGGCTTGGGGATGATTTATTTGGCTTTGGCAACACATGAGGATGGTGTGTGCAAGAATAATTTGGATTTGGTTAAGTGAAGAAAGAATGGGAATCAGGATTGAGGTGCCCTATTTTGGCTTTTCACGGGAAGGAGAAATGTTGATCGAGGGAGCTTGGGGAGGCTCTCAAGGATTTCAAAAGCTCCTTAGGGACTCACACGAAGCGAATCATGAAGAATCCCGCTCGAACTCATGATCGAGCTTAATGGACAGACAGGATCTATTCCCTTATTTCAGCCTGTTCATCATCATCAGCCTGTCGAAGCTATCTCCCTCAACTCCACTTGGCATGTCCTGCTTGGAGGAAGTTATGGCAGGAGTCTCAAGGCCTGATTTTGGGAGATTGAGTTTCTTTTTAGCTCCATTGCATCCATGGGGTTCGGCCATGGAGGTGGCTACTTGGGCAATTTCTCTTGGTCCATGGCAAGTGCTAGGGTGGCTTAGGTTGGGCTAGGAAGGCTAGGAATGCCTCATCTGGCAAGTGGAGGGCTACCATGGGAAAGGAAAAGGGGACTTTACCACTTATGGAATGAATCTTATGCAAAGAGCTTTGTACATTGATCAATTCCCTTGGATTGGGTCCCACATGTTAAGCTGGTCTGGGAGTGACTTTTGGTTGATGTGGGTTTGATCAGCTTTTGGAGTCCCATAAGGTGGCTTTGAGTGGTTTGGCTCAATTTGATCATATGGGTTCATTTTGGGTTAGGTTGGGTTGGGTTGACCAATTGGTCAAATTCAGTCAAACCAAGACTTGGGTTAGGTTCAAATGATCATTTGGGATGTTTTGGTTCAATTGGTTTTGATTAATTTGACTTACGTTTGAATTTGACTCATTTGGATTCAAAAGTATCAAATTGGTTAAGTTGACCAATTTGACCAATTTGACCAAATTGGGTTGGGTTATGTGTTGAGTCAAGTTCAATTGATTTATTGAAAGTAATTATAGGGTTTGGTTTAGTTTAATTTTGATTTAATTTGAATTTTGACCAATTTGAACCTTTTAGGCCAATTTGGGCTAGGTTGGGTCAAGTTGACCAATCGGTCAAATTGGGCTCAATCATGGCTTTGGTCAAGTCCAATAAGTGATTTAGAATGAACTTCAGACATTGATTATAATCAATTTGGATTAAATCATGATTTGACCCATTTTAGTTTTTTAGGATAATTTGGGTCAACTTAGGTCAAATGGCCAATTAGACTTGGTTTGGCTCAAATGATGATTTGGTCATGTTCAATCATTGATCATGAGTGTATTTGATTTAATGGCTTTAATCAATTTAGCATATGGTGGGTTTTGGCAAGTTTAGGCTTCATTTGGCTAAGGGTTGACTTGGTCAAAGGACCAAGTTGACTTGGTTTAACCCAATCCAAGGTAGTTGGTCACCCTAGGATGATTGTTGATCATGATATGGAATTTGGATGGGTTTAGTTCAAGACAATTTGGGTTGGATTAGAACTTGGCTCAAAAAGGTCTTTTAGGTCACTTTGGGTCAAGTTGACCTAAATGGGTTAATTGGCTTTATGTTGGCTTGATTCAAGTTTAATTGAACTCACATATGGACTTAGGATGGAAATATAAATCCAATTGCAAGTGGTTTAAAGTCAAATAAATTTTAGTTCATATGACAATTTCAAGTCACAAGGGGTCAACATGGGCTTGACTTGGGTTGACTTGGATTTGGTTTGATAATTATAGTTTATGTTTATATTTGGGGCAATGATTAAAGGAATGATTGAATCATGAAGAAATCCAAGGGTTTTGAGTTGATTTGTGTGTCATTTAGCCAAGTTCAATAATTTGGCTAAAAAGGACAAAATTTGAAATTTGGTTTGATTTGGGTTTGGTTTTGGCTATTTGGATTTATATTTCATTTATATTTGTGAATATAAATTAAGATATAAATGATTCATGAGAAAATCACTAGGGTTGGGAGTGATTTGGAAGCAAAATTGACCAAGTTGAGTGATGTAGGTCAAAAGGGCTTAAGTAGGGAACTGGTTTGGTTTGATTTATTTTTAGTCATTAGAGGGTGGACTTCATTTATATTTGTGAATATAAATAAAAGAATGATTGATTTATAAAGAAACCAATTGAGTTTGGGTTGATTTGGATTGAGATTTGGTTAAGCTTATGGAGGTGGGTCCATATGGCTTAAGAAGTGTCTTGATTTGGTTTGATTTAGTTTGATTTGATTTGGATGGTTTGAATTCAAATTTCATTTATATTTGTGAAAATAAATGAAGGAACAATTGATTTATAAAGAAATCAACCAAATTTGATTTAGTTTGAAGGAGGTTTTGGCAAAGCATATGAAGGAGGTTCATATGGATTAGGAAGGGATTTTGGAGCTTGAATTTAATCATGGGTTTCAATCATTTGATTTGGGATTTGATTTAAATTTGAGGTTTGGTTTGAAAGAAGGAAGCAAGGATTGGGTTTAAGGCTATAGGGTAGGCAAGTCTTTCTAAATCCCAAAGGCGACCTATTCCCATGGCTAATCCTTCCAAGTCTCTAGGCTTAGGTTAAGTGTTCACCTAATCACTAGAAGTATCTTAAGACTAAGAATCTCTTAGTGTCTACAAGAGTCCTAGATCTATGATGGGAAAGTTGAGAGCTCACTCCAAAAGTGAGGTCAATAGTATATAGCATGGATATCTCAAGAATATGAGGCTTTAATTAGCTCCAAGGAGGTCATTTGATTACCCCAGTTCCTTGGTTTAACAATGACATGTACTCCATTTTATTTCATTCCTATGTACTTTAATATTAGAGTTTGGATAAGACTTTACTCCATATGCATAAATGTTTCAATCAAATAAAAATATAACTTTTGCATGGGTTTCTTTCCTTTATTTATGTAAACATCTATATGTATTTGAGAAAAGCAAATATTTAGTCTGGACATCCCGAGAATACGAGGCTTTAAGTAGCCCCAAGGAGGTCATTTGATTACATCACTTCCCTGATTAATAATGGCATGTACTAGCTTATGTCTCTTATACATATGTCTGTGTATTTAATTATTGAATTAGAACCCATTATCTTTTATCAAAAATCCATATATATGGTTTAAGGATTTTGGTTTCTTTCTAAATAATAATAACCTAACTATCTTGCAAAATCATATGACTTGCCTACATGGTTTTAAAATATAGGAGGAGTTAGCTGGCTGCCACTCCAGGCTATTATAAGTTCAGTAGTTGGGTTGTTTACTCTCTCTTGTTGAGGTAAACCTTATGCCCATTTTCACATAAATTTAGGTCGTACTTTAGCCCTTGCTAAAGCTCGATAGATTCAAGACCTAAGGTTGTTGTTTCTTTTGGGATATTAACATAAATTCTCACCTCTTAGGCATTCTATATTCTTGTACTGTGGGATTACAAGTCCTAGCTTTCTAATAAAATTTCAACTCAAATGAATAATTCTCTTCTATTTCAAATATATAAAGCTCAACCATAGGATAGGTTGGAATGCCCACTAGTTTCCTAGTATCATGAGCATTCCCTACTCATCTCCTTTGGCCTCGATGATAAGTCTCTCTCCTTTTTGATCTATTCCATTTGATTTTCTAACATAACCAATTTATTGATAGTCTTATCTTTGAAATCTTTGGAGATAACAATTGCCTACTTTAATCGAGAGTATTCCTAAGGAATTCACCTTCCTTAAGATATAATTAACTATGGGGGCTTGCCCCTATAGGGAACTTTAGAACTCAATTTAATATAAACCTTACTTTTTTCATCCATCTAAAGTAGGGGAAAATCTCTAGTATATTTGAAGACCCATCATGCTTGAGAAATCCTTATTAGGTGATTAGTTTTAATATAGGGTGGTGATTTCTATCTTTCGAGATAGTGCACCATTCGTTAATGGTGTACCTGATCACCTCAATAAGTGCACCTTTAGATCTATGTGGTGTCCCTCATATATACATTCCAAAAATAAACACTATAGATTTTTCTAGTGACTCCACTGGGGATGATTCCTCTCTCCATCTCTAGTAAACAATTATTTTCTCCAAGCATCGATAGTGGACTTGTATTTCATATAAGTTTGAGACTATCTTAGTTTCGATTGACACTTAGTTTATTTCACTCTTAAGCAAAGCTAGCCAATATTATCTAGGTTTTAGGACCTCACTCCTTGTAGGTCTTGAAACCCCTATTGGATCTCCCAATAGGTAAAAGATAAAATTAACTAATAAAAGGGGATGACTAAAATTTAGAACCTTTTTACCACTAGCTTGGTGAGGCAAGATTCATCATATGTTTAAGAAAATAAACTCTTTTGCAAAATGCCACTTTCCAAAAAACACTTTTTCAAAATTAACATAACAAAAGATTTTGTATGAAATTTTTAAAAGGCACAAAATTCTCATAACCAAATCTCATTTAACAATTCCTATAATTGTTACATGGAGGTTCTTTTCAAAATCAAAATAAAAAAATTTTAATATCCCTTTTTCAAAAGCACATTTTTGAAAATGGCTATCTCCATTCAACATACCCAAATTTGTTGAATGAAGATTCAATCTTCAAATAAAATCATAACTTAAAATTGAAACTCCACTTAGTATATTCCATATATTCTAAAATTGGAGTTTCCCTCTTTTCAAAAAGCAAAGAAATCACACACATGAAATTAAGGCATATTGGAACCCCACCCCATTTGGCATACCCAATTTTGACAAATGAAAGTTCCCTTTCTTTTGGAAAATCAAAGAAAATTAAATTCTATTTGACACACTTGCACTTGTTAAATAGAGTCCCTCTTTTCCAAAGTCTTGAAAATCAAAGCACATTTGGACTCCAATTGACATACCCAAATTTGTCAAATGAGAGTCTTATTTTCAAAAAATCATAAAAATAGATTGAACTCTATTTAACATACCTATATTTGTTAAATAGATTTCCCTCCTTCATTTTGAACTCTATTTGGCATACCATATTTCTCAAATAAAGAGTTTCCCTCTTTTTCCAAAAAGAAAGAGAGCAAATCATAAATACACTTGACTCCTACTTAACATACCAAATTTGTTAAGTAAGAGTCTCATTTTCAAATCATAAATATACTTGGCTCCTACTTAACATACCAAATTTGTTAAGTGAGAGCCTCATTTTCAAAAATCATAAATACACTTGGCTCCTACTTAACGTACCAAATTTTTTAAGTAAAAGACTCACTTTCAAAATCATCAACATACTTGACTTCTACTTAACATACCAAATTTGCTAAGTAAGAGCCACATATTAAAAAATCATTTGGCCTCTACTTAACACACTGAATTTGTTAAGTAAGAAGCCCCATTTTCAAATCAGATAAACATATATCACACACTTAACAAATCATCACAAGCAAAGATGTTCTTACAAAAATTTTTATACACATGATTGAAAACCTTTCTAACATACCTAAATTTGCTAAGTAAAGATTTTCTAAATCAAACTTTCAAATAAGACATACAACATATATCTCCAAAGTCTCTCCCAAAAATTGAACCCCACTCAACATACTTAAATTTGTTGAGTATAGGTTCTAAGTTAAAATCATATGGTAAAGTCTCTTCTCCAATTGTCAAAAATCTCTCCAAAAATTCAATGAACCCCACTTAGCATACCTAAATTTGTTAAGTGTGGGTTCAAATTCCAAATTAAATTTAGAAGTCAATGATTGAAGATAAAATATCAAGGCAAGGGTCTGACTCAATTATGTTTCAATAAATGTAGTGATTTCAGTACAGTCAGTCTTTCCAACCTTCAATCAATGCAGTGATCATGGCTCCCAGTAAGTTTGTTTTCTCCTTCCCCTCTGGTCTAGATCTGGCTTTGGATCAGGCCAATCTCACCATGATTGATTCCTCACATCTGATCTACTTTGGTCATGGCTTTGAGGGGATCTAGATTACTTGTGAGGGGACAGCCCTCATAACAGTTAGCATGGAGGAGGTGGTGGGACAGATGCCACTTATCTGCTTCGACATATCATCAGACTCTGAATTTCCCTCATTGAAGAGGAAGGCTGTAGTAGTTCCCACACCCTGTTCAGTGTTAGTGCCAGTACCAACTACTTCAACATGGGTTCAGTCAATTTCCCTTGCTATAGCTCTAGTGAGTGCTGCTACCTTCTCTTTGGTCACCCCAAAGGGGAAGGCTATCTTGGCCTCTGAGATAGTTTTCCGTACCTTCGAGGTAGGTTCCAGTTCCCACTCTACTTTGCACACCCACACCTAACATCGCAACAAAAATAAGAAGGTCAAGTGGGACCATGAGAGAGCATCCATAGAGCTTGATGTTGCTTCCCACATAGCTGAGGAGGGTTCTCCCCGTGAGACCTCTCTACTTTTGAGTGGCAGTAGGTTCCACCCCCTCTTGGCCTCAGATGGAGTGGAAGACAACAGAAGGATCACCGCATCACCTCCACAACCAACATACTTTGACACACCAGCTAGGGAGTGCAGGATGCCTTTTACTTGCCTAAGGACTATTCTACGCCTGGTCGATAGAGCTTATAGATGCTCAGAGTCCAGTACCTTATTTGATTTGAGATCCATGAACCCTAGGAGTATTAGGGGTCAGATCCATAGAGAGAGAGAGAGAGAGAGAGAGAGAGAGAGCTGTGGAGGCTCGAATATTTACCCAAGTAGGCAAGAGGGAGCAACGGAGGTATGCCAGGCAATCGGCAACCATCGCCCTAATGGATTTCCCTGATTGACGCCCCATCAGGGTCGATCATTTAGACAATATTGTTCTTACTAGCACAGTCGATGCAGAAGGAGATCTCTAGTTGAGAGGCAGTCGGTGTTACCATCACATTGTTCCCCTCGTAGTCCACCATCACCCGTTCTACATACAGCATCCACCACGCCTGCCAAGATTCAGAAGCCCCCGTCTGGGAAAAGATCATCCCCGTTGGTGATTCGGCTACGGCCCAAGGATCTGACTCCATCCACTCCACCTATTGAGGTGAGGTCGAGCTCCCCTACACGACCTTCTACTTCAGCTGTGGTTAAGGAGTGGCAACCCAAGAGCATCATCATCACATTACCACCACCTCAGATAGAGGGAGAGAGGGGAGGGGACATAGACATAGTCCCCATGATAGTTGATCTTCCTAGTGAGGAATTATTGATAGTAGCTAGCATCTAGTGCATAAAGATAAATGAGCACAGTCCTACGGATAGTCATCATTGAGTGTTTGTGCTGGTCCAACCAAGCATAGTAGATCGATCGATATATGACATATTAGCGGACTACTTTATCGAGAAAAGATGAATTCTCAGGAGTGACCACTCAGATGAGGAGGAGGATATAGTCAACTTCGATCCTGGCGAAGATGACATGTTGGATGACACAGATGAGGTCCACATAGTTGACACACAGGGCTCCTTATAGAAGGATTAGCTTAGCCAGGAAGGTGATGTGCTCGAGGAAGGTGCACTTCTCACTTGACTCAGTACCTCCTCCATAAGCTCAGGCAGAGGGATGATCACATTGACAAGATGGAGAAGAAAGTAGATAAGTTGATGGTAGCGATTTTAGCATTGCACACCTCAACCCCAGTTTCATAGCCTTCTCCCATAGTAACCAACAGACTAGAGTTGGTGCATACTTTAGGCCGTCCTAGGTGTACTCCCATAGAGTTCGAGGCTGGTAGCTTCCATAGGAAGGTCACAGATGGCACCTCCATGCATAAAAAGAATATCAACCATATGGTAGAGCAGCAGGTGAGGGAAGCCATGGTGCAAGCTAGGGGGAGCTCATCCATTCCAAAGAGTAGACCATACCCAAAGGAATTCAATGTAGTTTAATACCCCAAGGGTTTTATGCCACCTTCCTTCAAGATCTTCGATGGCAGTGGGATCCCGCATCAGCATATTGCACACTTTAGGGTAGGCTTTTGCAATGTCAGTGGCAGTGACACACTTTTGTTCAGACTCTTTATCAGCAGTATAGCAGGGATTGCATTTGATTGGTATGCCAAACTACCCAACAGTTTGGTTAGGACTTTTGTTGAGTTGGAGCACCTCTTCATCAAGAGGTTTGATGGAGCTCAGCAAAGAGTGATTGTAAGTGACCTCATTGTAGTGAAGCAAGTTTCGAATGAGTTCCTTGTTGATTATATTCTCAGGTGGCACAACTTGAGCATGAAATGTAGCCACAGCTATCCGAATAGCATGCCATTGAGATTCTTCTCAAGAATATTCATGGCTAGGTCACCTTCATGCTTAAGGGCTTTACCATCCAGATATTTGAGAAACTAATCAATGAGGCGGCTAGCCTGCAAGAGGAAGCTAAAAAAGTTGCCCTTTCCCGACCAATCATCTCGGCCTAAGCCGCAAAAGGTGTTCGATAAGAAGCTAGAGATAGTTGTATTAGTGGATAGAGGGAAGTAGCTAGCCAGAGTCTAGTATGAGAGACCTCAAGCTCAGTAACCTCCTTTGTCACCTTATATCAGCCACCATAATGTCCATTCCCACCATCTCAGCAGCATACCTAGCAGTAGTACTCCTATCCACCACTAGGTAGCTATTACCCACTTACTCTTGATGATAGATTGAATAAGTCATATTCATTCAAGAGTGAGGTAGTTAGGAAAAATTTTAAGAATCTCTTAAAGAAACCTGACTTTCAGTTACTAGAGCCCAAGAGCCTGGAGGAAGTGGGGAAGAGTAATGATCCTAACTATTTCCCCTGCCACCACATGATTAATCATATCTTAGAGGATTATATTACTTTTAAAGACTGGCTTGAGTGTAGCTATAAGTCAGGCGCTATAGTTATCCCTAAGGAATATTTATTAGAACAACCATCTAATTCTATTAGAGTAATTCTTAGGGATGCTTGTGATCCTCTTAAGACAAAAGAAGGTTAGGTTACTGTCTTATTCTGAAACTCTAAAAAAGTAGTTTCTAAGATCAAGAAACTCTCTTTATAGGTGCCTGAGGTAACTCAAACCTCCAACATCAAGGAAGGTTTGCAAGTTTCCAAGGACAACTTGAAGAATGTGACAGCCCAGCAGCAACAGCAGAAGTCTGCCTTACTTTCCCGAGATAGTTCAGTAGCGTAATCACCATCCAAGTCTAGCACTCCATCTACAGTTGCAGCTACTATTTCTTCCTCCACTAGCTCCTCTTCCACCATTAGAAGCGTTGTATCAGTGGATAAGGGCATTAAATCCCTTAATCTGGTTACTTTGTTAAATTTTTATCATGTACCTCCACCCAAAAAGAAATCAATGAATAAAGCTTTCACTTACATATTGTCCACTTTTGATACTCTAAATTTTATTCCTGTTAAAAACTCTCTGAGTCTAGAAAATAATAATAGCTCTAATCACTTTGATCCCCTCTCTTCTGATTCAAAATTGAACTTTCCTTTTCTAAATCAATCGAGTTCATCTCTTTAGATTAACTTGGAGTCAACTGACTCTGAGAATCCCATTGGAGAAGTTGTAGGTATACCTGATGAGAAGGTAGAACTTTCCACAAGTTCATCATTCCAATAAGTCACTGAAGTCAACCTGTGCAGTGGCAAAGTTCTACCTTCTAGGAAAGCACTTCAGGATAAGGGTAAATAAGCCATTGGTTCCAGTGAGTAGATAACCCCTCCACAGGATGCTCCACCTATGGATATGCTTATGGAGGACCAAGTTAGAGTTGATTACAATATCCTAGCACACCTTAGAAAGTTTCCAACTAAGTTAAGCATATATGACGTCCTTGTCTTAACTAAAGATATGAGAGAATCTCTAGTCAAGGCTCTTCTTAATCCAGAGATATGCTTAGCTCAGCTGACAACTACTGAAGAGGAGGCACACAGCTCAAAGGACATTCTAGGAGTTACATTCAGTGATGTAGACTTACTTCTAGGGACGATCAAGCATAATCACTCTCTTTACATCATAGTGGACATTGGACGTTACAGGTTATCAAGCATTATGGTTAACCAAGGTGCATCAATCAATATTATGAGTTTAAGAACCCTTGCCTACTTGAGGATCGATATCTCCAAACCCCAAAAAAAGATGATGATGTTGAGAGGATTCAATGAACAAGGCGAGAGGGCCTTAGGCTGCATAGTGTTGCCATTAGAGATAGATGAATGGAAGACTAAAGCTAAGTTTTATATCATAGACTCAGATACATCTTTCAATGCTTTCCTTGGGAGACCATGGATACATGAAAATAACACAATTCCATCCTCTCTACATCAGTGCATAAAGTTCATGAGAGGTGGAATTGAGTACTGCATCAAAGGAGATCCCAAACCATTCATAGTTCATGAGGTCAGGATATATGAGGATGCAGCCTATTTTTTTCCCCAAAACCAACAAGTCCATTCTCGTGAATCTAGTCAAGATCCCCATGAGGGACAAAAAGAAAGAAAAGAAAAGGAAAACAAAATAGAAAAAGAAAAGAAAAAAGAGAAAGAAAATAAAATAAAAGAGAGCGAGACATGGACTTAGGGGTAGATATAAAGCTTAATATTAGATTCCATGCACAATTCATTACTCCATTCAAACATATGGGTAGGACGACCCGACCTCCACCAGGTAGAGGCAGAGGACAGTTTAGAGGTATCCCTTGAGGTGGAAAGCCTCCTTATTGGCCACCCAATAGAAGGTATGTCCCAACCATCACGAGTACACCTGTTATCCACATAGACTTAGAATCTAGTTCAGAGGATGAGTCTTATGAGGTTATCACACCTACCAGCTCTTCTCAGTAGTAGTTCTCTTTCGAGGTGATTTTTGAGCATGATAGTAATGAAGACTGGGCTCCAAAGAAAAGCATAAGTGTATTCAAGACTACATATTAGACAATCAAGCATTACTTGGGAACCTTAGCTTTAACCCCACTTTCCTCACAAAAAGTTGAGGGTTTGGCAATTAAAGAAGCCCCTAAGTCATTCACAGATGGGATGACTCAGAGATTCTTTTTGGGAGCATAATCCTCATGTCAAGAAGTTGATGTAGAACTTAAGGATGATTCATATAAATATTTAATACAATTTCCTTTTGATTGGTATTCACCTTGTATTCTTAATCTAGCAAAGAAGGGATTAATCCCACACACTTGGTCTAAACACAGGTCAGGCTACTTTGAAAGGTTATGGAATAACCAAAGTATGGTGGGCCTAGTTGATGATGATGATCATTGCCTAGTCATCACTAATCATTTCGAATCTGATATGTTCTTTTCAAATCATGCTAACTCATATGAGGAGGTGTAATTAGAAACTTCATATGATCTGAATGACTTTGAAGTCAAAGATGCACCACCATAGTTCAAAGAGATCAACCATCGAGCTCAAAAAGAATCAACTTAGGGCGAAGACAATCCGCGTCCGACATACATCAATTCTTTATTCAATAATACTAAAACTGATGATTTAATTAGGCTGTTGACTACATTTATGGACTACTTTGCATGGAGTTATGAAGAGATGTTAGATTTATCTTCTGATGTAGTAGTCCACAAACTAGCAATAGAGCCTAGTCCTAACCCTATCAATAAGCTCCTAGATGCATACAATTAGACATTGAACAATAGGTCATTTCTGAAGTCAAAAAATTGATCGATGCTAGCTTCATCAGGGAAGAAAAATATCTTACCTGGTTGGCCAGTGTCATCTCAGTTAAGAAAAAGAATGGCCAAATTTGCATATGCATTAATTTTAGGGATCTAAATAAGGCATGTACAAAAGATGAATTTCCACTACCAATCCAAGAACTAATGGTGGACATTGCCTCATCTCATGCTGTCTTCTCTTTCATGAATGGCTCATCTGGTTATAGCCAAATAAAGATGACCACTGAAGATGAAAGAAACACTGTGTTTTGAACCTTGATCGGAATCTTTTTCTATAGGGTTATGTTTTGGCCTTAAAAATGTCGGTGCCACCTACCAGCGGGCCATGATTTGGATCTTCGATGAACTCATTCATCATCAGGTCAAATGTTAAGTCGATGATCTCATTATCAAAAGTAAAGAAAAGAAGACCATCTCTTTGACTTGAGAGTAGTTTTCAAAGGATTAAGATAATTTAACCTTAAAATGAATCCCCTGAACTGTGCATTCAGAGTAGCTTCAGAGAAATTCCATGGGATTGTTATCCGGCACTGTGGAATTGAAATCAATCCAGAGAAGATCAAGGCGATATTAGAAATGCCACCCCCTAAAGTCTAACTTAGCTTAGATCATTACAAGGGTAGTTAGTATATCTAAGATGCTTCAATTCCAACCTATCAAGAAGACGCTAAACATTTTAGCACTTATCAAAAAGGATGCCAATTTCAAGTGGGATGACAAGTGTCAATATACCTTTGAAGACATCAAGCACTACCTGATGATGCCATCAGTTCAAGCAACCCCTATCCATGGAAAGCCGCTCATCCTCTACACTACTGCATTAGATGACTCCCTTGGTGCTTTGTTGGACCAAACCAATCATGAAGGGGAAAAAGAATGCACTATACTACTTCAGTCATTTTCTAATCCATGCTGAGGCAAATTATCCACCTATTGAAAAGCACTGCCTAGCTTTAATCTTCGCATCCCAAAAGCTACGGCACTACATTCTTTCTCATAAAATGAACTTGATCTCTAGAATAAATGCACTGTAATATCTCATGACATGGTCAACGCTATCCGGACAGTTGGCATGTTGGTCCATAATTTTATCACAGTTTGATATCACTTTCATACCCCTCCATGCGGTGAAAGGATAAGCACTAGCAGATTTCTTAGCAACACACCCACTTCTTGCTGACTCCCCGCTTCGTGATGACCTCCCTGATGAACAAATCATAAACCTAGGGAACACTAGCATTATCTACTGGGAGATGTATTTTGATGGTGCGGCTTCCTTTCAAAAGGGAGAAGAACCACGATCTACTCTTCCAGGGAAGGCAGGGGTAAGAATAGTTCTCATAACTATGAACCATGATTTGATGAGATTCTCATATCATCTATCCAATCCATGCACAAATAACAAAGCTGAATATGTGGCTCTGATTGTCGATCTGGAGTTAGTCATTATGCTATACATCCAGGATGTTAACATCCTTGGGGATTCTCGATTAGTTATCAACCAAATCGATGGGTCTTATAAAGTTCTAAAGCCTAAGCTCCATCACTACCATAAGTACACTATGGAGTTGTTGGCCCAAATCCTAGAGGTTAACATTTACAAGATTCCTCGAGGAGAGAACACAGTAGCAGATGCATTAGCTAAGCTTGTCTAAGAGTTAGCATGTCTGAAAGATGAGTCCATACTAATAAGGGTCCAAAATAAACAAGTCTTATCTCTTATTGACGTTGAACTCATCGAGAGATTCTCTCTTGAAGGGGAGGTTGTCGTTGCCAAAAAGGACGAGGAGTTGTATTGGAGGCAACCCTTCATGGATTATCTAAAAATAAGCAAACTACATCAAGAGAAGTCACTAGCACATCAAGTGAAGCAAATAGCCCTTTCCTACACTCTCGTAGATGGCACCATATATCGATGGTTTGTTGATCATATGTGGTTACATTGTTTGGGCAAACACGAAGCCCATAAAATCATGACTGAGGTACACTCAGGTTTATGCAGAGCACATCAATTCAGTCCAAAGATGAAAGCCAAGATCAAGAGACTAGGATACTACTAGCCTTCGATGATCACAGACTGTATGGACGTAGCTAGGAGATGCCACCAATGTCAGGTAGATGGTGTGGTTTTACGCCAACCACCCAACATTCTACACTCTACATTAGCCTCATCGCCATTTGAGTGTTAGGGTACTAACATAGTGGGTCCGATTGACCCTCCTTCTAAGGGTCATCGGTTCATTCTAGCTACCACTGACTACTTTTCCAAGTGGGCAGAGATGCCCACTCAGAGAAGTCACAGCTCAGCATGTACTCTAGTTTTTCAGGAACCATATTGTATATAGGTTTGGGGTGCCTCAATGAATTATATTTGATAATGGTACTGCATTCAAGAGCACTAAAATCAACAGTTTTTCCCTGAGACATAGCATAGATTGGAGATATTCTACCATCTATTACCCAAGGGAAAATGGCTTGGCAGAAGGCTTCAATAAAACTCTCATTCGGATACTAAAGAAGACACTCAAAGATAATAAGTGATAGTGGCATGAGCAGTTAGTTGAAGCCTATGGGTTTATCGCACCACATACAGAACTCCAACTCAATTTATCCCTTTCTCCATAGTGTATGGGTCTGAAGCAGTTCTATCATTAGAAGTCCAACTCTCATCACTAAGGATAGGTGTGGGTAGTAAGATCACAACGGAACAGAATGCCAAGTTGCGGTTATAAGAGCTCAAAGATTTGGAGGAGAGGCACCTCTAGGCATGCCAAAACCTTAAGTTGTATAAAGTTAAAATGATTCAAGCTCATAACAAGTTGGTCCATCCTAGAGCTTTTCAAGTAGGAGAGCTTGTTTTAGTTTTAAGGAGACTAATTATTGCCCATCGAAAGATAGGAGGCAAGTTTGAACCCACTTGGGAAAGTCCTTTTTCCATAGAGATGGCCTACTAAGGAGGATCTTATTAGCTTATAAATTATGAAGGGAGAGCATCCAATGCTCCCAATCAACAGGCTCTGCCTTAAAAAGAACTATCCATAAATCTTGTTTCAAAATAATTATCAATAAATTTTCTTTTCATCTCAAATTCCATCTCTTCATGTTGTTGAGATGCATCTTTGTTTACGATTCAACCACGATGTGTTTAAAGTAGGTGTGAGGAACTTAAGTGGATTTCTATCCTTTATCAACACAACACCAACACAAACTACACACAATCACATATAAAATAAATACATATCTTTTGCCTCGGGCTATTTTGATGTGGGATAAAGCCCCTTGTGGCATTCACTCATTAGCTGTTGTAGGTCGAGCTGACATGCTACCCTGCTAGTGTGTCACCCCAGTGGTTCCTTGTTTAGAGGATGTAAATCTACAAGCCTTCTTCTTAACTTGACCATTGTAAACCAATGAGGGCATTATTAGTTTGGTAGGTCTTACTGCGCGGCCAGTAAGCTACCTCAAGTTGACTTTGTTTAAAAAGATGTAAGCCTACATACTTTCTTCTTGAACTAACCACCATGCACTGACTGGGTTGAGTATATTTGAGGCTTTGGATAAGTTCCCCAGTGGTTCCTTTCCTTCTGACTACTTCAAGTCTAGTTAGTTCTTTCGGACTACGATAATACCCGGTTGATAGCATATGTCCCACGATGAACTATCCGGTGATCATTTTTATGTGGAGATGTAAGTCTGGCCTTCTCATTGATCATCATGACGGCACCTTAGGTTGGTTGGTTCTCACTATGCTGATAGCGACCCACCCTATGGATACACCACTCATGGTAGATGTAATTCTACAAGATTGCTCCCAGAGTTGGCCAATGTATACCTATAGGATTTCTTTTAGAGGGTCCTGGATAAAACCCCTAGCGGAACCTCCCCTATGGGAACTCTATTTGGAACACGTCCTTCGCAATCCCATCTAGACATTACCTAGGTTACTATTGGATTGGACAGTCCCCCTTTCCTAGTAGCCACCCCTATGGTTGGTGACTTTTTTTGATGGATATGCATATTCTCCTTTGGTCCAGTAAGTATGAGATAGGACTAGGCTGATATAAGCCCCTTCTCAGTGTGGTCACTCACACATAAATAGGGTCAACTCAAACATATAAACAAAACATATATTTATGCTTGTGTCAGCAAAACTCTCTATAGGAATCATCTGACTACTCTTGAGTTGAGATAAGTCCCCAGGCGGCACTCTCTAAGTAGTCGCCCTTAGGTTGGGTTTGACCTATTGTGCCACTAACCAATCACCCTGGCAGTCATCATTACTTTGAAATATGTAAGTCTACTATGCAATCTTTCCATCATGACTATTGTACACTAAAGGGCAGCCTTAGGTTAGGTTTAATTTATTGTTCTATCAACATATCACCCCAGTGGTTGCTCCTCGCATTGGAAGATGTAAAGGTACATGCTTTCTTCTTAGCACAGCCACTGCACACCGAAAGGCACCCCTTAGGTTGGATAGTTCTAGCCTGCGGCTAGTAGACTATCCCTTTAGATTTGTAAATCTAAGACAAGACAAGGCTAATATAGTCCCTTCTTAGTGAATCCATCGCACACTGACATAATCCATTTTAAATTAAAATGATATTTCTAGCTACTCCTAAGTTGAGATAAGATTGGCACTCTCTCTGTAGTCATCCTTAGGTTGGATAGTCTTACCTGATGGCTGGTATACTTTCCCTTTGGATTTATAAACCTGAGATAGGCTAAGGCTGATATAGCCCCTTCTCAGTGGATCCATCGCACACCGATAGGGTCCATATATTAAATCCACTCTCATTCTTAGTGGATATATCCCCAACCAAACCAAATAAATCCATAAATCAAATCAACCTTATTTCCCAACAGATTGGAGCTCATATCTCTGGTAGAGATACTCTCGACTTCTTTTAGGCCAAATCATATCGTCCCCCAGTGGAGCCCCACATCAGATCAAATCAAATTTCTCCCCAATGAGGTGCAAGCCTAGAACACAATCACAAATCAAACCAAATCAAATTCTTATCCCTAGTGGATAATCCTAACTTGCTTCCCTAGTGGAAGATTCATGCACCCATCCCCAGTGGGTTATAAATCACAATCCCTAGTGGTTCTTCTCTCCCCAAATCATATTTGCAATCAAACTCAAACCCTTATCCTCTCTATGGATAATCTGAACCTACTTCCTAGAGGAAGGTTAACATACTCAATCCCTTAGCAGATTCCTCCTCACTCTCTTATGCCTTTGGCATAAGTTGAGTTGCATTGCACTAAGTTCATGATTATGTCTACACATCGGTTTTAGGGATAGATTATTTTTGTTATCTCTTGCAATCCTTTGGAAGTTGTTGATCATCTCAGCCAACACCAATACGAGCGGTGTGCCTTGTTAGTTAAACCACACCTATTGGGGGTCCATTTATTGGCCTCACTTTTGGAGTGAGTTCTCAACATTCTCATCATAAATCTATGACTCTTATAGACACTAAGAGCTCCTTAGTCTTAAGATACTTCTAGTGATTAGGTGAACAATTAACCTAAGCTTAGAGACTTAGAAGGGTTAGTCACAAGAATAGGCTATGCCTTAGGGACTTAGGAAGACTTGCCTACCCTATAGCCTAAACCCAATCCATGCTTTCCTTCTCAAACCAAACCTCAAGTTCACACCAAAATCCAAACAAAATTTCCAAGACTCATAATTAATCCCATAATCAAATCCAAGCTCAAAAATTCTCCATAAAACCTTATGATTGAGTTCAAAATCTTTCTAAGCCCATTGATTTTATCTAATGGACTTAGCCTTAACCAAATTCAAATCAACCCCAATTCATTTGATTTTCTCAAATATCAATTCAATTCGTAATCATTTATCAAATTCTAAATCAAATCTAGCTCCAAATAATTCAATACCAAATTAAATCCAAGTTCTAAGATTCCTTCCTAAGCCATTGTGGAGAAAATTTTCTATGCGGTCACCTTCCATCTGTGGTGAAAAGCAAGAATACAAAAATTTGACTTTTTGGGATGCCACGCAGATTCGTAGATGTGCTTATTCAGGTGATCGGGTACATCATCAAGGAATAGTATACTATCTCGAAAGATAAAAGTCACTACCCTTTAATAGACCTAATCACCTCAATAAGAACTCCTAAGGACAATGGGTCTACATATGTACCAGAGATTATTTCACTACTTTGCATGGAAAACTAAAGCAGGGTTTATTTTAAATCAGGTTCGTTAAGTTCCCTACAGGTGCAAGCCCCCATAGTTAATTACATCCGAAGGGACGGGATCCCTTAGGAATACTCTCGATTAAGGTAAATTATCATTGTCTTCAAATATTTCAATAGGAAAGGACGATCAATCAATTGGTTCATTTTTGAAGAACAAATGGGATTGATCAAAGAGGGGGAGTTATTATAGAAGCCAAAAGAAAGATAAGCAGGAGATGCCCACGATGCTAGGAAACCTAGCGAGCAATCTCAAACTATCTTATAGTTAGGCTTTATATTTTTGAAATTAATTTAATATGTTTGAGTTGAATTTTTTATTTGAAATTTAAGACTTATGATTCCTTAACACAAGATTAAGGAAAGGTTTAAGAGGTGAGGAATTATGCTTATGACCCACAAAAGGGAGAAGCAACATCAAAACCTAAATCTAGAGAGCTTTAGCGAGGGCTGAAAGCAACCAAAATTTAAGACAAAAATGGGTATTTGGTTTTCCTCCATAAGAGAGGACAAACTACCCGATAGCTTGGACTTACAATCACCTGGGAGTGGACGCCAACTAACTCCTCCTGCAGTTTTAAATACATGTAGGCAAGTCGTATGCTTTATGCAAGATAGCTAGGCTATTGTTAATTTAGAAAGAGACTAAGTCCTTAAACTCACTCCCTAAAGAGACTAGATCATGTAAGGACATGCTTCAAATGACCTAAATCTAATGCAATTCAAATGCCTTTTTTTTGGACAATTATTTTGACTTAGGCTAATAGGATTCATATGTCTAATGCATGAGAAATAAAGTTATTGGCCAAAATCAATGAGAAGGGAGGAGGTTTGTTTTCACCATGGCTCTCAAAGGTCAAGCCAAGTTTCTCTAGAAAAGGTGGAAGCCCTCCAATCAAGAGTGAAATAAGATGCATTTGTGCATAATGTTATAAAAGAAATACTCATCCAGCTAAGGGGTTGCTAATTCTTTTATCTTGACTTTAAACCTAAACTTTGGATGAGGTTATGAGTTCTTTATTTTTAGCTTTGAGTTTTTAGATTTGGTAAAAGATTTATTTTTCTCTAAGAGCCTAATCAATATCCAGGTCATACATAAAGCAAGAAAGAAATTAGGAAAAGATGCCTCCTAATGCGCAAGCTAAATAAATTTGCAATCAATTTATAAAGCTAATCGTAAAAAGAATAAGAGGTTATTGTGGTCGGGTACCACCATACAAACCCAAAAATAAATTGGGTAGCCGAGCTCTACCCTTATATGACTCTAATTATAAATGAATTAAATTACAATTAAGCAAGGAATTCATTGTTATGGGGGTCTTCAAGTTTCATTTCTTCTTCTTTTCTTCTTTCTTCTTTAGTTCTTTCTTTTGGATGGTGGGAAGGTGGATCCTCCAAGGCTTCACATAGTGCATAAGATAGGATCTTATGACCAATGCTCATCCTAATCCCAATAATAATCATCCCAAAATCCTAATTGTAAAATTTACATGAAAATAAAAAAGAATGGAAATCTAACTAACACCTACAAAATAAAGGTTAGCTAAACAAACCACACAAAATCCCAAGCATGTATATTGGACTTATCACCCCACACATGGGTGACTAAGTCCACCTGGCCTATTCTATTATGCTTAGGGGTATATAAGCACGCAAAGCATTTATATTTTATTTTATTTACCACCCCTTAAGCACAATCTGCTGCAGAAAATAATGGTTAGACTAAGATCGCCCTACCATTCATTCTATGCACAAACATCCTAACATCCAGTCTAAAAAATATATCATAAAACAAAATAAACATCACACCATGCACCACCCTAACCTAAAGCTAGAAGTGGTGACTTAGTCTAATGTGTGTGCTTTGAAGGTTTGTGTGGTATGCTTAGCTATGGCTTTAAGTTAGAATTTTCTAAGTGTGAAGCATGTTCAACTTAGAGGAGGGTTTCATTTAAGTGATTTAATTATTTTGGGTTGATTTTATTTCATGTTTTGATTAGGTTCAAGTGAATCCTACAATTAATTACTAAGTTATAAAGAAGGGAACTTCTCTTTCCTTCCCTAACCTAAGTAATTTCTAAAGTAGATTCATATTTTAGTTTTATTTAGTGAATGTTTTGATTAAGTATTTTAATTAATCCTAAGTTTAGATGAACTCTAAACAAACCCATTCAAAAGAAAGGCATTTTAAGATTAAATAAAATGAACTAAATTCACAAAACACACATCACTTCATTTCTTTCCCAACATGTATAACATGCATATGAATGAGTCCTAAGCATATCTATACACACAAATGAGAATTTTTAGCACACTTTATGATGCATGCTAAGTAATTCATTTAAGATATTTAGAAGTTTAAGATGCATTGATTTTCATTAAGTAGAAAGGGTTTCTTATCCAATTTTCACATGCACACATGACATGAAAGTAAAGGCATAAGTGAGTACAACCATTGTTAACAGGTGTAAGGTACAAGACCTACTTAGGGCTACTTAAAGCCTCACAACCTTGGGTTGTCCAGACTAATATACCACTTTCCTTAAATACAAACATATGTACAAAAAAGAAATGAATGGAAAAGAAAGAATGCAAAATTGTATTAGTTGATTCATTTTGTTTATGCAATTTATGTGCAAGCATAGGTAAACCTTCAAGTGATAGCATAGGAATGAATAGGATATGAAATTAGGTAAGTGTTGGGTTCTTTTCAAATGAACCATACATCTTACCAAATCCTATTCAAAAATATACTAAAAGAAAAGAGAAGGAAAACCTATACTAAGCACCTTTATATTCTTACTCACATGCAAGCTTATAATTAAAATATAAGTAACATACACTTTCAATTTGATTTTGATTTATATGTTTTGAAAATAATTTGAATTTAATAGTGATAATAGCCACTCATATTACTTTAGCCAACACATGCAAATTTGACATAAACAATTTTATTTTCAATTTGATTTTAAAAAAAATATGGATGCATGAAACCATATGACATACACATTTAACATTTTAAGGAAAGAACTAAAGCAATGAAATCTTGTAAACACATTCACTTTACTTAAATCCTAAAGACAATCTTATGAAATAAGGAAGCTTAAAGTAAACAAAAGTTCATTTAAGATGATTTTTGTTTGATTTAGAAATTGATTTAATTTTGAAATGTGAGTTGAGTTTACTATTCCTAACCCATTCCCACATGTGTTTGAGATTTTGTTCTAGTTTTTAGATGATTAGATTCATTTTAAGTTTTTGATTAGGTTAAGGTATGAATTAAACAAGTTAATTAACCCTTACTTACACTATCTTAGCATAGTTAACCAAGTAATTATGAGCCAATGAGATGACATAAAACCTCACAAGGAATTTAAATTTGCAATGCACCTAGGAAGAAAAGGGCCTAATGCAATTTGGCTCATGATTAATGGTTAATTAAGCTAAAGGGTTTAACTTAAGTAATTTCAAAACACCCCTCACACATATGAGGTGAGTTTTGATTTTCTTAATTGAACTTAGGCTCTAACACCTAAGCATCTACCCAAAGTAGATTAATTAAGGGAAATTTTAAAATTTTAGAAATTAATTAAGAGATAATTAATGAATTAACCCTTAATTAAGAGAGGATTAAGAAAGAAAAGGGGTTTAGGGAATAGCTTAGGAAAAACCCCAAAATTATTCTCAAGCCTCTATTCACTGGATCTAACCTTAATCAACCCAATAAGAGATTAAAACACTAATCAAACTTAATTATCCTTAATTATATTAAGGAGTAATTAGGAAATGTTGCAATTCCCCAATTAAGCCTTCAATAAATCCCAAGAAAATTAGGGAGGCATAAGTCATCCCCAAAACATACCCAAGAAGTTTGGGATTAATCGAGGATTAATTAAGGGATAATTAGCAAAATAAGATTTCAAATAAAATCAGAGAAAAGTATAATTCAAAATCATTGAAATCATTTTAAAATATTCTAGGTTGAATTATCTTTCCACAAAAAATTTACCTCATTTTTTTTTTTTTTTTATTGAGAGATAAATTTTTGAAGGGATTAATTAAATTAATTAAATCCTAACTAATCCTTAGCTCACATATGGCGTGATCGGCGCTTTACACGCATCGCACTATGAGGGGTTAAAATGTCACGTGGGCGCATGATGATGGACATGCTTAATCCATTCGATCAGGATCAAAGGGGATCACCTTTGGTTTTAAAAGGGATAAATTGATTCAAAAATGTGCGATTAATCTCGATCGTCCATCCAAAACTCACGGATGGATGACCAGGATCACCCCAGTTCTTTTTGAGGATCAATGGAGACCGTCTATGATCTTAGGGAAGATTCGAGCGCGATTGATCTCAGATTGGAATGAGACTTTACCAACGCATCTTAAGCTAATGATAAGCCTATCCAACGGTGGAATTCATATGCCATGACAATTTCTTTTACAAAAGACCAACACCTCCTAAGCCTAGTGGTCAGAAAATGGCATACCTCGTCGATGCTCGAGTTCGATGAGGTAGCTTCATCTAGTGGAGACAAAACCCTGTTGAAAGTTTCAAGCCTTGGGGTTGAGTAGATCTCTCTATGGACCAACATCTCTTCCTCTTGCTTGTGATTTTGATCCAATTGAACCCGTCCTTGCTTTGGGAATTTGAATGAGAGCTTGGGTGCACTTGACTTGATCCCCTGAGGGAGTGTGCAAAGGCAATTGAAGTAATGTGTGTGGAAGAAGTTATGAAATTGAGCTCCCCTATTTTCTAAGGAAGAAAATCAAGAAAAGCTTCAAATCCTCTAAACTTAGAATGCTAATGGCTCTTAACACTCTCTAGCTCAATCACAATGAGGATGAATTCAAATTGAATTAGGGGAGTATATCTCCCATGGAAATCGGATGAACCTTGCTGCCATTTTGATCCAATTGACCATGGAGGGTTGTTTGATCTTTAGTTGGCACATGGTGGTTTGAGCTCTGAGTGGATTGATAACCTCCCATGTGCTTCAAATCAAGTGGAGGGAGGTTTTGAAATAATTTGGTTGGGTCGGGGTTTGCCTTGGGTCCATTTTGACCCAAACCCATTTGGGTGCACCACTCCATTTGGTCCACTTGAGCTATTAGGAAGGCAAGTTGATATGAAGAGGGCTTGACCAAATTACCCATGGATTAGTCCAAATTTGTTCTATGGCCTAGGGTAGAATGGTCATTTTGATTTTAAATATGTTGGGTATGTGGAGAAAATAGGTTTGGCCAAGTTTCATTAGATTTGGAGTTCATTTGATATGGTTTGGCTCATGTTGACCCATTTAGGTCAAAATGTCAACTTGGGTCAAACCAAGGGTTGTCAAGTTCATATGACCATTTGAAATGTTTGGTCTTTTGATTCAATTTGGTTTAGTTTTGAATTTGGCATATGACTTCATTTAGGTCAAATGGGTCAAGTTGACCAATTTGACCCATTTGACCTATTTGAGCTAGGTCAAGGGTAGGTTTAGGTTTGGTTAGTCATATGGAGTGGATTGGTATCTTTGTTTCCAATCAATTTTGGTTAAGTTTGAATTTGGCTCAACATGACCCCTTTAGGTCAAGTTGGGTTCAAGGTCAATTGGGCTAGGTTAGGTTTAGTAATTGAGGCTTTGGTCAAGTTCAACAAGTGATTTGGAATGAACTTGACCCATTGGTTTCAATCAATTTGGTTTAGATCAAGACATTTTGACTTTTAAGGTCAAGTTGGGTCAAGTGGCCAATTTAGGTTAGGCTCAAATGTTGACTTGGTCAAGTTCAAACATATTTCATGAATGAACTTAGATCAATGGTTTCAGTCAATTTGGCCTATGGTGGATTTTGGCTATGTTAGGTTTCATTTTGGCTAAGTGTTGACTTGGTCAACCATTAGGTTTGACTTGATTCGACCTAATTTGATTGATTGATCATCCCATGATGATTGTTGATCATGATGAGAGGCATAGGTTTGTTTGATTCAATCCAATTTGGCTAGGATTAGAATTTGGCTCATAAGGGTATTTTAGATTACTTTGGGTCAAGTGAGCCTAACTGGGTCAAATGGCTTGGTCAAAGCTTGATTTGAGTTTGATTGAACTTGTATATGGACTTATGATTGAAATATAAATCCATTTGTAAGTGGTTTGAAGTCAAATAGGTTTTGATTCATTTGACAATTTCATATTCAAAGGGTGAACATGAAGGGATTTGGGGTTTGATTTTTGAATTGGATTTTGATTTGATGATTGAAGTTTACATTTATATTTGGATTTATGATTGTAGGGTTGATTGAATTATGTAGGAAAATCAAGAGTTTGGCTTGATTTGAAGTTGATTTGGCTAAGTTTAAGATTTTGAATTGAAAGGCTTAGGTTGGATTTTGAGTGGATTTGAGTTTGATTTTTGGAATTAATTTTGATTGATTGAATTTATATTTCATTTATATATGTGATATAAACGAGAATGTAAATGGGTCATGAGAAAATTTCAAGAATTTGGAGTTATTTGATCATGATTTAGGCTAAGTCCACTAAAAGGGAATTTAAAGGACTTAGGAAATTTTTGGAGATTAAAGCTTGAATTTTTGAATTTGAATTGATTGATTTATGTTTATATTTCATTTATATATGTGAATATAAATGAGAATATAAATGTGTTATGAGAAAATCCATGAATTTGAATTGATTTGATTTAAGGAAAAGAATTTGGAGAATTTTGGAGTTTGTTTTGAATTTTGAATTTGATTTGATTGATTTATATTTATATTTCATTTATATATGTGAATATAAATGAGAATATAAATGAGTTATGAGAAAATCTCATGAGTTTGAATTGATTTAGATTTGAGCTAAGTCCATTAAGAAAATTAAAGGACTTAGGAAAATTTCATGAATTGATTTTTAATTTTGAGTTTAGTTTTATTGGTTTGAATTTATTTTTCATTTATATATATGAATATAAATGAGAATACAAATAAATTATGAGAAAATCTCATGAGTTTGAATTGATTTGATCATGATTTTGGCTAAGTCATTAAGAGGGAAATTAAGGATTTAAGAAAGATTTGGACTTAGGAATTTCATTCATGGGTTTCAATCATGGATTTAATCATTTCAATCACATGGAGTTGATTTGAGTTTGGAGAAAATCAAATAAGATTGATTTGGAGTTTGACTTGAGAAGGAAGGTGAGGAATGGTTCAAGCTAAGGGTAAGCAAATTTTCTAACACCCCTAAGGCATGACCTATTCCTATGGCTAACTCTTCTAAGTCTCTATAGAGAGTGTCCACCTAATCACTAGATGTGTCTTAAGACTAAGAACTCTAAAGTCTAAGAGAGTCTTATGCTTAAGATGGAGGAGAGATCATTCTAAAATGAGGTCAAGAAAGGGTGCCCAATAGGTGTGGTGTGACAAGGAACACAGATATATTGGTGTTCAAAATGATCAACAACACCGAAGATCACAAGCACTATAAAAAAATCTATCGTTAACCAAGGTGTAGAAAGAATCCAGCTTAGTGCAATGTGGCTACTTATGTCCAAGACATAAGAGAGAGGGAAGAATCCACTAAGGGATAGAGTGTGAACCTTCCACTAGGGAAGCAGGTTCAAGTCATCCATAAGGGGATGAGAGGTTTGATTTGATTTGAGTCTCACTAGGGAGAAATTTCCACAAGGGAAAAGGGTTGAATTTGTTTCAATTTTTAGATTTGGATTTTTGAGATGGACCATGTTGGTTTGTGATGGATCAAAGACCGAGTAGCCATGGAGGCCAAGACCAAATCACTAATAAGGGGTAGTCTACTACATAGTAGGACTAACTAACCAAAAAGGATGCCTTCAGATGAAGCTATACTAGGAAGAAAGCATAGTAGACTTACATCCTCCAAAGTAGAGACCAGTTGCTAGGGTAATCTATTGGCAAGGCAATAGATTGGACCCAACCTAGGGCTAACTATTGAGTGAATGTTGCTAGGGGACTTAGATCAACTTAAAGATAGTCAAGATCAATTTCATATTTAGATTTGTCTATTTTGATTATGATGGATCTCATAGGTTTGCGATGAATTGCACTGAGTAGGGGCCATGGGAACCTAGACCTAACTCGATTTATCAATTCAAATGGAGTAGTCTACTAACCACAAGGTAGGACTATCCAACCCAAGGGGCGCCTTTCGGTATACAATGGTCAAGTCTTAAAAAGAAAGTGCTAGGACTCACATCTTCTAGAAACAAGGAACCATTGGGTGATTAGTTACTTTAGGCAACAAATTGAACTCGACTTAAGGCTGACTATTGAGTGAAAGCCGCTGGGGAGCTTAAATCAGCTCAAGGATAGTCAAAGATTAATTTTATTTTTTAGATTAATTTATTTTGATGGATTATATTAGTTTGTAATGGATCACACTGAGAAGGATCTTATAGTAGCCTAGACCTATTTTAGATTTACTGAAATAAAGGGAGTAGCTTCCCGGCCAATGGGAGAGCTATCCAACCAAAGGAGTGCCTTTTGGTTTGTAATGATCCATTCAAGGAAAGAAAGCTCGAGGACTCGCATCTTCCACTGCTTGGGCAATCAAATCACCTGGGGCTTCCTATCATCGATACAATCATGCTAGAAAGAATGCATCATAGTCTTATATATTCCAAAGTCTGTCGGGGTAACATGTTATGGAAAAATAGATTGAACCTAACCTAAGGGCAACTACAGAGTGAGTGCCAACCTGGGGACTTATCTTAACTCAGGTAGTTAGGCAACCTATAGGGAGCTCTGCTGACACTGCCCTAAAGATAGGATGCCTACTTGGAAAAAGGGGCCCTTTGGGGGCTTGAATTCCTACCCACAAGCGAATATTTTTGTTTATTTTTTGTTTAGTTTATTTATTGTGGACTCTGTTAGTTTACGAGGGATCAAATTGAGAAGGAACTTATATCAACCTAAACCTATCTCAGATTTATTGAACCAAGGGAGAATCTGCGCATCCGCTGAACAAATTCTCCAACCATAGGGGTGGCTACTAGGAAAGGGGGGATGTCCAATCCCAAAGTAACCAGGGTGGTATCTAAATGGGGTCGCACAGGACGTGATCCAAATAGAGTGCCCACTAGGGATGGGGCAACTAAAGGCTTAATCCAACACCTTGGAGAAGAAGATAAGGCTAGTCATATATCCAATAGGTATTCTATGTCCAACTCGAGGAGAAAGCATGGGGACTCATATCTGCCAAGAGTGGTATACCCATTGGGTGAGTCACTATCAACATATAAACATCAACCAACCTCCATTGGTTTGCAATAATCCTCTAGAAGAAAGCTGAGACTCACATCCTCCTATAGATTATTGGGATAGTCTATTCGGCGATGCTATCCAGACCTAGGCTTACCGAATGAATGCCACTAAGGGGCTTATATCGAATCAAAAGTAGTCAAGAGGAAAGGAGCCTCTGGGGAACTTATCCTAAACCTCAGATATACTCGACTTAGTTTGAACATGATGGCTAGTTTAAGAAGAAAGCACGGGGACTCACATCTTCTTGAACAAAGTCAACATGAGGTAGCTTACTAGCTGGGCAGTGAAGCCTACCATACTAACAAGGCACTCATTGATTTGCAATGGTCAAGTTAGGAAGAAAGCGTGGGGACTCACATCCTCCAACAAGTGACCACTAGGATGACATACTAGCTAGGTAGTATGTAGACCCAACCTAGAGCAACTGATGAGTGAGTGCCACAGGGGGGTTTGCTCCCACATCAAAATTGTTCGAGATAAATATTTGTGTTTATTTTTGTTGTGCATGTGTTAAAAGGAATAGGATGCCTCTGGGGACTCTTACACCTACCTTAAAACACACTAGGGGTTTTGATGAAATGGTCCCACGGGTGGCAAAAAAGGATTTCCCACTAATAAAGGATGTCGCTTGGGTTCTCTTACACATATTCTAATAATGTTGGGAGATTGTTTTTGTGTTGTGAAAGAGGAATAGGATGCCACTGGGGGACTCTTACACCTACCCTAGACACGTCATGGAGGATTCGCAAGACAAGCAAACAACTCTTCAAAAGAACAGAAGATTTGATGAATGGAATCAGATTTTTGTTCTTTTTATTAATGATTATTTTCAAACATGATTTCTTTCATGGGTAATATTTCTTTAGATAGAGCCCATTAATTGGAAGCATCGGGTGTTCCTCTTTACAATCAATAAGCTGATAAGATCCTCCTTAGTAGGCCTTCTCTATGACATAGGGGCCTTCCCAAGTGGGTTCAAACTTGCCTCCCATCTTTCAACGGGCAACAATTGGTCTTCTTATGACTAACAAAAGTTCTTCTACTTGGAAAGACCTAGGGTAGACCAGCTTGTTGTGAGCTTGAATAATTTTGGCTTTGTACAACTTGAGATTTTGGCACGCCCGTAGGTGACTCTCCTCCAAACCTTTGAGCTCTTCTAACCGCAACTTTGCATTCTGCTCTGTAGTGATCTTGCTACCCAATGCTATCTTTAGTGATAAGAGTTAAAATTCCAAAGGTAGAATGACTTCAGACCCATACACTAAGGAGAATGAGGTAGACTAAGTTGGAGTTCGGTATGTGGTGTGGTAGGCCCACAAGGCTTCAACCAACTGCTCGTTCCACTATCGTTTGTTATCATCAAGAGTCTTCTTCAATATCTGGATTAGAGTTTTGTTGAATGCTTTCGCTAAGCCATTTGCTCTGGGATAGTAGATGGTGGAGTATCTCCAATCTATATCATGTCTTTTGGTGAAGCAATTGATCTTTGTGCTCTTCAATGCAGTACCATTATCAGATATAATTCATCGAGGCACCCCAAACTTATATACGATATGGTTCTTGAAAAATTGAAGAACATGCTAAACTGTGACATCTTTGAGTGGGATGGCTTCTGCCCACTTGGAAATGTAGTCGGTGGCAGCTAAGATGAATCGACGCCCCTTGGAAGAAGGAGGATCGATCGGACCCATAATGTCGGTATCCCAACACTCAAATGGCCATGAGGCTAATGTAGGGTGTAGAATGTTGGGTGTGGTTAGTGGAGGACCACACTGCACGACCGATGGCATCTCCTACATCTATACAGTTTGTAATCATCGAAGGCCAGTAGTATCCTAGTCTCTTGATCTTCATCTTCATCTTTGGACTAGATTGATGTGCTCTATATAGATTTGAATGTATCTCAGTTACAATTCCATGGGCTTCATGTTTGCCTAAATAATGTAACCACATTTGGTCAAAGGACCAGCGGTACAGGGTGACATCAACAAGAGCATAGGAGAGAGCTCTCAATTTCACCTGATGGGCTTGTGACTTTACTTAAGGTAGTTTGCTGGTGTTCAAGTAATCTATGAATGGTTGCCTTCAATTCAGCTCCTTTTCCATTTTGGCAATAGTGACCTTCCCTTCAAGAGAAAGTCTCTCGATGAGTTCAGCTTCAATAAGAGATAGGACTTGTCTATTTTGGAGCCTTATTGAAATGGACTCATCTTCTGTACATGCTAATTCTTTAGCAAGTTTGGCCAAAGCATCTGCGACTTCGTTCTCTACTCGAGGAACCTTATAGATGATGACTTCAGGATTCTGGGCCAACAGCTTCATGGTATACTCGTAGTAATGATGAAGCTTTTGTTTGAGAACCTGGTAGGACCCGATAATCTAGTTTATGACCAACTAAGAATCCCCAAAGATGTTGATGCTCTTGACACTGATAGTGATAGCTAACTCCAGAATGATAATCAAAGCCTCATACTCAATTTTGTTGTTGGTGCAGAGGTTGGAAAGATAGTATTAGAATCTCATTACATCGCGATCTAGAGTTAGAAGAATTATTTCTATCCCTACCTCTCTTGGGAGAATAGATCATGGTGTTTCCCCTTTAAGAAAAGAAGCAGCACCATCAAAATACATCTCTCATCGGCAGTTGCCAACCTCCCCTAAGTTCATGATTTGTTCGTCAAGGAGATCATCACTAAGCGGAGAATCAACAGGAAGTGGGTATGCTACTAAAAAATCTACTAGTGCCTATCTTTTTATTACACGAAAGGGTACAAATGTGATATCAAACTATGAATATATCATGGACCAGCGTGCCAAACACTTGGATAACGTTGGCCGTGTCATGAGGTACTACAGTGGATTTATTCTAGAGATTAAGTTCACCTTATGAGAAAGCATGTAGTGTCATAGCTTTTGAGAAGCAAAGATCAAAGCCAGGCAATGTTTCTCAATAGGTGGGTAGTCCACTTCAGCAAGAATAAGACAACAGCTGAGGTAGTATAGTGAGTTCTCCTTCCCTTCTTTTTTGGCTTGGGCCAAAAGAGCATCAAGAGTGTCCTCCAATATAGCAGTGTAAAGGATGAGTGGTCTGACCAGAATAGGGGCTACTAGAACTGGCGGCTACACAAAATACTGCTTGATGTTTTTGAAGGCATGTTGACACTTGTCATTCTACTTGAATTTGGCATCCTTTTGACAAGTTCTGAAAATGCATCTTCGATAGGTTGGAGATAAAGCGTCTTAGATATGCCAACCATCCTTGAAAGGATTTGAGTTAAACTCTTAGAGGTGGCATTTCTAAGATAGCTTTAATCTTTTAGGATCTATTTTATTCCCAAACAAAAAACAAACCCATTTTCCTGCTACTCAATGCACACGTGGGATTCATTTTATATTATCTTAACCATTCAAAACTACTCTCAAGTCAAAGAGGTGGTCTTTCATTCTCGATTGACTAGATCATCAACGTAACTCAATCTAATGGATGAGTTCTTGAAGATCTAGACCTCGGGTATGTTGAACTAGCATTTTTAAGGTCCAAAGGCATGACCCTATAACAGAAGATTTCGATCGAAGTTCATAAAGTAGTGTTTCTTTCATCTTCAGGAGACATATTGATTTAGTTATAGCCAGATGGCCCATCCATGAAAAAGAAAATAGCATGAGATGAGGCAATGTTCACCATTAATTCTAGTATAGGAAGAGGAAACTCATCCTTAGGACATGCCTTATTTAAGTCCCTAAAATTGACGCATATATGAATTTGGCCATTCTTCTTCTTAACTAGGAGGACACTAGCTAACCAGGTAGGATATTTTTCTTCCCTGATGACACCAGCATCGATCAGTTTCTTGACTTCAGAAATGACCTATTGTTTAATTTCTAATCGCATGCATCTAGGAGCTTGCTTAATAGGTGTAGCGTTAGGATCTATTACTAGCTTGTGCACTATTACGTTAACTCCATGTATAATATTCTTTAAACTCAGTCAATAGCCTAAATAAGTTATTAGTTTCTTCTTCATTCAACAACGAATTGATGTATGTCGGACGTGGATTTTCCTCTGTCCTGAGGTTGATTTCTTTAAGCTTGTCAATTATTGAATGAATCTCCTCTTCAAATTCTGGCAGTGCCTCTTTGATTTGGAGATCATCTAGATCATCTGAGGTTTCTAAACACACACTCTCATAAGAGTTGGGATTGTGTGAGAAGAACCTATCAGACTCCAATGATTGGTAACAACTAAGCAGTAATTGTCATCATCGACTAGACCCACTGTACCGAATCCTAGTCCTGCTCTTGATTGTGAATCAATTCTTGTATTATTCCATAGCTTCCCAAAGTACTCTGACCTATTCTTGGACCATGTATGAGGAACTAAACCTTTCTGTATAAGATTATGAACAAAAGGTGAGTAAAAGTCAAATGACAATTCCATTAATTCTTTAAATGAATCCTCCTCAAGTTCTACATCAACTTCAAAATTTCAGGATGATGATCCCAAAAGAACCTCTTATGCTTCATGTCACTGGAAGACTTATGGACTTCCTTAACTATAAACCCTTCAACTTTCTGAGATGTAAGTGAGGTAAGAGCTAAGGTTCCCAACTGCTGCCTAATAGCTTCACATAAATCATATTCGAATACTTTGCTTTGCTTGGAAGCCTGGTCTTTGTCTGTCTAGATTGAAAATCACCTCCAATGGAACCCGCTAAGATGGGTTGTCTAGTATACTAATCACATTAGACTCATCCTTTGAGCTAGATTCCAAGTCTATGTGAATAGTAGGGGTACTCCTATGAACTGAAATACGACCTCTGTTGGATAATGGCCAACCAGGGGGTCTTCCACCTTTAGAACTGCCTCTATTTCTGCCTCTGCCTATACTTGGTGGAGGTTGAGCCATCCTACTCACATGTTCATGTGATGGAATGAACTATGGGTGGAATGTGATATGAGGATCTATTTCTTCTTCAATTCCCCTTTCTTGTTCACTTAGACTTTTATTTTTCTTTTCATTTTCTTTTATATTTTCTTTTGCTTCATTTTTCTTTTTCTTTTATGTTTGAATTTGAATTTTATCCAAGTTCATGAGAAAGGGTGTTTTGAGGAAGATAGTAGGTCACATCCTCATAAATCAAACCTCTAACTAAAAATTTTTCATCTCTATCGCTATTTATATTCAATTTCATTTTAAACTTGATGAACCCGATGGAGGGAAGATGGAATGATCTTGTATGTATCCAAGGCCAAGAAAGCAAAGTGAAAGAAGTATTTGAATCAAATGATAAAACTTGCTTCGCTTCCCACCTATCTTTAAAGGTAACACTATAGAACCTAAAGCCCGCTCACCTTGGTCATTGAATCCTCTCAACATCATTTGATCGCCTCAAAATGTGGAGATATCAATCCTCAAATAAGTGAGGGTCTTTAGACTCATAATATCCATCGATGCACCTAAATCCACAAGAACTCTGGTAAGTCTGAATCTATCCTTGTCAACGGTGATATAGAGGAGACGGTTATGCTCCAAGTCCCCCAGAAGAAGGTCTTCATCTGTGAAGGTGATCCCCTGAGCTTCTTTTGTATAATGTGCCTCCTCACCTATAGCAGTCAGCTGAGCTAAGCATATTTCAGGATCTAGGAGGGCCTTGATTAGTGATTCCCTCATCTCTTTGGATAAAATAAGGGCATCGTATATGCTCAACTTAGATGACAACTTTCTTAGATGAGAAAGGATATTGTAGTCCACCTTTGACTAGTCCTCCACAAGCATATCCAAGGGTAGAGCATCTTGTGGAAGGGCTTCTTGATCTTCTATACCAATGACTTATTTCCTTCTATCTTGAGGTGCTGCCCTAAGAGGTAGAACCTTGACACTACGGAGGTTGACTTCGGTGATCTCTTGTGGCAGGGTAATGAAAGGTTCTACCTGCACATCAGGCTCACCTACAACTTCTCCTATGGGACCCTCAAAATCAGATGATTCCAAGTCTATCTCAAGAGGTGAACCCGTAGTGTTCAAAGTAAGAAAGTCTAACTCTGAATCAGAAAGAGGAAGATCATAATTATTATAGTTATTTTGACTTCAAGAGTTATCATTAGGAATAGAAGAAGACAACCCATCAGAAGTGATATAGATGTAATTCAAACTAGCTTTATTCTTCAATTGCTTGGAATTATTTGGAGCTACAAAGTAGAAAATAAGTGAAGTGAGTGGAGTAAGGAATTTGATGCCCTTATCCATTGATACAAGAGTTATAATAGTAGAACAAGTAGAGCTAGATGAAGTGGAAGAAGTCATCGATGTGGAAGCTGCAACTATAGGCTAGAGGCTAGACACGGTCGGTGGCTATGCTAATGGGCTATCCCGGTTGACACATGCTGCAGCTGTTGCTGAGCACCCCTTTTCCTAGAGTTAGCACTAGCAACTTGCAAACCTTCCTTGATGTTGGAGGTCTGAGTTGGCTCAGGCACCTGCAAAGAAAGCTTCCTGATCTTTTGGATGATCTTCTTAGAGGTTTTGAATAAAGAAATATCCCAACCTTCTTTGATTTTGGTAGGATCACATGTATCCCCAAGGATTACCTTGATGGAATTGGAAGGTTGTTCCACAAGGTATTCTTTTGGGATAACTACAGCACCAATATTGAAGCTATGTTCAAGCTAGTCCTTAAATGTGAAGCAATCCTCCAAAACATTACCTAGCATACGGTGGTAGGGGCAAAAGTTTGGATCATGACTTTTGCTTACTTCCTCCTGTCTCCTAGGCTCAGGTAGCTAAAAATCAAGATTCTTTAAGAGATTCTTAAAGATCTTCCTAATTTCCTCCCTCTTAAAAGAATAAGGTTTGTTAAGCTTATTTAAAAGAGTAGGTGGACCATAGCTACCTGGAGGCGGGTATGCATGCCACTATTGTTGGTGGTATGGCTGAGGCGATGGTAGCACTTATCATGGAGGCTACCGTGGAGACCGGTAAGGCTACCTCAGTGATGGAAAAAGAGGTGGAGGCTACCGAGGTCGTGGTCTCTGACCGATCTCTACCGCTATTTCCCCATCTACCATCGCACGCCCCACTTTGCTTTAGTAACCGATCTTGAAAAGGCAACCTGTTGGCCTCCTTGTAGACAGCGCCTTGTTGATTAGCTTCTTAAATGTCTTGATAGTGAAGCCCTTAAGCATGAAGGTAATCTGGGCCATGGATATTCTTAAAAGAATCTCAATGGGCCGGATAGCAGACTTCATACTCAAGTTATTCCATTGGAGAATATAATCAACAAGGGACTCATCGGGGTATTATTGTGCTACAACGAGATCACCTACAGTAACCCTTTACTGAGCTCCAAAAAATCTCTTGATGAAGAGTTGCTCTAACTCAATAAATATCTTTAATGAACCATTGAGCAGTTCAGCATACCAATCAAAAGCAATACCCACTAGGCTACTAATGAAGAGGCAAAAAAGTAAAGCGCCGCTGCCACCAACATTGCAACAACTAGCCTTGAAGTGTGCTATGTGCTATCTTGGGTTTCCACTGCCATCAAAGCTTTTGAAGGAAGGTGGCTCAAAACCCTTGGGATATTGGATAACATCAAATTTTTCTAGGTAGGGCCTACCCTTTGGAACCGATGATCCTTCCTGGGCTTGAGCCAACGCTTCTTTCACTTGCTGCTCAACTATAGATTTTATTTCTTTTTCTTGTATGGAGGTACTTTCCATTACCTTCATATACAGCTAATGCTACCTTGTTAAATGGGAGATAAGGTCTTGGCTGGGTCCAAGACATGCACTAACTCAGGCTGACTAATATCGACTGTAGTAGGATGAACTAATGGAGCTTATTTCCAAAGCACTAAAACTGCTGCTAATAAGTCCTCTAAATGTCATTTCATCCTATCTATCTACTCATCTTTCTACCTCAATTGATGTCGGAGGTGCTAGGTTGATTGTATGATGTCTTCCTGATCAACCTCATCACCTTCCATGGCTTGTTGCTCCCTGAGAAGAGATCCTCTGGTATCAACCATGCAGACTCTAACTGAGTCTCCCAACAAGTCATCTTTGTTGGGATCGAAGCTGACTTTCTCTTCATCTGACTAGTCGTACCCCAAAATCTCCTTCTTTTCCATGAAATAATGTGTCACTTTCTCATCTAAAGAATGATCAATCTGAGTAGGTACAAATAATCTAGGCTGACAAGTGTGATCAATATCGTGCACTGAGAGGCACTAGACCTCACCTACCACTGGAGAGTCAATCCTATGAGGACTATACTCGCTAGATGAGTGACACTCCTGATTGCCACAAGCTATGAGAGGGGTGACATCCCTAGGATGTCTACTATATTTGGTGCAGCTGGACTATCATTTGCAACCTCTGAAATAACTGGCACCATCTCCACATCCTGCTGTATTGGCTGATTTGAAGAAGGGACGACCACAATACTTCAGGGCGGCCCACTCCTCTCGCACCACCATTGGGGCAGAAAGTCGAGCAGGAGAGCTCAGCCTTGCCACAATAGGCAGTGTAGATGGGGTTGGATCCCTCAATCGTAGCCGGACACCAATGGGATACGCTTCTCCCTGGATATGGCTTGGCCTTTGGTGGAACTGGAGATGCTGTGACTTGGATTGGTGATGGAGGATGAGGGGTAGAGTGGTGTGGTGGAGAAACCACTGACTCCATATGCACAGGAGATGTCCTCCTATGATGACTAGTCATAGTAAGTAGGATGATGTCAGTATGGTCGGCGTGGGTAGTGCGCCAAGCTAAAAAATCAGTAAGTGTGAAACTTGCCGACTGGTGACTGAACCTCCATCTCTCTCTACTAGTAATATGAGTTGCATGGGCCTATCTAGCCCTCTCCTAGTGAATATGTTTCCCCACACAGCAGGGAATGATGGATCTAAGATCAAATTGAGCTCTGGACTATGAACGCTCGTAAGCTCACACCAAGCAAGACTAAGGCACAAAACGACCTCCTACTCCTCTAGTAGCTAATGCACGCACTGGGAGGTGATGTGTGAATCCTCCTAACATTCTCTCTTTTTGACCTAGAGAGAGGATGGAACTGGTTTGCTATAACCAGTGGTGAAGTAAGAACATGGTACTCCTCAACAGCTGAATGGGCAACTGCCTCTATCTCCCTGGCAATCCTAGTGTGGTACCGCTTGATCATGCAATTTTTGTTCCTATGTTGTGTCCTAGTAGGATGGGAGGAGTGAGAGCTAGACCCATACTCAAAAGTAGGGGAGGCAATCCCTGAGACCAGGGGAGCCTTACCCTTAGAGGGTACAGATGAAAGGGTGCCAGCCCTTACTAAGGCAGCCTGACAAACCATGGGGCATACTAAAACTGAGGCTAGCACTGCATTGGTATTGTCACAATCAAGCTGGACTGCCACTACTTTTCTCTTCAAATGATGTCGATCGAAGGTAGATCAATCCGATGACCCGTCACCGATCAACGTTCACTGACCCATGAGGGGAGTGCCCTCACATATAATCCTCACTCCCTCGAATCCCCTACCAAAGTGGATAAGATGTGTATGATCTAGTCGAGGGAAGTTGGCTTGGTCCAAAGCCAAATCCATACCATGAGGGAAAGTGAAAATGAACTTCTGTGAACCGGCCATTTTAGATTAACTGTAAAAGACAGAAAATTTGAGTTATCTCTATACTGTAACTGACTGTAAGAATCTGCAATAGGAAATGAGCTTGTATCAGATTTATGTCTTTACAAATTTTTGAAATTGAATTGAAAATTTGAACCCACATCCAACAACTTGGAAGTGTTAAGTGGGGTTCAAATAGATTTGAGAATTTGATTGAAAGAGGAATTTTTGAATATGAATCCAACTTCAACAAATTTGGGTATGTTGAAAGATGGATTCAAATATTTTGAGAAGGATGGTTCCATAGGTTCATGTATGTTTGAATTTAGATTTTCTTTTGATTTAAGGACCCTTTCCTTTAATAAATTTGGGTATGTTAAAGTAAGTGTCAATTGATTTTATTTTTGACTAGTGATTTTGGAATTTTACTTATTAGCAAATTTAGGTGTGCTAAGTGAAGTGTTTTGAAAATAATTGTTTCTTTTTGTATGAATTATTTATTTATTTTTTTTGAAAATTGAAACTCCCACTTAAAAAATTTTGGTATGCTAAGTGAAGAACCCAAGTGTATTTTGTTTGATTTTTGAAAATAGGATTCTTAGCAAATTTAAGTATGCTAAGAAGATCTTAAGTGTTTCATTTGTTTGTTTTGATTTTTGAAAGAGTAGGATCCTTAGCAAATTTAGGTATGCTAAGGAAATCCTAATGTGTTTCATTTTTGTTTTGATTTGACTGAAAGTGGAGATTTTACTTTAGCAAATATTGTATACTAAGGATGAAGTCCCACTTCATTTTGTGAAATGAAAATTTCACTTAGTAAATTTGAGAAATCTAAATGAAATTCCATAAGACGTGTTCAAAATTTTGATTTAGTTTGGTTTTGAAAATGGAAACTTCTCCTTAGAAAATTTGGTATGCTAAGGAAAGAAGTTCCAAAGGTGCTTGAAATTTTTTCTTTTTTGAATTTGGAGACTTTACTTAGCAAATTTAAGTATACTAGATGAAATTTCAAAATGTGTTTTAAAAATTTTTGATTTTGGATTTGGAGACTTCAGTTAGCAAATTTAAGTATGCTAGATAAAATTCCAAAATATGTTTTGAAAATTTTTGATTTTGGATTTGGAGACTTCACTTAACAAATTTTAGTTTGCTAAATGAAGTTTCAAATGTGTTTGAAAATTTTGGGTTTTGAATTTGGAGACTTCACTTAGAAAATTTGAGTATGCTAAATGAAGTTCCAAATATGTTTGAAAATTTTTTATTTTGGATTTGTAGACTTCACTTAGCAAATTTGAGTATGCTAAATGAAGTTCCAAAAATGTTTTAAAATTTTGGTTGATTTTGGATTTGAAGACTTCACTTAGCAAATTTGAGTATGCTAAATTAAGTTCTAGATGTGTTTGGAAAATTTTTGAAAATATGATTGTTAAGTTTTAATTTTTGAAAAGAGGACCTTCATTCAACAAATTTGCGTATATAGAAATGGAGATCAATCTTATTTTTGCAAATGTGAAAATTTTATTTTGTGTGTGATTATTGCTTTTTGAAAGAGGGAATTCCAACTTAATCATATATGGGATATGTTTAAGTTGGATTTCCAAATGATATTATTTTTAGTTGGAAATGAAATCTTCATTTAATAAATTTGAGTATATAAAATGAAGATGTTCATATATGCTTTTGAAAATTTTAATTTTATTTGAAAATTAAACATCCATTCGATATGTATGAGTGTATCGAATGGAAAAGGATTATGTTTGCTTTTTAAAAAATTTATTTTTTAATTTTGATTTTGATTTTGATTTTTTTTTTTTTTTTTGGAAAGATGATTTTTTATTTTATTTTTTAAAAAAAATGAAATCTTCATCAAAGTGAATTGAAGGAAGATGTTCATTTATGCTTTTGAAAAATTTAATTTTATGTGAAAATGAAACTTCCATTTAATAGGTGTGAGTGTAATGAATGGAAAGGTTCATGTGTGCTTTTTGAAAACTTTATTTTTGATTTTGATTTTTGGAAAGATGATTATTCATTTTATTTGGAAAAATGAAATCTTCATCAAAGTGAATTGAAAGAAAATGTTCATTTGTGATTTTGGAAAAGATTGTTAGTCTCATTTTTGAAAATTCCTACATATAACAATTATGAGAATTGTTAAATGAGGATGATAAAATTTTTGTGGAAAATATTTTATTAGGTGCATTTTTGAAAGAGTGCTTTTTAAAAGAAAAGTTCTTATGGAAAATTTATTTTGTCTTTATTATTTTAGAATGAACCTTTCCTTGTCTTAAAAATGATAAGGAAGAAGTCTTTAAATATTTTTCTTTTTATTTAGATCTATTTTATTTTACCCATTAGAGAACCCAATGGGGGTTTTAAGGTCAACATAGAGTGAGGTCCTAAAACCTAAAGATGTTGGCTAACTCAACTTAAGAATGAAATAAGCTAAGTGCCAACAGAAAGAAAGATAGTCTCGAATTTATATGAAAGTATCAACCCACTTTCAATACTCAAATACAATGATCATTTACCAAAGATGGAGAAAGGAACCATCCCCAGCGGAGTCGTCAGAAAAATATGTAGAGAAAAATTTCTATACGGTAGCTTTCCATCTGTGGTGAAAAGCAAGAATATAAAAATTCATCTTTTGGGATGCCACACATATCCGCAGATGTGCTTATTTAGGTGATAGGGTATGTTATCAAGGAATAGTGTATTGTCTTAAAAGATAGAAGTCAATATCCTTTAATGGACCTAATCACCTCAATAAAGACTCCTAAAAATAATGGGTCTACATATGTACCAGAGATTCTTCCCCTACTTTACATGGAAAAGTAAAACAGGATTTATTTTAAATTGGGTTCATTAAGTTTCCTACAGGGGCAAGTCCCCATAGTTAATTACATCCTAAGGGATGGAATCCCTTAGGAATACTCTCTATTAAGGTAAATGATCGTTGCCTTCAAAGATTTCAATAGGAAAGGACTATCAATCGATTGATTCATTTTTGAAGATCAAATGGGATTGATCAAAGAGGGGGAGTTATTATCGAAGCCAAAAAAAGATAAGTAGGAGATGCCCACGATGCCAGGAAACCTAATGAACAATATCAAACTATACTATAGTTGGGCTTTATATTTTTAAAATTGATTTAATATGTCCGAGTTGAATTTTCATTAAAAATTTAGGACTTATGATTCTTTAACACAAGATTAAGGAAATTCCTAAGAAGTGAGGAATTATGCTTATGGCCCATAAAGGGGAGAAGCAACCTTAGAACCTAAATCTAGGGAGCTTTGGTGAAGGCTGAAAGCATAATCAAAATCAAAGGTGAAAATGGGTATTTGGTTTGCCTCCACAAGAGAGGACAAACCACCCAACTACTTTGACTTACAATAGCCTGAGGGTGGCTGCCAACTAACTCCTCTTATGATTTTAAATACATGTAAGCAAGTTTTATGCTTTATGCAAGATAGCTAGGCTATTGTTTATTTAGAAAGAGACTAAGTCCTTAAACTCACTCCCTAAAGAGACTAGATCATGTAAGGACATGCTTCAAATGACCTAAATCTAATGCAATTCAAATTTTATTTTATTTTTTTTATTTTTTATTTTTAGACAATTATTTTAACTCAGGCTAATAGGATTTATATGCATAATGCATGAGAAATAAAGGTATTGGCCAAAATCAGTGAGAAAGGAGCAGGTGTGTTTCTACCATGGCTCTCAAAGGTCAAGCCCAGTTTCTTTGCCAAAGGTGGAAGCTCTCCAATCAGGAGTGAAATAAGATAAATTTATTCATGATGTTATAAAATAAATACTCATCCAACTAAGGGGTTGCTAATTCTTTTATCTTGATTTTAAACCTAAGCTTTAGATGAGGTTATGAGTTCTTTATTTTTAGTTTTGAGTTATTAGATTTGGTATAAGATTTATTTTTCCCTAAGAGCCTAATCCACATCCAGACTATACATAAAGTAAGGAAGAAACTAAGAAAAGATGTCACTTAATGCAGAAGCTAAATAAATCATCAATCAATTTATAAAGCTAATCGCAAAAAGAATAAGAGGTCATTGTGGTCGGGTACCGCCACACAAACATGAAAACAAATTGGATAGCTGAGCTCTGCCCTTATATAACTCGGATTACAAATGAATTAAATTACAATTAAGCAAGGAATTCATTATTATGGGGGTCTTCTAATTTCATTTCTTCTTCTTTTCTTCTTTCTTCTTCTTTTCTTCTTTCTTCTTCTTTTCTTCTATCTTCTTTAGTTCTTTCTTTGGGATGGTGGTAAGGTGGATGTTCTAAGGCTTCACATGGTGCAAAAGATAGGATCTTATGACTAATGCTCATCCTAATCCCCATAACAATCATTTCAAAATCTGAATTACAAAATTTTCATGAAAAGGAAAAAACAATGGAAATCTAACTAACACCTGCAAAACAAAGATTAGCTAAACAAACCACACAAAATTCCAAGCATGTATATTAGACTTATCAGCCCACACATGGGTGACTAAGTCTACCTAGCTTATTGGATTATGCTTAGGGTATAAGCACCTATAAGTAAAATCATTTATATTTTTATTTATTAGAGTGACCCTTAAGCACAATCCTCTACAGAAATAATGGTTAGACTAAGATCGCTCTACCATTCATTCTATGTACATAAAGCCTAACATACAGTCTAAAACATGTATCACAAAATAAAATAAACATCAAACCATGCACCGCCTTAACCTAAAGCTAGAAGTGGTGACTTAGGCTAATGTGTGTGCTTTGAAGGTTTGTGTGGTATGCTTAGTTATGGCTTTAAGTTAGAATTTTTAAAGTGTGAAGCATGTTCAACTTAGAGGAGGGTTTCATTTAAGTGATTTAGTTGATTTGGGTTTATTTTTATTTCATATTTTTATTAGGTTCAAGTGAATCCTACAATTAATTACTAAGTTATAAAGAGAGAGGAAGAAAAGGGAACTTCTCTTTCCTTCCCTAACCTAAGTAATTTCTAAGGTAGATCACATTTTAGTTTTGTTTAGTGAATGTTTTGATTAAGTGTTTTAATTAATCCTAAGTTTAGATGAACTCTAAATAAACCCATTCAAAAAGAAAGGCATTTTAAGATTGAATAAAATCAACTAAATTCATAAAACACACATCACTTTATTTCTTTCCCAACATGTACAACATGCATATTTATGAGTCCTAAGCAAATTTATACACACAAATAAGAATATTTAACACACATTATGATGCATGCTAAGTAATTCATTTAAGGAAATTTGGAAGTTTAAGAGGCATGATTTTCATTAAGTAGAAAAGGGTTTCTTATCCAATTTTCAGATGCACACATGAAAGTAAGAAAGGTATGAGTGAGTACAGTGCCATTGTCAACTAGAGGTGTAAGGTACAAGACCTACTTAGGGTTACTTAAAGCCTCACAACCTTGGGGTTGTTCAGACTAATATACCACTTTCCTTAAATACAAACATATGTACAAAATAAATGAAATGGAAAAAAAAAGAATGCAAAAATTTGTATTAGTTGATTCATTTTGTTTATGCAATTTATGTGTGTAAGCATAGCTAACCTTCTCAAGTGATAGCATAGGAATGAATAAGATATGGAATTACGCAAGTGTTGGGTTCTTTTCAAATGAACCATACATCTTACCAAATCCTATTCAAAACTATACTATAAGAAAAGAGAAGAAAAATATATACTAAGCACACCTTTATATTCTCTCACATGCAAGCTCATAATTAAAATATAAGTAACACACTTTCAGTTTAAGGCATTTGATTTATATGTTTTGAAAATAATTTGAATTTAGTAGTGATAATAGCCACTCATATTATTACTTTTGCCAACACATGCAATTTTGACATAAAGTAAACAATTTCATTTTGAATTTGATTTTTAAAAAAATATGGATGCATGAAACCATATGACATACACATTTAACATGTTGGCAAAAGAACTAAAGCAATGAAGGCATGTAAACACATTCACTTTAATTAAATCATGAAGACAATCTTATGAAATTAGGAAGCTTAAAGTAAACCAAAGTTCATTTAAGATGATTTTTGTTTGATTTAGAATTTGATTTAATTTTGAAAATGTGAGTTTCAATTGCTATTCTAACCCATTCCCACATGTGTTTGATATTTTTGTTTAATTTTTAGATGATTAGATTCATTTTAAGTTTTTGATAAGGTTAAGGTATGAATTAAATAAGTTAATTAACCCTTACCTACAACACCTTAGCATAGTTAACCAAGTAATTATGAGCTAATGAGATCACATAAAATCTCACAAGGAATTTAAATTTGCAATGCACCTAGGTTGAAAAGGTCCTAATGCAATTTAGCTCATGATTAATGGTTAATTAAGCTAAGGGATTTAACTAAGGTAATTTCAAAACACCCCTCACACATATGAGGTGAGTTTTTATTTCCTTAATTGAACTTAGGCTCTTCAACACCTAAGGATCTACACAAAGTAGATTAATTAAGTTCTGAAAGTTTTAGAATTTTTTAAAAATTAATTAAGATAGTAATTAATGAATTATCCTTTAATTAAGAGAGGATTAAGGAAAGAAAAGGGGGGTTTAGGGAATAGCTTAGGGAAAATACCCCAAAATTAATCTCTAAGCCTCCTATTCTATATCTAACCTTAATCAACTCCAATAAGGGATTAAAACACTAATCAAACCCTTAATTATCCTTAATTACATTAAGGCAGTTATTAGGAAATGCATTTTCAATTCTCCTAATTAAGTCTTCAATAAATCTCATGAAAATTAGGGGAGGCAGAAGTCATCTCCCAAAACATACCCAAGAAATTTGGGATCAATCATAGGATTAATTAAGGGATAATTAGCAAAATAAGATTTCCATAAAAAACTCAAAATCAGAGAAAAACATAATTCAAAATCCATTGAAATCATTTTTAAAATATTCTAGGTTTAATTATCTTTCCATAGAAATTTACCTCATATTTTTCTGATTCTTATTGGGGGAGATATGAATTTTTAAATCTTAGGGGATTAATTAAAATTAATTAAATCTCTAACTAATCCCCTTAGCTCACAGCACGACACACGATGGTGGTGGTCAGCACGCTTTACACGCATCACAATGTGAGGGGGTTACTTAAACATTGCATCACAGAGGGGGCGTGGCAGTGGAATGCGGTTTGATCCTAACCATTCGATCAAGGATCGAATGGCTAGGGATCACCCCATGGTTTTAAAAGGGATAAATCAATTCTAAAACGTACAGTTAATCTCAGCTGTCCATCCAAAACTTGCAAATGGATGGCTAAGATCACCACAGTTCTTCCTTGAGGATCAATGGAGACCATCCATGATCTAAGGGAAGATCTGAGCTTGATTGAGCTAGGATTGGAATGAGACTTTACCCACACCATCTTAAGCTAATCATAAGCTTATCCAATGGTGGAATTCATATGTCATGATAATTTCTTTAACAAAAGACCAACACCTCCTAAGCCTAGTGGTGGAAAAATGTCATACCTCACTGGAGGTGATCAGCAGTGCTCAAGTTCGATGAGGTAGCTTCATCTAGTGGAGACGAAGCCCTATTGAAAGTTTCAAGCCTTAAGGTTGAGTAGATCACTCTATGGACCAACACCTCTTCCTCTTGCTTAAGGCTTTGATCCAATTCAACTCTTTCTTACTTTGGGAACTAGAATGAGATCTTGAGTGCACTTGACTTGATCCCCTGAGGGAGTGTGCAAAGGTAATTGAAGTAGAATGTAGTGTGGAAGAAGTTAGGAAGTGAGTTGAGCTCCCTTATTTTCTAAAGAAGAAAATCGAGAAAGCTTGATTTCAATTCTCTCCTAGGGATCTTAGGAATGCTCTCTGATGGCTTCTAACACTCTCCAGGCCTCAATCGATAATGAGGGAGCTGAATTCAAATGGAATTAGGGAGAGTATATCTCCCCCTATGGCAATCGGACGGCTAAACCTTGGGTTGCCATTTTGATCCAAATAACCATATGGACAGGATTGGTTGATCTATTTGGAGTTGGCACATGGTCGATTTGAGCTCTTGAGTGGGTTAGTAGCCTCCCATGTGCTTCAAATCAAGTGGAGGGAGGTTTTTGAATTAGCCAATTTGAGCTAAGGGGTCGGGTTTGGCCTTGGGTTCATTTGGGCTAACCCAAACCCATTGGGTTGGGTGCACCACTCTCCATTGGGTCCACTTGACCTATTAGGAAGGTATCAAGTTGATATGAAGAGGGCTTGACCAAATTACCCATGGATTAGTCCATACTTTGTTCTATTGCCTAGGGGTAGAATGGTCATTTTGTTTATTTTGAATTTGGATATGTTGTATATGTGGAGAAAATAGGTTTGGCCAAGTTTCATAAGATTTGGAGTTCATTTGATATGGTTTGGCTCATGTTGACCCATTTAGGTCAAAATGGGTCAACTTGAGTCAAGTTGACCAATTGGTCAAATTGGGTCAAACCAAGGTTTGGGTCAAGTTTATAAGACCATTTGAAATGTTTTGGTGGCTTTGGTTTGATTCAATTTGGTTAGTTTTGAATTTGGCTCATAAGACTTCATTTAGATCAAATGGGTCAAGTTGACCAATTTGACCCATTTGACCTATTTGAGCTAGGTCATGGGTAGGTTAGGTTTGGTTAGTCATATGGAGTGGATTGGTATCTTTGTTTCCAATCAATTTTGGTTAAGTTTGAATTTGGCTCAACATGACACCTTTAGGTCAAGTTGGGTTCAAGGTCAATTGGGCTAGGTTAGGTCTAGTTGGCCAATTGAGGCTTTGGTCAAGTTCAAAAAGTAATTTGAAAAGAACTTGACCCATTGGTTTGAATCAATTTGGCTTAGATCAAGTTTTGACACATTTTGGCTTTTTAGGTCAAGTTGGGTAAACTTGGGTCAAGAGGCCAATTAGGCTAGGTTAGGCTTAAATGTTGAGTGGGTCAAGTTCAAACATAGTTCATGAATGAACTTAAATCAAGGGTTTCAATCAATTTGGTCGATGGTGGATTTTGGATATGCTAAGTTTTATTCTGGCTAAGGGTTGACTTGGTCAACCCTTAGGCTTGACTTGGTTTGACCCAATTTGATTGATTGATCATCCCATGATGATTATTGATCATGATGAGAGGTATAGGTGAGTTCGATTCAATCCAATTTGGTTAGGATTAGAATTTGGCTCATAAGGGTACTTTTGGTCACTTTGGATCAAGTGAGCCTAAGTGGGTGAAATGGCTTGGTCAAAGCTTGATTTGAGTTTGTTTGAACTTTTATATGGACTTATGATTGAAATATAAATCCATTTGTAAGTGGTTTGAAGTCAAATGGGTTTTGATTCATTTGACAATTTCATATTCAAAGGGTGAACATGAAAGGATTTGGGGTTTGATTTTTGAATTAGATTTTGATTTGATGATTGAAGTTTGTATTTATATTTGGATTCATGATTGTAGTGTTGATTGAATCATGAAGGAAAGTCATGAGTTTGGCTTGATTTGAAGTTGATTTGGCAAAGTTCAATATTTTGACTTGAAAGGTTTAGGTTGTATTTTGAGTGGATTTGAGTTTGATTTTTGGAATTAGTTTTGATTGTCTGAATTTATATTTCATTTATATATGTGAATATAAATGAGAATATAAATGGGTCATGAGAAAATTTTAAGAATTTGAAGTGATTTGATCATGATTTAGGCTAAGTCCATTAAAAGGGAATTTAAAGGACTTAGGAAATTTTTGGAGTTTAAAGCTTGAATTTTTGAATTTGATTTGATTGATTTATATTTATATTTCATTTATATATGTGAATATAAATGAGAATATAAATGAGTTATGTGAAAATCCTATGAATTTGAATTTATTTGATCATGATTTAGGCTTAAGTCCTTAAGAAGGAGATTAAGGACTTAGAAGAATTTTAGAGTTTGAAGCTTGAATTTTTGAATTTGATTTGATTGATTTATATTTATATTTCATTTATATATGTGAACATAAATGAGATTATAAATGAGTTATGAGAAAATCTCATGAGTTTGAATTGATTTAGATTTGATTTTGGCTAAGTCCATGAAGGAAAACTTGAAGGACTTAGGAAAATTTCATGAATTGATTTTAAATTTTGAGTTTAGTTTTGTTGGTTTGAATTTATATTTTGTTTATATATGTGAATATAAATGAGAATACAAATGAATTATGACAAAATCTCATGAGTTTGAATTGATTTAATCATGATTTTGGCTAAGTCCTTAAGAGAAGATTAAGGATTTAAGAAAGATTTGGACTCAGGAATTTCATTCATGGGTTTCAATCATGGATTTGAATTATGAATTTCAATCACATGGAGTTGATTGGAGTTTGAAGAAAATCAAATAAGACTGATTTGGAATTTTGACTTGGAGTAAGGAAGGAGAGGAATGGTTCAAGCTAAGGGTAAACAAATTTTCCGAACACCCCTAAGGCATGACCTATTCCTGTGGGTAACTCTTCTAAGTCTCTAGGGCTAGGTTGAGTATCCACATAATCACTAGATGTGACTTAAGACTAAGAAACTCTTAAAGTCTAAGAGGAGTCTTATGCCTAAGATGGAGGGGTTGAGAGCTCATCCTAAAAATGAGGTCAACAGCCATATAACCCATTCTCATGAACTTAACCAAATCTCCATCTAAATTATCCCAAACTTGATTGATTTCTTTATAAATCAATTATTCCTTTATTTATATTCACAAATATAAATAAAATATATACTCAAATGACCAAAACCAAATCAGACTTAATCAAACCAAGCCAAATCCCTTCTTAAGCCCTATGGACCTACCTCTATAAGCTTAATCAAATCTTAACCCAAATCAACCCAAAATCAATTTATTTCTTTATAAATCAATTATTCCTTAATTTATATTCACAATATAAATAAAACCCACCTTCCAATGACCAAAAATAAATGAAACTAAATTGATTTTCTCCTTAGCCCTTTGACCAACATCCTTAAGGTTGGTCAAATTTGCTTCCAAATCACTCCAAACTCAAGTGATTTTCTCATGAATCATTTATATCTTCTTTTATATTCTTAAATATAAATAAAATATAAATTCAAATAACCAAAACCAAATCCAAAATAAAATCAAAACCAAATTCAAGCCTTTTAAACCAATTTCTTGAACTTAACCAAAATCCACCTAAACCAAGCCAAAATCAATGGATTTTCTCGTGAATCAATCATTCTTTCAATCATCTATCCAAATATAAATGAAACCTACAATTATCAAACCAAACTAAAGTCAACCTAAGTCAAACCCAAGTTATCCCTTTAACTTGAAAACTTCAAATGAGCTTAAATACATTGGACTCCAAATTAATTGCAGTTGAATTTATATTTCAATCATAGGTTCATATATAAGTTGAACTAAACTTGAATTAAACCAAAACCAAATCGATTGACCCATTTAGGTCCACTTGACCTAAAGTAGCCTAAAGGACCTTTTTAAGACAAGTTCAAATACAGCCTAAATTGGATTGAACCAAGCCCATCCATGCCTCATATCATGATCAACAATCACCCTAGGAAGATCAACCACCTTGAATTGGTCAAACCAAGTCAACTTGGTCCTTTGGCCAAGTCAACCTTTAGCCCAAATGAAACTTAAACTAGTCGAATCCCACCATACACCAAATCGATTGAAACCATTAATTCACACCAACCCATGATCAATGAATGGACATGACTTGGCCCTCAAATGAGCCAATCCATGTCCAATTGGTCACTTAACCCATGTTGACCCAAATTGGCCTAAAAGGCCAAAATAGGTCAAATCATAATCTATCCCAAATTGATTGAACCAATAGCTCAAGTTCATTCCAAATTTATTATTGAACTTGACCAAAGCTATAATTGAGCCCAATTTGACCAATTGGTCAACTTGACCCAACCTAGCCCAAATTGAGATAATGGGTTAAATTGGCCAAAATCCAAATTAAATCCAAATTGATTCAAACAAAAAATTACAATCAGTTTCAATTGACTAATTGAACTTGAACCAATCCTAACCCAACTAAATTTGGTCAATTTAGTCAAATTGGTCAACTTAGCCCATTTGACCTACATGAATCCAAGTGAGACAAAATCAAACCTAGGCCAAATTGATTGAAACCACTTGAACAAAAACTCTTCAAATCATCATTTGAACCCAACCCAAGCCTTAGTTTGACCAAATTTGACCAATTGGTCAACCCAACCCAACATGAGCCCATTTGACCAAATGAAGCCAAAACCCATAAGATCAACCCATGGGACCTTGATTGCTGACCAAACCTGACCCAAACGCATCCTAGATCAGCCCAAAATCAACCCAAACCCATTTCGATCCAAACCCAATGCAAATATTCCATGGATCCCCTCCCCCATGTGGGATTTTACCAAACATGGCAAAGTCCACCCTCCTTTCACCTTAGTAGCCATCCAATTTTTAAATGAGGGATCCCTAAGCCTCCTAGCCCACCCTAGAGGGAGTAGGACTTGCCATAGACCAAAGAGAGGTGAGCTAACGCACCTCCCATGCAAGCCGAGCAATTAAAGGACTCAAGCAAGGAGACCTCCCCACATCAGGCCTTGAGCCACCTCCCATGAGTTCCTCCAATCCATATGAGCCACGTGGAATCAATTAAGATCCCTCCAATGCTCTGATGGTGGTTGGCTGGTCAAAAAATGGGAAGCCATCATATTCATCCACCTCAGCAAATCGAGGGGTATACCCCCTCAATTAAAATGGGAAGCACAACACTTCGATTCAAGAGAGCTTCCTAACATGATATCGAGCCTCCTTGCAATCCCTAGAGCAATCCCAAGCTTCCCATTTTTGGCATTCCCTCTTCCCATGTAAAACTAAAATAAGGGAGGCTAGTTTCGATCCTAACTTTGCCAATACTCTATCTCAATCTAAATCCTCTTACACACACTCCCCACACACATCGTCAAAGACATCCAAGCTATTTCCCAAGCTCTAAAGCTATTGAAGGAGGGACTTTGATCAAGACTAAAGCTCCAAAGCTCAATCCTTGGCTTTTCAAGCTATCCACCTGGAGTAAACTCAATTACTACTCAACAGGGGTTCGTCTCAACTAGACGAAGCTTCCTCAATTGTGTGAGCTAGCGGTCTTAGCTCTAGTGAGGTATTTTCATGAAAATTGATCTTTAGCTTAAGTGGTGTTGGTCCTTTGTGAAGGAAATTTGCATGTGAATTGATCTTGACCATTGGATGTGTTCGAATTTCTTCCCTGATGGTGTGGGTTGATTTTGAAGTTCATCCGAGCTTGAGTGAGCTTGGATCAAATGATCCATGATGGATGGACATTATCATTCGTCACTCACGGGAAGAAAGATCATGGGACATCCATTCTGTGTGATTGGAATAGACGGCTCTGATCAAATCACGTTAAATCTCCCTTATTTTCTCCCTTTGCACCATGGGTTTGATCTACACCATCCGATCTGAGATCGAATGATGGAGATCAATACTGCGTCCGCCATCTACTGACTCAGAGCGTGGATGTGACAACTTAAATAGTCAATCCCACGGTGCCACTTAGAAAGCGCGACATGTCAGCGCATGACATGGCGTTGATTGGATTAGGCTTAATTAGGGTTATTTAATGTGTTTTTAAGGCTAAAACTTTCATGATTCATAACTAATTATAGAAAAATTCAAAAATACAAATATTAGCTCATTTTAAAAGTATTTCAGAGGAGAATTTAATAAAAAGAATTTCAATTGGTTTTGAATAGTAAATAGAGCTTAATTAGGATTTAATTAAAAACTTAACTAGGGTTATTATTCTCTAATCATTCAAGTGATTGATCCCAAAATTTTTGAGATTATTTAAGAGGATGACGTCTACCTCCTCTAATTTTCTTGAAATTTATTGCTTGCCAAATTAGGAGAATTGATTAATGAAGCCCCAGTTACTCTCTTAATTTAATTAATGTTTAATTAATCTTGTGAACAGTAATGGATTAATTAAGTAAGTGGTTAAGTGGTTAAGTGTTCCTTAACAGTGGGTGAACTTAGGAGATAAGATTAGGGCCTCTTTCCTCATCTATTTTTCTAAGTTCATTTTCATTAATTAAATTAAGCAAAGCTTAATCATTTAATCTAATTTCTTAATTAATCAAGTTGAAAATGTAATCATGTGGAATCTTAATTAATTGATCCTTGGGTAGAGCTTTAGGTGTTTAATAACCTAAAGAGAGTTATTGAAATTATGGTTATCTCACATGTGTGAGAAAACCCTAAAAGTAATTAAGTGAGTATCTTAAGCCTGATTAATTAATGATTATGAGCTAATTGTATTAGGCCCCTTTCATTCCATAGGAGCATTGCTATTTACTTTTCAATTCATTTACACATCACATTAGCTCATAATCATTTAGTTAATTATCTTAAGATAACATAGGTAAAAGTTTAATTAATCGATTTAATTCACACCTTAATCTAATTAATCCATAAAATCAACCTAATTTCTTTTCATTAAATAAAATTAACTCACACTGGGGAATAATATTAGGATTAGCAAACCTATCTCACATTTCCTAAATTAAATCAAATATGAAACTAAAAATGACATTAAGAAACTTTAGTTTATTTTAAATGAATTTGTTTAATATGACTATCCTTAGGAATTAGTTGGATTGAATAAAATCTTGTGCTTATGTCCTTTTTTTTGTTTCCAATCATATTAAATATTGTATGGCACTTAATTCATGCATTCATCTTTTCCAAAATTAATTAAATTAAATAATTTTCTTTATGTCAAGCTTGCATGTGTTGGTTTTAAATTAATATATGCGTGGCTATTATCACCATTAAATCTAAATCTATTTTCCAAAACTTATAAATGAATGATCATATATGTTATAAATGCTAGTTATAAATACATAGGAGATGTATGTGATTATAACTTAAGTGTATGAAGTAAAGTTTCTTTTCTTTCATTCATATATTGATTTATATAAATAAGAATATTAATGGGTATATACCATGGACATCCCGGGAATACGAGGCTTTAGTTAGCCCCAAGAGGTCATTTAATTACCTCACTTCCTTGGTTTAATAACGGCATGTACTCCATTTAATTTCATTCTTATGTACTTCTATATTAGAGTTTGGATAAGACTTTACTCCATATGCATAAATGTTTCAATCAAATAAAAATATAACTTTTGCATGGTTTTCTTTCCTTTATTTATGTATACATCCATATGTATTTGAGAAAAGAAAATATTTAGTCTAGACATCCCAGGAATACGAGGCTTTAAGTATCCCCAATGAGGTCATTTGATTACATCACTTTCCTGGTTAACAATGGCATGTACTAGCTTAAGTCTCTTATACATGTGTGTGTGTATTTAATTATATATAATTAGAACCCATTATATTTTATTAAAAATCCATACATTAATGAATGATTAAGTTATTAAATTAGTTAATCATATGACTTGGAGCTCTATTTTTTATGTTCATGTATGCAAATTTACATATGTTTGAATGTAATGGGTATATAGTTTGGACATCCCGAGACCATGAGGATTTAGCTAGCCCCAATGAGGTTTGATTAACTCACTTTCCAAGTTAACAATGACACGTACCTGTTTAATTTCATTCCTAAGTATTTTTGTATAAGAATTTAGATAGAGCTTTAAACTAATATGATAAAATAATTCAATCAAATGAAGCATTTAAATTCCAAAAAATACATGTTTACATCCATCATTTAAGTATGCTAAGACATAATGCATGTATAAGTATGCTCAAGGTTTGTTCATGTGCATGTTACATATGATGGGAAGAAATGAATGAATATGTGTCATGTGATAGTAATTAAGTCCAATTAATCTTAAGATGCCTTTCTTATTGGATGAGTTTATTTAAAGTGAACCTAAACTTAGAATTAATTTAAAATATATAATAAGCTATTCATTAAAGAGAATTGGTTAATTAATATGCTTTAGATATGGCTTAGGATAGGGATAAAAGAGAGTGATCCTCTCTTTTATTCTCTTTATAACACTTAGTTGCTAGGTGTAAATCAAATAGAATAAAAGAAAATGCTAAGTAAAATTTACAAATCGATTAAACCACTTAAAGTGAAATCAACCTCTTAAATTAAATTCCTTTCAAATTTAGAAAATTATAACATAGCCTAGTTAATGTATACCACACAAGCCTTAATACACATACTTTAGAAGTAAGTCACCACTTTTAGCTTTATGTTAGGGTGGTGCATAGAGTGATGTATGTTTGGTTTTATGATGTATTATTTTAAACTGGATGTTAGGGTGTATGCTTCGTAGACTAGATGGTAGGCTGTGATTAGCCAAATCATATTTTTTGCAAGAGATTATGCTTAAGAGGTGCTTAAAATAAATATAAATGCTCTCTTCTATAGGTTGCTTAACCCCTAAGCATAATTTAAATTAGGACTAGTAGGCTTGTTTACCCGTGTGTTGGGTGCTAAGTCCAAATTATTCATATAATGGCTTGGGTTGTATTGTGTGTTTAGCTAACACTTATTTTGCAGGTGTAGTTAGATTTACCTTTCCTATTTTTAATGTAATTTTGCATTATGAATTAGGATTAGTGTTATGGGGGACTAGGATGAGCACTGACTAGAAGGCTTTGTTCTGGGAGGCCCTGTGATGCCTTTGAGGCTAGCACATCCAAATAAAGAAGTGAAAGAGACATAAAGAATGAAGATAAGAAGACCCCCATAGCATTTATTCATTTATAAAATTGTAATTATTCTTTCATATATCGGGTTGTATAAGGGTAGAGCTCGGCTACCCATTTTCTCTTTTCGAGTTGTACGTTGCCACCCCGACCGCACTGGCCTTTAATTCTTTTAAATTAGATTTATAAAATCCTTGATGTTATGTTTAAATTGCATAATATAAATGGCATGTCTCTTTCTAGTTTCTTTATGAATACTGATTTAATGTGTGGCTTGGATCCGATTAGGCTCTTAGGAAAAAATAAAATTTCTATCCCAACTATAACTCATAACTAAATTTTCTAAATAACTCATAACCTCATATAAAGCCTAGGAATTAAATCAAGATAATTAAAAGATTTAGCAATCCCTTAGCTGAATTTTGCATGTCTAATATCATGCATTCCTATTATTTCACTCTTGCAAAGAGAGGGTTTCCATCCTTGCATGATAGGAGACTTAACTTTTGAGTGTCTCCTCTATGGTGGGAAACACTTCTTTCTCTCTGATTTAGCCCATAACTCACTTCATCATGCATTTAGACATATGGCCTTTATCAAAATGAAAAGTACAAAATTAGATAAAAATTGAGAAGATTTGCATTATACTAAGTCATTACTCATACCACTCATGCTTTAGTCTCTTATGGAGTGGATTTAAAAATTCTAATTTATTTCTAAATAATAACAACCTAACTATCTTGTAAAATCATATGACTTGCCTACATAGTTTTAAAGTGTAAGAGCAGTTAGCTGGTTGCCACTCCATGTGGTTATAAGTCTAGCAGTCGGGGGTTTACTCTCTCTTGTGGAAGTAAATCTTAAGCCCATTTTTTGCTTAGATTTAGGTCTTGCTTTATCCCTCGCTAAAGCTCCATAGAATCAGGATCTAAGGTTATTATTTCCTTTGGACCATAAATATAAATCCTCACCTCTTAGGCATTTCCACAATCTTGTACTGTGGGATTACAAGTTCTAGCTTTCTAATAAAATTTTAACTCAAATGAATAATTCTCTTCAATTTCAAATATATAAAGCCCAACCATAGGATAGGTTGGAATGCTCACTAAGTTTCATAGTATCATTAGCATTCCCTAATCATCTCCTTTGGCCTCTATAATAAGCTTCTCTCCTTTTTTATCTATCCCATTTCATTTTCCAACATAACCAATTTATTGATAGTCTTATCTTTGAAATCTTTGGAAACAATAATTGCCTACTTTAATAGAGAGTATTCCTAAGAAATTCACCTTCCTTAGGATGTAGTTAACTATGGGGGCTTGCCCCCATAAAGAACTTTAAAACCTGGTTTACTATAAACCCTACTTTATTCATCCATGTAAAGTAGGGGAAAATTTTTTGGTATATTCGAAGACCCATCATGCCTTAGGAATCTTTATTAGGTGATTAGGTCCATTATAGGGTGGTAATTTCTATCTTTCAAGATAGTGCACCATTCTTTAATACCGTACCCAATCACCTCAATAAGTACACCCTTAGATCAACATGGTGTCCCCATACATACATTCCAAAAAATAAACACCACAAGAATAATAAATCAACTTAAGAAATTCAATTTCAAACTTATCAGGAGAATTTTAATTTCTCTAATAAGTGAATCCTTTCAATTCCCTTATTGATTAAGGACAAAAAATGAAAATAAAAAATGTATCCATGAGACTCCAAGAGTTTGTTTACTTTGATTCTCATTCACTTTAGAAAGCTTCAAAGGAATCTTAATCTTTATTAAATCTAAGAGAAGGCCTTATAAGCTGTTGATTCATGTTAATAAAATAAAAATGAAATTCATGTCCAAACAAAAAGATAAAGAAATTTCATTTGAGAAGCATTCGTTAACTTTGGGTTTTGCTGCCTAAAGAACTACATAGTCACATGTAAGATCAAAAAGGTAAATATTCTCAGGTCAGTACCCTATAATGTCTTGCCTAAAGTGAACTAAACATCTAGCATGGTTATATGTAACTTTGAGATTAAAAAAAAAAAGATAAAAGAGAAGAAATAAAAATGATGAATGTTTATGCTTATGGCATAGTAAAACACTGGGTCCAAAAGATACCCAAATCCTTCTTCAAAAATACACATCAAACCATTAACCCTTTTTCACTAAACTTCTTCATGTATAAGAAGTATTAGTGTGATCAAGAAATGAAAACAAACCTTCCATTGCCTTTCATCAAGATAAACTAATCAAGTAAAGATCAAGTTCATTTGACTTTTGCTTTTTAGTTAAAATACTTGAGGATTAGGAATTAAATCACTTTGACCCCTTTTCCTAACTCATATTATTTATAAGATAGGAGCAAGCCCTTTGTGGCACCTTTCATATAGGGAGCAAGCTCTTTGTGGAACCTTTCTCATGTCTTCCCTATGAGTTTGGAGTAAGCCTTTGCACACCATTCTCATAAAGTGAGAGTAAGACTTTATATGGCATAACTCTTTCTTTCTTTAAGATGGGAGTAAGCCCATGTGTGACACCCTTCTTATAACTTCCCATAGGTGTGGAGAAAGCCTTTCATGACACCATTCCTATTGTTTACATGATAAGATTAAGTCATTAAGACCCCTTTCATGTCACACAGGATATTTAGGATAGGAATAAGTCATGAAGACCCCTTTCCTACTAGCCAAACTTTTGAGGATTGGATAAAGTCAAGAAGACCCCTTTCCTCTACTTAGCTATTTAAGTTGAATTAAGCCATTTAAGGCTCCATCTTAATAGCTAAGCACATAGGTGTAAGCCCCATAGCAAACATCCTATTAAAATTACTAAGGTTAGAATAAATTCATTAAGACCCCTATCCATAACTCAAATAAAAAATGTGAGGCTTAGGATCATGTCATCAAAGACCCCCTTCCTCCACCCAAGCTATTTAGGTTGGATTAAGCCATTGAAACCCACTTTCTAATAACTAGCTAGAAAGAAATAAGTCCCTTAGTAAACATTCTTTCTAAAAGACAAGAATAGGAACAAGTCACGAAGACCCCTTTCTTGTCACATAGGCTACCTAGGTTAGGAATAAGTCATTAAGACCCCTTTTTATTAACCAAAATCTAAGGTCTAGGAACAAGTCATTAAGACCCCTATTCCTCATTATGGTTATTCAAATTGGATGAAGTTATGAAGACCCCTTCTTATTATCCAATCATAAAGGAGTAAGTCCCTCAGTAGGCACCCTTATAAGGATAAGATAATGTCATTAAGACCCCTCTCCTTTTCAAAGAAACTAAAAGATGAAATTAAGCCATTGAAAGCCTCATTCCTATGGACTACTCAAATAGAAATTAAGTCTATGTGACCCTTGCATAGTAGTCAAAATGTTGAGGTTTAGGATTAAGCTAGTCAAGCCCCTTTTCCCCAGCTTAGCTATTTATGTTGGAATCAAGTCTCTAAAGACCTTACCTAATAGCTAACCAGATAAAAGCAAATCCCCTAGTGGTATTTTTTCTTGGTCAAACCAATATATAGTATGGAATAAGAGTAATTATCCACATTGGCATCCTTCTCAACTACTAATCACATATAGGAGTAAGTCCCTCAAAGGCATCTTCTTTGAGCATAATGATTTCATTAAGACTAGACCATCTTTTGGGTCCACTCCTGATAACATCCCTATTCATCTTAGGACTTAATGAATTTAAGTTCCTAAGAGTGAATCAAATGAAACAAGTACATGCATACATTTGCCTATCTTTCACAATCAAAACCAAAAGCAAATTCTAAATTTGAACCCCAAGATTATGCTTGTAATGTTGATCAATTAGGACAACGTCAATATGTGCAGTGTACTCTGGCCTATCCACTACACATATTAGGGGTCCATTTGTTAACCTTATTTTTGGATAAAATTAATTTGAATTTTAAAATCAATAATTATGATGTCATAATCTCAAATAGGAACCTCTTAATTCAGTGCTTAGGACACTATACCTAGTGACCTGGTGCACCTTCCTTAGGTTCAATCTAGCCTAATTGGCATAAGTAGACTCAACCCAATTTTTAAATTTAGATTAAATAAAATCAAATTCGAATAAATCAAAATAAAATCAAATTAAAACAAATAAAATAAATCCAAAGTCAAATCTAGTCAACCCATTTGGCATATGTTTGGCTTAGGTGAGTCTCACCAAAAATTTGACCAAATTCAATCATTCCAAATGTCTAAAATGATCAAATAAACATGTTTGATCACAAATTTAAAGAAATTCAAATTCATTTAGGCATTAATTCGATTCATTAGACTATTTTGTCTAAATGAACCTAAATGGGTTCTATTGAGTTCAAATCCAAATCAAATTGAAATCAATTCAATTTGATAATTCAAAATTAATTGAAAATGATAATTAAACACAAATAAGCTCATCATTAAGTCTAATTTAGTCAAATTGGTCATTTGACCCAAATGAAACCCAAGCTTAACCCATTAAGCTCTCTTTGGATAAAATGGGTTCAAATTAACATTTAATTAAAATTTAATGAAATCAATCACTCCAAATCATCTCACACATGTGATCAAACATGATTGGAGTCCAAAGCCAATCCAATTGAGACAAATTGGTCATTTGAACCCAATTGGAATCAAACTTAACCCATTTAGGTCTAAATGGCTTGAAATGAAATAAAATCTAAAATTAATTCAAATTTAAATGAATTAATTAAATCAAAACCAAATCAATCATTCAATGGACAATTAAGGATGATCCAAATCAAAATTTAAAATCAATTAATGTTGGTTAAAGAATTTAAAATTTAAACTAATTCTAATGCTAACATTAATCACCAATTGGATTCAACTTGAAATGAATCTAATGGAACTTAATAAAATTTAATGGAGGTTGTCAATCTTAATTAAATCTAAATTAAGCCAAAATTATAAACTAATCTAATGGTTAATAAGGATTATTGAAAGTAAAATTCACTTTGATTTCCTTAATCCCATACCCCTTTAAATTTCTATCTCATAAAGGCATGGGAGATGGCTGCCATCAATAAAAGGCCACCAAACCAAGCCCTCAAGCAAAAGAAAATTGGCTTTCTCCTTCTCCAAGAGAAGAAGCCAAGAAAAGGAAGAAGAAAGAAGAAGAGAAATAGGCATATGGCTCTACGAAAGGGAAGAAAGGAAGGTAGATGCCACCCTCCCTTCTAGGTGACCATCCAAGCATGTTCATAAGGCCAAGGCAGATTGAATCAACCTTTGGCCTGCCTTGCCATCGTTGTGGACAGATTCTGGCAACCAAGAAACCAAAGAAGGAGGCTCTCAACCAACTATGGAAAGAGGGGATGGAGAGCCGATTCCCTCCCCTTTTTCATTCCAAACTGTCCACTATGATAAGAGATGAAGGAGAGGATCCTTCCCCCGACCTCTAGCCGGTGGCACACCTGTAAATGAATGAAAACCAAGCCTCTCTAATGGTGAAATCCAAGAGGGAGCCTCTTTGATCAAATTAAACATTCCAACACTTTCTAGAGGTTGAGGCGATCTCAAACAAATCGCCACCTCGACCCCTTGCCGTCAACGAGCTAGAAAATGATCAACGTCACCTAAAAATAAATTCAGTGTTAGTCTAGGGTGCAATCCATTGGGAGGAAAGCAGTCAAACTTCACCCATGCCTTCATTATGTCAAAATGAAGATAACAGAGTCGATCTTGCCAGTGATCAAAGGAATTGAGGTATGCTCCACCTCCACCTCTTTAGATAGTCAGGTTTGGTCCTTTTCGAAAGGAAATTGATCCCCAAGTGGATCAAACCATATGTATGGGTTGCAAATCTATCACTGCTCATTTCACAATCAAAATCACGATGAAAATCATTGAAGATTGCCAAAAATTGGGCAAAAATGGTGGACGGTGTCCATCTCTCACCAGTAATCCATGAGATTTAATCCCTGTAGTTTGATCTTTCTATTAGGAATAGACGGCCATGATTTAGTCAGACGATCTGACTTAAACCACTTAAGGATGTCACGGATCGATCGAGATTGTTCAATTTTTGATCAAAAGATCGAGGATCATCCCGTGTGGCATGCTTTTGATGCGGATGCCACACCGAATCCGCGTGGCCAAATCACACCATGCCACGTGGTAGCAACACCATGGCAGCACCACGTCGGCCTGCCGTTAGAAAATGATAAATCTCATCTGATGGGAGGAATCCATTAAAAATAAAATCCCTAATTAATTTTGGGTATGTTAATCTTAATTTAACTTTAAATGAAATCAATTAAACCTTAATTAATCAAAAACTATTAATTAAATTTAAGTGAAACTTTGGGGAATTAAAATTGATGTTAAAACACACCCTAAGAAAACTTTTCATGAATTATTGCATTGTAATTCATGAGAACTAAAATTTCAAAGCTTAAACCTCCATTTTAATTAAAAAATTTAATATAAAATAAATTAATTCATGATAATGAATTAAATAGCCTAAAATCAATTTTAATAAACTCTAATGAACATGAAACACTAATGAAATTGATTGGAACTTAATAAATCACAGATTGACTTAACTTAGGGATTAATTGAATTAAATAATTCAAATAATAAATTAGAAATTAATTAAATTATAATAAATCAACCAAATGTCCAAAAATTATGAATGGACCCTATTTGGAAACATCTTCTAGGAAGGAGTCAGTGAAAAATAAAATCTCTAAATAATTTTCATTAAATTAGGCTTAATTTGGGTTCTAATAAAATAATTAAAACCTTAATTATAGCTTAATTATAAATTTAATCAAGATGAAACTTTGGAAATATGAAATTGGCATTGAACCCCACTTGCCAAAAAAATTTGAAACTCAATTGACTAATGAATTGGGAATTGTTGAATTTCCAAATCTCTACGTCAATATTAAACAAATAATGAATAAAGAAAATTCATAAATCTATAAAACCATAAAACAACTTGAACTAATCTTAATAAAACATGAAAACCACTTAGGATAGTTCTCTAAATTTCCTAACCCAAAGAACTTAATAGGGTCCAATGGATGTCCTTGAAGAAGGAGATGATCCTAGAAAGAAGATCTATAGACCTAGACTTAAAGTTCTAGGTTGGGCTATATAAGGGTAGAGCTCAGCTGCATGTTTGTCTTTTCTTCCAGGGTATACAGCGGTACCCAGCCGCATTGGCCTTTTCTCAAATTAAATTTGTTTGATTTATTTTGGGTGTGGAATAGAATCAACCTTCTTTTCTAGGTTTCTTTTTGTGTTGTGCTTTCCTGTGATTGAATACTTGGATGATTAATATCATAGAAAAAAAATTAAATTTTTATACCTAACTTAAATCTAAATAATTGAAACAAAAATACAATAAAATTAAAACTTTATATAAACTAAAGCCTTGGGTAAAACTTAAAATCAATTAGAAACAATCAGGTTTTGAAACCATGAAGTTATATTATCCTAATCCTTTAATTGGGCAACTTCTCCCATTGCATATAAAGGACATCTAACCTATGAGGATGACCACCTTCTTGGGGAAGAATTTTTTCTATTATTGATTTGGCCCATAACCATTTCTAAATTGCATGCAATTAGGCATAAAAATGCATACCCATGACCTTAAATAAATCTTAAATTAAAATATTTAAAACTTTGAAAAATGTGCATTAGTTAGATGTATTTCATACCCAACATGATCCTAGTGATTAGGGAGTGACTCTAGGTTCATAAATTTCTTTCCTTAAAATACAACAACCCAACCATCTTGCATTCAAGAGACTTGGCATCATGAATCTACAATGCACTTAGGTGATGTTAGCTGGCAGCCCTCTCTAAGCAGGTTGTAAGTCTAGAAGAGTCACTGATAGGTTAGTTCCCTCAAGTGAGAGGAATGGCCGATAATTCCAAAAATAGAATTAGGTCGAGAGTCTAACATATTTCAGAAGCACCTATAGACTATGTTCTGAAGCATCCTTTATAGGAATAAGTCTTCAATCCTAGGCATTTCTGCACTCTTATGCTGCTAGAATCGAAGTTCTAGACTTCTAAGAAAATGTCAACCCAAAATTTAAATTAAATTCTAAATTTTAAAGTCCAATTACAAGATAGCTGAAGTGCCTTCTAGACATCCCAGTATCAATAGATATTTCCTACTTCATCCTGTTTGGTCTCTAAAAGAACTCTCTCCAATTTGAACCATTTCCAATTGAAAATTCTAAAAATCAATTCTTTGATAACCAACTTTGAAATCCTTAAGAATAATAACTTATTTCTTTAATTGAGAGTATTCTTAGGAAGAGTGCAGAAATGCCTAGGATTGAAGACTTATTCCTATAAAGGATGCTTCAGAACTAAGACAAAAGTGAGCTACTCATGAAGGTCTTTCTAGAACTAGGATGATTCAGTTCTAAAGTCTAAGAAGATGATTATCAACCTCACTCCAAAAGTGAGCTACTCATGTCTCCATAATTGAAAGCATTATTTTGCTTATTTTATTCTTTCTTTTATGTGTACATTGGGATATCCCATTATGGTGAAAATATTTTTGCCTTCATCTATCCTTTCAAAGAGGATAAATGAAGATAGAAATATACACCTTTAGTTGGGACACCACGTAGATCCGCAGATGTTCTTATTTGGGTGATTGGGTATGACATTGAGGAGAGGTGTACTATCTCAAAAGATAGAAGTCACCACCCTATAATGGACCTAATCATTTGAATAAGGACTCTTAAGGACTATGGGTCTTCATATGTACCAGAGATTCTTTCCCTACTTTACATGGAAAAGTAAAGTAAGGTTTATTTTAAATCGGGTTCGTTAAGTTTCCTATGGAGGCAAGCCCTCATAGTTACATTCTAAGGAATGAGATCCCTTAGGAATACTCTCGATTAAGGTAAATGATCATTGTCTCCAAATATTTCAATAGGTAGGACTATCAATTGATTAGTTTATTTTGGAAGATCAAATGAGATTGATCAATGAGAGGGAGTTATTATCGAAGTCAAAGAAAGATAAGTAAGAGATGCTCACAATGCTAGGAAATCTAGCAAGCATCTCAAATTTATTTGGGGCACCACGTAGATTCACATATGTTCTTATTAGGGTGATTGGGTATGACATTAAGGAGAGGTGTATTATCTCGAAAGATAGAAGCCACCACCCAACAATGGACCTAATCACCTAAATAAGGACTCCTAAGGACTATGTGTCTTCGTATGTACCAGAGATTCTTCCCCAACTTTACATGGAAAAGTAAAGTAAGGTTTATTTTAAACTGGGTTCATTAAGTTCCCTACGGGGGTAAGCCCCCATAGTTAATTATATTCTAAGGAATGAGATCCTTTAGGAATACTCTCGATTGCGGTACATGATCGTTGTCTCCAAATATTTCAATAGGTAGGACTATCAATCGATTAGTTTATTTTGGAAGATCAAATGGGATTGATCAAAGAGAGGGAGTTATTATCGAAGTTAAAGAAAGATAAGTAAGGGATGCTCACAATGTTAGGAAACTTAGCAAGCATCTCAAACTATCCTATAGTTGGGCTTTACATTTTTGAGATTGATTTAATTTATTTGAGTTGAGTTTTTTATTAGAAATTTAGGGCTTATAATTCCATGATACAAGGTTATGGAAATGCCTAAGAGGTGAGGATTTATGCTTATGGCCCATAGAAGGGAGAAGCAATCTCATAACCTAAATTTAGGGAGCTTTGGTGAGGGCCAAAAGCACGACCTAAATTTAATGCAAAAATGGGTAATTGGTTTACCTCCATAAGAGAGGATAAACCACCCGACTGCTTGAACTTACAATCGCCTAGAGGTGGCTGCCAACTAACTCCTCCTACAGTTTTAAATTTATGTAGGCAAGTCATATGCTTTATGCATGATAGCTAGGCAATTATTTATTTAGAAGAGGTTAAGTCCTTAAACTCACTCCCTAAAGACTAGATCATGTAAGGGGATGCTTCAAATGACCTAAATCTAATACAAATCATATTACATGTTATTTTTATTTTTGGAAAATCATTTGACTCAGGCTTATAGGATTCATATGCCTAATGCATGAGAAGTAAAATTATTGGTCAAACTTAGCGAGAAAGGAGGAGATGTGTTTCCACCATGGCTCTCAAAGTTCAAGCCAAGTTTCTCTAGCAAAGGTGGAAGCCCTCCAATCAAGAGTGAAAAATAATATGCATTTGTGCATGATGTTATAAAAGAAATACTCATCCAACTAAGGGGTTGCTAATTCTTTTATCTTGATTTTAGCCTAAGTTTTAGGTGAGGTTATGAGTTCTTTATTTTAATTTTTGAATTGTTAAATTTGCTAGAAGATTAATTTTTTTCTAAGAGCCTAATCCACATCCAGGCCATACATCAAGCAAGGAAGAAACTAGGAAAAGGATGTCATCTTAGTGCACAAGCTAAACAAATCATCAATCAATTTATAAAGCTAATGCAAAAGAATAAGAGGCCATTTGTGGTCAGCCACCACCACACTAACCTGAAAAAAATAAATTGGGTAGCCAAGCTCTACCCTTATACAACTCGGATTATAAATACACGTAAAGAATTCTGGGGGTCTTCAAGCTTCATTTCTTCATTCTTCTTTTTCTTCTTTTCTTTTTTTCTTCTTCTTTGGTTCCTTGTTTTGACGGTGGAAGGTGGTTGCTCCAAAGGCTTCACATGGTGCATAAGATGAGATCTTATGACCAATGCTCATCCTAATCCCCATAACAAATAAAAAATAAAATACATGAAAAGGAAAAGTAAATCTAACTAACACCAGAAAGAGATTAGCTAAACAAACCACACAAATCCCAAGCATATATTAGACTTAGCACTTAACTTGGGTAAGACAAGAAGCAAGCACTTGCACAATCCTCAGAAAATAATAATTAGACTAAATTATCCTACTATTCATTCTATGCTCATTCACCCTAATATCCAGACTAAAAGATATATCACAAAATAAAAGCAAATATCAAACCATTCACTGTCCTAACCTAAAGCTAGAAGTCGTGACTTAGTCTAATGTGTGTGCTTTAAAAAGTTTGTGTGGTATGCTTAGCTATGGTTTTAAGGTTTAAATTTTCTAAGAGTGAAGGTGTTCAACTTAAATAGGTGGTTTTATTTAAGTGTTTAGTTGATTTGGGTTTATTTTATTTCATGATTTGATTTAGTTTGAATGAACATAGAATTAATTACTAAGTTTTAAAGAGAGTGAAAAGAGAAAAGAACTTCTCTTTCCTTCCCTATCTTAGGTAATTTCTAAAGTAGATTCATATTTGGTTTCATTTAGTGAATGTTTTATTATGTGTTTTAATTAATTCTAATTTTAGATGAACTCTGAACAAACTTATTCAAAAAGAAAGGCATTTTAAGATTAAGTAAAGTGAACTAAATTCATAAAGCATACATCACTTCATTATTTTCTAACATGTATAACATGCATATGAATGAATCCTAAGCATATCTATACATACAAATGGAAATATTTAGCATAATTTTATGATGAATGCCAAGTGAATTACTTAAGAAAATTTGAATGCTTAAGATGCATGATTTTCATTAAGTAGAAAAGGAGTTTCTTATCCAATTTTCACATGCACATATGAATATATGAAAGGCATAAGTGAGTACGGTGCCATTGTTAAGTAGGGGTGTAAGGTACAAAATCTACTTAGGGCTACTTAAATCCTCACAACCCCAAGTTTGTCCAGACTAATATATCACTTTACTTAAATACAAGCATATGTACCAAAGAAATAAATAGAAAAGAAAAATGCAAAAGTTTGTACTTGATTGCTTGTTTTGTTTATGCAATTTATATGTACAAGTGTAGATATCCTTCTTAAGTAATAGCATAGGAATGAATAGGAAATGGAATTAGGCAAATGTTAGGTTCTTTTCAAATGAGCTAAACACTTTACCAAATCCTATTCAAAACTATACTAAAAGAGAGGAGAAGGAAAACTACACTAAGCACATCCTTATATTTTACTCATATGCAAGCTTATAAATAAAATATAAGTAACACACTTTCAGTTTTGGTAATTGGTTCATATATTTTTGAAAATAATTTGGATTTAATAGTGATAATAGCCACTCATATTCCTATTTTAGCCAAAATATGCAATTTGACATAAAAGAAACATTTCACTTTCATTTTAATTTTTGAAAAGAATGGATGCATGAAACTCATATGACATACACATTTAGCATGTTGGGAAGGAACTAAAATGATGAAAGCATGTGAACACATTCACCCTAAATAATTCCTAAAGACAATCTTATGAAATAAGAAAGCTTAAAGCAAATCAAATTAATTTTAAGGAAAGTTTAATTTTGTTTTGAGTTTGATTTAATTTGAGAAATGTGAGGTGAGTTTGCTGTTCCTAACCCATTCTCACATGTAATGATGTTTTAGTTCAATTTTTAGATAATTAGATGATTTTCTTTTATATGTTGCTTAGGTTAAGATATGAATTAAGCATGTTATTTACCCCTCACCTATACCACCTTAGCATAGTTAATCAATTAGTTATGAGCCAATAAGATGACATACAATCTCACAATGAATTTAAATTTATAATGCACCTAAGAATAAAAGGGCCTAATGCAATCTGGCACATTATTAATGATTAATTAAACTAAGGGGTTTTAACTTAAGTAATTTTATAACCTCTCCTCACACATGTGAGTTGAGTTTTGATTTCCTTAATGTGCTTAGGCTCTTGAAAACTTAAGCATCTACCTAAGATAGATTAATTGAGTTCTGGAAAGTTTTAGAATCTTATGAAATTAATTAAGGGGGTAATTAGTGAATTAACCCTTAATTAAGGATGGATTAAGGAAGAAAAAGAGGGTTTAGGGGATATGTTAAGGAAAGTATCCCAAAATTATTCCCTAATCATCACATTCACTTAATCAAAACTTAATTGACCCAAACATAGGGCTAAACCACTAATTATGCCATTAATTAAGCCTAAATTATATTAAGGGAGTGATTAAGGAATGAACTAGCAATTCTCCTAATTAAGCCACTAATAAATCCCAAGAAAATTAGGGGTGGTAGGAGTCATCCCACTAATCAAGCACAAAAAGTTTGGGATTAATCAGTGGAGTAATTAAAGAGTAATTAGCAAATTAGCATTCCCAATAAAACCCAAATTCATATAAAAGAACTATTCAAAATCAATTAAAATTAATTTTAAAATATTCTATGTTTAGTTATCTTTCATATGCAATTTATTTCATTTTTTTTTAATTTTTCTATACTTAGATATAAATTTAGGAAGATTTGGTAATTAATTAGAAATCAAACAATCCATAATTATATTATTAATCCCATCGACGCCATGTGTGTTGCGGATGCGGCATGTGCTTTACACATGATGTGATGGGATTGGGTGATTAACCCATCACATCATAGCACTGTGTGATGGCGGCGCTATGCACTTTCTCCTCAGCCGTCTAATCAAGGATCGGATGACTGAGATTAAAGTTGCAGATCTGAGGGAGGAAATTATGGGTGCTACGCATTTTAATCTCAGTTATCCATCCAAAATGCTTGGATGGACGGCCAGAGATTCATCCCTACCGCTCTGTGTAAGCCATAGAGATCATCCATGTTTGAGGCCATGATCTGAGCTCGATCGAGCTCGGATTGGAATGAAAATCAACCCACACCATCTAAGCATGAGTATAAGAACATCTAACAGGCTAAATCAACCTAGGATTGAAATTCACTTCACAAAGGACCAACATACATTGCACTTAAGCTCAAAAAATTGGCATACCTCATCGGAGGTGATCACCGGCGCTCAATTCCCTTGGAGAAGCTTCATCTAGTTGATACAAAGGTTTACTGAAGTTTGGATGCTTTGAAATTGAGTGGATGCTTCTATGGGTCAACTCCTCCTTGCCTTGAGCTCAGCCTTGATTGAATTGGATCCTCCCTTGCCTTTGGAGCTTGGGAAAGAGCTTGGGCAAGTTCAACTTGGTCCTCTGATGGAGCTTGAAGAAGGAAGGGTTGATGTTGAGTATGGAGTAAATTCAAATTGCAGTGGAGCTCCCCTATTTTCAAGTGATGAAAATTGAGAAAATCAAGTTTCAAACTCTCTCTAAAAAGCTTGGGAAGACTCTCTAAGGCTTGCTCTGAGTTCTTATGCTTCAATCAACTAAGGGAGAGTGAAGATTGCATTGAATTAGGGGGAGTATATCTCCCCCTTGAGCAATTGGATGACCGAGGAGGATTGTACCATTTTTTTTAATACACCTCATGTAATGAGTTGGTTAGGCTGTTGTGAATTTCATGTGGTTCATTTTTGGCCAGAGAAGGAGTGGGTGAGGTGGCCATGTGTTTGAATTGAGTGTAAGGAGGATTTCTATGTGGCCATTTCAATGGGAGTGGTCAATTTGGCCATTGGGCTAAGTTGGCTGACCCAAACCCATTGGGTTGGGTACACCACACTCCCTAGTGTTAACTTGATCCACTAAGAGAGTGTTAAGTGATTATGGAGAGGATTTGATCAAATTCCAAATGGATTTGGCCAAAAATTTACCCTATGGCCTAAGGGTAAAATGGTCATTTGACCTTTATTTCAGTTTAGGTATGTTTGATATGATGAGAAACTAGGCTTGGCCAAGTTTCATTGGATTTGGAGTTGGTTTGATGTGATTTGGCTCATGTTGACCCATTTAGGTTACAATGGGTCAACTTGGGTCAAGTTAACCAAATGGTCAAATTGGGTCAAACCAAGTGTTGGGTCAAGTTCATATGACCATTTGAAATGTTTTGGTGGCTTTGGTTTGATTTGATTTAGTTTAGGATTGAATTTGGTTCATATGATTTCATTTAGGTCAAATGGGTCAAGTTGACCAATTTGACCCATTTGACCTATTTGAGCTAGGCCATGGGTAGATTTAGGTTTGGTTGGTCATATTAAAGGGATTGGTATCTTTTTTCCAATCAATTTTGGTTAAGTTTGAATTTCTTTAGTCAAGTTAGGTTTATAGTCAATTGGGCTAGGTTGGGTCTAGTTAGCCAATTGGGACTTTGGTCAAGTTCAACAATTATTTTGGAATGAACTTGACCCATTGGTTTCAATTAATTTGGCTTAGATCAAGTTTTGACACATTTTGACTCTTTAGGTCAGGTTGGGTCAACTTGGGTCAAGTGGCCAATTGGGCTAGGTTAGGCTCAAATGTTGACTTGGTCAAGTTCAAACATTGATCATGAATGAACTTAAATCATTGGTTTTAATGAATTTGGCCTATGGTAGATTTTGGCTCTGTTCGGTTTCATTTTGGCTAAGTGTTGACTTGGTCAACCCTTAGGTTTGACTTGGTTTGACCCAATTTGAGTGATTGATCATCTCATGATGATTGTTGATCATGATGAGAGGCTTAGGTGAGTTTGATTCATTCTAATTTAGTTAGGATTAGAATTTGGCTCATAAGGGTGCTTTAGCTCACTTTGGGTCAAGTGAGCCTAAGTGGGTCAAATGGCTTGGTCAAAGCTTGATTTAAGTTTGATTGTACTCACATATGGACTTATGATTGAAATATAAATCCATTTGCAAGTGGTTTGAAGTCAAATAGATTTTGATTCATTTGATAATTTCAAGTTCAAAGGGTGAACATGAAATGGATTGTGGCTTGATGTTTTGAATTGAGTTTTGGATAAGTGATTGAAGTTTGTATTTATATTTGGATTCATGATTGAAGGATTGATTGAATCATGAAGAAAAATCAAGAGTTTGGCTTGATTTGAAGTTGATTTGGCTAAGTTCAAGAATTTGACTTGAAAGGCTTAGGTTGGATTTGGATTGAAATTGAGTTTGATTTTTAGAGTTGGTTTTGGTTGTTTGAATTTATATTTCATTTATATATATGAATATAAATGAGAATATAAATGGGTTATGAGAAAATTTCATGAGTTTGAAGTGATTTTTACATGATCTAGGCTAAGTCCTTAAGAGAAAATCAAAGTGACTTAGTGAAGATTTGTGATTTGAATTTGAATTTTGGATTTAGTTTGATCGATTTAAATTTATATTTCATTTATATATGTGAATATAAATGAGAATATAATTGAGTTATGAGAAAATTTCATGAATTTGAATTGATTTAGATTTGATTTAGGCTAAATCCTTAAGAGGAGAAATCAAAGGACTTAGGCAAGATTTGGAATTTGGAATTTGAATTTTGGATTTAGTTTGATTGATTTAAATTTATATTTCATTTATATATGTGAATATAAATGAGAATATAAATGAGTTGTAAGAAAAATTTATGAATTTGAATTGATTTGAAGATGATTTAGTCTAAGTCCTCAAGAGGGAATTAAGGATTTAGGAAATATTTAGAATTTGGAATTTCAACTTGGAAATTGATTTGATTGATTTGAATTTATATTTCATTTATATATGTGAATATAAATGAGAATATAAATGGGTTATGGGAAAAATTCATGAATTTGAATTGATTTGAAGATGATTTAGGCTAAGTCCTTAAGAGGGGATTAAAGGACTTAAGAAGGATTTGGAAAATGAATTTTGGGTTTCAATCATGGATTTCGATCATGGGTTTCAAACATGTGGCATTGATTTGAGTTTGGAGAAAATCAATTAGGCTGAATTTGATGGAGTTTGATGGGAAGGCAAGTATGGTTTGCCTATGTAACTGATCTGATGTATCTTAAGATTCCCTTAAAATCAAAGAGAAGTCCTATGTCTAAGATGGAGAGGTTGAGAGCTCATCTTAAAAATGAGGTCAACACCCATGCTAAGCATAACTTCACTTAAACTAGCTTGTCAATCCATATGGGCCATTCTCAAGACTTACTAATGGTTATAGACATTTCCACAAATACAAGATCCTCTTCACTCTAAATTTCTTCTTATCTTGACATGATTTTGAGGCAGCAAGGCAAAATTATTCTATATAATGAAAATAAAATTAGATGATCATTAGACATGTTAGTATTTTTAAATGAAAATTTGTTACTTCTAATTCTTGAAAGCATATATTGCAGACTTTTCTTGGAATTTATATTAATGAAACATATAAAGCATCAAATTTTTATATGTCGCCTATTAAAACAATTAAACTGGCATTAAATAATATATTAATAGATCATCATACATAATGGTACCTAATAATTTGTATATCCATTAGAGTCAATATATATTCAAGATTTGTTGAATTAGATCCACCAACACATCTTTTTTTATTGAGTGATAACTATGTTGCAATGAAACGTGTCAACTATGTGTATGCTGAGTGATAGTAGGGAGATAGGCCAATATAAAGAGGTGGTTGATGTGATGGATATAAGTAAGATGTATAAAATGATAGCAAATGCATGAACTAGTGAGTGGTATCCTTTTAGATTAAGAGCTAGTGGTATTGTATGGGGGAGGGGAGGGAGGTAATCATCTTTGTGCTCTTCCTACATATTTTTGATGTTATCATTTTCTTATCATTAAAAATTATAACTATTGACTATCTCTAGGGATCATTATTGCCTACATTTCCTTCATTTGATTCAATTTCAATTATTTTAAACTTTTTTTCATTGTCATCTTCATCTTTAACTTCATCATCATCTATATTTTTCTTGGTGAAAAAACTATGCTTTCTAAATTCAGCATTCACATCCATTAAAGTGATCATTTGTTTGATATTATGAATAGGTTGTATGAATCATTACATTTCTCTTCTTGAAAATTAATCTCAATTGTATGTTCAACTTCTATTTTATCTCTTAGTTTAATTTCAATGACCATAAACCAATCTACTTTATCCCTTAATCTACTTGCGTATCTTGTGTAATATACTTGACTTGCTTATTGTGTTATAAAAAGATTAAACTTTGCATATTTTCTAGCTTTTTTACCTTATAGATGAGCATTATGACTTATTGTTCTCTTGAAAGTCTATTAATTTACTAACAAATTAACAAGCATATGTTAAACAAAATACTCATTTTTTATCTTTCAAATAGATGCATCCAATAATATTTAACTAGGTCATAAACTCTTACTTCATAAGGTAGATGCATTGGTAAGTACTCCCTTGAGTTGAAAAAAAAAATCATGTGAAAAGATTTATTTTAATTTACAATATATTACTAGAATATTCAATTCATTATGAATCAATAATTTTTTTTTTTTAATATGTATAGCACAAACTTAAAAAATGCTTAATTTAGTTAAGGAATTGCATATTGCTTTTTGTAAATCACTGCATATGGTTGGTAATAAGCACATATAAAGACATGATAGTCATGACTCTTTAACGAAAATAATATAACTATCCTCATGTCAATGTGCTATAAATTAGATGTGTAGTAATCTAGCATATTTGAGAATTGAACCCACTCCCACACTACTCTTTTTCTTATCTAATGTAAGTGTATATTTGGCTTTAGGTTTTAATATCTTCTCAATACTTGATCCAATTACCTCCAAAACTCTTTTATAGTATTCATTTGAGGTCATTCATGTTTTCAAGTTATATTTTAATTTGTTCTCTAATATGGTAACTCCTAAGAATATACTTCTCTTCGTCTAATTATGAGTAACAATATAATATGAGAGTCTCTATTCTACTAGCATTGGAAATTTAATATTTTTTTACATTAATCTTCCCCTTCATCATTATTGATCTTTATGTAATTTTTGTGGCACTTCTCTCAGATTTTTTTTTTAAATGTGTCTTTTCTTCCTTCTGAATGCATGATCAACATGTAAGAACATTCGATGACAATTAAATCATAATTTTTTTTTCATTATTTAGCATGAATGCAATATTGATCATCAATAATAATTGCTGGAGGGTGACTCCAGGTGACTGACGATAATTAGGTGATGGCGAAATGTTGGTCAATGTTGAGATTGGCATATATCAATAGCAATTGATAGGAAGTGATTTAAGATTCTTCAAACTTGAGAAATTTTACCATCAAAACACTCTGTTTAAAGTGTGGATTGAAGACCTATATTTAGATTTTTTGGTGAAATATTTTGGTTATTTTCCCCTAGAAATCTAAACAATTAATCAAGAGATCTATAATTATCTATTGAATACTTGAAATTTTCTAAGTATTTAAATGTCTAAATGACACAAAAATTTGGAGGCATTTAGCATATTAAATTCACATATTATAATAAACCTTAGAACTATAAATTTATTAAAAATACAGTTCAAATTATCCCAAAAGTAATCATGAAAGTTATTTATATAAAGATTCAGTGCATTTAGAGATCCAGAAGTCGCAAAAAGAGATTCCCCCAACACCATTTCCTGCTTTGGAGTCTAGCAGATCCTTTTTTTTAGAACTCATTACAGGCATCGTCAAATTATTCTTCTATAAAAATACATAGATACTTTATACATGTGTGTGTACATACATGCATAAAATATTCATGCATCTTTATATTAAAATATTATAACTATACCTATATATGTGTTCTAAAAAAGGATATGCGAAACCCCGAAAGCAGGAAATGGGGTTGGGGGAATCTCTTGCTTCCACGCCGAGCTGGGCTGTCGCTTCCGTTACAGCTCTACTTGTCACCCTTTCTCTTCTGTTGGAGAGCTCTCTCCATCTCCTATCTCATGTAGTCCCCACCCACTTCTTCTTCCTCTCCCTTCTTCCTCTCTGTAAGCTCACATGGGATTAACATATAAGCATCTTTCTTTAATTAACCTGCAGTTTATGAATACAAGAAAGAGAAAGACCCTCAACCAGACCGTCGACCAATTAAAGTCAGGTGATGCAGTATATATAGAAACTCTGCCTGATACTGTTAAGTAGAATATCGAATCGATAGTTAGATTTTTATTTTTATTTTATTTTGATTATGTTTTGTAAAGGATTGAGAAATATGGGCTTCATCAGTCTTCTGCTCACTGTGGCCAAGCAGCCTGTATCAAAGATCTGCATTCCGAGAAGCTTAGCAAGCAGTTTTCTTCCATGCATTGAGCTGACGCCATTTGATGGCTCTGAAGCTTTAGAGGTCGAAAAAACTTGCACGGAGGTCGGCAATGGAGAATTAGAAGCATTAATTACTCTGCATTTGGTGTGTTTGATTTAATGAATTGAATATTTATTTAGCTGCACATTATAATCTATTTATTATTTTAGCAGGGAAAGTTGCCCCTTTTGTCTTCAAACGGAACCGAGCAGCTGCAAATGCTGATAATGATGCTCGCTGTTCTTCATCTTACTTGTTCCCTTGTCACTTTGGGTCTTCGAGAGCTCAAGGTACAGTCTTTAATTTCTTGGTTTTGTTTTTTTCTTCTTACTTCAAGTTTTTTTTTTTAAATTTCTAATTTGTTGATGATTGAAATGATAATCCTTTAGTTTAATTTGGTTTTAATGAGCATTGCTATATGAATTATTCATAAGTTAATTTGGGTAATTATATATCTTTTCTTTGTCAGATGAAAGAATGGGAACTGTGGGAACAAGAAACAAAGACTTTGGATCACAAGTTAACTTTTGGTGAGTTTTGATTGATTTTGTCTATTGTGAAAAATGAATTTGTCTGTCGAGTCGTTATGTTCTATGAGAAAACCATATTAAACACCGTCAGCTTGTATTGGTCATTCTATCTTAGTTAAATTAATCTTCAAAACTTAATTTAATCCACTTTTAGGCTTTATTTTTATGGGAAATTACAAAAAAAATCTTAACTATGTGAGTTATAATAATTGAGGAGAAATTGGCTGAAAATAATTTATTGTTTTGTCGATGAAATTTATTTATTTTTTGTTCTTGTGATGGGATATGTGAGTTATAATAATGATTTGATAATTTTTTTAATAAATCTAATTTGCTATTAAATATATAAATTAGAATTAAACGCCAATCTTGTAATTATATAATTAAACATGTTTGCATTCCCTTAAATTCCTTCAACCACACAGACCCTTAGTTTTACAAGAAGGGATCTAACCTGAGGTTTTCCAATTAGCATAAAAATTAATATTTTATTTTTGTTTTTAATTTATTATTTGTCTTAATGTCTGTACAGATAATAGAAGATTCATGCTCACCAAGGAAACTGTTTTTGGCCGTAGGCATTTGAAGTTCTGGAGCAAAAATGATATACTTCTTTGGATTGTTAGTAAGAGAATTAATTCTAGTTGCACTCTTTCTTTGGAAGCTATCAGGATATTTGGGTTTCATGATTTTAAAAAAAAAATTATATCAAGAATTAGTCATATTTTTTAAATTAGTGATAAATAATCTCATAATTGTGATTAAAATTAGGATTAAGGAAATTTGTTTAACCTCTTATGAGAAAAAGGAAAAAAGGCATTTATACATATACCACATGATTATTATGGATTTTCATATCTATCATTTAAATTTGATATTTATATATGTAGCACTTATTTCCTTAAAATTACATCAGAAAAGCACTATATGTTAATATGAAGCTTTAACTATCAGATATGTAAATACAATTGTGTGGTATGCATGTAAATTTTCTGAAAAAAAAAATATATGACTACAAGCTTTTACCTCAAAAATAAGAATCACTGTTAAAAAGGAGGATTTACATTTATACCACAAATTATTTTATATCTTATATATAATTTTGATATTTATTTATAAAACACTCAATTTTTTGACATAATATTAAAAATACCATTAATAGAACATTTCTAAGTTGAATGCACTTTTTTACCCACCGCCCTTAGCTCGATTGGCATGGGTGAGCACGGAAACTCCTCAATTCCTCATCGATGACGAGAGAAATAAAGGTTCTGAACGTGTGTAAGTTGCAGAGTCAGATTATTCATACTAAAGTTAAGAAAGTGGCCACGGGAATACATTATCAAAATATATATATATATATATAAAAATGCACTTTTTTATGGTTATATTTTGATGTGATTGTAAGACTAAAATATTATATAAATAAATATTAAAATTTAGAAATATAGAAATTGAATAATGTTATTGTTATTTTAAATCTACATATATTCATATTTGTGTTTACAGGTTTGTCTTCTGAGACAGTTCACGGGTTCAGTATCAAAAGCTGATTATTTTGCCCTTCGGAGAGGCTTTATTAATGTAAGTTCCTTGTCCTCTAAAATGAATGATGACAGTGTGAAGAACTTTTGATTCATTTTATTTATTTATCATTTTGCCCTTCGGTGATAGTTATTTCAAAAACAATCCTATAAATTTTATTAATATTTTTAAGATATTTTAAAAAAATTTAAAATTGTAAAAATCTAAACAAAAAGCATACTAAACAAATATGAGTTTTAAAATGAAAATAAAAATGATTTTAAATAGATCTTTAATAAATCATATTACCTAAACCAAACGCCAAGTTGAAATTCAAATTATAAATTCATTTTATTCTCTCTAATTCTTCCAAATCTAATAGAGATTAAAATTTAATGTTCAAAATTTATCTCTTTTTAATTACAATGTAACTTGTCGTGTTTGACATTAGGCGCATCTTGGCGCAAACACTATTTACAATTTCCATAAGTTTCTGCGAAGAACACTTGATAAAGACTTTAAAGCAGTAGTAACCATCAGGTAAATGCTGAAGACATCTCAATGATCTCATACTATGCGCCGGCCTTCATTATTTTCACCTATATATTAAAAGGTTTTTGATTTGGCCAATGCAGCTTCCCACTGTGGGCTTATGTCGTCTTCTTTCTATTCGTTAGTGCTGAAGGTATAGATATTCAACTCCAACATTATTTATCTTGAAAAGTATTTTCTTTCCTTTTTTTATTTTTTATTTTATCCCATATAGCTGTTTAAATTATTGGAATAGCAATAAAATTTTGAAAAAAATCAAATAAAATTAAGAGAATAAAAATAAGAATGAGTTTACATAACTTGATTGGATCTTTCAAATTAAATTTATGCTTTATAAACTATTTACTTTTTGATATATATACATTTGTGCTGATTTATGCAGATTTTCATGCCAGTTTATGGCTTCCTATTATTCCTTTAGTGGTGAGTTGTTTAGTTAAATTTGCTAAATTATATTTCGATGCTATCATTGGAGTTTATTACAGTTCATCCGAATTACTCTTCTTGCACAATCTTTCAAATATAACCATTTGATTATTTGAAGCTTAAAAATACATTTTGAAAACAGATACATCACTAGAATGTGTATCTTGATATATATAGTTATGTTAATTAGAAACTTTCGGGATCAGCTTTAAGACTACTTGAACTTCCTTTGATAGAACTGGCCTCTCTTTTGAGAGTAGGCAAACTTTTTATGTTAATGAATTAATATTAAAAACACAAAAAAATGAATAATGTATAATTCAAAGCAAAATCTTGTAATTGACGAATAACATTGTGCTTGATGAATTGAACAAAGCTTACAAGCTTCTCAACTTATTTTGCATCTTTTTGTAATATTGAATAACAATTTCATTGTATGTCAAGTCAGCCAATTATTGCTTAATGTAAGTTACTAGGAATTCATTGAGCCATTTTTCTCCAATTCTATTATGTGATTAATGCTTGACAATCCTTATTATTAAAAAATCACTCTCTCGACTGTTGTAGTAATATCTACTAACATTAAACTTAGGGATATGTACCATCTTTTTTAATCTGAACTTTTTTTACGAGATCATCAGTGTCGCTTAAAAATGAGAAATCACTATTAGTGCATGCATCAATAATATAAGTGGAAAGCTAATTCTTGAGAAACACACGCACAACTCTAGAGACTTCACTTGGATATAATCTAGTTTTTATTTATCAAAAGTAGTAAAGAAATCACTTGAGTTTAAGTAAGTCATATAAAAAAGTGAGTTAGTAATAGTCTTCGAGATAATTATTCAGATCTTAAAATTGCATATCAACTACAATGTAAAATAACTCATTATAATAATGATATAAGTTTGTTATACCTTCATCTCTCCATATTAATCAACGATGAGCCTTGAATGTAAAATTCAAATTTGAAAAATCAATTTCAATGGTATTACAAAAAGGAAACAATTACAAATAGTTCTTTAAATTTGCTATCAAACATAATGGTAGTTGATAATTGATGTAATGGAGATAGACTATTTGAGAATTAATTAAGAATGTGTGAATTTAGTCTATGAAACTCCGTTCACATATTATATATCATGTCTATCTATATAAGATTAATGAATGTTTAGCAATATAATTTTGAGAGCTGCCTTAAAGTGCAACTATAATAGTTTAGAAAACTTCATTAATATGAATGAACCTCTCTATAATTTACCCTCTTAATCAACCTATCTCATTGCGATAACCATTTGATTCTTTCGCTGACATATGACAAGTCTCATCTACTAGAATAAAAGGTATATACAAATCATAGTCATAGTAGTACCAACACAATAAATTTCTTCTTAAGTCTTTGATAATGTTAACTTCAACTTCATATTAGCATTTAAAAATAAACTTTTCCATAATTTTTCATTATGATTAGAATGAATAAATTAATTGTAATAATTTTCTTAGTTATCTAATTCAAATGACTTGTTGTGACTATGGAGGACTATCCTTAGCATTGTATGTGCAACAATTAATAAGCTTTGATATTCTGTTTTGTTCATGTCATTCTAACTTAGCCATATAGTAGTGCCAAATTTTCATTATTTTATGTCAATTTTATTTTCTTTTTAAAATTCTAAACTTTTCACTAATAAATGAGTTTGCTCTATCTTATCATTATTTGCTCTTGAGACTTAAAGCGGTAGTGATATAGATAAAATGCTATATTAATCATTTTGAATATTTTTGAAGCCATTTTAAAGTAGATACTTGTGCAATATTATTCCTCATTACATGTTGAAAATTGTGATTTATTAGTTGATGAGGTCTCTTTATAAAAAATGTTCTTCAAACATTATCCCTATTATTAACATCATAACTCAAAATTAAATGTTTGATACCTAGGATCAACCCGAAGATTATCAATGTCAATCTCCACCTATTATTTCTCTTTAATTACTTATTCATTTAAACTATTTTACATTAAATGAAAAATCATAAATTTATTTCAAACTTGTGTTGCTACTATATTACAAAGATAAATGACAATGATATAGTTGACAATACAGGTAAATATTGGAACTTAATATTTTCTTTGAAATGAAGCATAGTCCTAAAAAATACAAAGAAATTTTTATATTATCACTAGGTTTTAATGCAATAGTCTAAGATAAAAAATTATTATTTTCTCACAACTATATTAGATTAATTAAATTTACATCAAGCTATAATTATATTTATTATGATCAAACTGGATACTTAATTCAACTATTAGAGGACCCTGACTATTATCATAAATTAAATAATATAAAGTAGTAGAACACCAATCCATGTAAGCATTAATGATAAATATTAAGAAAATGAAACAAAAAATATATCTTGTATTTTATTAATTTTTGAGTTTAAGAATAGTGCTTAGTACATTTATCAAAAGAATTTGATGTATTCACACAACTTGGATTACTTCCTTTCTCTATACAATGATCAAACCTAATTTACTATTTAACACTCTTGAAGACATAATAGTATGTCACCATACGTATAAAATTAATAAAATTGTTAGGGCATCAAAGAAATTTGAATTTCCTTAATTATATTGATTAATCACTCTTTTTTTTTATTCCTCTTATTTCATCAAAAATAAGTAAACAAAAGCTCTATTGATTAAAGCCTTAGAAAAAGGGTTACCAACATAATTCTTTAATTTTTTCCACTTGTCTCCCTATATATTGTTGAGGGTTTCAAGTTAAAGCCCGTACTAAGAGTTGTGTTCATGGAATTCAAAGTGAAGAAAAAAATTGAGATAAGAGGTTGATGATGAAACTTGAAGGGCTCATATGCAAGTGAAGTGGACTTCATGCTACAATTATAGAGATGAGAAATATCATGCAAATGAAGAAGATAGAGCAAAAGTAAATAGCTTATTTGTATAATTATATAGGACTAAATGATATTATTAGTTTAGATTTTGAATAGGAAAAAAATGAGGCTAGATTTTAAACAATCCAAGATGACTAGTGTTTTGGATTTTAAAATATGAATGAAATATGAAATAAGAAAAAAGTTTACCAAGTAAGTGCATTTATTGATGAGGATAAAACTACTAAAATTGATATTCTATCTAAGGAAAAAAAGTTAATGTGGGCAATTTCCCATCCTAACATTGGGGTAGTTTTATTTTTACAAACTTTACTTCTAACAAATTTATAGTAAAAATGAATATTTCAATAAGAGAAATCTAGGGATACTAAAGTTTTATGATACGAATCCAAATGGAACTAAATCAAGAACACAAAGCACAAGTAGAAATATTTTGACATTATATAAGGGATTAGGTAATCTCTTAATCTTTTGTGCTTATGGTTAAAATATGAATCTTAATGAGAGAATCTAATAAGTAAAAAAAATCTTTCAAGGCTAATATTTAAGTAATGATCTATCATAAAGATAATCAACAAAAGCCATATAAATGAGTATTTGAGAATTTTTACTAAACTAACTAAAATGCTACTCTAAAACTTAATAAATATCTCATAAATCTTCATTCAAGATGTATCTTGATCTATAATGAGAGAGAACATATATATTTAAAATATATTATAACATTACTTGATGATTGATGCCAATAATGTCCACTAGCAATCACCATTGCCTAATGGCTATCTTATATTTACTATCATCCAACTAGTGTCACTAAACTATCATTGCTTGATTGCCTTCACTTGATGACCACCTTTTGATAACCATAATCTATCAATAATCATGATGATAATCAGTTGACTAATTCCATAATCCTTCCCTATTTCATTGTTACATTTCACTACATTCACAATGGCTAATCCACAAAAGCATACTTTATAATTATGTTTACTCCAATCTAGACTTGAAATTGACTTATGTAATGTTTTTACTTAATGAATTATTTTAATTAGGCTTGCCCATCTAAATTTGTACAATTTCTAAATTGTTTATGCAAAAAATCTCAGATTTTTTGTGTGCTTGTATTATTTATGTATATAAGCAGATCTTTATATAATGTTACAAAATAAAATATTTGTTATACTAATATATATTTGATATCATTAAACTATTTAGGGACAACATTGAGAGAAAAAAAATCTTTATCTCTAGAATAGAACTTCTTGTTATAAAATGCATCAATCTAAGAATCAGTTATTCTATAAATTGGCATCATAATCTCAATAATGAAGACCTATGCTTGTCATTGAAGATCATATTTATAAAAATGAGAATTATCAATATAAAATCTTTCATCTCTTCAAAGTGGTTGGCCAATAGAGAGTATCATTAAAATGATGTTTATGCACTTGATAATATGTATATGTATATATATTACTAGAGGGACTCCCCCTTTCTCTTTTTGATGCATAACAAGGTTTGGATAGACATAAGTGGCTACTTGGGAAATGTGAATTAAGCTATGAACTGCAAACACAACTTGTTGAACGACATGCTATTGTTGGGTAGAAGTATTATAAATTATTTATATGCGACATGTTTAAGTGTTGTGGAAAACATATGCTAACACCAATTTTTAGAGGAAAGAGCTAGATCCATGCAATTGTTAAAACTCTTAAGGTGATATATCATGTTTGTTAGACCCCTTTAACGATCAAATAGAGATATCATTAACTTTATAATTGAGAATTTCTTAGATCTCTTTCAAAAATAGGAAGTACATCTCATATCTTTTATAGTTTTGAGGGAGGACACCATGTCACATTTCTCTTATGGATCAACACTTGGAGTTAGTGTGCTTAAATCTATGATTATTGTTACTGGGTACAATATCTAAGATAGTATTGGGAAGAAATGGTTTCATTATCTTTAAGATGATAAAGTACATGCTTAGGCAACCTACCTGAAAGTTGAGTTCAAAATGGCATCTACCCAAATGGTCTTAAAGTTGATCTTTGATAGCCATTAAGTTTTGTTGAGAAGAGCCACACTTAGAGTCGCTCTTAGAAGCAAGTATGATAAAGTGAGCAGTGTGCATTAAATCATCTTAATTTGGATGATCTTTTATAAGTTTCTTGACTAGCTCAAAAGTTCTTAATAAGAGCATCAGAAAAGTTACTAACACACAGATGTTGTTCATAAATGATGGAGAAGAAATTTGCACATATGTGAATGTCATGAGGATTATTCTCTGATACCAAAAATTGATGAATCTTGTTCACAGAGAGATGGATGTCGTAACAGATGTGGAGAAAGAAATACTCCAATATTCTTCTACTCACTAAAGTAGAAGAGAGAAGAAGAACTTCCACTCACCAAAGTGGAAGAAGTCTAAAGTTCTACTCACCAAAGTGGAACAGTAGTGAGAGATCACCAAATCTCCCGAGCGGCCGGCCACTAAGCTCCTACGAAAGAGTTTCACTCTAAATTTCATACAGAAGCCAAAAGTCTTAAATTGGGTTAGAATAGGCATTTAAATAAGTATAACACTCTAAGAGGTGCATCCCTTAGGAAGAAAACTATCAGCAATTAAAACAAAAGTTAGAATAATCATTTCGCACTGTCGAGGCACCAAACCAGCATCGTGGCACCATAGTCCAGCAATGAGGCACCTTATCCCAATGCCAAGGCGCCAGCTTCTTGGTCCCCAAAAGCTAAAATCTATAGAGTATAGCCCCAAGGTTCTAGAAAGCTAGTGTTGAGGAGCTAGACCCACACTTACAAAACTGAACACATGAACTCACACAACTCTAATATAACACTTACACATGATTAAATATAATCATAAGTTCCTATTAGTTTGAGGATGAAATACATAGAAGATTTTTAATTGTGTTCCTATTAGTTTCCATGGGATTTTCCAAAAATAAGATATAAATTTGACATCTCTATCTAAAACTAAAGTAGATAGGGCTCCATACAACTTGACAATTTCTCTAAAGAATAATCTTGCTATATGAGAAGCATCATTTGATTTCGAGCAGGGTACGAAATGTGTCATCTTAAAAAAATCAGTCTACTACGATGAAGATATTATCATTCCCATGAGATATTTTATGCTAACCTATTATAAAATCTATGGATAGATCATCCCATAGACTAGAAGGAATAGGTAATGATGTGTAATGACCTACCCTTTGTTTGAAAATTTTAGCTTGGTGACAAATGTATCATTAGGATATATGTTCAACATCCTTTCATAGGGATGGCTAATAAAATATTTGTTCAACTAATGTTTGGGTCTTTAATTGACCGAAATATCTTGAAATATCTCTTGAATGTAATTCAAAGATAAGAAATTTCCTTAGAGATGTTTTAGGAATACATAATTGCTTGCTTTTATAAAGATATACATCTAGAATGATAAAAGAGCTATCAAAAGTCAAGGGATTAGATTCATGTTTTAAGTATATCATATGAAAATCAAGATAAATTTTATAATCTTTCTTCAAAGTTGTGAATCTAAGAATTTGGAATTCAAAGGATGAAATCATTAAAGATACTCTAGATAGAGCATTTACTGGTTTATTTTCTATCCCGGATTTATATTTAAGCACAAAAAAAACATTTTGAAGATATTTGACCCACTTATCATGTCTATGATTTAGTTTCTTTTGAAAGTTAATAAAATTTAAAGTTTGATGATCAGTATTTAGAAAAAACTCTTTATATAACCGTTATACCTCAAATACATAAGAGTTTGAATAATCGCATAAAATTCTCAATCATGTGTAATATATTTGCTTAGTATCATTTAATTTCTCATTGAAAAAAAACAATGGGATGATTTTCTTAACTTAATATTCCACCTATTCCTAATACCTAAAGCATCACAAGTAACTTCAAAGACTTTATTGAAGTCAGGAAGTCTTCAGACAGGTGAAGAAGTAATAAAAGTTGCATTATTCTTTCGACTTATTATTTCGGCTTTAATGGTCCACATAAATTTATCTTTCTTCAGAATATCCTTGATAGAGGCTACAACAGTACTAAAGTTTCTTATAAACCTCCTATAGAAAGTTACTAATCCATGAAAAGTTCTAACAACTGTAAAAGATTTCAAGGTTGGCTAGTCTAAAATAAATTTGATTTTTAATGAGTCAGTTTTAATCCATCAGTAGATACAATGGATCATAAGAAAAGAACTTCACGTTGATAGAAAAAAAATATTTCTTAAGGTTTATATATAATTTTGCTGGCCTTAATTTCTCTAAGACCATTCTTAAGTGATGTAAATGTGACTTTTAATCTGAGCTATAGATAAGAATATCATTGAAATAGACTATAAGGAATTGACCAATAAAATATTTTAGAATAATGTTCATTAGTCTCATGAATGTACTAGGTGCATTTAAAAGACTGAATAGCATGACTAACTAATTAAAAAAAACCATCGAGAGTTTTAAACATTGTCTTCCATTCATCACCCGATCTAATCTTTGTTTGATGGTATCCACTTCTGAAATCAATTTTTAAAAATAATGATGTACCTTAAATATAATCTAATTGTCATCCAATCTAGTATAAGAAACTTATATTTTATTGTGATTTTATTTACAGCTCTATTATCAATACACATCTTCCAAGTTTCATCTTTCTTAGAAGTTAAAAAAGCAGATACAATATAAGGACTGAGACTTTCTTCAATAAAATCATTCTTCAAGAGTTTATCTACTTGTCAATTTAACTCTATATGCTCAGTTGGATTTATCTTATATGAGGTAAATTGGGTATTTGTGAATCAAGAATCAGATCTATAGCATACTATATATCCCTTAATAGTGGTAGCTCATTAAGTAAGTCATCAAGAATTAAATCAGTGAATTCAAATAATTGATCAAAGATTGCAGTATGTATGTTGTGTTCTTTAGTATCAATGAAAATTTTCTAAAGATGCAAGATAAATAGAGAAGTAGGGTCATTGACCTCTCTAACCAAGAGTCTAAACCTTAAGGTTGTAATTTGAATTCTAGGAGATTCACATGTATTATAATATGTATCAGAAGTATCTGTTCTATCGATGGATGGTGATATCACTATCAACTAGAGTTTTACATTCTTCACTTGATTGTGTTTGAGTTGTAGTACAGACTTGGGCTTGTAAGGAGGTGTAGGAAGAATTCTATGTAGGGGGTATGATTAACATATTTTTGTTAGACTTTATGGAAAATAATTTGATTATTTTCTCATTATGTTTAAATACATAAGTGTTTTCACACTCATAATGAATTACATTCAATTCATAAATCCATAGTCTTTCTAATAGTGAGTTATTTTTATAGAAAGAACATCACACCAAATTTGATCATTATAGCTACATATTTTAATTAGTACAAAACATCTGATAGTGATAGATAGGGATGTGTGATTTACGCAATTGACGTAGAATAGTTCCGAGTGAGGTTCAGTTGTAAGATTGGCTTTAGCAATAACATTGGTTGATATGACGTTCATTGCACTTCCTCTATCTACTACTAGATTACACTTCTTTTTTTTCATAAGATATATATAGAAAAAATATTGCTCCTTTTCCAATCTTCTTCTTTCCTAGGAGCAGTTATACACCTCATAATAGACATTGTATTATGTATATTTGGATCCACTTATTCATCAAATAGTGGTCTATTGTCATGTATCTCTTCAATATCCTCTTCTTCTTCTAAATCCTCCAATTCATCTAGGAACATGCTTTTTTCTCTACATTAATTTTGCATATGACCTTTCTTATGATATTAAAGCTAACTATCTCTTTTGTATTTATAGAAGTAGTTTCATTGGGGTTCATTTTAGAAGAGGTGTTCGATGTGGAAGGATTATGTTTAATAATAGACTTTTGAGATTGAGATGTAGGTAGATATTTAGAAGCTATTTGAGCTTTCATCTTGGTTGTGGATGTGGCTTTCTTATGCTTTTTCTAGGAGCAAAACATAGTGAAAAACATCCTCTAAGGTCTAAAAATCATGAAGCTCTACTTCATTCCTAACATCTCCTCTTAAATCAATAACAAATTTATTAACTATTTTCTACTCTTGATCAGTGCATTGAGTTCTAGCAATTAAGTCCTCAAATATGTTCATATATTCTACTACATACTTATTCCCTTTATTTAAACTAATTAATTATTCTTAGAGATTTTATCATGATTTATAGAACAATACTTAGCCCTTAGGATTTCTTTTATTATACCTATGTCATGAGGTTTCTATTGAATTTCTCTTCCTTAGAAAGAGATGCTCCAACCAGCGAATATGGAGAAAGAAATGCTCCAATGTTCTTCCGCTCATCAAAGTAGAAGATAGATGAAGATCTTATACTCATCAAAGTAGAAGAAGTTTGAAGTTATACTCACCAACGTAGAACGGTAGTGAGAGATCACTTAATCTTCTGATACCAGCCACTAAGCTCCAACCAAATAGTTTTCACTCTAAATTTTACACAAAAGCCAAAAGTTCTTCATTATATCTAAATAGGCATTTAAATAAGTACAATACTCAAAGGGATGCATCCCTTAAGGAGAAAAGTACCAAAAAACTAGAAAAAAGTCAAAACAATTATTTCATAGTGCCAATGCGTCATGATCCAGCACCGCTCGGCGACAACCCAATGCTGAAGCGCCACATCGCAGCGCCAACGAATCAACTTCTCGATCTCCAAACACTAAAACTTACAGAGTGCATTGTCGAGGCGTAGAAAAGCAATGATGAGGCTCTAGACCCATATATGTTTTCAACCATAACTCAAATACAACACTTACAAATGATTAAATATAACCATAAGTATATAATACAACATATGAAACATAAATTTATAACACATAAAATCTAATAAAAATCCTCTTGAGTTCAAGTTTTAGTTCAAGACCTTGTGACAGGTTCTTTCTTTCTTTTATATGCTACATTAGAATGAAGTGGGAATCTTTGAGCTAGCTTGCTTGATTTGATAATAGATAAGTATTCAATTAAATCAAAGAGATGGAAAAGATGAGATGTTCACATAGAGGTTGGTTAAATATAAGTGGTTCAACAACCTTTATTAGATCCATTAAGCAATTAATGTTATAATGATGCTTTAAGAAGAAGATGAGGGGGAGGAGGATGAGGTTAAACTTAAAAATAAAAAATAAACCCTTTGGAATTGAACTATCAATATAAAACTAAGATGAAACAATTTAAAATCAGATTTCTCGTCCAACTTATCTTTTAAAAGAGTGGGGAGCGGGGAGAGTTGAATGAAGTGAGAGTCTCTAATCTTATTTACTAAGTTAATGTAGAGAAGTATATAGTTAAAAGAGAGGTGAAGAAGTTGATAGAGAGATTACACAAATGTTGATAGCAAAATATAAGCAATTTAACAATCTTCACTTAGATCTATTGCACAATGCGTTAACCTTTCTTTGGTTATAGTGATTCATGAAGAAGAATAAGAAGAAGAACTTTTAACCCCATAGACTATATCCTTAATATAATTAATCTCTCCTTCAAATTGCTCTTTATAAGATGCTAAAGTTGTTTTCATTTAATGTGTATTATGGGACATCTCTATCAATTGTTCATATATAATGATGACAAAAATGGTGCCTACATAATACGTGTTGTTATATAGTGGTGTTATGAGTGGTTTAGCATCTTGTCAAGCCATATTTGGTAAGTTCGAGCTCTATTGAGTCACCTTATTTTGTCGTCATGAGCAACATCCATCAAATCTTAATTCATGTCTAGACGGATGAATTAAACATCCCTTGATAGATCCAACAATGAAGTATATTAGGTTGTTTGTCATTAAACAACCCTCAATGACAACTTCAAATGATATTTAAGCTCAGATTTTTCTATTTTTTTACTTATTACTTTAAAAAAAAGAAATAATGAGGAAGTACATGAAGTGGGAGGGACACCAAACCTATTTAGTTAAAGAGAAACAAAGAAGTTCATAAAGAGATTACACAAATGTTGATAACAAAACATAAATAGTTGGGTAGTCTTTGCTTAGATCTAGTGGAAAATGCATTAGCATTTCCTTGGTTATATTAGTGCTTGAAAAAGAGCTCACAAGATGAATCATCAAGAGGCAAATCACATAGCTCATACAATTAATATAATTAATCTTTTCCCAAATTTCTTTTATATGATGTTATTGATGTTTTCATTTAATATGCTATATGTGGCATCTCTATGAATTGTTCATAATCGCATAGAGAATGGTGGCTACATAATAAGTGTTATAATACATACAGTGGCATTTTGGGTTGTTTAGCATCTTGTCAAGCCAAAATAGTTAAGTTGGAGCTTTAGCACGTTTCCCTATTTTGTCTCCAGGAGAGACATCCATCTTGTCTTAATTCAAGACTAGGTGGACGAATCAAACAACCCTGGATAGGCCCAATTTGTCATAGCAATGTAGATTAATATCTAATCTGACTAATGCAAGCCATTCAAGGTGATTGAGTGAGAATTGTCTTTCTCAAAGGTGTGAGGTTAGATCTGGTCATTTCATTCTACTAGGCGGGTGATCTTGATAGAGTGCCAAAAAGAGAAATTACCTTAGGTCTAATGAGTTGGGAAATGTGAAAGAGTTGTTATCGATGTATACGATAGTCATGTTGAGCAAATTAGTTAGACAAATAAAGAGATGGAATTATTGTGGTCGAAGAAGATGGTAGAGGTTGGCAATTAGTCTTAGTTTTCTGTCATAAATGATGGACCAAGAAGATCTTAAGGCTAAATAAAATATATTGAGATAATAAGAAAGATAACAACCAGAGAGAGGATGAGAGAGGGAAACGGAACTAGGAACAAGAGAGAAGGGAAAGGTTTGATCAATATTGTAATATCACATGGGTAATTTTTTTTAATGACATAATTTTTTTAAATTCATTGTATTTTATCAATTGCCATTTTAAGTAGTGTTATTTATGTAGCTTTTGTATGCTTTTTGAACATCAAATTTTATCCCCAAAAAAAAGAGCCAAAGCGCCCATTAAATAACATGTTACCATCAATTATTTAAATTTAAAAGATAACATAGAAATAGAAACATATAAATATTGAAAAATTATTGTCTGATATCGTTTTTTTTTTTATTTCTGTTGTTTTTTGTTCAGTTGTTTATAATATTAAAATTCTTTCCATCCTTGCAAGAGTATATCATAATATTGTTTATCTCTCCCACTCTCTTTTTGTGGGCTTTTTTTTTTTTTTTTGTGGGAATGAACTCTCAATAGAACAAATATCGCAAAGTTGCAAAAGAAAATTTTAAAAATAAGAATATATTTCATACTGTTATGCTTTAGGTGTTATTGGCCATAGGCGCCAAATTGGAAGCAATCATAACCCAAATGTGCTTAATGGGCAGCAAGCAAATGGTAATCATTTCAGGAGAAGTTATCGTTAACCCCAACGATAAGCTTTTTTGGTTTGGGAAGCCTCATTTGTTTCTGTATGCCATTCAATTTATCCTTATCGAGGTAAGTCTATTCCTTGTCAAAACTAATGTAAACCATAATATCTTCATCATTTTTAATATATATATATATATATATATATTAATCTCAATCAGGATTATGATAAGTTTTCAATCCTTGCAGAATTCATTTCAAATCGCTTTCATCATTTGGGATCTGGTATGTCTCAAATAATACATGCATGCGAAACTTAATAAAAATAATAATCAGAATACTTTGATAGATTTTATATTACAATATAGTCAATTTTATTGTCTACAAGACTTATCTAACAGTTTAATTCTATTAATAAATTCCGCGTGAGAAGTTAAACATGTAAAATACAAAATACCTAAAATCTGATCTAAATATATCAGAATATTCTGATAGACATTTTTCATTCACAAACTTATTTATTTAATTTTTATTTGCTTAATAATTTATAATTAACTTAATTGCCTCAATGCAGTACACATTTGGGTACCCCTCATGCCTTCATAGGGGAAACCTACACTTGATGATTTCCATTGGAATTTGCGTGGTCATTCAGTACATGTGTGCATATGTCACACTGCCCCTATATGCGTTAGTTAGTCAGGTAATCTAATATAAATATAAGAAAATTTTGATAACAATATGCAAATATTTAACTTTATTTCAGAATTTTCTTTTAATTTAAAATAGATGGGATCAACTATGAAGGAAACTATATTAGCAGACCAAGTGGTTGCTGGTCTGAAGCACTGGCACGCAATGGCTAAAAGAAATCTCTCACTAAATGAAACCATCATCAGCATCCCCACGACTCCAGCAAGGCCTTCTTCAGCTTCTTCTGTAAGGAAGCAATCGCCGAAATCCAGAGCTTGGTTCTCTTCGTCAAATGCTTCTCCTTTGCCAAGCCCAAGAGGAATAAGTTCATCTGATCAGATCTCGAGAGCACCTGCTTTTGAGTTTCCGACAGGAAGAAGAGAACTTGAAGTGATTCAGAAGGTCTCGGAAGAGATGATGAGGATAAACAGAAGTAGTACAGTGGGTGAGATCTCGTTTAGGATGTGGTGGACGCAAGAGGTGGCTTCTCCAATTGATGGTCACGGTTCATTGGCTCGAGGGCACTAAAGAGTTGATGAAGCTGTTCAATAACTAGTAATTTAAAAAGCTGACTATTGCTTGGTTCTTTCTCTTCTTTTTTTTAAAAAGGGTTGAGGAAATCAACCAATCCTTCTAATTTTGTTGCTTGTTGATATAAAATAAGATCTAGAAAAAAATATATAATTTTTTATTTATTTTATTTGGCAGAATTTTTAATTTTTTTCTTTAGTTTTTAGCTCATATCAAATCTAACTAATAGTATCACTACAATATCATAAGACTTTAATTTTATAGTGTCATGACCTTTAAAGTTGGTTCAAGTAATAAAAAATGAGTAAAGTATCATTTTTATGAAGATTGTATGATAATTACAAAAATAGCCATGCTAAAGAGAGCGTAAAAAGTACACCTAAATCTACCAAAATGCTATCTAACAAACAAAAATAAAATTTTTTTAAGAGTTATCAATATGAATAAAACTTAGGGATTGATATTTACTTATGTTGATTTATATGATTATGGATTTTAATTAAACGAGAGTTGATTTTATCAAGATTTGATCAAGGTGGCGGCTATCTTTCTCTCAAAAGGCTTGGATTTTTATTTTCCTCACAAAACTAATATATAAACATAGCAACATCCCAATCCTTAAAAGGAGAGTTAAGTTCATAATGCAATAAAAGATAACCATAAAAACCTAAGCATAAACATTTTAACGATAAAAGTAAATGGAAAGATGAAAGATAAACCTAAGAAAATTCTAAGCAATATTCTTCTTTGCTTTGGTCTCCTTGCACCTTGAAATCTTGCCTTATACTCCTCCAAAGAACTAGAAGTAGTAAACAAATTTCTTTCCAAAAGACCCTCCAAAATTTTATGAAAAGAGGGGAAGAATGGCTAGAGGAGTTTTTCAAAATTTCCAAGAGGTTTGTTTATATAGAGTTGCATGAGATTTCATCCAAAAGGCAAGAAATCCTAGTGAATATAAAGAAAATCATAAGGCATGCAAGCTTGGTGTCTAGGTGCAATGATGGGGCATCTTGGCACCACGCTCTCTGCTTTACACACACTTAGAATCTTGGATTGGCACTTGGGTATCAAAATTTGAGTGCCTATGTGCCGGGCTCTCTTTCTTGATGTCTTAGTAGAATCCGGTTTGGCACCTCGAAGGGCTGATGTTTAAGCCCTAGTTTCTTGTCTATAGGTCGGTGCTAGCTTGGGCGCCTATACACTATGCTATGTGGAAAGCACCAAATTAGTTCTAGATTATACCATTTGCTCTTAAAATTTCTTTGGATGGGTCTCCACATGATTTAATACATGCACTTCTAAATTTCTCTTCTTTAGTAATAATGTTTAAATTTTAAATTTTAAATTATTAGTGTCATGAAATCATTAAATTTATGCAAAAAACACATGTCACATGAGTAGTCTAATGCAAGAAAATATATAACTTTCATGCTTATCAAACTCCCCCATACTTAGAGCTTTTTCCTCTAATGATAATAATAAAAAACATTTATGCAAAATAAATCCTCTAATTAATTAAAAAAATCCTATATTATAAAACTAGTTATAAACTTGCTTGAAACGTGTTGACGTTAAACCTCAATCAACATATATGAATTGCTTAGATCAATTGTTGTTTAAAACAATCTACTAAATTACACACTACTAAATGTGAAGCCAAGATTAGGGAACCTAGACATGCCTTAAAAAGATGGATCTAAAACTCTCCACTCAACCCATGAAGGCACCTACCATCCACAAATAGATTGGATCTAACACTTAATATATAATTAATCATAGACGTTTGTGCTTATGTAGAATAAATAAATTAAAATTTAAATAATTTATATTTAGTTCAGAAAAAGAAGATAGAAGAAAATATTCAAAAACATATAAAAAAAATCACCATCTTTCAATATAATTTATATATTTTTTATACAAAAACACTCATAAAAATCCAACATCTATTTATTATGTGTTGACAGGTAGCCATCCCTGACAATATATTTCAACTAAATCTAATACGAGCAATAATCTTCTAAGGATATGTCCATGGCTCCACCAATACTGTAAGCAACTCGATGCACATTTTACAAATCCACCCATACAATTCAAAGCACGCCTATTTAAACTTCCTCACTGTGAACAACGCGTTTTAAAGTTTTGATTTAAACACCATTTTAAAAACGTCTAAATTCAACAAAAATGAAATAAAATCTTCCATCGGATGTTCTATCACAATCTTATAATCGGTAAGATAAATCTTTTGCCAGCTTTAATGGCTTTATTAATAGCAATTAGGTGTGATTAATAAAGCTTTGGTGGGGAGCGGCGAGAGGGTGTCAGTGTAGATTTCGGGACCATCTCCGACTCCACCCCACCACCCAAAATTCAGACCAAACTGAATTCCAATTACACAATAATTTTAATTTTCTATAGAAAAAAAATTGATGAGCCAAGAACATAATTTATAAAGAGATTTGATGTTGCAAACAAAAATTTCATGATTATAAATGATGAATTGAATAAAAATATTTTTTTTCCTCTACTGAGTTGTTGATAAACAAATTATATGATATTAAAAAAAAAAATTCTCATTTTTACTCTACTTTGTGTGCTTGAACAGTAAGACTCTTTTTGGCGGCAAGGTTTTGTAGCATAGCAATTGATTAAGAATTTGGTTCTATGTATGTAAATTATCCTAATAAAAACAGATATAATCAATCGCAAATCTATTCGGGTACAGTATCGATAACTTTTTCTCCATATAAATAACCCAAAACTCCTTCAATCTCCCAAAACGCACATCTCAATGGCTGCTTCTCCTTTCCTCGCTTTCCTGCTTATCTTGACGCGCATTCTTCTTGCCGAGGCCAAAACCCACCACGTCGCTCCGGGTCCGACCGCCGGCCCGCCTAATCTCACCGCCATCCTCGAGAAAAGCGGCCAGTACACAACTCTCCTCCGTCTGCTCAAGGAAACCCAGGTCGGCGTGCAGATCCAGAGCCAGCTAAACGATTCGTATAATGGACTCACCCTCTTCGCTCCTACGGACAACGCCTTTGCATCGCTCAAATCTGGCACTCTTAATGGCCTGGACAACACGGAACAGGTTTCTTTGGTACTCTACCACGTTCTCCCTCGGTAATTTCACGCCGATTGCTCTTGTTCTATTTTTCTACAACATTAGTATTCAGTCTTGGATTTGATCTAGTTAAAAGCTACTTAGATCCGATCAGTTTTACTCTTTTTTTAAAAAAGAAAAAAAAAGCTAGGCCAATAATTGCTTCATTTTTCAAATTTTACTTTGAGTTATAATTTGTCTCAATAAATATGAGTTAATTTGAGTCACTGCAAATATATGAATAAAATAAAGTTTCTCTCGTTGAAATATTAGAAAAATGTCTAGTCTTTGCAGTTAAAAGAAGGATATGAGGTAACGTTCATCAAAACGCTTGTTACAGGTTTTATAGCCCGTCTATGTTGGAATCCTCAAGCGATCCAGTGAACACGCAGGCATCTGGAAGCGATGGTGTCTACACACTAAATGTTACTGGAACAAGCGATCAGGTGAACGTGTCAACTGGGGTGGACCAAGCGGTGATCAGCAGCAAGCTCTATTCAGAATTCCCTTTCGCCGTTTACTCCATAGATAAAGTTTTGCTTCCATATCAACTCTTCGGGCCCAAGCCTCCTGAAGCTGCGCCAGCACCGGCACCGGTGGCGCCCAAGAAGAAGCATAAAAAGACGGCTAAGAGTTTGGCCGCAGCACCGGCGGCTGACGCTGATATAAAGGCGTCGGCGGCGAGCTTTAAGGAGAGGAAGGTGGAGTGGGGAGTGGCTCTTTGGGGTGTTTTGCTGTGTGTTATGATAGTTTGATGCGAAGACTGAGGATGCAGTGGTTTTGTGTATGACATTGAGATTATTTGATTGTTGGCTTATTTGTGAGGGTGATTGGTTGTTGATCGTGTTAGCTGTTACTCTCTTTTGCCTTGGTTGATACTGCAACGCTGAAGGCCGAATCCGGTTAATTGAAATTTGAAATTATGGTTTTAAATATTGGATTTATTATCATTTGTTAAGATGAATTTAAATATTATTGTTAATATATTTGTAGTAAAATAGAAATATTATTTTTTAAAATTCTATTTACTAAAATCCAAACTAACCCCATATAGAAAGTCCCTAAGAAATTTCTTATAAAAATGCATATTTGGGATTCTTCACTATCTTATATTTAAAATGAAATTTATGTTCATTTATGTGCAAGTCCTATCATCAATAAATACTTATAAATGTTGAGTTGGGCTAAGCCAAGCTGATATGTATGTATTATCGGAATTAAGGCTGAGACAGTGAGAAATGAGTGATTAATTCTGTTCTGTCTTGAATTCTGGATCTGTTTGAGTTCTTTCCCTGATTGTGCAGGCTAGCTTAGGTGGCCTTGATGAGTTAACTCGAGTGTTGGTCGAGTTGAGTGCTAACCGGGTCCTATCGGATGTGATCTGGACCGTTGGATGGCGTCTTTTGAACTCAGCCGTTGGATGCTAACACACGGATTGAGTGTTTCTTGCGCTGTTTGTAAGCCGTTGGATCTAGGAAACTTAATCTCAGCCCTTGGATCCGTGTTTTCTTGCCGCTTCTTGCCTTTAATCAACTCGTCTGATTAAATGAGTGGATTACAGATGGTTGCTTCGATCGGCATCCGTCTTTTGGCGATGAGCGTTGGATGAGCCTTAGTGGATTACAGTGTCGATGATCCGGCGGTGTGGGATCAATTGATGGATTGAATCGGGCAAATTCGCATTTGCCTCATTTCGTTCGGCGTCTGTTGAAGTTGTCTAGGGTTCGAGGAGAACTAAGGAGATGGAGAAGAAAATCGAGGTTCGAGATTCTTACCGGCGATGGTCGATCCAGTGAAGATCCACCGTAGAAAGGCTCTAAGGAGGTCGGAACAGGCTCGAGACAGAGAAGGAGGAGCTCTGTTTGATTTCCTCCGTTCTGATGGAGATTTCCGGCGGCTTCCACCGTGAGGAATGAGCTGGAGAGGAAGGAGAAAGATCGGGACAGAGGGAGAAGAAGAGAAAGCTAGAGACAGAGGAGTTCTTGAGATAATTCTTCAACCCTTTCTTTGATTTCCTCATCTCTATTTATAGTATTTGGTTTACTCTTCTAGAATATTCCTCTGCTATGTCTCTGGTAACTACTTTCTGTTATTTTCTGTTAGAGTCTTGCCTCTGTCGTGTATTCAGTTGGGTTTCTTGATTTCATGCTATCAGTCTTCTGTTTAGATGCTGTGCTGGCAGTTATTCCTGTTATACTTCTTGATTTTGGTATGTTCTTGTAATCAGCTCTGTTGGGAATGTTTCTGACCTTGTGATATTTATCTGTTTATTTGCTGGTGTACTGAGCATGTAATCTGGAAAAAGCTAATGTTTTTGTATATTCTTTTATTTATTTATTCCTTCTCTGTTTATTGTAAATCTTCTTCTGGATATTTGTTATAAGGGTTTGGGAATGTTGGTGAAATCTTTTAGCCAGTTTGGCCTTCTTCTCTCCCTTGTGCTTCTATGATTTCTCTGGATATGCATTCACCTAATTGTTCTAGCCATTGAACTCCTAACACTATATCCCTCATCAAGAAGGTAGCAATCGAGTGAAAGTGTATCCTTGTAGGTGAATAGAACATTAGAGCAAACTCGCATTGTAGAGTCTCTCCATTCCCTAACACTTTAAAACCGATATGGGTGTTATTCTTGTATGGTTTAGAAACTTGGCAAGTTTATATTGAATAAAGTTGTGGGTTGACCATCAATAAGCACTGAACTTGTTTGTTGCAAATCTGTCTGTAAGAGTTCTAGGATTTGATTTGTCAGTAAAGGCATTAAGGCTGATTTTAGGGATCTCTTCCTGAATTAAATCAGGATCCTGCCATGAGTCAGTTTGGATAGGGTTATCTTGCTCATCATTGATTACTACAAGGGTAAAGAGTTTGGATTTGCACCTATGACTGTAAACTTCTCATCATTGAAGCACTCTTCTTTCTTCTTCCAATTGGTAGCTAATCTAATGGGTATTTGTTGTCTTTGTTGGGTATTTTGGATAGTTGTTGCCATTCTTTGGTGTGTGGGCGCGGTGAAATTTGTTGTTCATTCTGGGTTGTAGTAAATCTATAAGGTTTGGTTATAGATATATCATCTTGTAATATGTCTTCCATTAACTTGGCTAATTGAAAGGCTTGTTGTAATGAGGTTAGTAGTGCCCTTCTCTTTTAATGTCATGTTTTAATCCATTCAAAGCAACTCAGAAAAATCGGGAATTCAAATCTGGTTGGCTAACTCTTCAAACTCATTGTAAAATCCGACGTGGATTTTACGTTTAGTTTAGCCAATTCATAAATCTATAAAGGGAGGGTCCAAACCAATTACCTGTTCTTTGAACCATTCCATGTATTTAATTGTTTATTGGCATGCATCCATCGATACCAGCTAATGCCATCCATGTACCTGAAGCAATTATGAACCTTTGATCTTGACAGTTGTAATATTGAAAAATTGATCTGCCTTAAATAGCCAACCCCTTGGGTTGTCACCATTGAATCTTGGCATATCAACTTTGATTGGTCTAGCTGTTTGAAATTGAGGTCTATGATGATTAAGAAATTCTGGTGGGTATGAGTTACACGATTGTTGTCGATCTTGAGAGGGTTTGTCGAGTTTTTCCTCTATTGCTGATAATCTTCAGGATACTTCATTTAGTATCATGGTAATGGATTGTATTTGCTCATCATTTTATTCACTTTTACATTCGTCAATAGTTTTTTGTTGTGTGTCTTGCCATCGCCATTGTTTGAGTTGTGGGAATCAACGAGAGCACCAATGATACGTATGTATTATCGATTCAAAGGAGAAATGAGTGATTAATTCTGTTCTGTCTTGAATTCTGGATCTGTTTGAGTTCTTTTCCATTGGGTCAGTCTCTAAATGGCTGAGTTAACTCACGAGTGTTGGAACCGATCAGTTGATAGGTCCTATCGGATGTGATTTGGACCGTTGGATGGCATCTTTTGAACTCTGGTTGGATCTAACAGATTGAGTGTTTCTTGATTTGCTTGGGTTGGATCCGGGAAACTTAATCTCGGATCCGTGTTTTGCGCTTCTTCTTTAATCAAGCGCGATTAAATGAGTGGATTACAGATGGTTGCTTCCGATGATCCGCTTTTGCGATGAACGTTGGATGAGCCTTAGTGGATTACAGTGTCGATGATCCGACGGTGTGGGATCGAATTGATGGATTGAATCGGGCAAATTCTAACGCATTTGCCTCATTTCGTTTCAGGCGTCTGTTCGAAGTCGTCTAGGGTTCCTGAGGGAGAACTGAGGGAGATGGAGAAGAAAATCGAGGGTTCACCGGAGATTCTTACCGGCGATGGTCGATCCAGTGAAGATCCACCGTAGAAAGGCTCTAAGGAGGTCGGAACAGGCTCGAGACAGAGAAGGAGGAGCTCTGTTTGATTTCCTCCGTTCTGATGGAGATTTCCTTCCACCGTGAAGAATGAGTGGAGGAAGGAGAAAGATCGGACGAGGAGAAGAAGAGAAGGCTAGAGACAGAGGAGTTCTTGAGATAATTCTTCAACCCTTTCTTTGATTTCCTCATCTCTATTTATAGTATTTGGTTTGCTCTTCTAGAATATTCCTCTGCTATGTCTCTGGTAACTACTTTCTATTATTTTCTGTTAGAGTCTTGCCTCTGTCGTGTATTCAGTTGGGTTTCTTGATTTCATGCTATCGGTCTTGTTTAGATCTTTGTCTTTGGCGATTTCCTATTATACTTCTTGATTTTGGTATGTTCTTATGTCACTCTGTTGGGAATGTTTCGACCTTGTGATATTTATCTTATTTCTTTGGTGTAGAGCATATCTGGAAAAAAGCTAATGTTTTTGTATATTCTTTTATTTATTTATTCCTTCTCTGTTTATTGTAAATCTTCTTAGATATTTGTTATAAGGGTTTGGGAATGTTGGTGAAATCTTTTTTAGCCATTTGGCCTTCTCTCCCTTGTGCTTCTATGATTTCTCTGGATATGCATTCACCTAATTGTTCTGAACTCTAACACTATATTCCTTGCATCTCTGAAGGTAGCGATGAAAGTGTATCCTTGTAGGTGAATAGGAACATTAGAGCAAACTCCAGAGCATTGTAGAGTCTCTCCATTCCCTAACACTTTAAAAGCGATATGGGTGTTCTTGTATGGTTTAGAAACTTGGCAAGTTTATATTGAATAAAGTTGTGGGTTGACCTATCAATAACTGAACTTGTTTGTTGCCAATCGTCCTGTAACCTTAGAGTTCTAGGATTTGGCCCGTCTGTAAAGGCATTAAGGCGATTTCGGGATCTCTTCTGAATTAAATCGATCCCATAGTCGTTTGGATAGGGTTATCTTGCTCATCATTGATTACGGGTAAAGAGTTTGGATTTGCACTATGACCCAAAAACTTCTCATCACAATTGAACAGACCTCTTCTTTTCGTCTTCCAATTGGCGGCTAATCTCAATGGGTATTTGTTATCTTTGTTGGGTATTTTGGATAGTTGTTGCCATTCTTTGGTGTGGCGTGTGAAATGTTGTTCATTACAGGTTTTGGAGTAAATCTGTAAGGTTTGGTTGTAGATATATCATCTTGTAATATGTCTTCCATTAACTTGGCTAATTGAAAGGCTTGTTGTAATGAGGTTGGCTGTCCTCACTTCTCTTTTAATGTCATGTTTTAATCCAGATTCAAAGCAACTCTGTAAAAAAAATTCACGAAATCTGTTGGCTAACTCTTCAAACTCATTGTAAAATCACGGGTGGATTTACATTTGTAGTTTAGCCAATTTAAATCTCTATAAAGGGAGGGTCCAAACCTCAATTACTCTTTGAACTGATTCCATGAATTTAATTGTTTATTGGCATGCATCCATTGATACCAGCTAAGTGCATGGCCATCCATGTACACAGAAGCAATTATGAACCTTTGATCTTCAGACAGGTTGTAATATTGAAAAAATTGATCTCCCTTAAATAGCCAACCCCTTGGGTTGTCACCATTGAATCTTGGCATATCAACTTTGATTGGTCTAGCTGTTTGAAATTGAGGTCTATGATGATTAAGAAATTCTGGTAGGTATGAGTTACATACCTGTGATTGTTGCTGATCTTGAGAGGGTTTGTCGAGTTTTTCCTCTATTCGATAATCGGATACTTCATTTAGTATCATGGTAATGGATTGCATTTGCTCATCATTTTATTCTGTTTACACATTGATAGTTTTTGTGGTGTTTTTGCCACCGCCATTGTTTGAGTTGTGGGAATCAACGAGAGCACCAATGATACGTATGTATTATCGGAATTAAGGCTGAGACAGTGAGAAATGAGTGATTAATTCTGTTCTGTCTTGAATTCTGGATCTGTTTGAGTTCTTTTCCCTGGATTGTGCAATCCGGCTAGCTAGGTGAGCGCGATGAGTTAACTCGAGTGTTGGAACCGTCGAGTTGAGGCTAGCGGTCCTATCGGATGTGATCTGGACCGTTGGATGGCGTCTTTTGAACTCAGCCGTTGGATGCTAACACACGGATTGAGTGTTTCTTGCGCGGTTTGTAAGCCGTTGGATCTGGGAAACTTAATCTCAGCCCTTGGATCCGTGTTTTCTTGCCGCTTCTTGCCTTTAATCAAGCGTCTGATTAAATGAGTGGATTACAGATGGTTGCTTCCGATCGGCTTGATCCGTCTTTTGGCTGATGAACGTTGGATGAGCCTTAGTGGATTACAGTGTCGATGATCCGACGGTGTGGGATCGAATTGATGGATTGAATCGGGCAAATTCTAACGCATTTGCCTCATTTCGCTTTTGCGTCACGTTCGAGTCGTCAGGGTTCTGAGGGAGAGATGGAGAAGAAAATCGAGGATTCACCGGAGATTCTTACTGGCGATGGTCGTTCCAGTGAAGATCCACCGTAGAAAGGCTCTAAGGAGGTCGGCACAGGCTCGAGACAGAGAAGGAGGAGCTCTTGATTTCCTCGCCGATGGAGATTTCGGCTTCCACCGTGAAGAAGAATGAGAGAGGAAGGAGAAAGATCAGGAGAGGAGAAGAAAATAGAGACAGAGGAGTTCTTGAGATAATTCTTCAACCCTTTCTTTGATTTCCTCATCTCATTTATAGTATTTGATTTGCTCTTCTAGAATATTCCTCTGCTATGTCTCACTGCTTTCTACATTATTTTGTTGAGTCTTGCCTCTGTGTATTAGTTGGGTTTCTTGATTTCATGCTATCGGTCTTCTTTAGATCTTTGTCTTGGCCTTATTCCTATTATACTTCTTGATTTTGGTATGTTCTTGTAATCAGCTCTGTTGGGAATGTTTCTGACCTTGTGATATTTATCTGTTTATTTGCTGGTGTACTGAGCATGTAATCTGGAAAAAGCTAATGTTTTTGTATATTCTTTTATTTATTTATTTATTTATTTCTTCTCTGTTTATTGTAAATCTTCTTCTGGATATTTGTTATAAGGGTTTGGGAATGTTGGTGAAATCTTTTAGCCAGTTTGGCCTTCTTCTCTCCCTTGTGCTTCTATGATTTCTCTGGATATGGATATTCATATCACAAGCCTTAGAATCTCATAATCAATTATATAAGCAACTAGATTAATCATATATTAATTACTTAAAGCTTAACATTTACATTCAGTAAGGAATGATTAAAGTTAAGCAATGAAGGAAGCTTACCCCTAGTTAGACTTAAGTTATAGAAAAGATTTAGCAAAAGATGTTCCTACATGGGCTTTTCCTAAGGTTCACTAGCACTAACCTAATAGGATGATTAGGTTTAATTCATTAATTATTTTGGGAAGATTTTATGGGGTATGCATTTGGTCAGTTTGGACAGATTGGCTCTCTATTTAACTAAACCATTTGTTTGGAATCTAGAATTTGAAAATTTGAATAGTTTAATAATTAGTATAAATCAAACCAACCCAATCCAAACATTTTTTATTTATTTTCAATATGTTTAAAATACCAAAAATATATAGTGATGCTTATAGGAGTTGATTTCAAGTGAGAGATTCTCATTTGAGCAAAAAAATTCTCACAACAATAATGTGATCATCAGAATGTTAAATGCCTATAAATTAAATTACTACAATAATGATAATACGAAGTTAAACACTAAGGTACACAACTAATTGCTAAATGACAACCTAGGTATCAGCTCATAGCTATCACCTCTTTCAAATAGAAAAAAAAATGCATAACATTGTTATCACCTGAGTTGAAAACTATCATGAAAAGCATTAGCATGGATTGCTCAAGAGTTTTTTATCCATAATTGATGCCTTATAATTGCTAGAGGATGAATGAGACATTGATGACCTATAACTTGTCATTAACATCACATATTCTCCAAACTCCAAAACAAAGTTCATTAACAAGTAGCAGAAAAAATATAGAAATGTCACAACCTCCAAAAAAATCAACAATAACACTAATGGATATATATTCAACAAAAATTAGTAACAAACTTTATATTCTTAAAATAAGTTCATATCAACAAGTAGCACAATAAACATAGAAATATCACAATCCATCATAATAATAATAATAATAATAGCAACACTAATGCATATATATTATGCATGAACTAGCAGCAAGCTATATATTCTCTAAAATAGAGTTTATCAACAAGTAGCAGCATAAACATAAAAATGTCACAATCCAAAAATAATAATAATAAATATATATAATATATATATATATATATATATATATATATATATATATATATATATATATATATATATATTCTAATTATCAGTAAAAACTTTAAATTTAATTTATTTGATTCTGATTGAAAACTCTATAAATGAAATTTTTTTTCTTGTTTGCAAAATAAATGTAATGTAAAGATTTTGAGATTATTGGTAGTGGCATCCGAACGGCGGCGACCGATGGTGGCGGTAGGGGGGTGTCGGTGGCGGCAGCGGTATGTGGTGGGCAGTGGCGAGCTGTGGTGATGGCGGTGACCGGTGATGGTGATTTTGACGGAGGGCGGGAAGCGGGTGATATATTAATTACCTCGGACGAATTCCAAATACACTAAATAATGATTCTAATGCATTTTAAATACTACAATCATTGAAATTTTTTACCAAACCCATTCAAAAATTAAATTCTCTCATTGGTTTACTTTATTTATCTGAAACCAAATAGCCCCTAATACATAATATTTAGTAAAAAGTATGGCATTAAAATCAGACTAAACTAGCCAGTTCAACCGGTTCAACTATGAATTGCTGATAGGTCAGTCTAAATACACAAAAAAATCGATCCTACATTGAATCAATTAGAACCAGCCAAAATCGTCAGTCGAATCGGTGACCTGGAGAACCGGCATCGGTTCATTAAAAGTGCATTGATTAAAACTAAAAATAATTTTAACTTTAGATTTTGGATCCAAGTGTTGTGATTCCTCTGCAATTTCTGAAAAACCTAAAACTAAATCGACTTCTTGCGAACAGTAACCCGAATATCCCAATCGAAAGTCGAAACTTGCCTTGGTCTCAGTGTTCTTCATTCTCCATTCATAGTTGTCACCTACTCTTCATGGTTCGCCGCCATTGCTTCGTCGGATCGTTGCTGGAGACTAGATCATTGCCAATTTCGCCGCAGGCCGCAACTTCATTCCACAAATTATTTGAGATAAGAAAAATATATTATTATCTTACTGGTTCGCAATTGAACGGCACATAGATTCTCTGAAATCATGGATGGAGAATTTCCTATTCACTACCGCAAGCCGCAGCTTTATTCCTCAAACAATTTATGTAGGCTTTATTGGCTAGTGTAATGCTATTGATTTTAGTCAAAAAGAACTTCTGATTCACTATCGCATGCCGCAGGCCAAATTCTTGATGTTCATTACGTTCCCAAATTTATTTTATCAATGCTAGTGTAATGCTATCACATTATTTATTTCTTAAAGAAAACAGGAAAGACATAATCTCGAACAAAGTGTATTATCATCTTTTAAATCCCTATGTGATAATTATGAGGCAGTTATCGACTTATTTTAATTAAATGATCTTATGATTCTAAGAAAAAAGATCTTTAGGATGGACCAATCTAGAAGTCAGACTTCTTTTGCTTTACATAATGTTCGCGTCAAGATGTGTTCAACATGAAATCACTTTAGTGAATGTAGAAATTTTGATGGAAAGAAGCAATTTAAGAGTTTATACTGTGGACTTATCTATAAAGGCAGAGACATGAATAAGATGAAACAATATTTAGCTGCAGTTAATGGGAAAATATAGTTGCTTGCAAGAAAGTTCCACATGACATCCGTTTTAAATGCAAGAGAATTTGAAAGCAATATCTCAACATAAACAAGAAGCACAAGCGGACAAAATAGGTGTGCACCATATGGGGACCATATTCTTGATGAGGAGAGGGGTTCAAACCAATCTAAATCTAAGTCTTCTGTTGCTGCTGATAAAAGTGTAGATAAAGGAAAAAAAGAAAGGTAGATAAAATTGACAATTATTTTGCTCCTAAAACCAAGCCAAGATTACAAGCATATTTGCAAAGTGTTTTGTCATCTAAAGAGACTGTATATAAAGCAGATTTAGCTCTAGCAAGATGGTATTTGATAGCTGTATATCTTTCAATACATTAAATTCATCATTTGCTTAAAAGGCTGTTGATGCAATAGTTGCAATTAGTCCTTATTATCAACTATCATCATATCAAAAAATGAGAGTTAATTTATTAAGGGATTGCAAAGAGGAGTGCAAGCTAGTTGTTGAGTTGTACATACATTGTTGGAAAGAGATAGGATGCACTCTAATGGTTGATGGGTGGATTGATACTAGAAATATAACTTTGATTAATTTTTCGGTTTACTGTCCACATAGTGTATCTTTCATAAAGTCGGTAAATGCTTTTGATATTAAAAAGGATGCTCACTATATGTTCTTTATTTACTAAGGTAGTTGAGTGGAATGGTCTTGAAAATATGGTTCATCTTATGATTAGCAATGCAATAAATCACAAAAAATAGGCAAGGTATTACATGAAAAACATGGTAATATCTACTGGTCTCCTTGTGTAGTGCATTGCTTAAATTTAATTTTAAAAGATATAGGCAGTATGTCTTATGTGATTGAGCTTGCTAAAAGAGCTTTAAAGGTAACATTATTTGTTTACAATCATATCATTATATTATCATGGTTAAGAAAAAGGGAAGGATTTTGAAATTGTTCATCCAGAGCAACCCATCTCACTATAACATTCATTATATTGAAAAGTGTATATAATCACAAACTTGATGCCCTTATTACAAGTAAATATTATAATGACTCAAATGTGACAAAAACTAATAAAGCAAAAGTGGTAGCTTCTATTATAATGGATGTTAAGTTTTGAAATGATTGCTTAGTAATGTCAAAGTTAACTGGACCACTCATAAAGTTACTACGAGTGGTGGATTCGGATGAGAAACCATCACTTGGCTATATTTATGATGGCATGTATAGAGTTAGAAAAGCAATTAAGGGCATGTTTAGAAATGTAAATAGATTATATAAGACATACACTTGCATTTTTAAGCAGAGATGGGATGAACAGCTTGGTTAAAGTATGCTTGTTAAAATTAGACCAAACTAGCCAGTTTGACCGGTTCAACTATGAACCGGTTGATAGGCCAGTCTAAATACACAAAACAATCGATCCTGCATCGAACCAATTAGAACCGACCAAAATTGTCAATCGAACCGTTGACCTGGCGAACCGGCGTTGGTTCATTAAAACCGCATGGTTTAAACTAAAAATAATTTTAACTTTATATTTTGGATCCAAGTGTTGTGATTTCTCTACAATTTCTAAAAAACCTAAAACTAAATTGACTTCTTACGAATAGTAACCCAGAAATCCCAATTGAAAGTCAAAACTTGCCTTGGTCTCACTGTTATTCATTCTCTACTCATCATTGTCATCTACTCTTCATGGTTCGCCACCATTGCTTTGTCGGATCATCACTGGAGACTAGATCATTGCCAGTTTATGTTGTTGTTTAGCCGCAGGCCGCAACTTCATTCCACAAATTATTTGAGGTAAGAAAATATATTATTACCTTACTGGTTCACAATTGAACGACACAGATTCTCTGAAATCATGGATGGAGAATTTGATTCACTGCCGCAAGCCATAGCTTTAATCCCCAAATAATTTATGTAGTATTTATTGGCTAGTGTAATGCTATTGATTTTAGTCAAAAGAATTTCTGATTCACTATCGCAGGCCGCAAGCCAAATTTTTGATGTTCATTATGTTCCCAAATTTGGTTTATCAATGCTAGTGTAATGCTATCACATTATTTTTTTCTTAAAGAAAACAGGAAAGACAATAATTCTCCAACAAAGTGTATTATCATCTTTTAAATCCCTATGTGATAATTATGAGGAAATTATCTACTTATTTTAATTGAATGATCTTATGATTCTATAAAAAAAGATCTTTAAGTTGGACCAATCTAGTTCTTTTGCTTCTCATAATGTTTGTGAAAAGATGGATCCAACATGGAATCATTTTATTGAATGTAGAATTTTTGATGGAAAGAAGCAATTTAATTGTTTATACAATGGACTTTTCTGTAAAGGAGAAGCGTTAATAGGAAGAAACAAAATTTAGCTGCAGTTAAGGGAAACATAGTTGCTTGCAAGAAAGTTCCACATGACATTCGTTTTAAATGCAAGAGAATTTGAAAGCAATATCTCAACATAAACAAGAAGCACAAGTTGACAAAATTAGTGTGCAGCCATATGGGGAGCACATTCTTGATGAGGAGATGGGTTCAAACTAATCTAAATTACAATCTTCTGCTGCTATTGATAAAAGTGTAGATAAAGGAAAAAAAAAGAAAGGAAGATGAAATTGATAATTATTTTGCTCTAGAACCAATCTAGGATTCACAACCATCTTTGCAAAGTATTTTAGCATCTAAAGAGACTGTACATAAAGCAAATTTAGCTCTAACAAGGTGGCATTTAACATATGTATATCTTTCAATGCATTAAACATTCATCATTTGCTTAAATGGCTGTTGATGCAATAGTTGCAATTAGTCCTGGTTATCAACTGTCATCATATCACAAAATGAGAGTTAATTTATTGAGGGATTGCAAAGAGGAGTGCAAGCTAGTTGTTGAGTCATACAGATGTTGTTGGAAAGAGATAAGATGCACTCTAATGGTTGATGGGTGGACTGATACTAGAAATAGAACTTTGATTAATTTTTTGGTTTACTATCCATGTAGTGTAACTTTCATAAAGTCAGTAAATGCTTCTGATATTAAAAAGATGCGACCACTCTATGTTCTTTATTTACTAAGGTAGTTGAGTGGATAGGTCCTGAAAATGTAGTTCAGCTTACGACAGGCAATGCAGTAAATTACAAAAAAGTAGGTGAGTTATTACATGAAAAATATGGTAATATCTACTAGCCTCCTTGCGTAGTGCATTGCTTAAATATAATTTTAAAACATATAGGCAATATATCTTATGATTGAGCTTGCTAAAAGAGCTTTAAAGGTAACAATATTTATTTACAATCATATCATTATATTATCATGGTTAACAAAAAGGGAAGGATTGATTAAAATTGTACATCGAGGAGCAACCCATTTCATTATAACATTCATTATATTAAAAAGTGTATATGAGCACAAACTTGATATGTAGGCCCTTATTACAAGTAAATATTATAATGACTCAAAGATGGCAAAGACTAATAAAGAAAGAGGTAGCTTCTATTATAATGGATGTTAAGTTTTGAAATGATTGTTTAGTCATGTCAAAGTTAAATAGATCACTCATAAATTTACTACGAGTGGTGGATTTGGATGAGAAGTCATCACTTGGGTATATTTATAGGCATGTATAGAGTTAGAAAAGTAATTAAGGGCATGTTTAGAAATGTAAAGAGATTATATAAGACATACACTTGCATTATTAAGCAGAGATGGGATGAACAACTTAATTAAGGCATTCATTTTGCATATTTTTTAAATTCATATTTTCAATATGATCATGATAGTTATTATCAAAAGCTTGAGGTGATGCAAGATTGAACTTATTGGCAATAAAGATGTATGTTTAAAGCCAAAACTTAGAATGATTGAAGTTAGACTTTACAGAATAGATTAGAAGGTTTTGGAAAGTCAATTGCTCTCTGTGACCTCACTTTTAGAGTGAGGACTCATACTTTCTTAGACTTAGGAATCTTCTAAGCACTAGGATTCCCCTAGTATATGACACTTCTAGTGATTAAGAGAACTAAATCTAAGCCTACAGACTTAGGAAGGAATATCCTAAGCTTAGGTTATGCCTTAGGACAAATAGGTTCTACCTATCCTACAGCATAAACCAAGACCCATGCTTGTCCATTCATCCAAAATTAACCTCAAGCCAATGCAATCAACCTCAAATTAAATTTGGTTCCCTAACCAAGATCCAAGCCAAAATTAACTCAACCCTTAAACTAAATAAATTCCACCATCATCCTATGGATCCAACCCAAGCCCATTCAATTGAAACCAATCCAATTGATTTTCATAAAGTAGTCTAACCATTCAATACTCTAATTCAAACCATTTCCAGACTTACAATCAAACCCATCCAACCAAATGAGTCCAATTAACTCAACCCAACCCATTTGACTTTTAAGGTCCAAATGAGTCAAAATCTAATCAAATTCAGATTAATTGTAATCAAAGCCTTCAATCAACCCTAAATCCATAATTAAACTTTTCTCAATACCCAATTCAATCTAATTCAACCCATTTGATCCACTTTACCTAAAGTGGCCTAACTGACCAAATTGATTCAAATTTCAATCCAACCCAAATTGAATTGAATCAACCCTTCAATATCTTCAACAATGATTGTTGATCATCCTTGATTGTCCAATTGCAAATAATTAGATCAAACCAAGCCAATTTGATCATTTGATCAAGTTGACCCAATTAACCCATATGGATCAAATTGAGCCAAATCTCATTCAAACCTCAATTGATTGAATAAATGACTCCCATCAATCATAAATTGACCATTGAACATGACTTGACCACTAATTGAATCAAACCAAGTCAACTTGAGCTCTTGACCCAAGTTGACCCAATTTGACCTAAAAGGATAAATTGGGCTAAATCTCAATCAAACCAAGTTGATTGAAACCAATGGATCTAATAAATCAAAAATTAATTATTGAACATAATCCAACATCCATTTGAACTCAATTTGATCAAAACAACATAATTGACCAATCTAGCCCAAATTGACCTAAAGGGTCAAATTTAATCAAATCATTCTTAAATTTAAATTAATTCAAACCAACAACTATAATCATTCTCAAATGATCAATTGTACCTAAACTAGTCCTCCACCCTAGCTAATTTGACCATTTTGACCAAATTGTTCAACTAAACCCATTCCAAAATCAAATGCACTTCAAATTAAATCAAACCAATTGAACCACTACACTCCAAATGATCAAATGAACCAACCCAATCCATCAATTTGATCTAATTTGACAAATTGGTCAACCTAACCCAAATGAACCCTAATTTGACCCATATGGTTTAAATTGAGTCAAACCCATCCAAACCAAGTTCAAACCCAACTAAACTTGGATGACCTATCCATGGGTCACCATGGGTCTGCCCAAATGAACCCAACCCATGGTAGACCCAATTTGGATCAAAACCCATTGGACCAACCCATCCAACTAAGACAAAATCCCTATTTAGATGGTCTCACCTACTCACCAACCTATGACAGCCACCCTTAACTCATTTTGGACACTAGGACCATTGACCCACCTGACCCAAGGCTATTGGATTCAACTTTGGGTCAAGAGAGGGTGAGTTCACCCATAGCTCTCCATTGGAAACTTGGAGGAGGAGGTACACACCTTGCCAGCCCATGCCACTATCTCGACCCTTAAGAGCCTCCACCTCAGCCCCTCACTGACATATCCAACCAACTACCCGGATGATTGCCAAAAGCTAAAATCATTCCAACCTTCAGATCAGTTGGAGAGGAGGTATACTCCTCCCCATCCAATTCAAACCACAGAGAGAGTTTTCCTTGAGTGATTGTGCATCCCAAAGCTTCTCGCAATCCCCTCGTGCTCCCTATCGGAGACCTAAGATAAATGAATTAGCTTGAGATCTTCTCAAAGCTTCGTCGCTTCAAGAAAAAAATACTTCTATTGACAAACCATCGATCTTAAGCTTTGGCGAGATAAATTTGGTAAAATCATATAAAGCCCATTAGGAGTTGGTCTTTTGTGAAAGGAAGTCTGATTACATGTGATTTCCACCATATAATATCCTTAGATCTCTTCCCCGCACATTTTAGAGTTGATCCCGATGTTCTATGAGCTCCGACAAGCTTGTATCGAGTGGTAGAAGGTGAACATTATCTATTTTCTGGCACTCGGGGGACAAAGGATTATCCGATGTTATTACATGATTAGAATGGACTATCGTAATTTAATCTGTTAGATTTTTCAATTTAATCCAATAGAAACCACAAGATTAATCTCCATCATTGTGGTGTTTATTTTGATTATGTATATGTGGGACACCACGCAGATCTGAGGGTATACTTATTGAGGTAATCGGGTATGGCATCAAAGAATGGTGCATTATCTCGAAAGATAGAAATCACCACCCTATAATGGACCTAATCACCTAATAAGGACTCTTAAGACATGATGTGTCTTCAAATATACCAAAGATTTTTCTCCCAGTTTACATGGATGAATAAAGTAGGGTTTATTTAAACGTGGTTGTAAAGTTTCTTATGCAAGCTCCCATAGTTAATTACATCCTAAAAAATGTGGGTTTCTTAGAAATACTCTCGATTAAAGTAGGAAAGTATTGTCTCTAAAGATTTCAATGATAAGACTATCAACAAATTGGTTGTATTTGAAAGATCAATTGGGAAGAGACTTATTATCGAAGCCAAGGGATATGAGTAAGGAATGCTCATGATACTAAGAAACATAATGAGTATAATAAACTATCATATAGTTAGGTTTTATAATTTTGAAATTGAGAATAATTATATGTTTGAGTTAGAATTTTATTAGAAAATTGAGATTTATAGTCTCACAACACAAGGTTGTGAAAATACCTAAAAGGTAAGGATTTATGCTTGTCGCCCAAAGGAAACATCTACCTCGGATCTTAAATCTAGGGAGCTTTAACGAGAGGCCAAAGCTCATCCTAAATCTAAGCTCATCCTAAATCTAGGAATGCTTGTAGCCAGTTAACTCCTCCTACGCTTTAAAACCATGTGGTAAGTCATATGTTTTGCAAGTTGGTTAAATTATTATCATTTATAAAAGAGACTAAATCATTAAACCCACTCCCTAAGAGACTAGAACACGAATGGTATGAGCAATAATTTAATCTAATGAAAATCTTATTAATTTTTAATTTATTTTTTGACACTTCAATTTGATAAAGGGTATAGGATTTTTATATGAATAAATGCATACTGAAAGTGAGTTTTTGGCTAAATCAGTGGGAAGGGGTGTTTTCCAACACAGAGGAGGCCCTCATAGGTCAAGCCTTCCCCTATCGTGCAAGGATGGAAACTCTCTATTTTCAAGAGTGAAGCAATATGGTATGTATGATGTTAGGCATACAACATTCAGCTAAGGGATTATTAAATTTTTTAGTTATCTTAATTTAATGCCTAGGATTTATGTAAGGCTATGAGTTATTTATAAAATTTAGTTGAGTTGTAGCTGGGGTAAAAAATTTATTTTTTTTCCTAAGAGCCTAATCGGATCTAGGCCACACATTAAAGTATCAATATAGAAAGAAACTATAAGAGGCATGAAATTTCTAATGCATAATGTAAACAAATCATCAAATAATTTATAAACCCAACGTAAAAGAATAAAAGGCCGATGATTGGTCACTGAAAAAAAAAGAAATGGGTGGCCGAGCTCTACCCTTATACAACCCGGTATACAAAATAATAATTACAAATTATAAATGACAACTATTATGGGGATCTTCAAATCTTCAAGTCTTCATTCTTCCTTCATTTCTTCATTTGATTTGCTTGCTCCAAAGGCATCATGGGAGCCTCCCAAGACAAATCCTTCTAGCCTCCGCTCATCCTAATCCTCCTATAAAACTAATCCTAATTCCTAATGCACAATTACATTAAAAATAGGAAAAGTAAATCTAACTACACTTTCAAAATAAGCATTAGCTAAACACACCATACAACCCAAGCAGTTAAATGTATAATTTGGATTTAACACCCTACTCATGGTAACTAAGTCTACTTGTCCTAACTTAGATTGTGCTTAAGGTAAGCAACCTTCAAAAGAGAGCATTTATATTTATTTTTCAAGTACCCCCTTAAACACAATCTCCTGCATGAAATATGATTAGGCTAATCATGGCCTAACATCTAGTCTACGAAGCACACACTATAACATTTATATTTATTTTCAAATGCCCCTTAAAGCACAATCTTCTATATAAAATATGATTAGGCTAATCACGGCCTAACATCCAGTCTATAAAGCACACACTCTAACATCCAATCTAAAATAATATATCATAAAATCAAACATACATCAAACCATGCACCGCACTAATATAAAGCTAGAAGTGGTGACTTAATCTAATGTGTGTGTATTAAGGTTTGTGTGGTATGCTTTAATTAGGCTTTGTTATAATTTTTTAAGTAAAAAATGATTTAATTTGAAGGATGGTTTTACTTTAAGTGGCTTAATTGATTTATAATTCTTGTTTCATATTTTCTTTTGTTTCACTTGATTTACACTTAACAGCTAAGTGTTGTAAAGAATAGAAAAGAGAGGATCACTATTGACCTCACTTTTGGAGTGAGCATTCAATTTTCTCATCATAGGTCTAGACTCTTATAGACACTAAGAGTTCCTTAGTCTTAAGATACTTCTAGTGATTAGATGAACACTTAACCTATCCCTAGAGACTTAGAAGAGTTATCCATATGAATAGGTTGTGCCTTTGGGATTTAGGAAGACTTGCCTACCTTATAGCCTAAACTCGATCATTGCTCCTTCTTTCAAAACCAAACCTCAAATTTAAATTCAAATTCCAAAATCAAATCCAACCATCCAATGATTGAAATCCATCACCAAATTCAAACTCCAAATTCCTTTCTAAGCCCTTTTGATTTTATCTTATGGACTTAGCCTTAACCAAATCCAAACCAACCCCAACCCAATTGATTTTCTCAATTATCATCAAATTCCAAATCATAAGTCAATTCCAAATTCCAAATGATTGAAATCCATGATCAACTCCAAATTCCAAATTCCAAAAATCTCTTCCTAAGCCATATGAACCACCTTCATGTGCTTAGCAACAAAATTCTTTCAAATCAACTCAAACTTGGTTGATTTCTTTATAAATCAATTATTCATTCATTTATATTCATAAATATAAATGAAACCTACCCTCCAATGACCAAAAATAAATCAAACCAAGTCAAAACCAAATTAGCCCTTTTCGACCTACATCCCTAAGCTTAATCGAATTTGCTTTCAAATCACTCCAAACTCAAGTGATTTTCTCATGACCCTTTTATATCTCATTCATATTCATAAATATAAATGAAATATAAATTCAAATGACCAAAATTATACTCAAATCAAACCAAATTTCCAATTTTACCCCTTTTAGCTAAATTTCTGAACTTAGCTAAATGAAACCCAAATCAACTCAAAACTCATGGATTTCTTCATGATTCAATTATTCCTACAATCATTGATCCAAATATAAATATAAACCACCATTATCAAATCCAAAGTCAACCCAAATCAAACATAAATCCCTTATGACTTGAAATTATCATATGAATCAAAATTCACTTAGCTCCAAACCAATTGCAATTAGATTTATATTTCAATCCTAAGTCCATATGTAAGTTCAATTAAACTTAAATCAAGCCTTTATCAAACCAATTGACCCATCTAGGCTCACTTCACCCAAAGTGACCTAAAGGACCTTTTTGAGTCAAGTTCTAATCCAACCCAAATTGGATTTAACTAAGCCCATCTAAACCTCAATCATGATCAACAATCATCATGGGGTGATCAACCACATTGAATTGGGTCAAACTAAGTCAAACATAGCCTTTAACTAAGTCAACACTTAGCCCAAATGAAACCCAAACTAGCCAAAATCCATAATATGCCAAATTGATTGAAACCATTGATCCAAACTCATTCATGGTCAATGATTGAACATGACCAAGTCATCAATTGAGCCAAACCAAGCCTAATTGGCCACTTGACCTAAGTTGATCTAAATTGGCCTAAAAAAGGCAAAATGGGTCAAATCATGATTTAACCCAAATTGATTGCAACCAATGGCTCAAGTTCATTCCAAATCACTTGCTGAACTTGACCAAAGCTATGATTGAGCCTAAGTTGTCCAATTGGTCAACTTGACCCAACCTAGCCCAAATTGATCTAAAGGTCACTTAATTCTAAATTAAATCAAATCAAAGCCTACAATCATTTTAATCAACCAATTGAACTTGACTCATACCTAACAGCAATTTGGTCAAATTGCAATTTGACCCTTTTGAATCCAAATGAGTCAAATTCAAACCTAAGCAAACCATACCAAATTAATCACACCAAAACATTCCAAATCATGATTTAGACTAACCCAAGCCTTGGTTTGACCCAATTTGACCAATTGGTCAACCCAACCCAACCTAACCCAAATGAACTCATTTGACCAAATGAATCCAAATCACTTCAAACCAAGCCATGGGACCTTAGGAGCTAGCTAGACCGACCCAAACTAGACCTAACCCATTCCCAAATCAGCCCACTCAAAGAGAGCTCCCTAGCATCCTGCCCAACCCAAGCCACCAGAACCCACCATGACCAAGGAACCAACCCAAGCTCACCTCCATGGTCAAACCCATGTGCTTGGGGAAAATGGCAACCAACTCCCCCAAATCAGGCTCTGAGCCTCCTCGCCACACACTCCCAACCATGGCAAGTCAAGGTGACAACCCTGAGGGCTAACGAGGTGCAGGATTGAAAACAATTCCCATCCATCCATCACACTCAATTGAAGGGTATACACCCTCAATAAAAAAAAAATAGATGACAGAGCTTTCTCCTTAGAGTAATTTCGAATCCTCACAGAGCTTTCCCAAGGCCTCCCGAGCTCCCTCAATCGAAATTTCTCCTCTATGTGCAAAGCCGAAATAGGGCATCCCCATTCCGGGAAATACTCCCTCCTCACTTCACCAAACCTAAATTCCTTTTACCCACACCCTCACTACATCTCGCCGAGCTCAATTGAATCATTTCCAAGCTTCCAAGCCACGGGAAGTGAAACTTCAATCAAGATCGATCGCCATTGAAGAGTAGCTTGGTTGACCGAGTAACCCATTTCAAATCAAGATCAGATTTCTTCAACAGGGCTTCATCTCTACTGACTAAGCTACCATCATCAGCACTTGATAGCCTCCAGGTAATTGTTCAAAATCGTAGTTAGGTGATTTTCGCTTATTTTTTTCAAAGGGAATTATCATCCCATGCATTTTGATCGTTGATATGCATCCTCCTTCCAAGGTGTGGGACCATTTTTTGATCCCAACTGAAGCTCTGAGTTGATTGAACGGGGAAAGACGAACGATGTTCATCTTTCATCGCTCAGAAAGGAGAAGGATCATGTGTCATCTGTTCCGTGTGATTGGAACTAACAATTTTGATCAAATCATGCTAGATCCACTATAATTCTTAGCCAAAATCATGGGTTTAATCTTAAGCCCTGATATTAGATCATCAGAGAGAAATCACGTCACGAGTGCGTGATGTGACAACTTAAATAACAATCGTCACACATGAAAAGCACATGTGCGGCCAATGAGATTAAGGGTTTAATTAAGGTTATTTAATTAGTTTATAATACTAAAACTTCCTAAAATTATAAATAATTGTAGAAAAATCCAAAAAAATACAAACTTAGGCTCATTTTGATGATATGTTGAAGAGAATCCAGGAGAATTATAATTAGTGGATTTTGAATAGTGACTTTGGCTTAATTAAGGTTTTACCAAAATTCTAATTAGCTTAATTACACCTTAATCAAGTACTCAATTAATCTCAAATATTCTATGCATGTTTAAAGAGATGACCTCTGCCTCCCTTATTTTTCTGGGGTTTTATTGATTGCTTAAATAGGAAAATCATTTGGGTAAGCTCTAATCACTCTCTTAATCCAATTATTGTAATTAAGGGATGAATAGTAGCTTGATTAATCATTTGAACATAATTATCCCTATTAAACAGTAAGATCACTTGGGGAATATGATTGGGGACATTTTTCCTAATTTATTTCCTAAGTATTCTTTACCTTTGAAAATTAAATTAATTAATGGGTTAATGGAATGATTAGTTGATTAATCAAGTCATTAGATCTTCAAAATGAGGGAATCAAAACCTAATTGAATGATTGAATGATTTAGGGATTAAGGTTGAGGCATTGCCCTTGATCCTTTCCCCTAAGTTAATTTCATCATTCAAATTAAAGCATAACTAAAATATTTAATCAATTCATTAATAGTCTAATGAAATCAAAATTAAAAATCAATTCATCTTAACCTAAGCAACTTTTAATTGACCTTGGGTAGCTCCTTGGGTATTCAATAACCCAAGGTGAGAGATAATGAAATTATGATTGGCTAACATGTTTGTGAAAATAAAAAAAATAATTAAGTGAGATCCCTTATGCCAAATTAACCATTAATCATAAGCCAATTGTATTAGGCCCCTTTCACTTCTTAGGAGCATTGCAAATTTACTTTTCATACGGTTGCATATCATATTATCTTATTATTAATTAGTTAATTAACTTAAGGTGATATAAGTAAGGGTTAATTAATTCATTTAATTCATACCTTAACCTAATGAAAACACAAAATCAAATTAATTCACACATGGGGAATTGGGCTAGGATTAGCAAATCTCTCTCATATTTTCTAAATCAAATCAAACTCAAAGTTAAAAATATCTTTAAAGAATTTTAGTTTATTTTAAATAGCCTTATCTAATATGATTGTCCTTAAGAATTAATTAGGGTGAATGAAATCATGTGCTTACATTCTTTTATTTCCTTCCTATCATGCTAAATTTTGCTTGCCATATGAAATCATGCATTTATTTCTTTTAAAATTAATTAAATGAAATGTTTCCTTTTATGTCAAATTGCATGTGTTGACTTAAATTAAATATGAGTGGCTATTATCACTACTAAATCAAAAGCTATTTTCAAAACCTACAAATCAATTATTATACATAAAGTAATGTCAATTACAAATTTCTATAAGCTTGCATGTGATAATAGTATAAGATGTGTAATATGAGATTCTCTTTTCCTATCTTAACATGGATTCACGTAGGATTTGTAAGTGTATAGATCATTTAAAAAGAACATAACATTTGCCTAAATCCATTCCTATGCATCTCCATGTTAAGACATAGGAAGAATTTCATATCACGCATGTAAATCATACAACCAAATCAAACATAATTTCTTGCATGATTTCTTATCCATTTGGTTTTTTTATGCATTCAGCTATATTTGAGAAAAGTGGTATATTAGCCTAGACATCCCAAAGCTGCGAGGCTTTAAGTAGCCCTAAGTAGGTCTTGCACCTTACGCCCCTGGTGTAGAAAATAATGGCGTTGTACTCACTTAAAACTCTTATACACATGCATGTATGATGTGGCCAAAGAATAAAGAATCATAAATCAAATAAATCAAGTACAACCTCTTGCAATGATTTTTCTATCCGTATAGTTATTCAAATATTTACATGTATCTAAGCAAAGTGGTATATTAGTGAGACATTCTGAGAGGCTTTAAGTAGTAAGTAAGGTCTTGTACCCTGGTGTAGAAAATAATGGCGTACTCACTTATAACTTTATACATGTGAATGTGTGTTTAGCTAATGGATGAAAAACCTCTTTTCTACATAATAAAACATGCATTCATAATCCAATCAACAAATGAAACATCCAAATTCAAAAATACATTTCTTCGCATTCAACATTAAAGTATGCTAAGATTTACATTACATGTATAGGCATGCTTAAGATTATTCATTTGCATGATATACATGATGGAAAGAAATAGATGAGTGTATGTTATGTGATAGTAATCCGCCCTAATTAATCTTAAGATGTCTTTCTTATTGAATAGGGCTATTTAGAATGAATCCAAAATTAAAATAAATAATAAACCATTCATTAAAGAAAATTAATTAATATACCCTAGAAATTACTAGGGATAAAAGAGAGAGACTCCTCTCTTTCTTCTCTTTATAACACTTAGTTAAGTGTAGGCTATATGAAACAAAAGAAAACATTAAGTAAAATCCCCAAACCAACTAAACCACTTAAAGAGAAATCAACCCTTCATAAATTAAATGTCACACTTAACAAATCATAACTCTAAAGCCTAGTTAGACATACCACACAAGCTCTAACACATGCACATTAAAAGTCACCATTTCTATCTTTATATTAGGCTGCATGGTTTGATGAATGTTTAGTTTTATGATGCATTATTTTAGACCGGATGTTAGGGTGTATGTGTATGAATGTTAGTCGATATTAGCCTAATCATACTATGCTAAATGTGTAAAAAAATATAAATACTTTTCATGTGCTTGCTTAGCCCCTAAGCATAGCCCAAGTTAGGACAGGTGGACTTGGTTACTCATGAGTGGATACTAAGTCTAAATTATTCCTATAACTGCTTGGGTTGTATGGTGTGTCTAGCTAACATTTATTTTTTAGGTGTAGCTAGATTTACTTTCTTTCTTTTTAATATAATTTTTGCACTAGGATTAGGATAAGTGTTATGGGGATTAAGGATGACCATTGGTTATAAGACCATGTCTTATATACTATGTGATTCCTTTGGAGCAAATTATATCGCACTCAAGCCAAAAGAAAGAAAGAAATGGAGCAAATCAAAAATGAAGAAGTGAAAGGTAAAGAGTGAAGAATGGAGGATGAAGAACAAAGACCCCCATAACACTCATCATTTCATGATTATAATTATTCTTTCATTATACCGAGATTTATAAGGGTAGAGCTTGGCTACCCACATTTCTTTTTGGGTTGTACGGCGGTACCTTACTGCACTGACCTTTTATTCTTTTGCAATAGCTTTACAAAATTGTTTGATATTTTGTTTAGCTTGTGCATTAGAAATAGCATGCCTTTTTCATAGTTTCTTTATGATTGGTGATTGTTGTGTGGCTGGATACGATTAGGCTCCTATGATAAAAATAAATTTTCTATCCCATTAATAATTCATAACTAAAATTTTAAAATAATTCATAACCTCGCATAAAAGCCTAGGAATTAAATCAAGATAATAGAATTTTTAGCAACCCCTTAGATGGATGATTGAACGTATAATATCATGCATATCATATTCTTCCACTCTTGCTAAGAGTAGGCTTCCAACTGTGCCAGAGAATAAAGGCTTAACCTGTAAGAGTCTTTGATGGAAAAACACCTCTTTCTCTCCTAACTTAGCCCATGATCAATTTCTCATGCATTTAGGCATACAAAATCTTATAGCCTATGTCAAAATAAAAGTCCAAAAATCAAATAAAACTTGACAAAATTTATATTAGATTTAAATCATGACTCATGCCCTTCATGATCTAGTCTCTTAGGGAGTGTGTTTAAGGACTTAGTTTCTTTTCTAAGTAAACAACATCCTAACCATCTTGCAAAGCATATGACTTGCCAACATGGATTTAAAGTGTAAGAGGAGTTAGCTGGCTGCCACTCCAAGTGGTCATAAGTCCATATGTAAGTTCAACCAAACTTAAATAGAGCCTTGATCAAGTCAATTGACCTATTTAGGCTCACTTGACCTAAAGTGACCTAAAAGACTTTTTTGAGCCAAATTCTAACCCAACCCAAATTGGATTGAACTAAGCCCATCCAAGCCTCACATTGTGATCAACAATCATCCTAGAATGATCAATCACTCAAATTGGGTCAAATCAAGTCAAACCTAGCCTTTGACCAAGTCAACACTTACCCAAATGAGACCTAAATAAGTCAAAATTCAATATAAGGTAAATTGATTGAAACCATTGATCTAAACTAACCCATAATCAATGATTGAATATGACCAAGTCATCAATTGAGCCAAAACCAAGCCTAATTGGCTATTTAACCTAACTTGACCCAAATTGACCTGAAAAGTCAAAATGGGTCAAATCTTGATCTAAGCCAAATTAATTGCAACCAATGGGTCAAATTCATTCCAAATTGATTGTTGGATTTGACCAAAGCTTCCATTGACCAATTAGACCCAACTTAGCTCAATTGACCATGAACTCAACTTGACCTAAAAGGTCAAACAAACTTGAAATCAAACCAAATCAAAATTGATTGAAACCAAAGCTTGCAATACATTTCAAGTGATCAACCAAGCCTAAACCAACCCATGACCTAACCCAATTAGGTCAAATTGGTCAACTTGACCCATTTCACCTAAATAAACCAAAACCAAATCTAAACTAGATTAAACCAAGCCAATGATACCCATAGGCTCCAAATAATCATTTGAACTTGACATAACCCATGGTTTTACCCAATTTGACCAATTGGTCAACTTAACCCTATTTGACCAAACTTGACCTAAATGGGTTAAATTGAACCAATTCAAATCAAATGAACTCTAAATCACTTGAAATTTGGCCCAACCCATTTTTGAATCATTTTAAATCTGCCCAAATCAAAGTCATAGCCAAATGATCACTTTGCCTCAGAGCAAATTCCATGACCAAATTCACTTGGAATGCAATTTCCCAAGGCCACTATTCCATCTATTAACATGACATGGAGCAAGGTGAACATGACCCAATGAGCTTGAATGACCCAAAGCAAATACCTCTATTTTGAACACATTATCTCCATTCAAAATGAAAATCATTCTCACTAATAAGGATATACCATCCATCTTCAAAAAAGAAAATCATTCTGAGAGTTCAGAAATAGAAAGATTCCCTCTCTTCCCCTCATTCAAATTGAGGGAGATCAATCCAAGCTCACTCTCACTCAACCAAAGACAAATCTTACACATCATCCTTGGACCAAGCAGAATTAATCAAATCCCAAGCTTCCCAAGAGAGCTAAGAGTTCAACATGACATCACCATTGAAGAGGATCTTGGTCAACCAGCAAACCACTTCAAATCAAGACATTCCTTCAACAAGGCTTCATCTCTACTAGAGCTACCTCCTCCATTGGAAGCTATTCTCATGAGGTATGCCATTGAAACCAACCTTTAGTAAATTTCTTGGTCCTTGTGAAGGAAATTGTCAATTCATGTGATCCACCAATATGATTGTTTGTGCTTCCCTCAAGGTGTGGGATGAATCCCATTCTGGTTTCATGAGTTTGATCGAGCGAATTGATGGACGACATCCGCCTCTCCGCCGAGAGGGAGATAGATCACTCACCATGCTTGTGATTGGAATGATGCTATGATCGATCATGAGATCCATTTTCTAAGCATGGATTAATCCCGATCTGGGATCGATGGCACGAGAAAATGTCTACCACCAGCTAACTCAACCGACGGATGCGAAAACTTAAATAATTTATCTTATCGTGCCATGTGGAAAGCATGCCACTTCAGCCGCCACGTGGCCTGATGAGATTAGGAGTATAATTAGGCTTAATTAATTCAATTTTAATAGTAAAACTTTCTAAAATCATAACTAATTGTAGAAAGATCCAAAAAAATGCAAATCAATGCTCATTTTAAAGATATTTCAGAGAAAAATCTAGAAAAATGATAATTAATTGATTTTGAGCACTGACTTTGGCTTAATTAGAATTTTATAAAAAATGTAATTAGTTTAATTATACCTTAATTGAGCACTCAATTAATCTCAAATTTTTTTATGGATGTTTAGGGGCATGACCTCTGCCTCCCCTATTTTTCTAGGATTTTATTGATTGCTTAATTTGAAATATCATTTGAGTAAGCCCTAATCACTCTCTTAATCAAATTAATTGTAATCTGGATGAGATTGATTAATCACTTGAACATAATTTTCTTAAAGTAGGATCATCTAAGGAATATGATTGGGGACTTTTTCCTAATTTATTTCCTAAGTATTCTTTACCTTTAAAAAATAGTTAAATTAATTAATGGGTTAATGGAATGATTAGTTGATTAATCAAGTGGTTAGATCTTCAAAATGAGGGAATCAAAACCTAGTGGAATGATTGAATGATTTAGGGATTAGGATTGAGGCCTTGCTCTTGATCCTTTCCCCTAAGTTAATTTTATCATTTAAATCAAAGCATACCTAAAGTATTTAATAAATTAATTAATGGCCTAATAAATATTAAAAATCAATTCACCCAACCTAAATAACTTTAAATTGGTCTTGGGTAGCTCCTTTGTTGTTCAACAATCCAAGGTGAGCGATAATGAAATTATGATTGGCACACATGTGTGAGAAAATCATAAGAGTAATTAAGAGATCCCTTAAGTTTAATTAACTATTAATCATAAGCCAATTGCATTAGCCCTTTCATTTCTTAGAGCATTGCAATTTACTTTTCATGTGGTTGCATATCATATTGGCTTATTATTAATTAGTTAATTAAGTTAAGGTGATATAGGTAAGGGATAATTAATCCATTTAATTCATACCTTAACCCAAATAAAATCAACCTAATTGTTCTAAATTAAACTAAACCAATTCACACATGGGGAATGGGTTAGACTAGCAAACCCTTCTCATATTTCCTAAGTCAAATCAAATTCAAAGATAAAAATCTCCTTAAGAATTTTGATTCATTTTAAATGATCTTATTTTATATGATTGTCTTAGAATTAATTAGGGTGAATGAAGTCATGTGCTTACATTCCTTTATTTCTTTCCAATCATGCTAAATATTGTTTGCCATATGAAATCATGCATTCATTTCTTTTAAAAAATTAATTAAATAAAATGTTCCTTTATGTCAAATTGCATGTGTTGGCTAAAATTAAGAATATGAGTGGCTATTATTACTATTAAAACCAAAAATTATTTTAAAACCTATAAATCAAAGATTATGAATGAAGTGATGCTAGTTATAAATATTTATAAGTTGCATGATTATAGCATAAGATGTGTATTATGAAGTTCTCTTCCTTCTCTTAACATGGATTCACATAGGATTTGCAAGTGTATAGTTCATTTGAAAAGAACACAACACTTGCTTAAATCTATTCCTATGCATCTATGTTATGACTTAAGAAGGATCTTCATATTACACATGTAAATTATATAACCAAATCAAACATAATCTTTTGCATGATTCTTTATCCATTTGGTTCTTTTGTACATTTACATGTATCTAAGAAAAGTGGTATATCGGTCAGACATCCTGGTCAGGCTTTAAGTAGCCTAAGTAGGTCTTGTACCTTATGTGTAGAAAATAATGATGCATCTCTTATAACTTTTATACATGTGGATGTGCATTTAGTTAATGGATGAAAAATCCCTCTTTTCTACATAAAAAGACATGCATGATCCAATTAATAAATGGAATATCCAAATTTTCAAATCACATCTTTTGCATTCATCATCAAAGTGTGCTAAAATTTGCATTGCATGTATATGTATGCTTAGGATTATTCATATGCATGGTATGATGAAAAGAAATGAATGGGTGTGTGTTATGTGGTAGTAATCCACCCTAACTAATCTAAGATGCCTTTCTTATTGAATAGACTATTTAGAGAACCCAAACTTAGACCAATTAAAACACATAATAAACCATTCACTAAAGGAAATTCATTAATCAATCTACCTTAGAAATGTTTTTAGGGATGAAAGAGAGCTCTTCTCTTTTCTTCTCTTCATAACATTTAGTCACTAAGTGTTCATTCAAACCAAATCAAATTACCAACTAAAATTAAATCAACTAAATCACTTGAAATGAAACCACCATCTAAATTGAATCTTTCACACTTAGAAAATTTCAACCTTAAAGCCTATGACATGCCACACAAGCCTTAAATGGCACACACACATTAGACTAAGTCACCATTTCTAGTTTTGTGTTAGTGCATGGTTTGATGCATGATTTTTTTTTATGGTGTAATATTTAGATAGATGTTAGTGTATGTGTGTATACTGATGATAGATCTTAGCCTAATCATATCTCTTTGTGGATTGTGCTTAAGGGTGCTATAATAAAAATAAAAGAATATAAATGTTAATGTTGCTTATACCCCAAGCATAGTCCAAATTAGGACAGTGGACTTGGTTACCCATGTGGGTGCTAAGTCCAAATTATTCATATAACTTTGGGTTGTGTGGAATGTTTAACTAACCTTTGTTTTGCAAGTTTAGTTAGATTTACCTTTCCCATTTTGATGTAAATTTTGCAATTAAATTTGTAATGAATGTTATGGGGGATTAGGATGAACATTGGTTATAATACCAAGTCTTATGTTCAATGTGATGCCTTGGAGCAACCATATCCAATCAAGCCAAAAGAAGAAAGAAAAGAAGCAAATCAAATGAAGAAATGAAAATGAAGAAATGAAGAATGAAGAATGAAGACCCCATAACATGAATTCCTTTTAATTGTAATTATTCATTTAATCGGGTTGTATAAGAGTAGATTCTGGCTACCATACATTTATGACGGGATAAATAAAATTTTCTTATTCAATTAATCAATTCAAAATTAAACTAAATAATTCATAACCTCAAAAAAACATAAAGCTTTATACATAAATCAAGATAATAAAAGATTTAGCAACCCTTAGGATATGTTGTATGTCTCATATCATGCATAAATCATATTATCTCACTTGCCAATGGAGGGCTTCCACCTCAAGAGAAAATGGCTTGACCTTTGAGAGCCATGGTGGAAACACACCTCCTTCTTTTCTGATTTTGCTCATAACGATTTTCTCACATTAGGCATATAAAATCCCATAGCTGTGTCAAATAAAATGTCCAAAAATCAAAATAAAACTTGACAAAATTTGCATTAGATTTAGGTCATTCATGCCCTTCATGATCTAGTCTCTGGAGAGTTTAAGGACTTAGTTTCTCTTCTAAGTAAATAATAGCCTAACCATCTTGCAAAGCATATGACTTGCCTACATGTATTTAAAATCGTAGGAGTTAGTTGGCGACCACCCCATGCGATTGTAAGTCCAACAGTCTGATGGTTTATTCTCTCTTGTGGAGGTAAACTATATACCCACTTTTGCCTTAGATTTAGGTAGCACTTTGGCCCTCGCTAAAGCTCCCTAGATTTAGGATCTGAGGTTGTTGTTTCCTTTGTGGCTACAAGCATAAATCCTCATCTTGCATTTCTACAATCTTGTATTATGGAATTATAAGTAGATTTCTAATAAAAATTCAACTCAAACATATAATTCTCCTTCAAAAAAGCCCAACCATAGATAGGGATGCTCACTAGTTTCCTAGTATCATGAGCATCCCTACTCATCTCTCTCTTTGGTTTGATAATAACTCTCCTTTTGATCAATCCCACTTGATTTTTAAAATAACCAATTGATTGATAGTCCTATCTTTGAAATCTTTGAGACAATGATCATTTACTTAGAGTATTCTTAAGGAATTTCATTCCAAGGATGTAATTAACTATGGGGGGCTTGCTATAGAGAATTTAATGAACTGTTAAAATAAACCCTATACTTTTCATGTAAAGTAGGAAAGATCTTAGTACATTCAAGACCCATCTTGAGTCCTCATTAGACAGTCCATTATGGTAGTGACTTCTATCTCTCGAGATAGTACACTATTCTTAATGTTTATACCATCACCCTAATGAGTACATCTATGGATCTGCATGGTGTCCCTCACATAAACACACATAATCTCATCAACAAAAAAATAAAACATGATTTTTTCGACTCCATCTGGGATGGTTCCTCCATCTGATAAATGATCATTGTCTCCAAGTATCATAGTGGATTTGTATTTCATATGAGTCGAGACTATCCTTCTTTCTTCTCATTTCTTAGCTCTTAATATTCTAGCCAAACATCCTTAGTTTTTAGGACCTCACCATGTAGTCTTAAAACCCCTATTGTCCCCAATAGGTGAAAAGAAAATTTAACCAAAAAAGAAATAAAGACCTTTTTGAACCTCCTTACCATCTCTATGGTAAGGTGGTTCATTCCAAAAATAAGAAAAAATAAATCCTTTATAAAAATATTTTTCAAAAGCACTTTCCAAAGTTATGATAAAATATTGCACAAACTTTTCATAATAACTCAACCCCATTTAACAATCCTCATTGTTACATGTAGGTTCTTTCAAAACCAAAATCAAAATCATCTTTCAAAAGACATAATTGAAATGAACATCCTCATTCAATATACAAATTTATTGAATGAAAATTTCATTTCAAAAAAATCATATAAAAATTGAAACCCATTCAATATATTTCACATATGTTGAAGTTGGAGTTTCAAATCATATTTGAAAATGAAATTTCATTCAATATAAAAATTTATTGAATGAAGATTTCATTTCAAATAAAATCATTTTCATGTTGAAACTCCACTCAATATATCTCACATATGTTGAAGTTGGAGTTTCTTCCTTTTCAAAAGCATATTCAAAAAATGAGATCCTCATTCAATATACCCAAATTTATTGAATGAAGATTTCATTTTCAAATAAAATCATATCATAAAATTGAAACTCCATCCATATATATATATATATATTAGAGTTGGAGTTTCTTTCTTTCAAAAAGCACAAATTTGAAAATAAGCCTCTTCATTCAATACATCCAAATTTGTTGAATGGAGGTTTCATTTTCAAACAAAATCACACTATTTGAAACTCCACTTAACACATTACATATGTTAAGTTGGAATTTTCTTCTTTCAAAATCAATAATCACACAATCATCTTTGAAAATAAAATATGATTGACTTCCATTTTACATACCCAAATTTGTTAAATGGAAATATCCTTACAAAAAAATCATGAAAATCAAAATATATTGAATTCCATTTGACATACACCCAAATTTTTAATGAGAGTTTCATTTTTTTTTCAAAAAAGAAAATTGAAAATAAATTGATTCTATTTAACACCCATATTGTTAAACATAAATTTCAAATAACACAAATAAAAAATCAAACACTTTTATTTTACATAAAATTTGCTAATAAAGATCCATTTTCAAAATCAAAACAAAAATCAAACACATTTGGGCTTTATTTGCATATAAAACTAAATAAAGAAAGATCCCATTTTAAAAAATCAAAAAAACACATTTGGGCTTTATTTAGCATACAAAAATTTGCTAAGACCCATTTTCAAAAATCAAAACAAAAATCAAACACATTTGAGCTTTATTTAGCATAAACAAATTTTCTAAGCAAAGATCCCATTTTCAAAATCAAAACCAAAATACATTCATACACAAATTTGCTAAGTAAAGGACCCATTTTCAAAAATCAAAATAAAAATCAAACACATTTGAACTTTATTTAGCATACACAAATTTGCTAAGTAAAGATCCCATTTTCAAAATCAAAATAAAAATCAAACACATTTGGGCTTTATTTAGCATACACAAATTTGCTAAGTAAAGATCCCATTTTCAAAATCAAAATAAAATTAAATATATTTGGGCTTTATTTAGCATACACAAATTTGCTAAGTAAAGATTCCATTTCTAAATTCACACATGATACACATCATGGGCAAACAAGCAAAAAGAAAATTGTTTCAAACATCTCATTTAGCATGCCCAAATTTGCTAAATGAGTAATCTAAAATCAAATTTAAAAAGAAATCAATTGACACTCTATTTAACATACTCAAATTTGTTAAATAAAGGGTCCCCAAACATAAAATCAAATTCAAATATGAACTAATGGAAGCATAAAAAATTTCTCCAAAATATTTGAACCCATTCAACATACACAAATTTGTTGGATGTGGATTCTAAACTAAAATTAACTCAAAATCTCCTAAATTCAAAAATTCACTTAACATATTCAAATTGTTGAGTGTGGGTTCAAACTCTAAATCAAATTTAAAAAGCCAGCAAAATACCAAGGTAGAAAATTTGATTTGAGTTTATTTTCAACAATAGAGTCAATTTTAACTCGCCTAGTCACTTTTCTCAAGACAAGATAGTGAGATGGATTCAGTATGTGTTCACCTTCCCTTGGATGGATGTATTTCGCCCTCCCCAAACATTTCACTCATTTAATACATTTTGGCCAGGATTTGAGGGAGCTGGATTACTTGTGAGGGCAACCTCACCACCGTAGGAATGTGGTGGTGGAAGAAGCCGCCCATCATATTGAGATGCCCTCGATGAAGTTTCTCAAAGAGGAAGGCGTGAGGTTCTAGCAGTACAGTGCACATAGATTGTTCCCATCACCACCCCGGTGCTTACCCACTCATTGGCCTCTCTAAGGGAAGGCTACCCCGGCTTCAAGGATAGTCTCCTACCTTTGAGGTAGGGTCTAGCTCCACCGCCATTAATGAACCACAGCAATAGATCCACAAGATCAAGACCACGCACATTACCATGGAGATGGAGACAGATACATTATAAGAGGGTCACCAGGGAGGTTTCTCCTTGCTTACCAAGAACAAGTTCTTCTCTAAAGGAGAGGAAGATGTCGAGGATTGCGATCACCTCCACCTGATTCATTATGAGACACTCGAGAGAGAAGGTCATACTACCCTCGATAATTTAGCCATGTTGGCATGGCTTATGGAGTCGTGCCCGTTTGATTTATGATTATTCCTCGCAAGGTGAGAGCATATCCATCAGGAGAGGGCTAGAGAGGCCTAAGTATCAGTTCACATGACTAGTAGAGAGAGGCGAAGATATGCCGTAGTCAACACCTCCGCCTAGATTTCTCATCACGCTTCATGTCACACCTGATAGTATTGTGTTGACCGGTACCACCCATCATGGGAGGAGAGCTCAGAAGGCATCGGGTCCACACACTCCACTCCATGTCCACTATCAGGTTCCATCTTCTACGCTTCCACCCAAAGCTAGAGCAACATGGGAAGAAGAGCCCCATGGTGATCCCATATGGCCAAGGGATCCCACCACCATCTCACAATCAATGTGGAGAGGGGAGTTCTCCCCCCAACCTCCACCCATGTGATGAAGGAGTGATGCACAAGAAGATATCATAGCATGCCACCACCCAATGAGTATTTATGCATACAAACCACCCTTGGATGGTATCTTGGCACAATATTTTACTGAAAAGATCCTAGGGTATGATTGGTCTAACCTTGAAGAGGAGAAGGTTACCCGAAGATGAGGATTTGTTGGAAGACTCAAGTACATGGTTGATACCAAAGGTTCCTCCTTCTGGATCATCATATAGTAAGCTATGTGATACAACCTATTCCCAAAACACCTCCTTCAACAACTCAAGAAAGATGAGCATTGATAGATGGGAAGAGAGTTGAAGATTTGTTAATGATAGCACTAGAATCAAGCCCCAACAATACATCCTACTATGGAGACTTGAAGTTATTACATGTCTTGGATCAACCCAAGAGTTCCCCATAGAGCGCAAATAGAAGGTAGTGACAAGTACCTCCATACAAGAAAAAGACATCAAACTCATGGTAGAACAACAAGTGAAGGAAGCAGCAAGCCGGTGGTTCATCGTTCAAAGGGTAGACCCTACCCAGGAATTGATGCTATCCAATATCCAATTTTAAGTTTTGATGTGAACCCTCGCCAACATATATAGCCCTTATTTAAATTGCTTGGTGTGATGCATTATTATTCTTTGTCTCTAGTCAATCTAGGGCATAGCTTTTGATTGGTACAATTCCCAATGATTCAGTGAAGATTTTTGTCGAGTTAAAGCAACTCTTTAAGAGGTTTGGGAGCTCAAGAAGGGTGATCGTATAGCTCAGCTCAACAATACCCGTGAGTCCCTTGTTGATTATATTCTTAGATGGTATAATTTAAGCATGAAATGAACCACAATTATCTAAACATGCTATTGAAATTCTATTAAAGAATATTCATGGCCACGCCTTCATGCTTAAAGGTTTCACCATTAAGATACATTTGAGAAGTTAATCAACAAGGGCTACCTATAAGGAGAGGCCAAACAATTGCCTTTTCAAGATCAATCATTAAAGCCAAAAAGCCCATGAAAAGAAGCTAGTAAAAGATTGGATAAGGGAAGCAACCAGAAGATATGAGAGACCTAGCTCAATAGCCTTCCTTCACCTCCTTTACCACGCCGCCATATCTTATCACCACCATAGCCTCCATGGCCTTCGCCGCCTCCTCCTCACCATACTCAGTGATACATACTGCCCCCATGTAGCCATCACCAACTCTTTTGGATAAATTAAATAAACCTTATTCATTTAAAGGGAGGTAGTTAGGAAAATCTTTAAGAACCTCTTAAAGAAACCTGATTTTCAGCTACCCGAGCTGGGAAGCTGGAGGAAGTGGGCAGGAGTAATGATCCTAACTTTTGCCTTATCACCGCAGTTAGGCCATGTTTTGGAGGATTGCTTTACATTCAAGGACTGGCTTGAGCATAGCTACAAGTTAGTAATTATAGTTATCCCTAAGGAATATCTAGTAACAACCATCCAGTCTAGGTAATCCTTGGGGATACATGTGATCTTCTCAAAATAAAAGAAGGTTGGGATATCTCTTTATCTCGAACCTTTAAAATGATTATTTCTAAAATCAAGAAACTTTCCTTACAGATGCCTGAAGCAGCTCAAGCCTCCAACATCAAGGAAAGTTCGCAAGTTGCCAAAGATAACTTGGGGAAAGTGGGAGCTCAGTAGCACAACCCATACTTGCCCGGGATAGCCAAGTAGCACAACCACCGACCAAGTCCAACCTCCATTCCACCATTGCAGCTACTACTTCAGCCGACATTCCTACTTCATCTAGTTCTTCTTCTAGTAGACATCTTGACTGGATGAGGCATCAAATCCCTCACCCCACTTACTAGATTTCTATTATATATCTCCTTTTAAATCTAAGAAATCAAGGAATAAAGCTAGTTTGAATTACATCTGTGCCACTTCTGATGGGTTATCAGATTCTACTATTTTAAAAAAAAACTCTTCAAGTCTTAATAATTATAAGAACTGATCATCCTCTTTCTGATTTAGAGATGAATTTTCCTTTTCTGAATAATATGAGTTCACCTCTTGAGATAGACTTGGAATCATCTAATTTCGAGGGTCCTATAGGAGAAACTGTAGGTCGGTATGATGAGCTGGTAAAATCTTCCACTAACCTCCATTAGAGATCGCAAAAGTTAACCTCCGCAGTGGTAAGGTTCTACCTCCTAGGGCAGTACCTCAAAATAAGGGAAAGCAAGTCATTGGTACCAGTGAGCAAACAATCCCTCCATGTGATGCTCCACCTATGGATATGCTTGTGGAGGATTAGCCCAAAGTTGATTATAATGTCCTCACTCACCTAAAAAAGTTTTCAGCTAAGTTAAGTATATATGATGCCCTTATCTTATCCAAAGAGATGAGTTAATCATTAATCAAGGCCCTTCTTGATCCAAAATATGCTTATCTCAGCTGGCCACTATTGGAGAGGAGGCACATTATTCAAGAGAAGCCCAGGGAGTCACATTCATCATGAAGATCTTCTTCTAAGGGATATGGGCGCCCTTTCTAGGTGTTGGTTCATCCGTATCACATTATGAGCCTAAAAAACCCTTGCCTATTTGAAGATTAACATCTCAACTCATGAGATTGGATGATGAGAGGATTCAATGAACAAGAGGCTTTAGCTCCATAGTGTTTTGGAAATAGCGATTGGAAGACCAAGCCAAGTTCTAAAATTGATTCAATACATTGCTCATCTTTGCTCACTCATCTTCATCGCATCAAGTTTCAAAAAGATGGAATCAAATCTGTTTCAAAGGAGATGAAAATCCATTCTTAGTTAAAGAGGTCGAGATATATGAGAACATGACCTACTATCTTTCTCATAATCAAAATATCTATTCTCATGAACTTGGCCAAAATCTGAATACAAAAGAAAAAGAAAAAGAAAAAGAAAAAAAAAAGAAAAAGAAAAGAAGAAAGAAAGTACAATTGAACGAGAAAGGGACACTAAGGAAGAGGTAGAGACGCATGTTACATTCCACCCAGAGTTCATTCCACCATACAGACATATGGGTAAGATGACTTGACTTCCACTAGGTAGAGGTGATACGTAAGCAGTCTAGAGGTGGAAGACCCCCGGTTGGCGTGCCAATAGGGCTATGTTCCAGTTCACATGAGTACTCGCTATTCACATACTTGGAATCCACGGAGGATGAGTCTCATGCGATTAGCACACCACCAACCCTGGGTCTCATTGGAGGTGACACTCAAGCCGTGAAGATGAAGACCAGCCTCCAAGTAAAAGCATAAATGTATTCAATTAGATTATGTAAAATCATTAGGCAGCAGTTGGGATCCTTAGCTCTAACCCACTTTCTTCTCAAAATGTTGAGGGTTTGGCAGTTAAGGAAACCCCTAGATCTTCCATGGATATCAAGCCAAAAGAGATTCCTATTGGGATCATCATCCTCAAGTCAAGAAGTAGATATAGAACTTGAGAATGATACATATAAAGATTTAATGGAATTACCTTTTGATTGGTACTCACCTTGTGTTCATAATCTTGCAAAGAAAGGTTTGATTCCTTACACATGGTCTAGGTACATGTCGAGTATTTTGAGAAGCGTGGACAACAAAGATGAAATCACAGGACTGACTAGGATTTGATAAGGGATCCAAATGATAATGATTACTACTCACCAATCATCTAGAGTCCGATAATTTTCAAACCACATTAACTCTTATGAGGAGGTGTGTTTAGAAACTTTATGATCCGATGATCTCAAATCAAAGATGCACCTCCAATTTGAAGAAGGAATCAATTCAACCATCGACAAGCTCAAAGAAATCAACCTGGATAGAAGAAGATCCACCCCACATACATCGTTCTATTGAATGAAGAAGAAACTAATGACTTGGTTATGCTATTGACTGAGTTTAAGGACTGCTTTACATGGAGCTATGAAGAGATGCCCAGATTATCTCCTAGCGTAGCAGTCCACAAACTAGTAATATACCTTAACGCTAACCCTATCAAACAAGCTCCTAGATGCATGTGATTAGAAATCTAACAATAGGTCATTTCTGAAGTCAAGAAATTGATCAATGCTAGCTTTATCAAGGAAGAAAAATACCCTACCTAGTTAGCCAATGTCATCCCAATTAAGAAGAAGAATGAAAAATTCACATATGTCAATTTCAGGGACTTAAATAAGGCATGTCCTAAGGATGAAATTTTACTTCCTATACTAGAGTTAATGGTGGGCATTGCCTCATCTCATCTAATATTCTCCCTCATGGATGGGTCATCTACAAACCAAATTAAGATGGCCCGAGGATAAGAGAATACTACTTTTGAACGATTAAAATCTATTGTTATAAGGTCATTTTCGCCTTTAAAAATGCTGCTACTTACCAACCATGACTCAAATTTTGATGAACTCATTCATCATCAAGATGCTACATCAATGATCTAAAAAAAAGTAAAAAAAGGAGACCATCTCTTTGACTTGAGAGTACTTTTTGAATAGTTAAGATAATTCAATCTCAAAATTAATGCCTTAAAGTGTGCATTCGGAGTAGCTTCAGGGAAGTTGCTTGGATTTGTTATTCGAAATCGGGGAATAGAAATAGACCCAGAAAAGATCAAAGCTATCTTAGAAATGCCACCTCCCTAAAGTCTAACTCAACTCAAATCGCTCCAAGGGCGGTTGGCATATCTAAGGTGATTTATCTCCAATCTATCAGGGAGATGCAAACCATTTTCAGCACTTGTCAAAAGGATGCTAAGTTCGGGATGATAAGTGCGCATGCTTTTGAAGACATCAAATAGTATTTAGTGAAGCTGCCAGTTCTAGCAGCACCTATCCCAAGCAAGCCACTAATCCTCTACATTGCTACATTGGACGATTCCCTTAGCGCTTTGTTGGTCCAAGCCAATGGTGAAGGGAAGGAGAACACTCTCTATTACCTCAGCCATCTTCTGATCCTTGTTGAAGCAAACTACCCACCAATTGAGAAAAATTGCCTTGCTCTTATCTTCACATCTTAAAAGCTATGACATTACATGCTCTCTCATAAGGTAAACTTGATTTCAAGAATCAATCCACTGTAGTATCTCATGACACGCATGACATTATCCGGACAGTTGGCCCGTTGGTCCATAATTCTCTTGCAGTTTGACATTACATTTATACCTCTCTCTGTAGTAAAAGGATAAGTACTGGTAGATTTTCTAGCAAAGACACCGCTCTCGCTGATTCACTTAGTGATGATATCCGACAACAAATCTTGAACTTAGGGAGGTTGCAACGCCACTAGAGATGTATTTTGATGCACTTCTTTCAAAAGGAGAAGAACCATGATCTACTCTTCGAGGAAAGGCATGGGTAGAAATCATTCTTTTAACTCCAAACTGTGATGTGATGAGATTCTCATACCATCTCTCCAATCCATGCACCAATAACGAAGCTGAGTATGAGGCTTTGATTGTCAGTCTGGAGTTAGCTATTACAGTGTGTGCCAAAAGCATCATCATCTACGGGATTCTCACCGGTCATCAACCAGTTGGATCCTATAAGGTTCTAAAACCTAAGCTTCATCACTACCATGAGTACACCATGAAGTCTGGCGGCCTAAACTGAGGTCACTCATCTACAAGATCGAGGAGAGAATGCACAGATGCTTGGCCAAACTCACTAAGGAGTTAGCATGTTTGGAAGATGAGTCCATTCCAATAAAGGTCCAAAATAGACAAATCTGATCTCTCATTGATGCCAAACTCTTCGAGAGATTCTCTCTTGAAGGCGAAGTTGCCATTGCCAATAAAGACGAGGAGCAGATGCAAACCATTCATAGACACTTGACTAAGCAAACTACCAGAGAAATCACAAGCTTATCGATGAAACAAAAGAGCTCTCTATGCTCTCGCGGATGGCACCTTGTACAATGATCTTTTCATCAAATGTGGTTACTTAGACAAACATGAAGTAAGATCATGACCGGGTACATTCAAGTCTATGTAGTATCAATCATCCAAGATGAAGGCAAAGATCAAGAGACTAGAATACTACCGGCCTTCAATGATTACAAACGCATGGATGTAGCTAGAGATGCCATCGTCGTATACGGGTATTTTACACCAATCACCCAATATTCTACACCCTGCACTGGCCTCATGGCCATTTGAGGGTTGGGGTACTGATATAATGGGTCTGATTAATTATCCTTCTTGTAAGGGTCATCGGTTCATCCTAGCTGCTACTAACTATTTTTCCAAGTGGGCGAAGGCAATCCCACTCAGAGAGGTCACAACTCAGCAGGTGCTCCAATTTTTCAGGAACCATATCATATATAGGTTTGAGGTTCCTCGATGAATTATATTCAATAATGGTACTACATTCAAAAGCACCAAGATCAACAGCTTCACCAGGAGACACGGTATAGATTGGAGATACTCCACTATTTACTATCCCAGGGTGAATGGTCTAGCAGAAGCATTCAATAAAACTCTCAACCAAATACTAAAGAAGACACTCGATGATAATAATGATAGTGTCATGAGCAGCTAGTTGAAGCTTTGTGGGCATACCGCAATACACAGTGACTCCAACCCAATCTACCCCATTCTCCTTAGTATGGGTCAAGTTCTACCAGAAGTTCAGCTCCCAACACTAAGGATATCAATGGGTAGTAAAATCACCATGTAGAATGCTAAGTTACATTAGAAGAGCTCGGTTTGTTTGAGGAGAGATGCCATGCATGCTAACCTCGAAGTTGTACAAAGCCAAGATGATTCAAGCTCACAATAAGCTGGTCTATCCTAGAGCTTTTCAAGTTGGAGAGCTTGTTTTAATTCTAAGGAAACCTATTGTTGCCCATCGAAAGATGGCAAATAAGTTTGAATCCACTTAGGAAGGCTCTTTTGTCATAGAGAAGGCCTACCATGGAGGATCTTATCAACTTATTAATTATAAAGGAGAACACCCGATGCTTCCAATCAATGGCTCTATTTGAAGAAATACTATCCATAAAATCACGTTTGAAAATAATTATCATAAAAAATTCTATTCCAATTCACCAAAATATTCTCTTCATTCGAAGTGTTGTTTGCTTGTTTGCAAATTATTCACGATGTGTTTAGGGTACGTGTAAGAGAACCCGAGAGGCTTCTTATCCTTCTTTCACAACACAAACACAGATTAAAAATAATTCCCTAACACTACTAGAGTAGGTGTAAGAGAACCCAAGAGGCATCCTATTTTGACAAGCACGACTAAGTTAGGTGTAAGAGAACCCAAGCGACATCCTTTCTTGGTGGGATCACAACTGTCATTCATGACACTATTTCATCAACCCTTAAGCATGTTTTAGGATAGGTATAAGAGAACCCAAGTGGCATCCTATCCTTCTTTAATACAAACACAAACACAAACACATATCTTTTATCTCGGGTAATTTTTGATGTAGGAGCAAGCCCCCTGAGGCACTCACTCATTAGTTGCTCTAGGTCGGGCTGACATGCTACCTTGCTAGTAGGTCACTTGTTTGGCGGATGTGAGTCACCATGCTTTCTTTCTGACATGACAATTGCAAATTGATGAGCACCTTGTTAGTTTGGTAGGCCTCACTATGCAGACAGTAAGCTACCTCATGTCGACTTTGTTTAAGAGGATGTAAGCCAACACGCTTTCTTCTTGAACTAGCCATCATGCACTAACTAGGTTGAGTATATTTGAGGCTCGTGATAAGTCCTGCTCCTTTCCTTGAATTTTTGAGTTATATAAGTCCCCAATGGCATTCACTTAGTCACCTAGTCGGATAGCACCAAGCCAAAGATAGACTATCCCGAATCTGTAAGAGGATGTGAGTCCCTGATGCTTTCTTCCTATGATGATTGTCGCAAACCGATGGGCACCTTAGGTTGGTTGATGTTCGCTATGATGATAGCAACTCACCCGGTGGATACACCACTCTTGGTAGAAATGAGTCCCTGCGCTTTCTCCTTGATTTGGCCACCAAATACCTATAGACATTATCTTCTTCAGGGATCAGGATAAAGCCCTTAGTGGCCTCTCTCTTGTGGGCACTCTACTTGGATCATGTCCTTAGCAGCCCCATTTAGACACTACTTGGGATATGCTTGGATTGGACAATCCCCCTTTCCTAGTAGTCATCTCTGTGGTTGGAGAATTTGTTCAGCAGATGCACAGATTCTCCCTTGGACTAGTAACTCTGAGATAGGTCTAGGCTGATATAAGCTCCTTTTTAGTGTGATCCCTCACAAACCAATAGGGTCCATGATAAATAAATAAATTTAGTCACTTATGGATTAGGAATTCAAGCCCCAAATGCCCCTTTCCCAAGAAGCATCTATCTTTAGAAAAGGTCAAAACTCTATAGAATTGCTGAATACACTTAAGTTGAGATAAGTCCCTGCCCAAGACTCTCTCACTAATGCCATAGGGTTCAATCTATTTTGCCACAAATAGGTTTCCTGGTCATTTCCTGAAGATGTACTATGTATTCTTTCTAGCATGACCGCGAAACCGACCTAGGTTGGCTGACATGTTACCTTGTTAAAGCATCACCCAGTGGTCTTTCTTCAGAAAATGTTACCCCATGCTTTCTTGAATTGGCCACTACAAACCGAAAGGCAACCTTTGGTTGGATAGTTTTCCCCTTCGGCTAGAAAACTACCCCTTCAGATTAGTAAATCTAGGGTAGGCTAAGGTCGACATCCCCTACCAGTACCATCACAAACCAACGGGATCCATCAAATATAATTAAAATAAAATTAATTTTAACTACCTTTGAGGTGATTTAAGTCCCCTAGCAGCATTCACTCAGTAGTCAGCCTAAAGTTGGGTTTGATTTGTTGTGTCGCCAAGAGATCACCCTAGCTACTGATCCCTACTTTGGAGGATGTAAGTCTACTACGCTTTCGTTCTAGTACAGTTGTTGCACATTGAAAGGTAACCCCTTTGGTTGGATAGTCTTACTATGTGGTTGGTAGACTACCCCTTTGGATTGGTAAATCTAAAGTAGGCGATACATGGCCCTACTCAACGCTCATCGACCCAGTGGTCCATCTCAAAATTCAAAATTTAAAATCTGAAATAAATCCTTCCAACCTCCTCAGTGGAGTCAAATTAAACAATCAAATCAACCAGCATCTTCTCATGAGATGCAAATCTTTCCAACCTCCCATTGGAGTCAATTCAATCCAACCCAAACCTACTCCCCTAGTGGAAGGTTCACACTTTTATCCCTAGTGGATTCCAAATTCTAATCCCTAGCGAATTTCACAACCTCTTATGCCCAGTGGATTTTGGAAGGCTCACACACCCAATCCCTAGTGGATTCCTCCTTCTCTTTCTTATGTCTTTGACATAAGTAGAGTTTCATTGCACTAAGATCTTGATTCCTTCTACACCTTGGGTTTAGGAGTAGATCGTTTCTCATCTCGATTAACACCAATACATATGGTATGCCTTATCAGTCACACCACACCTATTGGGCTCCTTTTGTTTACCAAACATTTAGAGTGAGCTCTCAACTTCTCGATTTTAGACATAGGACTCCTATAAATACTAAGAGTTTCTTAGTATTAAGACACTTCTAGTGATTAGGTGAACACTTAACCTAACCCTAGATACTTAGAAGGATTTATCATAGGATTAGAATATGCATTAGGGATCTAAGGTAACCCCTTACACTATGGCTCAAAGCCAACCCATGTACACTCCTTCAAACCAATCCAAATCAAATCTCAAATCAATTCCAACTCAATTAATTTTCTCAAATCTTAAACCAATTCCAACTCAATTGAATTTATCAAATCTCAAATCAATTCCAAATTCAATCCCAACCCAAATGATTCAAATCCAAAATCAATTCCAAATCCAAAACCTTCCTAAGCCTTATGAATCACATCCATAAGCTTAGCCAAACCCTTCAAATCAACCCAAAGCCAAGTGATTTCTTTATAAATCACTTATTCCATCATTTATATTCACAACTATAAATGAAATTGGCATCCAAATCATCCAAATCAAATGAATATAAATCAAACCAAATCAAACTTTTTCAAACTTTTTGACCTACCTTAGCCAAATTCACAATCAAATCACCATTTCACATGATCTTTCATGCTCATTTATATTCTCATTTATATTCACAAATATAAATAAAATATAAATTTAAATGGCCAAAATCAAATCAATATAAATCCAAAACTCAAATCTAAACCTAACTTACATCCTTTAAACCAATTTTTTAGACTTAGCCAAACCATTCTCAAATCAATCCAAACCATTGGATTTTTTTTTCTTCAAATAATAGCTCCTTTAATCACATGCTCAAATATAAACATAAACTACAATCACCAAGCCAAAATCAAACTAACCCAAGTCAAACTCATGTTCATCCTTTTGACTTGAAATTGTCAAATGAACCAAAACCCATTTGACTCCAAACCACTTGCAATTGGATTTATATTTCCATCATAAGTCCATATGTAAGTTCAACCAAACTTAAATAGAGCCTTGATCAAGTCAATTGACCTATTTAGGCTCACTTGACCTAAAGTGACCTAAAAGACCTTTTGAGCCAAGTTCTAACCCAACCCAAATTAGATTGAACTAAGCCCATCCAAGCTTCACATTGTGATCAACCATCATCCTAGAATGATCAATCACTCAAATTGGGTCAAACATAGTCAAACCTAACTTTTGACCAAGTCAACACTTTAATCAAACAAGCCAAATATTGAGCTAAATTGATTGAAATTGATCTAAGTTAACCCATAATCATTGATTGAACATGACCAAGTCATCAATTGAGCCACCACTAACTAAGTTGACCCAAATTGACCTAAAAAAGCCAAATTGGGTCAAATCTTGATCTAAGTCAAATTAATTGTAAACCAATGGGTCAAATTCATTCCAAATTAATTATTGACCAAAAGCTTCAATGACCAATTAGACCCAACCTAGCCCAATTGACCATGAACCCAACTTGACCTAAAAGGTCAAACCAACTTGAAATCAAACCAAATCAAAATTGATTGAAACCAAAGCTTGAAATACATTTTAAATGATCAACCAAGCCTAAACCAACCCATGACCTAACCCAATTGGGATAAATGGGTCAAATTGGTCAACTTGACCCATTTGACCCAAATGAACCTAAATGAACCAAAACCAAATCTAAACCAAATTAAACCAAACCAAAGATACCCATAGTCTCCAAATGATCATTTGAACTTGACCTAACCCATGGTTTGACCTAATTAGACCAATTGGTCAACCTAACCCAATTTGACCCAACTTGACTTAAATGGGTCAAATTGAATCAATTCAAATCAAATGATCAAATCACTTGAAATTTGGTCGAACCCATTTTTGAATCATTTCAAATCTATCCAAATCAAACTCATAGCCAAATGAACGCTTTACCCTTGGGTGAAAGGGTAACCCATGACCAAATTCCCTTAAAATTTGGTCATTTCTTTCCTAAGACCACTTGGCACCTATCTATTGGTCCACAAATCCACTCACTAAGCACATGGGCAAGCACTCTCCCTCACTCCTCTTCCCAAAATGACCCATGTGGGATGTTTTGCAACTCAAACCGATCAACCAATCCAACCCATTGAGCCAAAATAGAAAATAAGCCACCCACCGTTCGATCCAAGTAGGAAGAGATATACATACCTCACTCTCATTCTCACTCGTAAGCCATTCATTCCTCAAAGCCTAGAGTTGAAGCCAAGCATCCCAGCTTTTATTCCCAGAGCACCCTTGATTCCAATTTGTTTTACTCAAAGCCAAACAGAGAGAGATCAATCCCAAGCTCAATTCACTTAATTCTCAACCAAGGTCTAATTAATCTTGCACACACCATCCTTGGACCAGAGTCAAAGCAAATCAAATCCTAAGCTTCCCCAAGACCGGAGTTAGGAGTTCGATCAAGGCCAATCACCATTGAAGAGGAGCTTGGTCAACCGAGCAAACCACTTCAAATCAAGGCTGAATTCCTTCAATGTTTTTGCCTCTACTCTTAAGCTCTCCTCCGCTGGAAGCTAGCCTCCGAGGTATGCCATTGAAACCGACCTCAGAGTAAATTTTGCTTGGTCCTTTGTAAAGGAAATTGTCAAGTCATGTGATCTCCACCGTTAGATGTATTTCTTGTGCTTCCCCGAAGGTGTGGGATGAACTTGAGCTCCATGCGAGTTTGGGTGAGCTCGGATCAAGCGATGATCATCGGATGACATCGGTCTCTCACCGCTTGGGAGGAGATAGATCACACGCCATCCATTCCGTGCGATTGGAATGGACGGTTGTGATCAGATCATGCTAGATCCATTGTGATTCTAAGCCTAAACCACAGGATTAATCTTGATCGTCTGACTTGGTTGACCAGTTGACGGATGTGACAACTTAAATAGCATATCCTATCGCGCCACATGGAAAATGCGCCGCGTCAGCCGCCATGTGGCCCGATGGGATTAAGAGTTTAATTAGGCATAATTAATCTGATTTTAATGGTGAAACTTCCTAAAATCTAAACTAATTATAGAAAATCAATAAAATGCAAACTCAAGCTCATTTTGAAGATATTTCAGAGAAGAATCTAGAAAATTTATACTTAATTGATTTTGAATAGTGACTTTGCTTAATTAATTTTTTTTATCAAAAACCTAATTAGCTTAATTATACCTTAATTGAGGACTCAATTAATCTCAATTTTTTTGTGGATGTTTAGTTGGATGACCTCTACCTCCCCAATTTTCTAAGATTTTATTGATTGCTTAATTAGGAAAATTATTTGAGTAGGCCCTAATCACTCTCTTAATCAAATTAATTGTAATTAAGGGATGAATAGTAGATTGATTAATCACTTGAACATAATTATCCCTACTAAATAGTAAGATCACCTAGGGAATATGATTGGGGACTTTTTTCCTAATTTATTTCCTATATATTCTTTACCTTTAAAATAAATTAAATTAATTAATTGGTTAATGAAATGATTAGTTGATTATTCAAGTGGTTAGATCTTCAAAATGAGGGAATCAAAACCTAGTAGAATGATTGAATGATTTAGGGATTAAGATTGAGGCCTTGCCCTTGATCCTTTCCCCTAAGTTAATTTTATCATTTAAATCAAAGCATAACTAAAACTTTTAATCAATTCTTTAAATGGCTTAATGAAATCAAAATTAAAAAAAAAAAATCAATTCACCCAACCTAAACAACCCTTAATTTGTCTTGGGTAGCTCCTTGGGTGTTCAATAACCCAAGGTGAGAGATAATGAAATTATGATTGGCTCACATGTGTGAGAAAATCATAAGAGTAATTAAGTGAGATCCTATAAGTTTAATTAATTATTAATCATAAGCCAATTGCATTAGACCCCTTTCATTTCATAGGAGTATTACAAATTTACTTATCATGTGGTTGCATATCATATTGGCTTATTATTATTATTAATTAAATAACTTAAGGTGATATAAGTAAGGGATAATTAATACATTTAATTCATACCTTAACCTAAACAAAAACATAAAATCAACCTAATTGTTCTAAAATTAAACTAAATCAATTCACACATGAGAAAAATAGATTAGGACTAGCAAACCCTTCTCGTATTTTCTAAGTCAAATCAAATTCAAAGATATATATATATATATCCTTAAGGAATTTTGATTCATTTTAAATGATCTTATTTTATATGATTGTCCTTAGGAATTAATTAGGGTGAATGAAGTCATGTATTTGCATCCCTTTATTTCTTTCCAATCATGCTAAATATTATTTTCCATATGAAATCATGCATTCATTTCTTTTCAAAATTAATGAAATAAAATGTCTCCTTTTATGTCAAATTATATGTGTTGGCTAAAATTAAGAATATGAATGGCTATTATCACTATTAAAATCAAAAATTTATTTTAAAACTTATAAATCAAAGATTATTAATGAAGTGATGCTACTTATAAATATTTATAAGCTTGCATATGATTATAACATAAGTTGTGTATTTTGAAGTTCTCTTTCCTTCTCTTAACATGAATTTACATAGGATTTGTAAGTGTATAGTTCATTTGAAAAGAACACAACACTTGCTTAATCTATTCTTATGCATTTCTATGTTATGACTTAAGAAGGATCTTCATATTACACATGTAAATTATACAACCAAATCAAACATAATCGTTTGCATTATTCTTTATCCATTTGGTTCTTTTTATATATTTACATGTATCTAAGAAAAGTGGTATATCAGTTTAGACATCCCGGGGCTACAAAGTTTTAAGTAACCCTAAGTAGGTCTTATACCTTATGCCCCTAGTGTAGAAAATAATGGTGTCATACTGGCTTATAACTTTTATACATGTGGATGTGTATTTAGTTAATAGATGAGAAATCCCTTTTTTTTCTACATAACAAAAATATGCATTAATGATCCAATTAACAAATGGAATATTCAAATATTTAAATCACATCTCTTTGCATTCATCAACAAAGTGTGCTAAAATTTGCATTTCATGTATAGGTATGCTTAGGATTATTCATATGCATGGTATACATGAGGGAAAGAAATGAATGGGTATGTGTTATGTGGTAGTAATCCACCCTAACTAATCCTGAGATGCCTTTCTTATTGAATAGGAATATTTAAAGAGAACCCAAACCTAGGACCAATTAAAACACATAATAAACTATTCACTAAAGGAAATTCATTAATCAATCTACTTTAGAAATGCTTTAAGGTAGGGATGAAAGAGAGCCCACTTCTCTTTTCTTCTCTTCATAACATTTAGTCACTAAGTGTAGGTTCATTCAAACCAAATCAAATCTCCAACTAAAATTGATAAATCAACTAAATCACTTTAAATCAAACTACCATATAAATTGAATCTTTCACACTTAGAAAATTTCAACCTTAAAGCCTAACTAAGACATGCCACATAAGCCTTAAATGGTACACACATTAGACTAAGTCATCATTTCTAGCTTTAGGCTAAGGCGGTGCATGGTTTGATGCATGATTTTATTTTATGGTGTAATATTTTAGACTAGATGTTAGGGTGTATATGTGTAGACTAGATGATAGGGTGATCTTAGCCTAATCATGTCTTCTGCAAGGGATTGTACTTAAGGGGCTGCTATAATAAAAAATAAAAAGAATATAAATGCTTTTACTCTATAGGTTGCTTAGCCCCTAAGCATAGTCCAAATTAAGATAGGTGGACTTAATTACCCATGTGTGGGGTGTTAAGTTCAAATTATTCATATAAGTGCTTGGGTTGTGTGGTATGTTTAGCTAACATTTATTTTATAGGTTTAATTAGATTTACCTTTCCCATTTATATGTAAATTTTGTAATTAGGATTTGGAATGAATGTTATGGGGGATTAGGATGAACATTGATTATAAGATCAAGTCTTATGTACCATGTGATGCCTTTGGAGCAACCATATTTCCAGTCAAGCCAAAAGGAAGAATGAAAAGAAGTAAATCAAAATGAAGAAATAAAAATGAAGAAATGAAGAATGAAGATTGAAGAATGTATACACCCCATAACATGAATTCCTTTTAATTGTAATTATTCATTTGTAATCCGAGTTGTATAAGGGTAGAGCTCGGCTACCCACATTTCTTTTCGGGTTGTACGGCATACCCGATCGCACCGACCTCTTATCCTTTTGCCTAATTTTTAAATTGATTGATGTCATGTTTATGATTACACAATTAGGATGGCATGATTTTCTCAGTTTCCTAATTGTTTGATGATTGATGAATAGCCTGGATGCGATTAGGCTCTTAGAAAAAATAAATTTTCTATCCAACTAATCAATTCAAAATTAAAAAAAATAATTCATAACCTCACCTAAAGCCTAGGATATAAATCAAGATAATAAAAGATTTAGCAACCACTTAGCTAGATGTTGTATGTCTAATATCATGCATAAATCATATTGTCTCACTCTTGCCAATTCCACCTTTGCTAGAGAAAATGACTTGACCTTTAAGAGCCATGGTGGAAACACACTTCCTTCTTTCTAATTTTGGCCCATAACTGATTTTCTCATGCATTAGGCATATAAAATCCCATGGCTTGTGTCAAATAAAAATGTTCAAAAATTAAAATAAAACTTGACAAAATTTGCATTAGATTTAGATCATTATTCATACCCTTCATAATCTAGTCTCCTAGGGAGTGAGTTTTAGGACTTGATTTCTCTAAGTAAATAACAACCTAACCATCTTGCAAAGCATATGACTTTCCTATATGTATTTAAAATCGTAGGAAGAGTTAGTTGGTGGCCACCCCAGGCCATTGTAAGTCCAACAGTCGGGTGATTTATCCTCTCTTGTGGAGGTAAACCATATACTCACTTTTGCCTTATATTTAGGACTTGCTTTGGCCCTCGTCAAAGCTCCCTAAATTTAGGATTTGAGGTTGATGTTTCCCTTTGGGGCTACAAGCATAAATCCTCGTCTCTTAGGCATTTCTACAATCTTGTATTGTGGAATTGTAAGCCCTAGATTTTTAATAAAAATTCAACTCAAATATATAATTCTCCTCAATTTCAAAAAGCCTAACCATAGGATAGTTTGGGATGCTCATTAGGCTTCCTAGTATTATGAGCATCACCTACTCATCTCTCTTTGGTTTTGATAATAACTCTCTCCTTTTTGATCAATCCCACTTGATTTTCTAAAAATAATCAATTGATTGATAGTCCTATCTTTGAAATCTTTGAAGACAATGATCATTTTACCTTAATCAAGAGCATTCTTAAGGAATCTTATTCCTTAGGATGTAATTAACTATGAGGGCTTGCCTCTATAGGGAATTTAACAAACTCAGCTTAAAATAAACTCTACTTTACTTTTCTATGTAAAGTAGGAGAAAGATCTCTAGTACATTCGAAGACCCATCATACCTTAGGAGTCCTCATTAGGTGATTATGTCCATTATAGGGTAATGACTTCTATCTCTTGAGATAGTATACTATTCCTTAATGTCATACCGATCACCCTAATGAGTACATCTACGGATCTGCGTGGTGTCCCCTCACATAAATACACACGAATCTCTCCCATCAACAAAAATAAACACCACAAATAACTACACATATTTTAAATTAAGTCAACACATGCAAATTTGACATAAAAAAAATCATTTATTTTTAATTGATTTTTGAAAGAAGTGAGTGCATAAACCAAGTGGCATGCAATATTTTAATATGATTAGAAAAAATAAAAAAATACAAGCATGTAATTTCCTTCAATCTAACTAATTCCTAAAGGCAATCACATTAAATAAGCTTATTTAAAATAAACCAAAGTTTCTTAAAATCACTTATGATTTTTTATGTTTAACTTGATTTAAGAAATGTGAGAAAGATATGTTTGTGAATCCTAATCCCATTCCCATATGTGTAAATTAATTTGATTTAATATGAAGCAATTAAATGATTTTATGGATTGATTAAGTTAAGCATGGATTAAATTAATTAATCAACCCTTACCTATGTGACCTTAAGATAATCAATTAAATAATTATGAGCTAATATGATATGGAAATAAATTGGAAAGTAAATGGCAATGCTCTTACGAATGTGAGAAAGATATGTTTGCTAATCCTAATCCCATTACCATATGTGTAAATTAATTTGATTTAATATGAAGCAATTAAATGATTTTATGGATTGATTAAGTTAAGCATGGATTAAATTAATTAATTAACCCTTACCTATGTGACCTTAAGATAATCAATTAAACAATTATGAGCTAATATGATATGGAAATAAATTGAAAAGTAAATGGCAATGCTCTTATAAAATGAAAGAGGCCTATTGCAATTAGCTCATAATCATTTAATAATTAAGCTTAAAGAACTATTTCAATTACTTTTATGGTTTTCTCTCACATGTGAGTTAACCATAATTTCATTAAGCTTTCTTTAGGTTATTGAACACCCAAAGAACTACCCAAGGATTAATTATGGAAATCATATTTAGTTAAATTTTTAATTTAATTGATCAAGGGATTAATCCATTAATTCATTTCTTTCTCTCTTAATTATCAAATTTGATAATCTTTTGAAAATGAAATGGACTTAAGAAAAAAAAGGTTGGAAAAGAAGTCCCCACCTAATTCCATAAGCGATCCATTAGATTAAGCATGATTTAATATGATTTGAATTCCTATTTAGCTAATGAAGTTTTTAATTAGTTAATTAATTAATAATTAGGACTTTAGTTGAAAAGAGAGGGAAAATTAGAGAAAGGACTAGGAGGGAGGCTCCAATCCACTTCCTTAGGTCTCCTTATTATTCAATAGTGATTAAGGAGTCCAAATAATTAATTAATCAATGTTCATGTGCTTAATTATCCCTTAATGAAGTTAAGAGGGTAATTAGGGCTTAATCAATTTTTTAATTAATCAACCAATAAATTCCAAGAAAAATAGGGGAGGTAGAGGTCACCCTTCTAAACATCCTCAGAAAGTTTGAAATCGATTGGATGATTAATTAAAGAGTAATTAAGATAATTAAGTTTTTAATTAAACTTTAATTAAGCTTAGTTTACTATTTAAAATCCATTGGAAATATTTTTATTAAATTCTTCTCTGAAATACCTTTAAATAGCTCTTATTTGTAATTTTTGGATTTTTCTACAATTAATTATGAATTTTGGAAGTTTTAGCATTAAAATAAATTATTTAACCCTAATTAAAGCCCTAATCCCGTCGGTGCCATGTGGCTGCTGATGCGACACGCTTTCCATGTGGTGCGACAAGATTGGTTATTTAAGTTATCACATAGTGCGGCTGAGTTAGCCAGCAACGGACGCGCTTTCTCATGGACCGTTTGATCTAAGATCGAATGGTCAATTAATCCAGTTTAGAGGGAATAATCAAGGATCTAAGTGTGATCTAATCATGGCCGTCCATTTTGATCACGTGGACCAGATGACCTATGATCTTTCTCCTTCGTGAGCGATGAAAGATGGATGTCATCCATCTCTCTCATTTGATCCAAGCTCACTAAAGCTTGGATTGATTCCAAAATGATCTCACGCCATCAAGGGAAAGAGATGAACACATCCAACATCTAAGAGCACATGCAATGAAAATTTCTTTCACAAAAAGACCAAACCCGAAATCACCTAGGCTATAGTTTTGAGGAATTACCTCACCGGAGCTCAAGATCGGCGATGAGATCGATGGAGGTAGCTTCATCTAGTAGAGACGAAGCCTTGTTGAGGAGATTGGGCCTTGATTTGGGGTAGATTGCCTTAGAGACCTAGATCGTCCTATTTGACATTCGGTCTTGATCGAACTCCCACTTTTATGGCTTTTGGAGCTTGGGAAATAATTTGTATGACTTTGACTAGGTCCAAGTAAAGTGTGTGCAAGTTTGATTGAAGGTGGAGGATTGAGGAAATAAGGTTTGGAATTTGGTACCTGTTTCGGCTTGATGTAAAATCTAGAGAGGAAAAAATGGGGGAGCTTGGGAGCTTGGGGAATGGCTATGGGAAACTCTCCTTCACTCTCTCTGGCTCAAACAAAGTTGAATGAATGAATTCCCATTTGAATTGAGGGGGTATATCCCCTCAATTTCTGTGGTCGACAGACAGGATTCAATCCCATTTTCTCGCTGTCCAGCCACCGTCAGACTACCAAAATTGTCTCCATCAGGTCCACGTGGCTTATCGTGGGAAAGGCTTGGGAGGTGGCTCAAGGTGATATATGAGGTTGGGGATTTGTTTACTTTGTCCATATGGTGCTCAGTTTGCATGGGAGGTGAGTTAAGTCACCTCCCCTTGGTCCATGAAAAGCCCTAATGTACTTAAGGTGGGCTAGGAAGGCTAGACATACTTCATTTGGCAATTGGATGGCTGCCCAAGTGATGAGAGAGTGGACTTTGTTAAATGGGGAAGCAATCCAATGCAAAGAGGTTTTCCCAATGGCTAATCCTCTTGGATGGGACCCGCTTATATGGGTCAATTTGTTGGGTTTGGTCAGCCACCAAAGTTCCATGGGTTGGTTTTAAGTACTTAGGCATCATTTGGTCAAATGGGTTCATATGGGTTCATGTTGGGTTGTGTTAATCAATTGGTCAAATTGGGTCAAACCAAGGCTTGGGTCATGTTCAAATGATGATTTGAAGAGTTTTAGTTCATTTGGTTTCAATCAATTTGGCCTATGTTTGATTTTGGCTTACTTAGATTCAAATAGGTCAAATGGGCTAAGTTGATCAATTTGACCAATTTGACCGATTTGGGTTGGGTTAGGTGTTGGTTCATGTTCTTAAAAATGATTTTAGGCTTTGGTTTGAATCAATTTGGGTTTAATTTGAATTTTGGCTAATTTGACCCTTTAGGTCAATTTAAGCTAGGTTGGGTCAAGTTGACTAATTGGTCAAATTGGGCCCAATTATGGCTTTGGTCAAGTTCAATAATTAATTTGGAATGAACTTGAGCCATTGGTTGTGATCAATTTGGGTTTAATTTGGGTTTTGGCCAATTTGACATTTTAGGTCAATTTGGGCTAAGTTGGGTCAAGTTGGCCAATTGGTCAAATTGGGCAAAATATATGCCTTTGGTCAAGTTCAATAATTGATTTGGAATGAATTTGAACCATTGGTTGCAATCAATTTAGGTTAGATTGTGATTCGACCCATTTTGGCTTTTTAGGCGAATTTGGGTGAACTAGGTCAAATGGTCAATTGGACTTGGTTTAGCTCAATTAAGGGTTTGGTCATGTGTAATCATTGATTTGAGTTAGTTTGGATCAATGGTTTCAATCAATTTGGTATATGATGGATTTTGGCTAGTTTAGGTTTCATTTAGGTTAAAGGTTGACTTGGTTAAAGGACCAAGTTGACTTAGTTTGACCTAATTCAAGGTGGTTGATCATCCTAGGGTGATTGCTGATCATGATATGAGGTTTGGATGGGCTTAGTTCAATCCAATTTGAGTTGGATTAGAACTTACCTCAAAAAGGGTTATTTATGTCATTTTGGGTCAAGTGGACCTAAATGGGTCAATTGATTTGGTTTAGGCTTGATTCAAGTTTAGTTGAACTCATATATAAGCATAGGATTGAAATATAAATCCAACTACAATCAATTTGGAGTCTAATGAATTTTGGCTCATTTGATGTTTTCAAGTCAAAAAAGGCTAACTTGGGCTTGACTTAGGTTGACTTGAGTTTGGTTTGATAATTATAGTTTATGTTTATATTTAGATAAATGATTGAATGATTGATTAGCCAAGTCTAAGAGATTGGCTAAAAAGGCTTGAATTGGGTTTTGGTTTAATTTTAGATTTGATTTTGGTCATTTGGATTTATATTTCATTTATATTTGAGGATATAAATTAAGATAAAAATGATCCATGAGAAAATCACTTGAGTTTGGAGTAATTTGGAAGCAAATTTGACCAAGCTTAAGGGTGTAGGTCAAGAGGGCATAAGTAGAAAATTGATTTAGTTTAATTTATTTTTGGTCATTAGAGGGTGGGTTTCATTTATATTTATGTATATAAATGACGGAGTAATTAGTTTATAAAGAAATCAATCAAGTTTAGGATTATCTAGGTGGAGATTTGGCTAAGCTTATGAGAGTGGGTCATAAAGCTTAAGGAAGAATTTTAGACTTGGATTTGATTTGAGGATTGAATCATTTGGAATTGGGTTTGAATTGGGATTTGGTAAATGATTGAGATATTGAATTAATATTTGAGAAAATCAATTGAATCGGGATTGATTTGAATTTGGTTAAGGCTAAGTCCATAAGATGAAATCAAAGGGCTTAGAAAGGGTTCTGAATTTAATCATGGGGTTTGTGGAGAAATTTTGAGCTTGAATTTGATCATGGGATTGATTATGAGTCTTGGAAATTTGGTTTGGGTTTGATATGAAATTGAGGTTTGGTTTGAGGAGGAAAATATGGATTGGATTTAGGCTATAGGGTAGACAAGTTTTACTAAGTCCCTAAGACATAACATATTCCTATGGCTAACCCTTCTAAGTCTCTAGGCTTAAGTTAAGTGTTCACATAATCACTAGAAGTATCTTAAGACCAAGGAGCTCTTACTGTCTACAAGAATCCTAAATCTATGATGAGGAAGTTGAGAACTCACTCCAAACGTGAGGTCAACAGCCATTCGATCCGAGATTGGATGGTGGGGGACAAAACCTCATCCGCTGCCGCTAACTCAGCCACCACGAGGAACGTTTTATGTAGCCTATCCTATGGCGCCATGTGGAAAGCATTGTAATGTCAGCTCCCGCGTGGCTCCAGTTGGTTAAGGAATTAATTAGATGTTAAAAATGTAATTAATTAGCCAGAATTTCAAAAAGTTATAACTAATTGTAGAAAAATCTTTAAAATATGAATAAGTCCATTTTGGAAAAGGGAACATAGGGAATTTAATAAAAATAAAATCTAAGGTTTTATTAATGAATAGTGCTTAATCGTTTGACGCTAGGTTAACATCATAATTAAGCCTTAATTACTTGGCCAATTGAAATTGGATGTGTTGACTCATGGGATGTCATCTCTCCCATAATTTTCTTGGAATTTATGATCCATGTAATTCAAAGAATTTGAAATTCAAATCTTAATTATCCTCTTTAAGTAATTTAATAATTATTAAAATACCAAATAGTAAAAATTAAGTAATTAAAAAAGATTAATCACTATTAATAGGGAAATGATGAGGGAGAATGATTAGGACCTCTTCCCTAATTATTTTTCTAAATCCATTTCATTAAAAGGGTTAATTAATTCATAACTTAATTAAGGATTAATTAGGCAATTTAATGATAAAATTAAATCAAATTAAAATGATAATTGTTCTAGATAATTTAAATTGATTGCATGGGTTCCTCTTTATGTGTTTAATAACATAAAGACCCTTAAGGAACATATGGTTAACCCTTGGGTATAGGAAAACTATATAAGTACTTAATTAGATCCTTCCTTAATCTAATTAGCACTTAAGCATGAACATAATTGCATTAAGTCCCATTAAGTGCATTACAAATTTTAATTATTCATTGGCATATCATTGGAGGCTCATGATTAAGTAGTTAATTAAATTAAGAAAACATTGGAAAGGAAAATTAGATGAATTGCTTAATGGCTTGAACTTAATTAATCCATAAAATTATTTAATTACTTTTACTTAAACACATTAAGTCACTAATATGAGATGGGGTTAAAATAGCAAATATTATCTCTCCTCTTTAAGTTTAATAATTCAAGTCCAAAATTCAATCCCATAACAAATTTGGTTAATCTTAAAGAGTTTTATTTGATTTGATTGTCCTTAGGAATTAATGTGGTTGAATGTATCTTGTGGCAATGTTTTATCCTTTTTTTCAAACATTATAAATTTGTATGTCATTTGTATCATGTATCTATGTTTTCAAATAAGGGAATCAAATGAATATGATTATACATGTATAAGTTGCATGTGTTGAATTGATCTTATTATATAGTGTGGCTATTATCACTAATAAATTTAAAATTATTTTTAAATTTATAAACTAATGATGAAAATTTAAAGTGATGTTGGTTATGAATATCCTATGTGACTTACATTTGCTTATAGTTTAAACATGTTAAAGGATTGTTCTATTTTCATGATTCATGTGTATGTTTACATACGTTTGAATGTTAGCAAGTATATAGTCTGGACATCCCGAGAATATGAGGCTTTAAGTGGCCCCAAGAAGGTCTTATATTACCTTACTTTTATGGTTTAACAACGACACGTACTTGATTAATTTCATTCATTGTATATATATATTTGGATAGAGCTTTACTTTACATGTGTAAATAATTTGTTAATATACAATTTTTTTCATGATTTTCATTTATGTGTTTATGTATACACTTATATGTATTTTAGATAGCAAGTATATGGTCTGAACATCCCGGAAACATGAGGCTTTTAGTAGCCCCAATGAGGTCTTAGATTACCGCACTTCCCTTATTTAACAAATAAACTTCTTCTTTCAAATACATAAAGCCTTACTATAGGATAGATTATAGTGCTCACTAAACTTCTTAGTATGATGAGTGCATCCTACTTATCTTTCTTTGGACTCCAAAAATAAGTCTTTCGAATTGAACTTTCCCAATTGATTTTCAAAAATATCCAATTTTTTGATAATCCAACCTTGTAGTCTTTGGAGATATTGATTGACTACTTTAATCAAGAGTGGTCTTAGAAAATTTTTATTTCCTAGGATGTAATTAACTATGGAAGCTTGCTTCCATAGGGAATTAAAGAACCCTATATAAATTAAACCCTGTTTACTTTTCATGTAAAGTAGTGAAAAGATCTCTGGTATAAATGAAGACTCATCTACCTTATGAGTCCTTATTAGGTGATTAGGTTCATTGCAAGGTGATATTTTCATCTTTCGAGATGGTACATCATACCTTAACGTTGTACCCAATCACTTCAATAAGTACCCCCTAAGGTCTACGTGGTGCCCACAATGACTCCAAATTAAAAAACTACACGCTCATAATGACAAAAGAAATGCAACCTGGTAAGTAATTAATAACTTATCATTAATATTATTTATGTATTTTTTGTTGACTATGTAAGCATCGCTATTTATATTTTAAACTAATTTTACTGGTGTACAGATGAATGGTGGAAAATATTTGACTCCAGTGCTCCAAATTTACAAAAATTGATTGTTCATATTCTAAGTCAGACTTCTTCTTCATCTGGATGTGAGAGAAATTGGAGCGTATTTGAACAAATTCATAGAAAAAGAAGAAATTATTTAGAGCACCAAATATTAAATGATCTCGTGTATGTTCGATACAACCATAATTTAAGGAATAGGTATATTTTTTTAAAAAAAATTATATTTGCTCTTAGCTTTTAAAATGTTGTCCTTTAGCATAATGATAAGCACGTTATTTTGTAGGTTAAGTGTAAAAAAAGTTATGATCTGTTGGACTATGCAAGAATTGAGACAATAGATTTCTAGATACTTGAAGATGATTGTACACCTGAATTAAATTATGAAAAATTAGAGAGTGAAATTTATAAAAAGAATATTTTTCCCATTACTGAAAAATCAAATTTAACACGCAATGATTAAATCATTAGTAAGTTTGTAATCATATTTAAATTGCTTATCATGTTGATAATATAATTTATTTTATAAATTTGAATTATAGGTGCAAATGAATTTATTAACATTACAAATGAAATAGTTAAACAAGAAAATTTGGAAGCTTTTAGTGAGGCAGACTTTGGGGAGGCAGTTTTCAAAGAGAGAACTTTTGGGGATGAATCTTAAAATACTTGGCATCCTTACATTATACTTTTATCATGTTTGATATTTTCTTTGTACTTCTACAGAGATAACTTTTTGAGTATAAATTTCAAAATCATGATTATATTACGTGACTTATGTCTATTAAATTTTGGATGAACTATGTTATGATTTGTGAATACTTTATTTAGTCTTAAGTGATGTCTTCTATATGTTGCAAATGCAAAATAATAGATCAAATAAATCATAAGTATTTATAGTTAATATTTATCTCAATTATCTTTTTTTTTTCTTAAGTTTCAAGCTTTCAAGAATTTCAAACATTATTCGAACATTGCTTATGATTACAAAATGAAAGATTAGTCATTTAATATTAAAGTTATTTAAATTCACAATTAAAGTCATTGAAGTTTTTAATAATTGAGGGTACTTTTTTCAATTTTATTTATTTATTGTTATATATTACATCATTATAATAATATTTGAATAATTTTATTATTTATTACATCATCCAGTTCAACCCCAGTTTGACCATCAAACTTTAAACCTCTTCTTCTTCTAGTTCAATGTCCGATATTATTTTCACAACCTTGGTGAAAAGTTAGCACCCAATTCATTAATTCTAAGCACTCTTAAATCTCTTTAATCTCTTCAAGTGCCAATACTGTATGAACATGTTAGATCATTTGTAATCATTGATAGATCTAAAAAAAAAGAATAATTATCTATTTCATTTTATTAATAATATATGTATCAAAAAATAAAGTAATGCAATTGATCAAAAATGATTTTATGATACCTTCATCAAATTTATTAATATCACGAATGTTCTTTTAAACATTAATTGATTCAGTTGTCCACTTTTCTCTCATCCAATCGTAGGCATATATATAAGAGCTTACACTTTTTCTAGGTGCTCTTAAATGCATCTAAAACATGACCACTGGTGCTAAACGTAAACCCATAGGCAACAGTTAATATTAGAATAGCCAAAATATTTCAAGCCATTTAAAATAGAATAGAAAATTGAGGTGCATTAACCTTTCACCATGTTAGAATTTCAAAGACATATTGCATAACTTTAGATTCTTTAGCCAAATATTTCTCTATGTCTATTTTACTTTCAAGGCCATCTTGCCCATAATTATGCCTCTTGAACTTCTCCACTATCATGTATTTTCTCCCACCATCCCTTGAATCATTATGACATTCAATAATATTTTTCTTTATCTCATTAGTTATTTCATCCCTACTTTTGTCAACTATCTTTATCTTATAATCATAAAATATATCATAACAGTCTCATGCCAATGCACCCTTCTCCAAGTCTGTGTAAATATCTATTACTATAAACTCAATATATCTAAGTTTGAATCGTGGATCAAGTACAACTTCAAGATAAATTTTCATTTTATCAACACATACCCAATATTTATCAAAAATTAATTTCAATTTTCTCGCCATGTCATTAACTTCAAGATCATTATGAGATTTCTAATTTTGAAGCACTCTTTGGACCTCCACAATCTCATGAAAAAATATATTTGATATAATATATAAAGAACCTGAATACATAGAGTTAGCTTATAAAATCTTTCTAAGAAAACAACATGTCTTCTTGGATTCTACCAATCACCTTCAATTCTATATTGAGGATCACCCTCTATATAGCTTTCAAACTCTTTGAAACCGAAATATTGAGTTCAACATGAAATATATGAAATTTCACCTTGCGGATGCATCCAAACTCAACGTGCTTTTTTACTTTGAATTATTTTAATTTTAATGTATTATTTGAACTTTTTAAGTCTTGATGATGATTGTTTAATATATGTCACCGTTATTTTAATTTGATGTATAGATTTACCAACCTCCTTAATTCCATCTTGAATAATTAAGTTTATGATATGTAATAACTTACAGTCAAGAATACTATTTTAAAAATTTCAACTGTAAATGACTGATAATACTATTGTTAGAGCTGACATTATCAATTATGATTATAAATACTACATTAACACCCTAGTCAATCAAATTTTTTTTTTACCTCTTGCCCAACAATCTCACCTTTATGAGTATATATTAGACAAAAAATAATCACTCACTTGTTCAAATTCCAATCTTCATAAATAGTGTGCAACAACAACAACAACAATAACAATAAGCCTTTATACCACTAAGAGGGGTCGGCAACATGAATATAGTGTGCGATGAGATATATATAATTAATTATCTGAACTGATGTCTATGAGTTAGTTGTTAAGTCAACACTTCTAGTTGAATATTTAAATGTTGTTTCAAAGCAACCTTCTCATATAAGTAAAACAAAAACTAGTCACAAGTAAGTGTCCATCGAGAAGGTATTTAAAATATTGGATAATACTAAGACATATAATATTTGAACTCATATCCTTCAATATGTTTAAATGATAATTCATCCATAATTACCATGCCTACAATGACTTTTCTAACAACTTCTTAATTAAACCTCCAAGCTTAAGATCTCTAGTATTTTCTTCAGCTTTACCACTAGATTGTAGTGCTAGTTGAGTTTGACTTTTTTTTCATGTTATAAGGATTCTTTTGACATATAAAAATGTCTGTCCATAAAGTTATAGTATCATTAAGCTTTATATCACTATGATAAGTCTTCTCACAGTAGTTGCATTACTCATCTTCTCTCACTCAAAACTATGAAATTTAGCAAAAAGATCTCAAGCATTAGATCTTGATCGCACAGTTTTTTTTCCTTTTCAATCGATGATTTTCTACTTGAAGCCATTGCCTTGATTGATAGGTACTTGATTTTCGGAAGACCCAATTGTATTTGAGCTCTCTACACATTGAGACATATAATCAAATTATGATGAGACAAGAAGAATAAGTTATATTAGACTAAAATAACATTTTTAAAAAAAATTAAAAAAAAAAACTCTCAAAATAGACAATAAGTGATAAAAAAACTCTCAAATTTTAGTGGAGCCACATACAAAAAATAAGTTTGTAAAGGTTCTGGACCCAGCCACCCTTTGGGGAAAACAAAGTGTGATCAGGACCGTTTTTATAACTTTTATATTTTATATAAATATTACAAATATTTATTGTTTATTTTTAAAACTATTATAAGTTTAGTCAAAGCTGATACATGAATCTTTCAAATGTCAAAAGGAAAATTTATATATCCTTAAATATAATATAAATAATAAGTGATATATATTTGTATTTAAATCTCGTGAATTAAATGGTTGCCCTTTTAGCTGGTGTATCCTTTAAGCAATTTGTTTTAGGAAGATTCGTACCCAGATATAGAGAGATTTTTGTTTTTTATGCCACGTGGCATCATTAGCAATTATATACCATGTGGCATGCGGAGGCATCAGACTTGGATGAAGCGGCGACTCATTTTTCTTTAAGGTAAGCGCTTCTCCCTCTTCTCAAAGCAGCGAATCCTCCTCCTACTTCTACAAACCACTTCTCCACTACACTTTTCCCCTTTCTGACCTCCGGCTTGGCCGGAGGTCAGTACTCTTTTCACTTGGTCTCGATGGCCTCCATCAATGACGGTTTCAACCAAAATTTTCCATCCTTGAATCCTTCCTCTTCAAAATCATCTCTCCTTGGTAAAGACCTAGTGTTCCCCCCTTCTAGGAATTGGAAAGAACTTCTCATCGAATGACAAGAGCAAATCCCTATCTTTATCTTTTGTCCCTCCCGAATCCACTGAAGTAAATTTCTCCGAAGAGGAATTAACAGAAGGGGGAAAAGAATGGGATATGTCCTTAGTTGGTCATGCAATAGGCAAAAGACCGTTTTATGGCTCATTGCAGGCAGCGATACATAAGAAATGGAAATTTAAAGGCAGCATGGAGCTATTAACATTAGAAGGAGACTTCTTCCTCTTCAAGTTTTCGTGCAAGGAGGATTATGATTTAGTGTGGGACAACGGGCCGTGCTTTCTTAACGGGCGCCCATTCATTTTTCATCAATGGAAGTGGAACTTCAGACCTTCTAAGGAACAAATCAGAGATTCCACTGGATAAAGCTTCCAAACTTTCCCCTATCTTTGTTGGAATGAGAAAGGCTTCTCAAAAGTGGCAAGCCAAATAGGAATACCGTTAGCAGTGGACAACTTAACAGCAACTAAAGCACGCATAACTTTCACGCGTATCTGCGTGCAGATCAATACATCGTCTACACTTCCGGATTCAATACCTATCAATTTAAACGGGATGAAATTTGATCAAGCTATTGTATACGATTGGAAACCACTATTATGCACCAAATGCCAATCCTTCTCTCATGCTGAAAACAAGTGTCCGCAAAATCAAGCAAATTCTAAGGAGAAATCAATAGATATCCCGATCTCTAGAAATATAACTAGAAATCCTAGCCTCACCACTCAACCTATCAGTGAAAACATAATCCCTATTTTGTCTATATGCTCAGATCAGGAACAGGAAGTCAATCCAGTGCTTTCAAATCAAAACTTGTTAACAGCTGATCTCAATCACTCACCGATACCATCCCCTCATCTAGATGAGACTTCTGATGTTGATGCAACCTCTATGCTAAATGCTTATCGGGAATGATCATCAATCCAAGAATCAAAGAAACTAAGAATATCAATTCGTGAGTTTTAATTAGGTCAGCGGCTAATTCTCCTAATCGATTTGAACAATTGAAATCGGTAAAAAACTACCTGTGGAAAGTTCCTTCCAATGGGGAGATTCCACCTATCCCAACACACCCAATAATAAAAAAAAAGGGCAAAAGCCCTCCCTCATCATCTTCTTAATGACCTTCCAGCCTTGAGTAGTTGAACGTGCTTCACATGGCGTAATTGCGGACTGCTTATGTTAATCAAAGATTTTAATATTGATTTGCTGTGCCTACTAGAAACAAAAGTCAATCCAGAACTCCTTCTCAACCCTTTCTCTATGCAGAAATATATCCTTTTTCCATTTGAAGCCAGTTGTTCAAACTTTGATATGGCTTCGGGAGGTCGAATATGGATCAAATGGAACTCCAACAGGATAGATTTCAATCCTCTATCTAAAACTTCTCAACTCATTCATGGCAATATTACTATAGCTGGTGGTATCTCCTTCAAAATGACATGTGTGTATGCAGAAAATGATGTTCTATCCCGATCTACTTTATGTAACTCCTTAAGATCCCTTGCAACTGGAATATCCAACCGTAATGGGTGATTTCATTGTTGTTGGGGAAAATCGAGGTAACCTTCTATCTCTTAATCACTCCCTAGAATTTAAGGAATGTTTGAATGATTGTGAACTAATGGACCTTCCTAGTGTGGGGCTTTTCTATACATGGTCAAACCAACAAGTGATCAACCCAATTTTTTCAAAACTTGATAGAGTTTTATGTAACCCATATTGGCTAGATCTATTCCCAAACTCATTTTATAAAGTTCCATCTTCCCTCTCATCTGACCACTCACCTCTTATAACCATAACAAAGCAAATTCCAACCACTTCTCATCGGTTTATGTTCAGAAATCACTGGACTCTTTCTTCTGATTTTGAGCATATCATAAAAGAAGCATGGAACATATACATTACAGGTGATCCTTTATACGTATTATCTAAGAAGATGGCAAATGTCAAAAAGGCTTTCAAGGATAGGAAGTGGGACCCTTGCTCTCTACTTACACAAATCAACCAAGCAAAAAATGTTCAGTTTGAGGCTTATAGTAAATTGGAGCATGATCCAGAAAATTATACTCTAATTAAGGAGGCTAAGGAGGCAAATTACATATACTCTGAGTTAATTCGAAAAGAAAACATGTGGGCAAAACAAAGAGCGAAAGTTCATTGGTTGACTTATTCTGAAGACGATCTGAAGTTCTTATATAGTTCTATAAAAGAAAGGAAGAATGCCAATCTCATAAGGGAACTACACACTGATTCTGGCTTGATTACTAATCAAGATACCATGGCTGAGGAAATTTGTAAGTACTACTCATCGTTATTCAACTATAATTATACTAATACTTGGCACTCCCTAGATCTCCTCACCTCCTATGGTAGATGGCCTACGGATCCGGAAATTCTTTCACCAAAAGTATCAATATAAACAAGGCTCTAGGTCCTGATGGCTTTAACTCCAAGTTCTTCTTATCATCTTGGGAGATAACTGGGAAGCAATTTATAAGAGCTATACACTACTTCTTCAATGCTGCTAAGCTGCCGAGGTGCTTCAAACATACATTGATCTCTCTTATACCAAAAGTAAAACACTCGAGAAGCATTTCTGATTTCAGACCTATTTCTCTTTGCAATTTTTTCTATAAAGTTATAGCAAAAATCTTGGCCAATAGATTAAAGAAAACACTCCCTTCTCTTATCAACCCTGCCCAATCAGCTTTTATCCAGGGAAGGGATATTGCTGATTGCTTATCTTTGGCCAGTGAAATATCCAAGGAATTCTCTGCTCTTAAACATCAGAATATGTTCTTAGCAAAACTCGATCTCAGAAAGGCATTTGATTCAATAAACCGAAAATCTCTCATACACAGGATGCTTGCTAAAGGTTATCCTATGCGTTTTGTAAAATGGGTGGAAGCATGCATCTTAGAAGTCCCTTTTTCTGTGGTTCTCAATGGAGAAATTAAAGGTTGGTTTAATTCAATCTTAGTGCACGCCCTCTCCATTCCTCTTTGTTATAGCTATTGACACTTTATCTTGTTTATTAGATAGGGAGGTTAATCTTAGAAGATACAATCCTTTTGTTGTGGGTTCATGTGAAGTCTCACACTTACTTTTTGCTGATGATCTTCTTACTATGGGAAAGGCCAATAATTCAACTCTCACATCATTATCAAGCTGCCTTGAAGCCTTAAAAGGATATATGGGCTTATGTACTAATCTGGATAAATCAATAATTTGTTTTTCCAAAGACACTGCTAGAATTGGGGGTTTAGATCAGCACTTAAACATTCAATGTGGATCTTTACCCATTACCTATCTTGGTCTTCCTCTGGTATCAGGAAATATTAAAGTGGCTCATTTCAATACTCTTTTTGATAAACTACACAAATGGTTGGACGGCTGGAAATGCATATTTCTTTCATTGGGAGGGAGATTTCAATTAATTCGATCATCTGTTAACAACCTTCTATCTTATTGGTTTAGATCTATCTCTATTCCTAAAAGCATATTAAAGAAACTCGATTCTTTCACTTCTAATTTCTTCTATCATTATGGAGGTCTAAAGAAGTTGCACACAATATCTTGGACTAAAACAACTCTTCCAAGAGATAAGGGAGGGACTGGCCTCCTTTCGGCAGAGGTTCTCAACTCTTTTAGTAAGCTTAAAATGTTGTGGAAGATCCTAAGAAAAGATTCTCTGTTAGCAAGCTGGATTGATCAAAAGTATGGATCTGTTTGGGAGCACTCAAACATCAGAATCTCTTCCCTTTGGAAAGAAATTCGATCCATTGGGCAAAGATTCAAGGACAAATTAAAATATTATGTTGGTGATGGTAGCAACTTATCTCTATTCGATCTTTGGTGATCAACCCGAATCATTTTTTGGGGGGCTAGCCCAGCTGGTCTTCCTTCAGATGCTAGTGCTCTTATTAGAGATAAGAAGTGGCTTCTTCCTTGGAACTCATTTCCAGAATTCTCATTAATTTTTGAAAAAATAAATGGTGTTCAAATTAATGGAGGAGCTGATTGGATCACTTGGGAAGGGCTTAAAAATCCTTTGAACAAGGATTTCAAAAAGGTTTTTTTGGAAAACATCCCAAAACATAACTGGTATAAGAACATTTGGTTCAAAGGGAATTCTTTAAACTATGCCCTTTATTGTTGGATGGCTTCCTTGGGGTGTCTTAAAACATCGGATGTGCTTGCAAAGAGAGGAGTTGGGTCAATTTCGATGTGTTGTTTTTGTCATGATATAGCTGAATCTCATAACCACTTATTTTTTTAATGCACTTTTTCAATGAACATCATTAAAAGCCTTCTCCCAAATGGGAATTTCTTTCTTTTTAACCCTACATTACAACAAATATTGGGTAATGTGGACATACATACTCATAAAATTATAAAAAGGCTGCACTTACTAATTACAGCTGTGTCGGTTTATACCATTTGGAAAGAAAGGAATTGCAGGTTTTTTTCAGGAACTCCCTCTTGCTCTCAAGCTATTAAGCTTCAAATCAAAAATCGGGTTGGATATAAAATTTCAAGGTGGGAAATTAAAGATAAATGGCCTTCATACGTGAGGCATACTATTCAGAGTTGGAAAACGAGTTTAATTGCTTAACTCGTTTTCTTCCCTACTCAAACCCCCCCCTTGAATTCGATGGCACTCTTTCGGGAATTTTTTGTAAGCTGGACAATGATGAATGTAGCCCCTTTCGAAGGAATTCTGTTGATTGGTTTTAATTTGCAACCTGGTAATCATTCTAAATATAGATGTTCCCATCGGATGGCAATGTTGGAACCAATGGCAATCTGTCTACTTATGTCTGCGATAGTCGGGTATCTGATATCAAGCTGCTACAGTTAATCACTGTTTTTTGATTCTAAGTCCAGTATAATTACTTTATCTAAATTCTATTTTTTTCCTTAGTCTTTATGTCTTAGTCTATACTGAGAGGTTTTTGTGTTGTTGTCTCCCAGTTAGTTTTTTTCATTTCTCCTTGTCCCTGAATATTGTATCTTTTTAATTTTTTACATGTAACCTCTTTACATATTGGAATGAATTGGGCTAATGCCCTCAAATTTTTCCAAAAAAAAAAAGACTTGGATGAAATGAGTGTGTGGGAGACATAATGAATTCAAATCATAATGGTAAGTGGGGTTATTTATGTATTTGTTGTCTTGTCTTTGTGGGTTTCAGAGCTGGCTTATACTTTCACTAGTTTATATATCTTTTTAATTTTTGAAATACAAAAGTTAAGAAATATAACAGTAGAAAGAGAATAAAAGGTGTTTAATTTTCTTTAATTTACAATTTTTAAGAAAAATTTATGTAAAATATTTTAGTTAATTTTTATTTTTAATTTTTTATCTTTTCAAATAATATCATTTTATATTTTTTAGACAATTTTTATTCTTTGCTCATCTCATTTTCTCTATACCTTTAATTTGAATATTTTTAAGACGTCATCGAGTTATTTCATCAAATATACAATAAAAACATAATGAACTGAAGCAATAAATAAAACATATAAATTCTTCCAAATAATTTCATAGACAACTATCCAACGTCAGAGCAATATCATTATGAATAGAATACCCTCACGCTCCTCTCTCGTGTCTCCTGTTTTCTTTCTCTCTACTTATCTACTGCTTATTGACACTCTATAACGAGCTCTTATTTGCAATTTTTAGATTTTTTTACAATTAATTATGAATTTTGGAAGTTTTAGCATTAAAATAAATTAATTAATCCTAATTAAGCTTTAATCCGGTCGGTGCCACGTGGCTGCTGATGCGATTTCCATGTGGTGAGATAAGGTTGGTTATTTAAGTTATCACATCGTGCGGCTGAGTTAGCCAGCGACGGACGCGCTTTCTCATGGACCGTTTGATCTAAGATCGAATGGTCATAATTAATCCCACAGTTTAGAGGGAATAATCAAGGATCTAAGTGTGATCTAATCATTTCGCTTCATTGGGTATTCTGATCTCTCCACTATCAAGAAAGATGGAACACATCCAACATCTAAAGCTGATTCTTTCACAAAGACCAAACTCATCCAACCTAAAGCTACAATTTGAGGAATTATCGCCAAACTCAAGGCGGCAAAGATCGACAGGTAGCCGCTAATAAAAGCGAAAAAGCGGCCTTGAAGCTTGGGCCTGATTTGGGGTAGATTGCCTTAGAGACCTAGATCCCTAACCGGCCTTCAACTCCCACTCGATGGCTTTGAGCATGAAATAATTAAATTTTGATTCAGTCAAGGAGCTTGAGGAATGAGCTTGGAAACCTCCTTCACTCTTTTCTAAAATCTAGAGACAAAGCTTGGGAGCTGGGAGTTCCCATTTGAATTGAGGGGTATATCCCTCAATTTCGTGACGAGCAGATTCAATCCCATTTTCTGGCCACACCTGCTAAAATTGTCTCCATCAGCCCCACGTGGCTAGCCAGGAGTGGGGGAAGGCTTGGGAGGTGGCTCAAGGTCTGATATATTAGGGGGGATTTGTTTAGGGTGCTCAGTTTGCATGGGAGGTGAGTTAACTCACCTCCCCTTGGTCCATGAAAAGCCCTAATGTACTTAAGGTGGGCTAGGAAGGCTAGGCATACTTCATTTGGCAATTGGATATTTGCCCAAGTGATGAGAGAGTGGAATTTGTTAAATGGGGAAGCAATCCAATGCAAAGAAGTTTGCCCAATGGCTAATCCTCTTAGATGGGACCCACTTGGCTTATGGGTAGACTTTGGGATGACCTAGGGTCAATTTGGGTCGGGTTTGGTCAGCCACCAAAGTTCCATGGGTTGGTTTTAAGTGCTTAGGCATCATTTGGTCAAATGGGTTCATATGGGTTCATGTTGGGTTGGGTTGACCAATTGGTTAAATTGGGTCAAACCAAGGCTTGGGTCATGTTGAAATGATTATTTGAAGAGTTTTAGTTCATTTGGTTTCAATCAATTTGGCCTAAGTTTGATTTTGGCTCACTTGGATTCAAATAGGTCAAATGGGCTAAGTTGATCAATTTGACCAATTTGACCAAATTGGGTTGGGTTAGGTGTTGGTTCATGTTCTTGAAAATGATTGTAGGCTTTCGTTTGAATCAATTTGGGTTTAATTTGAATTTTGGCTAATTTAACCCTTTAGGTCAATTTAGGCTAGGTTGGGTCAAATTGATTAATTGGTCAAATTGGGCTCAATTATGGCTTTGGTTAAGTTCAATAATTAATTTGGAATGAACTTGAGCTATTGGTTGTAATCAATTTGGGTTTAATTTGGGTTTTGGCCAATTTGACCTTTTAGGTCAATTTGGGCTAGGTTGGGTCAAGTTGACCAGTTGGTCAAATTGGGCTCAATTATGCCCTTGGTCAAGTTTAATAATTGATTTGGAATGAACTTTAACCATTGGTTACAATCAATTTAGGTTAGATTATGATTCGACCCATTTTGGCTTTTTAGGCTAATTTGGGTTAATCTAGGTCAAATGGTTAATTGGACTTGGTTTAGCTCAATTGAGGGTTTAGTCATGTTTAATCATTAATTTGAGTTAGTTTGGATCAATGGTTTCAATCAATTTGGTATATGGTGGGTTTTGGTTAGTTTAGATTTCATTTGGGTTAAAGGTTGACTTAGTTAAAGGACCAAGTTGACTTAGTTTGACCTAATTCAAGGTGGTTGATCATCCTAGGGTGATTGTTGATCATGATATCAGGTTTGGATAGGCTTAGTTCAATCCAATTTGATTTGGATTAGAACTTAGCTCAAAAAGGATCATTTAGGTCATTTTGGGTCAAGTGGACCTAAATGAGTCAACTGATTTGGTTTAGGCTTGATTCAAGTTTAGTTGAACTCATATGTAAGCATAGGATTCAAATATAAATCCAACTACAATCAATTTGGAGTCTAATAGATTTTGGCTCATTTGAAGTTTTCAAGTCAAAAAAGGCTAACTTGGGCTTGACTTAGGTTGACTTGAGTTTGGTTTGATAATATTAGTTTATGTTTATATTTGGATAAATGATTGAATGATTGATTAGCCAAATCTAAGAGATTGGCTAAAAAGACTTGAATTAGATTTTGGTTTAATTTTAGATTTGATTTTGGTCATTTGGATTCATATTTCATTTATATTTGAGGATATAAATTAAGATAAAAATGATCCATGAGAAAATCACTTGAGTTTGGAGTAATTTGGAAGCAAATTTGACCAAGCTTAAGGGTGTAGGTCAAGAGGGCATAAGTAGGGAATTGATTTAGTTTAATTTATTTTTGGTCATTGGAGGGTGGGTTTCATTTATATTTATGTATATAAATGAAGGAGTAATTATTTTATAAAGAAATCAATCGAGTTTAGGATTATCTAGGTGGAGATTTGGCTAAGCTTATGAGAGTGGGTCATAAACCCTAAGGAGGAATTTTAGACTTGGATTTGATTTGAGGATTGAATCATTTGGAATTGGGATTGAATTGGGATTTGGTAAATGATTGAGATATTGAATTGATATTTGAGAAAATCAATTGAATCGGGATTGATTTTAATTTGGTTAAGGCTAAGTCCATAAGATGAAATCAAAGGGCTTAGAAAGGGTTCTGAATTTAATCATGGGATTTTATAGAGAAATTTTGAGTTTGAATTTGATCATGGGATTGATTACGAGTTTTGAAAATTTGGTTTGGGTTTGATATGAATTTGAGGTTTGGTTTGAGGAGGAAAGCATAGATTGGATTTAGGCTATAAGGTAGGCAAGTTTTACTAAGTCCTTAAGGCATAACCTATTCCTATGACTAACCCTTCTAAGTCTCTAGGCTTAAGTTAAGTGTTCACATAATCACTAGAAGTATCTTAAGACTAAGGAGCTCTTATTGTCTACAAGAATCCTAAATCTATGATGAGGAAGTTGAGAGCTCACTCCAAACATGAGGTTAACAGTCGTTCGATCCAAGATTGGATGGCGGGGGACGAAACCGCATCTGTTGCCGCTAACTCATCCACCGCAGGGGATGTTTTAAGTAGCCTATCCCATGGCGCCATGTGGAAAGCATCGTAATGGCAGCTCCCGCGTGGCTCCGATGGGTTAAGGAATTAATTAGATGCTAAAAATGTAATTAATTAGCCAAAATTTCAAAAATTTATAACTAATTGTAGAAAAATCTTTAAAATATGAATAAATCCATTTTGGAAAGGGTAAACATAGGGGAATTTAATAAAAATAAAATCCTTAATATTTTATTAATGAATAGTGCTTAATCAGGTTGACATTTATGTTAACATAATTAAGCCTTAATTACTAGCCAATTGACCTCAAATTGGATGTGTTGACTCCATGGGATGTCATCTATCTCCCATAATTTTCTTGGAATTTATGGTCCAAGTAATTCAAAGAATTTGAAATTCAATTCTTAATTATCCTCATTAAGTAATTTAATAATTATTAAAAATGCCAAATAGTAAAAATTAAGTAATTAAAAAAGATTAATCACTATTAATAGGGAAATGATGAGGGAGAATGATTAGGACCTCTTTCCTAATTATTTTTCTAAATCCATTTCATTAAAAGGGTTAATTAATTCATAACTTAATTAAGGATTAATTAGGAAATTTAATGATAAAATTAAATTAAATTAAAATGATAATTGTTCTAGATAATTTAAATTGATTGCATGGGTTCCTCTTTATGTGTTTAATAACATAAAGACCCTTAAGGAACATACGGTTAACCCATGGGTATAGGAAAACTATATAAGTACTTAATTAGATCCTTCCTTAATCTAATTACTTAAGCATGAGCCTAATTGCATTAAGTCCCATCAAGTGCATTGCAAATTTTAATTATTCATTGGCATATCATTGGAGGCTCATGATTAAGTAGTTAATTAAATTAAGAAAACATAGGATAGGAAAATTAAATGAATTGCTTAATGGCTTGAACTTAATTAATCTATAAAATTTATTTATTTACTTTTACTTAAACACATTAAGTCACTAATATGGGATGCGGTTAAAATAGAAAATATTATCTCTCCTCTTTAAGTTTAATAATTCAAGTCCAAAATTCAATCTCATAACAAATTTGGTTAATCTTAAAGAGTTTTATTTGATTTGATTGTCCTCAGGAATTAATGTAGTTGAATGTATCTTGTGGCAATGTTTTATCCATTTTTTTCAAACATTATAAATTTGTATGTCATTTGTATCATGTATCTATGTTTTCAAATAAGGGAATCAAATGAATATGATTATACATGTATAAGTTGCATGTGTTGAATTGATCTTATTATATAGTGTGGCTATTATCACTAATAAATTTAAAACTATTTTCAAATTTATAAACTAATGATGAAAATTTAAAGTGTTGTTGGTTATGAATATCCTATGTGACTTACATTTGCTTATAGTTTAAACATGTTAAAGGATTGTTCTATTTTCATGATTCATGTGTATGTTTACATATGTTTGAATGTTAGCAAGAGTATATCATCCAGAATATGAGGCTTTAAGAAGAAGGTCTTATATTACTTTTCTAGTTTAACATGACGCGTGATTAATTTCATTCATTATATATATATTTGCTAATATATAATATTTTTCATGATTTTCATTTTTTGTGTTTATGTTTATACTTATATGTATTTTAGATAGTAAGTATATAGTCTGAACATCCCGGGAACATGAGGCTTTAAGTAGCCCCAATGAGGTTTAGATTACCGCACTTCCCTTGTTTAACAATGGCACGTACTTGCTTAAATCTCTAATACATATCTACCAAAATATATACATTAATAATCATTCAAGTGTGCCAAAAATACACATATGAACATTGCATGAATAGATATACTAGGTTAAAAATCATGAATAATAAGAATGAAAGCATATGTATGTTATTAATGATGAAAAGGAATGATGGAATATTATCCATGTGATATTAATTTAATCTCATTAACCTTTAGATGTCTTTCATGTTAAATAAGATTCTTTAAGATTAACCCAAATTTAAAATTAATAAAATATTTAATAAATCATTCACTAAAAGAAACAAAAATTATAATAACATGCCTTTAGAAAATAACTTAGGATAGGGATGAATGAGGTTAAATCCCCTTTCCTCTCTTTACAATAATTAAATGTTGAGTAAATATTAAATGAAATAAAAAAAATACAAACTAAAATTTACTTTTTCTCTTAATAACTCGAAATGAAACCACCTCTCATGTTTAACTTAAACAATTCCAAACTTAGATGATCATAATCCTAAAGCCTAGTAAGACATACCACACTAAGCTTAAACATACACATTAGAATGCTAAGTCACCATTTCTATCTCTAAGTTAGGACGATGTATGTTGTGATGTTGTGTTTTATTTAATGATGTAATATTTTAGACTGGATGTTAGGATTACTTATGTGTTGACTGGATGTTAGGTATTATTAGCCTAATGATATTTTATGTAGAGGATTATGCTAAAAGGTTGTCAAAATAAAAATAAATATAAATGATTTTACTTGTAGGTTGCTTATACCCATTTACATAATTCACATTAGGACATGTGGCTTGGTTACCCATGTGCAGGGTGCTAAGTCTAAATTATGGAATATAATTGCTTGGATTTGTATGGATGTTTAGCTGCTAACATCTATTTTCCAGGTGTAGTTAGATTTTGTTTTTCCAAAAATATGTAATTTTGTAATAGAAATTAGGATTAGTGCTATGGGGTTTAGGATGAGTAGTGGCTAGAAGGCAAGTCTTGGGAGGCCCTCAAGCCTTTAAGCAAAATCAAATCAAAAGGAAGAAAGAAGATGAGAAATGAAGACCCCATAGCATGTAATTCAATAATTGTAATATTCTTTTATAATTCAAGTTGTATAAGAGTAGAGCTTAGCTACCCAACTTCTTTTAATTTTTGGGTGTACAATAGTACTCGGCCACACCGGCCTTTTATTCTTTCATGATAATCTATACATGTTTGATTATTGTGTTTAAATTGCACAATAGAGATTGCATGTTCTTCATAAGTTTCTTAAACTTGATGTTTGAATGTGTGGACTAGATGTGATAGGCTCTTTAGAATAAATTTAATTTTCTACCCCACTAGTAACTCATAATTAAATTTAAAAATAACTCATAACCTCACTTATTTTGCATTTAGTCTAAGTCATGCCCTCATGCTAGTCATAATCTAATCTCTTAGGGAGTGAGTTTAAGACTCTAATCTTCTTTCTAAATAAATAAAGAACCTAACTATTTTTCACATACATAAGACTAACCTACATGATTTTGAATCGTAGGAGGTGTTAACTGGTGGCTACTCCATGCGGTTGTAAGTCTAGAAGAGTCGTGATAGGTATACCCTTTCTTGTGGAAATAAACCACTATATCCCACTTTTGCATAGATTTATATCATGCTCTCATGTGCTAAAGCATCCTAGATTTAAGATCTGAGGTCATTTATTTTCTTTGGGCTACGAACATAAATCCTCACCTCTTAGGTATTTTCATAATCTTGTGTTGATGGATTATAAGCCCTAGTATTCTAATGAAATTAACTCAAATAAAAATAAACATCCTCTTTCAAATACATAAAGCCTTACTATATGATAGATTAGAGTGCTCACTAAACTTCTTAGTATCATGAGTGCACCCTACTTATCTTCTTTGGACTCCAAAAATAAGTCTTTCAAATTGAACTTTCCCAATTGATTTTCAAAAATATCCAATTTTTTGATAGTCCAACCTTGTAGTCTTTGGAGATATTGATTGACTACTTTAATTAAGAGTGGTCTTAGAAAATTTTTATTTCTTAGGATGTAATTAACTATGAAAGCTTGCTTCCATAGAGAATTAAAGAACCCAATATAAATTAAACCCTGGTTTACTTTTCATGTAAAGTAGTGGAAAGATCTCTGGTATAAATGAAGACTCATCTACCTTATGAGTCCTTATTAGGTGATTATGTTTATTGCAAGGTGATGTTTTCATCTTTCGAGATAGTACATCATACCTTAATGTCGTACTCAATCACTTCAATAAGTATCCCCTAAGATCTACATGGTGCCCACAATGACTCCAAATTAAAATACTACACACTCACAATGACAAAAGAAATGCAACCCGGTAAGTAATTAATAACTTATCATTAATATTATTTATGTATTTTTTGTTGACTATGTAAGCATCGCTATTTATATTTTAAACTAATTTTACTGGTGTACAGATAAATGGTGGAAAATATTTGACTCTAGTGCTCCAAATTTACAAAAATTGATTGTTCATATTCTAAGTCAGACTTCTTCTTCATCTAGATGTGAGAGAAATTGGAGTGCATTTGAACAAATTCACAGAAAAAGAAGAAATTATTTGGAGCACCAAAGATTAAATGATCTTGTGTATGTTCGATACAACCATAATTTAAGGAATAGGTATATTTTAATAAAAAATTTATATTTTCTCTTTTCATTTAAAATGTTGTTCTTTAGCATAATGATAAGCATGTTATTTTGTAGGTTAAGTGTAAAAAAAGTTATGATCTGTTGGACTATGCAAGAATTGAGACAATAGATTTCTGGATACTTGAAGATGAATGTACACCTGAATTAAATTATGAAAAATTAGAGAGTGAAATTTATAAAATGAATATTTTTCCCATTACTCAAAAATCAAATTTAACACGCAATGATTAAATCATTAGTAAGTTTGTAATCATATTTAAATTTCTTATCATGTTGATAATGTAATTTATTTTATAAATTTGAATTATAGGTGTCGATGAATGTATTAACATTACAAATGAAATAGTTGAACAAGATAATTTGGAAGCTTTTAGTGAAGCAGACTTTGGGGAGGCAGTTTTCAAAGAGAGAACTTTTGGGGATGAATCTTAAAATACTTGGCTTCCTTACATTATACTTTTATCATGTTTGATATTTGCTTTATACTTCTACAGAGATAACTTTTGAGTATAAATTTCAAAAATCATGATTATATTACGTTACTTATGTCTATTAAATTTTGGATGTACTATGTTATGATTTGTGAATACTTTATTTGGTCTTAAATGATGTCTTCCATATGTTGCAAATGCAAAATAATAGATCAAATAAATCATAAGTATTTATAGTTAATATTTATCTCAATTATCTTTTTTTTCTTAAGTTTCAAGCTTTCAAGAATTTCAAAGATTATTCGAATATTGCTTATGATTACAAAATAAAAGATTAGTCATTTAATATTAAAGTTATTTAAATTCACAATTAAAGTCATTGAAGTTTTTAATAATTGAGAGTACTTTTTTTCAATTTTATTTATTTATTGTTATATATTACATCATTATAATAATATTTGAATAATTTTATTATTTATTACGTCATCCAGTTTAACCCCAGTTTGACCATCAAACTTTAAACCTCTTCTTCTTCCAGTTCAATGTTCGGTATGATTTTCACAACCTTGGTGAAAAGTTAGCACCCAATTCATTAATTCTAAGCACTCTTAAATCTCTTTAATCTCTTCAAAGTGCCAATACTGCGAACATGCTAGATCATTTGTAATCATCGATAGATCTAAAAAAAGAATAATTATCTATTTCATTTTATTAACAATATATGTATCAAAAAATAAAGTAATGTAATTGATCAAAAATGATATTATGATACCTTCATCAAATTTATCAATATCACGGATGTTCTTTTAAACATTAATTGATTCACTTGTCCACTTTTCTCTCATCCAATCGTAGACATATATATAAGAGCTTACACTTTTTCAAGGAGCTCCTAAATGCATCTAAAACATGACCACTGGTGCTAAAAGTAAACTCATAGGCAACAGTTAATATTAGAATAGCCAAAATATTTCAAGCCATTTAGAATAGAATAGAAAACTGAGGTGCATTAACCTTTGACTATGTTAGAATTTCAAAGCCATATTGCATAACTTTAGATACTTTAGCCAAGTATTTCTCTATGCCTATTTTACTTTCAAGGCCATCTTGCCCATAATTATGCCTCTTGAACTTCTCCACTATCATGTATTTTCTCTCATCATCCCTTGAATCATTATGACATTCAACAATATTTTTGCTTTATCTCATTAGTAATTTCATCCCTACTTTTGTTAACTATCTTTATCTTATAATCATAAAATATATCATAGTAGTCTCATGCCAATGCACCCTCCTCCAATCCTGTGTAAATATCTATTACTATAAACTCAATATATCTAAGTTTGAACCGTGGATCAAGTACAACTTCAAGATAAATTTTCATTTTCATTTTATCAACACATCCCCAATATTTATCAAACTTTAATTTCAATTTTCTCGCCATGTTATTAACTTCAAGATCATTATGAGATTTCTAATTCTGAAGCACTCTTTGGAGCTCCACAATCTCATGAACAAATATATTTGATATAATATATAAAGAACCTGAATACAAGAGTTAGCTCATAAAATCTTTCTAAAAAAGCAACAAGTCTTCTTGCATTCTACCAATCACCTTCAATTCTATATTGAGGATCACCCTTTATATAGCTTTCAAACTCTTTGAAATTGAAATATTGAGTTCAACATCAAATATATGAAATTTCACCTAGTCGATGCATCCAAACTCAACATGCTTTTTTACTTTGAATTATTTTAATTTTAATGTATTATTTGAACTTTTTAAGTCTTGATGATGATTATTTAATATATGTCACCGTTGTTTTAATTTGATGTACAGATTTACCAACCTCCTTAATTCCATCTTAAATAATTAAGTTTATGATATATAAGAACTCACAATCAAGAATACTATTTTAAAAATTTCAACTGTAAATGACTGATAATAAAATTATTAGAGCTGACATTGTCAATTATGATTATAAATACTACATTAACACCCTAGTCAATCAAATATTTTTTACCTCTTGCCCAACAATCTCACCTTTATGACTATATATTGGACAAAAAATAATCACTCTCTTGTTCAAATTCCAATCTTCATAAATAGTGTGCAACAACAACAACGACAACAACAATAAGCCTTTATCCCACTATGAGGGGTCTGCTACATGAATATAGTGTGCGATAAGATATATATAACTAATTATCTGAACTGATGTCTATGAGTTAGTTGTTAAGTAAACACTTCTAGTTGAATCTTTAAATGTTGTTTCAAAGCAACCCTCTCATATAAGTAAAACTAAAACTAGTCACAAGTAAGTGTCCAAGAAGGTATTTAAAATATTGGATAATACTAAGACATATAATATTTGAACTCATATCCTTCAATATGTTTAAATGATAATTCATCCATAATTACCATGTCTACAACGGCTTTTCTAACAACTTCTTGATTAAACCTCCAAACTTAAGATCTCTAGTATTTTCTTCAGCTTTACCACTAGATTGTAGTGCTAGTTGAGTTTGACTTTTTTTTCATGTTATAAGGATTCTTTTGATATATAAAAATATGTGTCCATAAAGTTATAGTACCATTAAGCTTTATATCACTATGATAGGTCTTCTCACAGTAGTTGCATTACTCATCTTCTCTCACTCAAAACTATGAAATTTAGCAAAATGATCCCAAACATTAGATCTTGATCGCACAATTTTTTTTTTTCCTTTCAATTGATGATTTTCTACTTGAAGCCATTGCCTTGATTGATAGGTACTTGATTTTCAGAAGACCCAATTGTATTTGAGCTCTCTACACATTGAGACATATAATCAAATTATGATGAGACAAGAAGAATAAGTTATATTAGGCTAAAATAACATTTTAAAAAAAAAAAAAACTCTCAAAATACGAATAGAGACAATAAGTGATAAAAAAACTCTCAAATTTGAGTGGAGCCACATGCAAAATATAAGTTTGTAAAGGAAAAATTAATTAAAACTAACAATCATGAATATCAACAACTTAACAATATTCCTCACGTGTGTCGAACCCCAATATCAAACCAGACTTTTTCTTAAAACATCAAAATAGATTTACAACCTCAAAATAATATTAAATTTTTTTTCCCCTTGAGTGTAATAACAAAATTTTTATCGAATTGTAGAATGAACATACCTGAAAAAAAAAATACCTAAAAAAAATATAATATTGAATTATTTTAATTCAATGCAAACTATAGATGCTATTTTTCAACACCCAATCGTGATCCAAAGGCATAGAAAGGCTAAATTATACCCTTCAGATGTTGCTCATAGGCTACCTTGCATAGATCAAACTTCTAAACAATTCCTCCCCTTTCTACAACGTTTTCATGGCAATCAGCAATTAGTTTCCTAACATAAAAAATAAATCTAGCAATAATAATAATAATAATAATAATAATAATAATAAATTTATTTTTAAAAAAAAATCCTATTATCAAATCTATTGAATGCATTGTTGCCCTTTGAAAAAGAAAAAGAAGACAAGTTCTGGGAGACAGTTCGGGGGAACCTAACGGTAGAACCTAACAAAAAGCATGGAGAAGTTTTCGAAAAAAAAATTACTAACCTAAGATACACACTGAGGGTCTGTCAGCGAGGTGCTTGCTGTTCTCTGAGAGAGACGGGGAGGCTCTGCGAGATAAGAGAGACGGGGAGACTCTATGAGACAAGAGAGCATGGCTATACTGAGGGGGTGTTTGGCAATAGATTGAATTTATTTTAAGTAGAATTTAATAAATTCAGTGCATCTAAATTTAATAAATTCAGTACATCTAAATTTATTAAATACCTGAATAATATTTGATTTATTATCCAAACTAATACAGAATACCTAGTTGCATACTCTAAGGGGGTGTTTATTAACCTCTCTCTTTGCTTCTTTCACCTCTATCCACAATCCACATTCAGTCTTGCATTGAGCTGCTATTTTAATCGGTCATATTGCAACTCCTTAATTAAAAATTATTTTAATTAATTAAATAACATAATAATTTTAATTATAATTGATATAAGTTTGATGGTTAGCGAATTCATACCTAATTACTAAAAAATAAAATACTGTTTAATAATTAATGTAATTAAAAAACAATTGAAATAAAATCAAATTAAATAAATCTTACTAATTCATCATTCATATATAATATTAAACTCATTTCAACTAATATATTTAGATCTTGAAATAAGTTGCCAAATAGTATGGTAAGAATGATATGCAACTCAAATTGGTTCCTGGGAACTCTGCTGGCATAGTTACTGCTTACTATGTATGTGGAGCTCATTGTGTATGATATAAATGTTTGATAAAAAATATATTTCTGTCAGTTATGAGCGTACTTGTGGAAGCAATCCACCGAGAGATGCGTGATGCAGAAATAGGGTGAAGGTTTGGGAGTGAAGAGCGAACAATCCGTCAGCTATGAGCGAAGAAATACACTTTGTTGGATGGAGTTGCAACAAGCAAGCCAATTCCCGCCGTACCCATATTCGCTCGATCTCCTAATCTCATTAAATCCATCGAATCAGTGGACTTAGCAAATCCGGGATTTACCCCTATTTCCGGATTTATCGGATTTACGGTACAGACAATTTACTAAATTCTTAGAATTTGATAGGATTTATTGGATTTAGGCATCTAAATCTTTAATAAATCTGTTGTCAAATACCTCCTTAGTGTTCTATGAGAAGGGGGATGTTCAAGAACCAAGGATGTATGTGCTACGAGAAAACCTAGCTTCTCTGCTCCAAACGCCAGTAACTGCATGAGGCTTCACAAAAAACTGAAAATGGGATAACAAAGAAAATAAAACCGAGGGCGAGGAGTGGGGGGAGGGACCCAGAATTTTGGTTTTACCCGATTGGTGGCTTAAAATCAAATTCCTAAATCAGTTTATTCCATTTATCATTTTAAAAAAAATAAAACTAATCCCCAAATCGATAACCGAAAACTTAGCAATTTTAAAACTAAAATCCAAATAAAAATATAATACTAAGCTAAATTAAAAGAATTAGTTCGATTTTTTAATTTTAATCAAGAATTGCACACTCCTAGAAGGTTTAGAGTTTAGGCATGTGACATTTTTTATGTCAACATAGTTGCAAGTTGAAACTTAATGGAGGACTTGGTATTCCCTCCAAAATTTCTCTTTCTTATGTTCTCAACTTATCATTAATTTGGATGTTTCTAAGTGGTTCTAGTTTGTTAAGTATTTGGTGGAAAGATAAGTCTTTAGTAGATATATTTGGATTGAATATCATATCCATCCTTCCTTAAACCTTAATACCATGTTGAATGAGTTCATTATCAAAGCATAATTAGTAGTTCACTCCATTTCTTATTCCCGTAGTTGCTCATTATATTGTGAGAATTTCTATCTCTTTTGAGGCTTGTGATCAATTTTTTGTGGAATGGAGTCAACAACCCTACATATACAAATTTTATAAAGTCCTTATACAACTGCTCTACTATTTTTTAGATTTCCTTCATTTGACACAAAAAATATGTACTATGTCATGTTTATTTTTGAGATGTAGGACACCAGGCAGATCTTAGGGGATACTTATTGAAATGATCAGGTACGACATTAAGGAAAGATGCACTATCTCGAAAGATATAAATCATCACCCTATAATGGATCTAATCACCTAATAAGGACCAAGGCATGATGTGTCTTCGAATGTACCAAAGATCTTTCCCGTACTTTACATGAAAAAGTAAAGTAGAGTTTATTTTAAGTCAGGCTTGTTAAGTTCCCTATGGAGGCAACCCCCCATAGTTAATTACATCATAAGAGATGAAATCTCTTAGGAATACTCTCGATTAAAGTAGAAATTAAGATCTCCAAATATTTCAAGGCTAGACTATCAATAAATTGACTATGTTTGGAAAATCAAATGGGACTGTTCAATGAGAAGATTTATTCTAATCAAAGGAAATAAATTGAAAATGCTCATGATATTAGGAAGCCTAGTGAGCATTCCAATCAACCGTGTGGTTGGGCAATATATGTTTGAAATTGAAGAGATTAATTTTATTAAAGTTGACATTTTATTAAAAAGCTAAGACTTATAATCCCACAATATAATATTGTGAAAATGTCCAATAGGTGAGGATTTATGCTAGTAGCCCAAAGAAAATAGTTACCTCAGATCCTAAATCTAGGGAGCTTTGGAGTAAGTCGAAGCAGGACCAAAATCTAAGCCAAAATGGGTATATAGTTGTGGTATTTATTTTTGGTTGTGTTGTGTATGTGTATGTACATGTGAGGGGGACACCACGATCTCAGGATGTACTTATTGAGGTGATCGGGTACAACATCAAGGAATAGTGTACTATCTCAAAAAATAGGAGTCACTACCCTACGATAGACCTAATCACCTAATAAGGACTCCTAAGGCATGATGGGTCTTCAGCTATACTAGAGATTTTTTCCCCTACTTTACATGAATGAATAAAGTAGGGTTTATTTAAACTGGGTTCTAAAGTTTCCTATGGAGGCAAGCCCCCATAGTTAATTATATCTTAAGGAAGGTGAGTTCCTTAGAAATACTCACGATTAAAGTAGGCAATTATCTCCAAAGAATTAAAAGATAGGACTATCAATAAATTGATTATATTTGAAAGATCAAGTGGAACAAATCGAAATGAGAGATTTATTATTGAAGCCAAAAGGAGATGAGTAAGGGATGCTCATGATACTAGGAAGCCTAGTAAGCATTCTAATTTATCCTATAGTTGGGCTTTATATGTTTGAAATTGAGGAGAAATTATATGTTTGAGTTGAAATTTTATTAGAGAGCTAGGACTTATACTCTAATAACATAAGATTGTCAGGATGCCTAAGAGGCGAGGATTTGTGCCAGAGCAAAAGGGGAATTGATAACCTTAGATCCTAAATCTTGAGAGCTTTGGCGAGGGCCAAAGCACAACCTAAATCTAAGGAGAAAATGTGTATATGGTTTATCTCCACAAGAGAGAATAAATCACCCGACTGCTAGACTTATAACCACTTGGAGTGGCAGCCAGCTAACTCCTCTTATGCTTTAAATCTATGTGGTCAAGTCATATGCTTTAAAAGATGTTTAAGCTGTTATTTATTTAGAAAAGAAACTAAGTCCTTAAACCCACTCCCTAAGAGATTAGAGCATGATGAGTATGAATAGTGACTTAATCTAATGCAAATTCTTATCAAATTTTATTTAATTTGAGACTCTTTATTTTTATATAGGCTATACGATTTTGTATGTTTAAATGCATGAGAAGTTGATTATGGGCCAAATCAAAAGAGAAAGAGGTGTTCTTCCATTATATGCTCTTAAAGGTTAAGCCCATTTCTATTTAGCAAAGATGGAAGCCCTCTCTTAACAAGAGTGAAATAAGATGATTATGCATGTTATTTAAATATACAACATCCAGCTAAGGGGTTGTTAAATATTTTATTATCTTGATTTAATGCCTAGGCTTTTACATGTGGTTATGAGTTCTTTTAGAGATTTAGTTATGAGTTATTAGTTTAGGTAGCAAAATTAATTTTTATCCTAGGAGATTAATCGTATCTAGGTCATACAACAATCACCAATCATGAATAAACTATGAAGAGGCATACTTTTTCTAATGCGCATGCTAAACAAAACATCAAACAATTTTATAAAGCTATCACAAAAGAATAAGAGGTGGATGCGGTCGGGTACTGCCATACAACCCGAAAAGAAATGTGAGTAGCCGAGCTCTACCCTTATACATCTCTACATAATGAAAGAATAGTTACAATTACAAATGATGAATGTTATGGGGGGAGTCTTCATTCTTTATTCTTTCTTCTTTTCTTCTTTCTTCTTTCATTTCTTCATTTTGATTTACTCCTCTTCTTTCTTCCTTTTGTCTTATTTTGGATGTGCTTATTCCAAAGGCATCACATGGTACATAAGAATTAGTCTTATAACCAATACTCATCCTAATTCCCATAACACTTATCCTAATCCTAATGCAAAATTATATTAAAAGAAGGAAAGTAAATCTAGCTATACCTGCAAAATAGATGTTAGCTAAACACACTATACAACCCAAGCATTTATATGAATAATTTAGACTTAGCATCCTACACATGGGCAACCAAGCCCACCTGTCCTAACTTGGGCTATGCTTAGGGGTATAAGCAACCTGCATAGCAAAAGAATTTATATTTTTATTACAATGGCCCCTTAAGCACGACCCCTATAGAAAACATGATTAGACTAATAACGACCTAACATCCAGACTACGTACATACACCCTGACATCCAGTCTACAACAATACATCACAAAATAAGCATACATCAAACCATACATTGTCCTAACATAAAGCTAGAAGTGATGACTTAGTCTAAAGTGTGTGCATTAAAGCTCATGTGGTTTATCCTAACTAGGCTTTAGAGTTATGATTTTACTAAGTGTGAAAGATTTAATTTATAAAGGGTTGATTTCTCTTTAAGTGATTTAATTGATTTGAAGATTTTACTTAATATATTTTTTTTGTTTAATTTGACCTACACAAAATAACTAAGTGTTATAAAGAGAAGAAAGAGAAGAGACCACTCTTTCATCTCTACCTTAAGTCACTTCTAAAGAAAGTTGATCAATTCCCTTTAGTGAGTGGCTTATTACATGTTTTGGTTAACCCTAAGTTTAGGTTCACTCTAAATGACCTTATTCAATAAGAAATGCATCTTAAGATTAATTAGAATGAATTACTATCATATAACATATATTCTTTCATTTCTTTCCATCATGTATATCTTGCATATGATTAAATCCTAAGCATACCTATACATATAATGCATGTCTTAATACACTTAAATGATGAATACAAAGAAATGTGTTTGGAATTTAGATATTTCATTTGATTGAATTATGAATGCATGTCTTTTTAACAAAGAAGAGGGATTTTTTATCCATTAATTAGATACACATTCACATGTATAAAGTTTTAAGTGAGTATGTCACCATTGTTCTGCACCATGGACGTAAGACACAAGACCTACTTAGGGCTACTTAAAGCCTCACGACGGTGTTCAAACTAATATTCCACTTTTCTTAGATACATGTAGATATATAAGTAACTATAAGGATAGAAAAACCCATGCAAAAGTTGCATTTGATTTATTTGATTATGATTCTTGTTCATTGGTCACATCATACATACATGTGTATAAGAATTTTAAGTGAGTACGGGGCCATTATTCTGCACCAGAGGCATAAGGTATAAGACCTACTTAGCTACTTAAAGCCTAGCAGCCCCGGGGTGTCCAGACTAATATATCACTTTTCTCAGATGCAGGTGAATGTACAAAAGAGCCACAAGAGCAAGAGCAAGAAGTCATGCAAGAAATCATATTTTATTTGATTATATGATTTACTTATGTGATATGAAATTCTTCCTAAGTCTTAGCACAGAGATGCATAGGAATATATTTAGACAAATGTTGTGTTCTTTTCAAATGAACTATATATTTGTAAATTTTATATGAATCCATATAAGATAATGAAACAGAACTTCATATTGCATGTCTTATATTATCAATACATGCAAATTTATAACTATTTGTAATTAACATCACTCCATTTATTATAATTGATTTATGAGCTTTTGAAAATAACTTTTGGTTTAATAGTAATAATAGTCCCACCCATTTTTAGTTTAGATCAACACATGCAATTTGACATAAAAGAAACTATTTCATTTAATTAATTTTAAAAGAAATGAATGCATGATTTCACTTGGCAAGCAACATTTAACATGATTAGAAAGAAATAAAGGAATATAAGCACATGATCTCATTCATGTCAATTAATTCTTAAGGACAATCATACTAAATAAGGCTATTTAAAATAAACCAATATTCTTTAAAGACATTTTTTTTAGTTTGATTTGATTCAGAAAATATGAAAGAGGTTTGATAATCCTAATCTAATTTCCCATGTGTGAATTAATTTAGTTTAATGAAAAATATTTAGGTTGATTTGATATTTTAATTAGGTTAAGATATGAATTAAGTGAATTAATTAATCCTTACCTACATCACCTTAAGTTAATTAACTAATTAATAATGAGCCAATATGATATGTAATCACATAAAAAGTAAATTTGTAATGCTCCTAAGAAATGAAAGGGGCCTAATACAATTGGCTCGTGATTAATAGTTAATTAGGCTTAAGGAATCTCACTTAACTACTTTTATGATTTTCTCACACATGTGAGCTAGCCATAATTTCATTATCTCTCACTTTGGGTTATTGAACACCCAAAGAGCTACCCAAGATCAATTAAAGGTTGCTTAGGTGTGAAGTGAATTTTAGATTAAGTTCAATTAAGCTTATTAATTAGTTGATTGAATTCTTTGATTACATTTTGATTAGGATGATGAAATTAATTTAGGGAGAGGAATCAAGAACAAGGCCTCAATCCCTAATCCCTAAGTCATTTCAAACACTCAATTATGCTCTAATTTTTATCTTAAAATTAATTAATTAATTAAGCAATTAATTACCTCATCAATCATCAATTAATTTAATTCCAAAAAGTGAAGCAAATCTAAGAAATGAATTCGAAAAAATATCCCAATTACACTCCCTAAGTTCCCTTACTGTTCCATAGAGATAATTAGGCTTAAATAATTGATTAAACTATTGTTCATTCACGAATCATTACTAATTAAATTAAGAAAGTGATTAAGGCTTAATCAATTGATTTCCCTAATTGAACAATCAATAAAATCCCAAAAAAATGGGGGAGGCAAAGGTCATCCCCCCAAACATTCATAAAAAATTGGGAATCAATTGGGTGATTAATTAAGGAGTAACTAAGCAAACTAGGTTTCCAATTAAATCTTAATTAAGCCAAAATCACTGTTCAAAATTAATTAATAATAATTTTCTTAGATTCTATTCTGAAATACCTTTAAAATGAGTCAAAGTTTGTATTTTTTTTGGATTTTTCTCCGATTAGTTATGAATTTAGGAAGTTTTAGCCTTAAAAATTAATTAAAATAGCCTAATTAAAGCCTTCTCCGGCCACATGGTACGACTGCACTTTCCACATGGTGTGTTGGGATTGGCAATTTAAGTTGTCACATTTGAAGGTCGACTTCGGATGTGGCTTCATGGACCGTCCATCTAGATCGCACACGACTGATGGTTTAGAAAGGAAATATGGAACCTAACATGGGATCTAATCAGAGCCATTCATTCCAATCATGCGAAACGGGTGGCTCATGATCTCTCCCATTCACAAGTGGTGAAAGACAGATGTCATCCATCTTTCCCAGTTCGATTCAAGCTCACCTGAGCTCGGATTGCCTCCAAATTCATCCCACACCTTTGGAGAAGGGAGACGCACACATCCAACGGCAAAAAACTTATGGTATTTGAATTTACTTCACAAAAGACCAACCCATTTTGCATACATTGCTGAAAATTACCTCACCACCTGGTCATCCAGGTAGTGCCAGTTGAGTGGCCCTGGAGAAGCTTTGAGCTCAATTTGGGGTAGAGTGCTTGGTCGACCGATCCATGCACACAAAGGCCTCGGGTCTGATTGAACTTCTATCTCCAGTGCTCGGGAAGGCTTGGAGAAGGTTCGATTGGCTTCGATAGAGTATGAGAATGGTGTGGGTGCAAGGAATTGAAGTTTGATTTAGTAGAGAAGGAGTATTGCTCGAAAGAGTAATATCCTATTTCGGCTTTTCTCGAGAATGGGCAATGTCGATCAAGGAAGGCTTGAAGATGCTTGGGAGTGCTCTGAGGGAGTTCAAAATTATCTTAGGAAGTCTCTCAATGCAATTTTTTGTGTTTGCTGCTCGAATTGAGGGGTTATACCCCTCAATTTCTCATGACGGACGAATGGGATTCATCCCATAATTTCCTCCACCGTCATCGGGTCGCTCAAGGAGTGGCTCGTGAGTGGTCGAGGTAGTGGCAGGAGTCTCAAGGCTTGATATGGAGGGATTGTGTGGGATTGATGTCCTTTGCATCCAATGGACCATGAGGGGAAATGGATTGGCTTTGTTATCTTGGTCCATGGCAGATGCTAGGGTGGGTTTGGTTCAGGTAGGAAGTTCTAAGAGTGCTTCATTTAGCCATTTGATGGCAGCGATGGTGAGACAAAGCGGACTTTGCCACTTAAGGAAAGGATCCAATGCAAATGAGAGGGTGTCCACTAGTTAATCTCTTTGGGTTCGGTCCCACATGGATTGGGTTGGTTTGGGGCTGACCTAGGGTCCAATTGGGTTGAGTTAGGCCAACCACCAAGGTTCCATAAAGTGGTTTTGGGTGATTTGAGTTCATATGGTCAAAATGAGTTCATTTGGGCTAGGTTGGGTTGGGTTGACCAATTTGACAAATTGTGTCAAACCATAGCTTGGTTTAGATTCAAATGATAATTTGGGATGTTTTGGTTCAATTAATTTGGGTTGGTTTGACCTAGGTTTGGATTTGACTCATTTGGGTTCAAAAAGATTAAATTGGTCAAGTTGACCTATTTAATCAATTTGACCAAATTAGGTTAGGTTAGGTGTTGAGTCAAGTTCAATTGATCAATTGAAAATGATTGTAGGCTTTGGTTTGGTTTATTTTGAATTTTGGCTAATTTGACCCTTTAGGTCAATTTAAGCTAGGTTGGGTCAAGTTGACCAATTGTTCAACTTGGGCTCAATTATGGCTTTGGTCAAGTTTAATAAGTGATTTGGAATAAACTTGAGCCATTGGCTGCAATTAATTTGGATCAAATCATGATTTGACCTATTTTAACTCCTTAGGCCAATTTGAGTCAACTTAGGTCAAATGACCAATTAGACTTGGTTTGTCTCAAGTGAGGGTTTAGTCATGTTCAATCATTGATCATGAATGGGTTTTAGTCAATGGTTTCTATCAAGTTGGGATATGGTGGATTTTGGCTAGTTTGGGTTTCATTTGGGCTAAATATTGACTTGGTCAAAGGCTAAGTTTGGCTTGGTTTGACCCGATTCAATGCAATTGATCACCATATGATGATTGTTGATCATGATTGAAGGTTTTAGATGGGTTTGGTTCAATCAAAATTAGGTTAGATTAGAACTTGGCTCAAGAAGGTCTTTTAGGTCACCTTAGGTCAAGTGGACCTAAATGGGTTGGTTAGCTTGATCATGGCTTTTCAAGTTTAGTTGAATTGATCTATGGATTTAAGATGGAAATATAAATCCAATTGCAAGTGGTTTGGAGCCATATGCATTTTGATTTATATGATAATTTTAAAGTCAAAATGGTCAATATGGGCTTGACTTGGGTTTGGTTTGGCAAAGATGGTTTATGTTTATATTTGCATCAATGACTGAAGGAATTATTGAATCATGAAGAAATCCATGGGTTTTGAGTTGATTTGGGAATCATTTAGCCAAGCTCAAAAGTTTGGCTAAAATGGCTAAATTTGGGAATTTGATTTGATTTGGATTTAGTTTGGACCATTTGAATTTATATTTCAATTATATTTATGAATATAAATAATGGTATAAATGGGTTGTGAGAAAACCACTTGAGTTTGTAGTGATTTAGAAGCAAATTTGACCAAGTTGAGTGATGTAGGTCAAAAAGGGCTTAAGTAGGAATTAGTTTGGTTTGATTTATTTTTGGCCATTGGAGGGTAGGTTTATTTTATATTTGTGGATATAAATGAACAATAATTGATTTATAAAGAGATCGACCAAATTCAGGTGGTTTGAAGGAATTTTGGCTAAGCATATGAAAGTGGTTCATATGGCTTGGGAAGAGATTTAACAATCATTTTGAATTAGTTGGATTTTATTTTGGAATTTGTTTAAGGTTTGATTTGGAAGAAGGAAGCAAGGATTGGGTTTAGGCTACAGGGTAGGCAAGTCCTCCTAAATCCCTAAGGCACAACCCATTCCTATGGCTAACTCTTCTAAGTCTCTAAGGTTAGGTTAAGTGTTCACCTACTCACTAGAAGTATCTTAAGACTAAGGAACTCTTAGTGTCTATAAAAGTTCTAGATCTATGATGAGAAAGTTCTAAAGTGAGGTCAATTTTACCTCCACAAGAGAGGATAAACCACGACCTTCTGGACTTACAATGCTTGGAGTAAATAACTAACTCCTCCTACACTTTAAAACCATGTAGGCAAGTCAAATGATTTTGCAAATAGTTAGGTTGTTATTATTTAGAAAGAGGCTAAGTCCTTAAACCCACTCCCTAAGAGATTAGAGCATGAGTGGTATGAGTAATGACTTAGTCTAATGCAAATCTTTTCAAATTTTATTTGTATTTGACACTTCATTTTAACAAAGGCTTTGGGATTTTCATATGTCTAAATGCATGATGAAATGGATTATTGGCCAAATCAAAAGAGAAGAGGGTGAAGCTCAATAGGAGTTGCTCTCATAGGTCAAACGGTTCCCATGCGTGTAAGAACGGAGGCCCTCATTTTTGCAAGAGTAGTAGAAGATGCATGATATTAGACATACAACCATACAGTTAAGAGGTTTCTAAATCTTTTAATTATCTTATTTATGCCCTAGACTTTATGTGAGGTTATAAATTATTTAAAACTTTAGTTATGAGTTGTAGTTGGGTGGAAATTTTATTTTTTTTCTAAGAGCTTAATCGTATACAGGCCACACATTCAATCATCAATCATTTAAGAAACTATGGAAAAGCATGTCATTTCTAATGCACAAGCTAAACATAACATCAAATAATTTTATAGATCTAACACAAAAGAATAAAAATTTCAGTGTGATCGGGTACCACCGTACTACCCAAAAAAGGAAATGGGTAGCCGAGCTCTACCCTTATATAATCCAGAAAATGAAAGAATAATTATAATTATAATGAATGAATGTAATGGGGTCTTCTTTCTTCATGCTTCATTTAATTTGATTTACTCCACTTCAAAGGAATCACATGGCCTCCCAGGACAAAGCATTCTAGCCAATGTTCATCCTTATCCCCCCCATATAGCACTAATCTTAATTCCTAATGCAAAATTACATTAAAAATAGGAAAAGTAAATATAACTATACATGCAAGACAAGTGTTAGCTAAATACAGATACAACCCATGCAGTTATATTTTTAATTTGGACTTAGTACCCTACACATGGGTAACCAAGCCCACCTGTCCTAACTTGGATTATGCTTAGAGGCATAAGCAACCTGTAAAAGAGAGCATTTATATTTATTTTTAAGCGGCCCCTTACACAATCTCCTGCATAAAATATGATTAGGCTAATAACAGCCTACCATTCAGTCTATGAAGCATACACCCTAACATCTAGTCTAAAATAATACATCACAAAATAAAACATACATCACATCATGCACCGTCCTAACATAAAGCTAGAAGTGGTGACTTAATATAATGTGCGTGTATTAAGACTTGTGCGGTATGTCCTAACTAGGCATTAAGGTTAAGATTTTCTAAGTGTGAAAGGATGTTTAATCATAAGCGGTTGATTTCATTTAAAGTGATCTAATTAATTTGAGAATTTCACTTAGTATTTTCTTTTGTTTCATATGACCTACGCTTAGCAACTAACTGGTGTAAAGAGAAGAAAATAGGTTGCCCTCTTTCATCCCTACCCTAAGCCACTTTCTAAAGCATGTTGATTTAATTTGATTCTCTTTGGTAAATGGATTATTACACATTTTAGATTAATCTTAAGTTTTGGTTCTCTTTAAATAATTATATTCAATGTGAAAGGCTTTTTAAGATTAATCTAACTGAAATACTATCACATTACACATGCTAAATCATTCCTTTCCATCACATATAACATACATATGATATTAAATCCTTAGTATACCTACACATTACATTAAAAATAGGAAAATTAAATCTAACTACACCTGCAAAATAAGTGTTAGCTAAACACGTCATACAACCCAAGCAGTTATATGAATAATTTGGACTTAGCACCGTGCACAGCAAAACATGGGTAACCAAATTCACCTATCTTAATATAGATTATGCTTAGGAGTTAAGCAACCTGTATAGCAAAATATTTATATTTATTTTAAGCATCCCTTAAGCATAATCTCCTACAAAAAAACATGATTAGGCTAATTACGACTTAGCATCCAATTTACACACATACACACTAACATTCAATCTACAATATTACATCACAAAACAAAACCTACATCAAGCCATACACTGCCCTAACATAAAGATAGAATTAGTGACTTAATCTAATGTGTGTGTTAAGGTTTGTGTGGTGTCCTAGCTAGGCTTTAGAGTCATGGTTTTCTAAGTATAAAAAGACACTTAATTATAAAGGGTGATTTCACTTTAAATGGTTTAACTAATTTGCAAATTTTACTTAATATTTTCTTTTGTTTCATTTGACCAACATAAAATAACTAAGTGTTATGAAGAGAAAGAAAGAGAGGATCACTCTCTTTTATCTCTACCTTAAGCCACATCTAAAATAAATTAATTAATCAATTCCCTTTAATGAATGGCTTATTACATGTTTTAATTAGTCATAAGTTTAGGTTCACTTTAAATAAACTCATTTAATAAGAAAGGCATCTTAAGCTTAGTTGGGATGAATTACTATCACATAACACATCTTTATTATTTCTTTCCATCATGTATATCATGCATATGATTAAATTGTAAGCATAGCTATACATATAATTTGAATCTTAACACACTTAAATGATGAATGTATGTAAATATAATTGTTGTTAATATTTCATTTGGTTGAATGATTTTGTCACATTAATTTAAATCTCTATCTAAATTCTTATGCAAGAGCATAAAGAAAGAGCCTTAAGTCACATGACTAATCAAATCAACCAATTAAGCAAAGTATGAATGCATGTCTTTTTAATAGAAAAGGGGGTTTTCATTCATTAGATAAGTACACATCAACATGTATAAAAGTTCTAAGCAAGTACGTCGCCATTGTTCTGCACCAAGGGAACGAGGTAGGAACCTCCTTGGGGTTACTTAAAGTCGCATCCTAATAGAACTAATATATACTATCCTTAGATACATGTGGATGTATAAACAACTACAAGAATAGAAAACCATGCAAAAATTGAATTTTCATTTGATTGATTTATTTTGTGTAAATGAATTCAAGCTCTATCAAGATTTTAGTGTTGGAATGCATAAGAATGAAATCAAGCAGATACGTCATCATTGTTCTACACTAAGGGAACGAGATAGGAACCTCCTTAGGGCTACTTAAAGTTGTGCGTTCCTAGGATGTTTAGACTAATATACCGCTAACATTCTTGCTTATGCAAATCAACACAAAAATGTAAAGTGACTTTATTCCATGCACCAAATTTATATTCACTTTCATTTCTTATGTATATATAACTAAATTTACAATATATATGTATATTCATTCATTAATAGACTTTTGAAAATATATTTGAGATTTAATAGTGATACTAGCCACACATATTTTTAATTTAAATCAACACATGCAATTTGACATAAAAGAAATCATTTTATTTAATTAATTTTAAAAGAGATGGATGCATGAATCATATGACATACAATATTTAGCATGATTGGAAAGAAATAAAATAACACAAGTATGTGATTTCATTCAAATCAACTAAGTCCTAAGGACCATCAAACTAAATGAGATTATTTAAAATAAACCAAATTCTTTAATGTCATTTCATCTTTATGTTTGATTTGAGTTAAAGAAAGTGAAAGAGGTTTTTTATTCCTAATCCATTCCCCATGTGTGAGTTAATTTGGTTTAATGAAGGATAATTAGGTTGATTTTATGTCTTAATTAGATTAAGGTATGAATTAAGTCAATTAATTAACCCTTACCTACATCACCTTTAGTTAGTTAAATAATTAATAATGAGCCAATATGATATGCAACCACATGAAAAGTAAATTTACAATGCTCCTAAGAAATTAAAGGGCCTAATGCAATTAGCTCATGATTAATAGTTAATTAAGCTTAAGGGATCTCACTTAATTATATTTATGGGTTTCCCACACATGTGAGCTAACCATAATTTTATTAGCTCTCTCTTTAGATTATTGAACACCCAAAGAGCTACCCAAGATTAATTAAAGGTGATTATATGTGAAGTGGATTATAGATTAAGAGAATTAAACTCATTAATCTAATTTAATTAAGCATTAAGCATGTTTAATTAACTTAAGGAAAGAGATCAAGAAAGAGGCCTTAATCTCAATCCCTAAATCTCATATTTGATCACTTAGGATTTAATTTTATCTTAGGATTAATTAATTAGTTAAGCACTTGATTACCTCATTAATTATTTGATTAATTTGATTCAAAAAGTAAAAAAAACTTAGGAAATGAATTAGGAAAAATATCCCAATCACATTCCCTATCCCCCCTTACCATTGAACAATGGTAATTAGGCTTAAATAATTAATTAAGCCATTGTTCATTCACTAATTATCACTAATTAAATTAAGAGAGTGATTCAAGCTAAATCAATTGATTTTCTTAATTAAGCAACCAATAAAATCCCTAAAAATAGAGGAGGTAGAGGTCATCCCCCCATCCACAGAAAATCTGAGATTAATTGGATGATTAATTAAAGAGTAATTAAGCTAATTAGATTTCTAATTAAATTTTAATTAAGCCAAAATCACTATTCAAAATCAACTAATGATAATTTTCCTAGATTTTACTCTGAAATATCTTTAAAATGAGCCTAAGGTTGTATTTTTTTTATTTTCTAGGATCAGTTATGAATTAAGGAAGTTTCAACCTTAAAAATAGATTATTTAGCCCTAATTGAAGCCTTAATCCCGTCCGACCACATAGCAGATGACACTGCGCACTTTCCACGTGGCGTGATGGGATTCGCTATTTAAGTAGTCACATCCAAAGGCTGACTCGGATGGCGGTGGACATGCTAACTCCGTGGACCGTCCGATCTAAGATCGGACGACCATGATTCAATCTGCGGTTTAGGAAGGAATCAAGGGATGTAACGCGGGAACTAATCAGGGTTGTTCGTTCCAATCATGCGGAACAGATGGCTCATGATCTATCCCGTTCATAAGCGATAAAAGACAGATGTCATCCATCTTTCCCTGTTCGATTCGAGAGCACCCGAGCTTCGATTACCTCCAAATTCATCCCACACCTTTGGCGAGGGGAGGTGCACACATCCAACAGCTAAAAATGCACAACATTCACATTCTCCTCACAAAAGACCAACCCATTTTCCATACAAGGCTCGATTTTGCAAAATTACCTCACCGGAGCTAATGTCCGGTGGTGGATCGATGGAGGTAGCTTCGCCTAGTTGAGGCGAGACCTTGATGAGAAGCTTTGAGCTTGATTTGAAGTAAGTTGCTCCTGAGGTGAAACTCTTTCTATTTAGAAATCGTCCTTGGTTTAACTCCTATCTCTGACACACAGGAAGGCTTGGGGATGATTCGGTTGACTTCGACAAAGTAAGAGGATGGAGTGGGTGCAAGGAATTAGGGTTTGATCAAGTGGAGGGGTAGTATTGATCGGGAAGGTGGTGTCATGTTTTGGTTTTGCTCAGGAAAGAGGAATGCTGATCAAGGGAGCTCAGGGAAGACTTGGGAGTGCTCTGTGAGATTTCAAAATGGGTTTAAGAAGTCTCATAAAGCAAAATGGTGATGTTTGTTGCTTGAATTGAGGGGGTATACCCCTCAATTGCACATGATGGAGATTGATCTTACAAAATCCATTGATTGGGTACCATCGAGTCATCGGAGGGGTCATCGTTAGCTCCATGTGGCACACAAAGAGTGGATGAAGTGGTGGCAAGAGTCTCAAGGCTTAATATAGGGAGATTGTGTGGGATTGATCTTCCTTGCATCCATTGTTGACCATGAGGGAGAATGGCTTGGCTTGTTTCCCTTGGTCCATGACAGATGCTAGGATGGCTTAGGTTGGGCTAGGAAGCTTAGTAGTTCTTTATTTGTCAAGTGAGGGGCTTCCATGGGGGAGGCAAAGTGGACTTTGCCACTTATGGCAAGAATCCAATGCAAAGAGTGGGTGTCCATTGGTTAATCCTCTTAAATTGGTCCCACTTGGATTTGGGTTGGCTTGATGCTGACCCAAGGTTCATTTGGGTCAAGTTAGGTCAGCCACCAAAGTTCCCAAAAAGTGGTTTTGGGTGTTTTGGCTTTATATGATCAAAATGGGTTCATTTGGGTTAGGTTGAGTTGGGTTGACCAATTGGTAAAATTGAGTCAAACCAAGACTTGTGTTAGGTTCATATGGTGATTTGAGATGTTTTGGCTCAATTGGTTTTGATTAATTTGGCTTAGGTTTGAATTTTGACTCATTTGGATTCAAAAGGATCAAATGGGTCAAGTTGACCAAGTTGACCAATTTGACCAAATTGGGTTGGGTTAGGTGTTGAGTCAAGTTTAATTGGTTGATTGAAACTGATTGTAGGCTTTTGTTTGACTTAATTTGGGATTAATTTGAATTTTGTCCAATTTGACCCTTTAGGCCAATTTGGGCTAGGTTGGGTCAAATTGGCCAATTGGTCAAATTGGGCTCAATCATGGCTTTGGCCAAGTTCAACAAGTGATTTGGAATGAACTTGTACCATTGGTTGCAATCAATTTGGATTAAATCATGATTTGACTGATTTTGGTTTTTTTTTTTGGCCAATTTGGGTCAACTTAGGTCAAATGGCCAATTGGACTTGGTTTGGCTTAATTGATGGCTTGGTCAAGTTCAATTATTGATTATGAGTGGGTTTGAGTCAATGGTTTCAATCAATTTGGTACATGGTGGATTTAGGATAATATGGGTTTCATTTGTGTTAAGTGTTGACTTGGTCAAAGGACTAAGTTGGCTTGGTTTGACTTAGTTCAAAGTAGTTGATCACCTTAGGATGTTTGTTGATCAAGATATGGGGTTTGGATGGGCTTAGTTCAATCCAATTTGGGTTGAATTAGAACTTAGCTCAAAAATGTGTTTTACGTTACTTTGGGTCAAGTGGACCTAAATGGGTCAATTGGCTTGATCATAGCTTAATTCAAGTTTAATTGAACTCACATATGGACTTAGGATGGAAATATAAATCCAATTGCAAGTGGTTTGGAGTCAAATGAATTTTGGTTCATATGGCAATTTCAAGTCAAAAGGGGTCAACATGGGCTTGACTTTGGTTTGGTTTGTTAATTGTGGTTTGTGTTTATATTTAGAACAATGATTGAAGGAGTGATTGAATCATGAAGAAATCCATGGGTTTTGAATTGATTTGGATATCATTTAGTCAAGTTCTAGAAACTGGCTAAAAGGGCTAAAGTTAGGAATTTGATTTGATTTAAGTTTAGTTTTGGCCATTTGGATTGATATTTCATTTATATTTATGAATATAAATGAAGATATAAATGATTCATGAGAAAATCACTTGAGTTTGGAGTGATTTGGAAGCAAATTTGACCAAATTGAGCGATGTAGGTCAAATGGGCTTAAGTAGGGAATTGATTTGGTTTGATTTAATTTGAGTTGATTTGAATGGTTTGAATTTAGATTTCATTTATATTTGTGAATAAAATGAAGGAATGATTGATTTATAAAGAAATAAACCAAATTTGATTACTTTGAAGGAGGTTTTTGCTAAGCTTATGAAGGTGGTTCACATGGCTTAGGAAAGGATTTGGAATTAGAATTTAATCATGGGTATCAATCATTTGATTTGAGATTGGATTTATGATTTGGGTTTGAATTTGAGGTTTGATTTAGAAGAAGGAAGCAAGGATTGGGTTTAAAGCTATAGGACATGAAAGTCTTCCTAAATCCCTATGGCACGACCTATTCCTATGGTTAACTATTCTAAGTCTCTAGGCGTAGGTTAAGTGTTCACCTAATCACTAGAAGTGTCTTAAGATTGAGGAACTCTTAGTGTCTATAAGATTCTTAGATCTATGAGGGTGGAGTTAAGAGCTCACTCCCAAAGTCAACAAAGAGTGCCCAATAGGTGTGGTGTAACTGACTAGGTGCACCGTACGTATTGGTGTTGACCGAGACGATCAACAACGTCTGAAGGATTGTAATCACTAACAGAGACGGTCTATTTCTAAACCCGAGATGTAGAAGGATTCAAGATCTTAGTGCAATGCAACCCAACTCATGCCAACGGCATAAGAGAGGAAGAAATGATCCATTGAGGGATCAAACATGTGAACCTTCCACTAGCGAAGTAGGTTCAGGTTATTCACCGGGGATAGAGATTTGATTAGATTTCATTTTATGAGGGTTCCATTAAGGAGAGGATATGATCCACACCTCACTGGGGAGGGAAAATTGTTTAATTTAATTGATGAGGCATCCACTAGGGATGAGATTGATTTGTTGACTTATGATTTGGGGCTCCACTAGGGAGAGGATATGATCTAGTTTTGAGGGCACACCTGCTGGAGATATGAGCTCAGATCTGCTAGGGACAAAGTAATTTAAATTTGGTCTCCCCCAGAGGGAGGAAGGTGAATCAGATGAAATGGAGCCTATCGGTGTGCGATGGATCCACTAAGAAGGAGCTAATATCAGCCTAGTCTCATCTTAGATTTACAAATCCAAAGGGATGGTCTACCGCCATCTGGTAGAGCCATCCAACCTAAGGGATATCTTTCGATGTGCAATATTCAAGTCAGGAAGAAAGCTTGTAAACTTATAACTTCTTGAACAAGGAACCACTAGGGTGATTGGCAGATAGCATAATAAATCAAACTCGACCTAAGGCGACTAGTTAAGCGAATGACACTGTGGACTCACATAGACTCAAGAATAGTCAGAATAAATTTAATTTAAATTTTAAGGTGGACTCTATCGATGTGTGATGGATCCATTAAGAAGGGCCTAATATCAGCCTAGTCCTATCTTAAGTTTACAAATCTAAAGGGATAGTCTACCAGCCGTGAGGTAGAGCTAACCAATCTAAGGGGTTCCTTTTAATGTGCAATGATCAAGTTAGGATGAAATCTTGTAGACTTACAACTTCCTGAACAAGGAACCACTAAGGTGATCGGTTAATAGAATAAATTGAATTCGACCTAAGGCTACCATCAGTGTGCAACGGTCGTGATGGAAAGAATGTGTGATAAACTTACATCTTTCAAAGCAAGGAAGACCGCCGGGGTGACTCGTTGGTGGCACAATAAGTCAAACTGACCTAAAGGCGACTACTGAGAGAGTGTCGACCTAGGGACTTATCTCAACTCAAAAGTAGTTAGGAGATTCCTATAAGGAGTTTTGCTGACACTATCCTAAAGATAAGATGCCTACTTGGGAAAAGGTATTGCTGGGGGTTTTCCTCCTAATCCATAAAGATATATATATATATATATATATATGATATATATATATATATATATATCTATGTGTGTGTGTGTGTGTGTGTGTGTGTGTGTGTGTGTGTGTGTGTTTTGTTATTATGTTTGTATGGACCTTGTTGGTGTGTGAGGGACCACATTGAGAAGGAGCTCATATCAGCCTAGTCCTATCTCAGATTTACTGGACCAAGGGAGAATCTGCATATCTGCGAGATAAATTCTCCAACCATAGGGGTGGCTTCTAGGAAAAGGGGACTATCTGATCCAAGAGTAATTAGGGTAGTGTCTAAATGGGGTTGTTAAGGATGTGATCCAAATAGAGTGGCCACAAGGAAGGTGTCGTTAGGGGAATTATCTAACCCTATAAATATTCTGTAGCCAACTCAAGGAGAAAGCATAGCAGTCTTACATCTGCCAAGAGTGGTGTATCCATCGAGTGGATCTCCGTCACATGGTGATAACCAACCAACCTAAGGTGCCTATTGGTGTGCAATAACCAGTCTAGAAAGAAGGCGTGTAGACTTACATCTCTCTAAAGCAAAACTGATTGTCGAGATAGTCTATCTTTGGCTCGATAGGTGCTATCCATCCTAGGGAGACTACCAAGTGGGGAGTCCCGTGTAAGGACTAAACCCAGACTTGAAGTAGTCAAGAGGAGAGGAGCTGCTAGGGGACTTACCCTAATCCTCAAATATATTCGACCAAGTTAGTTCATGATGGCTAGTTTAAGAAGAAGGCATAGCAGACTTAAATCCTCTCAAATGAAGTCATCATGAGGTAGCTTACCGGCTGCACAATAAGGCCTACCAAACTAATAGAGCGCTCATCGGTGTGCAGTGATCAAGTCAAAAAAGAAAGCATAGCAAACTTACATCTTCCAGAATGAGGGACCACTGGGGTGTCGTACTAGCAGGGTAACACGTCAGCTTGACTTAGAGCAGCTAATGAGTGAGTGTCACAGGGGAGCTTGCTCCACATCAAAATAGCCTAAGATAAAAGATGTGTTTGTGTGTTTATTATATATATTCAGTTCATGATGGCTAGTTTAAGAAGGGTATTTACATCCTCAAATGAAGTCAACATGAGGGTAGCTCAATAGTAAGGCCAAATAAGGTACTCAACAGAAAGAGTAGACTTTCATCTTCCTGAACAAGGGACCACTAGGGTGACACACTAACAAGGTAGCACATCAACGTGACCAAGAGTAGCTAATGAGTGAGTGTCATAGAGGGAGTGTTCCCACATCAAAATAGCCTGAGACAGAAAACATGCATGTTTGTTTGTGTAGTGAGAGAAGGGATAGGATGCCGCTTGGATTTTCTTGCACCTATCCTAAACACATCATGGCAGATTTGCAAGCAAAGATGTTTCTAAACAACTATGAAGAGATGAAATTTGAGATGAAAAAATTTTTATTGATAATTATTTTTAAACAATAGTTATGAATAATATTTCTTTAGATAGAACCCGTTGATTGGAAAAATAGGGCACACTCCCTTATAGTTTATAACATGATATGATCCTCCTTAGTAGGCCTTTTTTATGGCGAAAGGGCATTTTCAAGTGGGTTCAAACTTGCTTCTCATCTTTTGATGGGCAATAATTAGTTTCCTTAAAACTAAAACAAGCTCTCCTACTTGAAAAGCTCTAGGGCAGACCAACTTGTTATGAGCTTGAATCATTTTGGCTTTATATAACTTGAGATTTTGGCATGCCCAGAGGCGTCTCTCCTCCAAACCTTCAAGCTCTTCTAACCGCAACTTGGCATTCTGCTCTATTGTTATTTTACTGCCCACAACTATCCTTAATGATGGGAGTTGGACTTCTAAAGGTAGAACTTCCTCAGACCCATACACTAAAGATAAAGGGGTAGATTAAGTTGGACTCTTGTATGTGGTGTAGTAAGCCCACACGGCTTCAACTAACTGTTCATGCCACTATTACTTGTTGTCATTGAGTGTCTTCTTAAATATCTAGATGAGAGTTTTGTTGAAGGCATTTGCTAACCCATTCATCCTCGAGTAATAGATGGTAGAATATCTCCAATCTATGTTGTGTCTCTAAGCAAAGCTGTTGATTTTAGTGCTCTTGAATGAAGTATCATTATTAGATATAATGAGGCACCCCGAACCTATATATGATATGGTTCCTGAAAAATTAGAGCACATGCGGAGCTGTGACCTCTTTGAGTGGGATCGCCTCCACCCACTTGGAAAAGTAGTTGGTGGAAGCTAGAATGAATCAGTGACCCTTGAAAGAAGGAGGATCTATCGGGCCTACTATGTCAGTACCACAACACTCAAATGGCCATGAGGCCAATTTAGGATGTAGTGTTGGGTGATTGGTGTAGGACCACATCATGTACCTGACATTGGTAGCATCTCCTAGCTATGTCCATGCAGTCTGTGATCATCAAATACTAGTAATATCTTAATCTTTTGATCTTGGCTTTCATCTTTGGACCGAATTGATGCTCTCCACATAGACCTGGGTGTACCTCGATCACGATCTTTTGAGCTTCATGTTTTTCCAAATAACGTAACCACTTATGATCAAAAGACCACCAGTATAAGGTGTCATCCATGAGAGCATATTAGAGAGCTCACTACTTCACCTGATGTGCTAGTGACTTCTCTTGAGGTAGTTTGTCTGTATGTAGGTAATCCATGAATGGTTGCTTCAATCTGACTCATTGGCCTTTTTGGCAATGACAACCTCCCTTTAAAGAGAAAGTCTACCGATGAGTTCAGTGTCAATAAGGAATAGGACTTGTCTATTTTAGACCCTTATTGGTATGAACTCATCTTCTGGACATCCCAACTCCTTGGCAAGCTTGACCAATGCATCTGCTACTGTATTTTCTCCTCCAGGAATCTTGTGGATGGTAACCTCTGAAATTTGAGCCAACAACTCCATGTTATACTTGTGGTAATGGTGGAGCTTAAGATTCAGAACTTTATAAGATCCATCAATTTGGTTGATAACTAACTGAGAATCCTCGAAGATGTTGACACTCTGGATGCATGGTGTAATGGTTAACTCTAGACTGGCAATTAGAGCCTCATATCCAGCTTCGTTGTTGGTGAATGGATTGGACAGATGATATGAGAATCTCATCACATCGCAGTCTGGAGTTAGAAGGACTATTCTTACCCCTGTCTGCCCCAGAAGAGTGGACCGTGGTTTTTCTCATTTTTAAAAGGAAGCCGCACCATCAACATACATCTCCTAACGGCGAGTGCTAGTGTCCCCTAAGTTCATGATTTCTTCATCGGGGAATCAGCAGGAAGTGGGTGTGCTGCTAAGAAATCCATTAGTGAATGTCTTTTCACCGCAAGGAGGGGTATGAATGTGATATCAAACTATGATAAAATCATGGACCAATGTGCCAACCGTTCTAATAATATTGGTCATTTCATGAGATATTGTAGTGGATTGATCCTAGAGATTAGATTCACCTTATTAGAAAATATGTAATGTCATAGCTTTTGAGATGCAAAGATTAAAGCTAGGCAGTGCTTTTCAATAGGTGGGTAGTTTACCTCGACATAGTATTCTTTTCTCTCTCTACAAAGTGGTTTCATCAAATCTATATCTAATAAAAACAATGGCATCATTAAGTAGTGCCTGATATCTTCAAAAGCATGCTAGCACTTGTCATCCCATTTGAACTTGGCATCCTTTTTGACAAGTGCTAAGAATGGCTGGCATCTTCCTGATAGGTTGGAAATGAAGTGTCTTAGATATGCCAACCGCCCTTAGAATGATCTGAGCTGAGTTATCCTTTTATAGGGTGGAATTTCTAAGATGGCCTTGATCTTTTCTAGGTCAATTTCTATTCCCCGATGTCAGACAACAAACCCAAGAAATTTCTTGAAGCTACTCTAAATGCACACTTCAAGGGATTTATTCTGAGGTTATATTATCTTAACTGTTCAAAAACTACTCTTAAGTCAAAGAGATGGTCTTCATTTTCTTTACTCTTGACTACAAGATCATCAACATAACATTCAACTTGATGATGAATGAGTTCGTTGAAGATCTGAGTCATGGCTCGATGGTATGTAGCACCGATATTTTTAAGGCTGAAAGACATGCCCTTATAATAATATATTTCGATCGGGGTACGTAAAGTAGTATTTTTCTCATCCTCGGGGGCCATCTTAATTTAGTTGTAGCTAGATGACCCATCCATGAAGGAGAATACTACATGAGATAAGGCAATGTCCACCATTAGTTTCAAAATCCGTAGTGAAAATTCATCTTTAGGACATGCCTTATTCAAATCCCTTAAATCGACACATATGCTCTAGCCATTCTTTTTCTTAACTGGAACAACACTCGCCAACCAGGTGCGATATTTTTCTTCCCTAATAAAGCCAACATTGATCAATTTCTTGATTTCATAAATGACCTGCTGCTCAATTTCTAATCGCATGCGTCTAGGAACCTACTTGATAGAGTTAACATTATGATATATTGATAGTTTGTGGACTGCTATGTCAGGAGATAAACCAGACATTTTTTTCATAACTCTATGCAAAGCAGTCCTTAAACTCAGCTAATAGTCTAACTAAGTCATTAATTTCTTCTTCATTCAACTAGGAACTAATGTATGTCGGGGGTGGATCTTCTTTTGTTCCTAAGTTGATTTCTTTGAGTTTTTCAATGGTTGATCTGATTTCTTCTTCAAACTTTAGTGGTGCATCTTTGACTTCAAGATCATTTAGGTCATCTTAAGTTTCTAAACACACTTCCTCATAAGAGTTAGCATGATTTGAAAAGAACCTATCAGACTCCAAATGATTGGTGATGACTCAATGGTTTGTCATCATAGACCTTGTCAATCTATTCTAGTCTTGATTGAGAATGTTTGCTTTGGTTGTCCTATAATCTCTCAAAGTAATCCGACATGTGTTTAGACCAAGCATGTGGGATTAATCCCTTCTTTTACAAATTAATAACACAAGGAGAATACAATCAAAAGGTAGTAGTATTAAATCTTTATATGAATCATCCTCAAGTTCTACATCAACTTCCTGACTTGAGGATGATGCTCCTAAGAAAAACCTCTTCAGCCTGACATCTGTGGATGACTTGGGGGCCTCTTTAGCTACCAAACCTTCAACTTTCTAAGAAGAGAGTGAGGTTAGAGCTAAAGTCCCAACTGCTGCATGACTGTTCTACATAATGATGATTCAAATACATTCATGCTTTGCTTGGAGGCCTGGTCTTCATCGTTGCCTGGCTCGAATGTCACCTCCAAAAGGACCCACTAAGAGGGGTTGGTTGGCATGCTAACCACATGAGACTCATCCCCTGAATTGGACTCTAAGTCTATGTGGATAGCGGAGGTACTCTTGTGAGCTGGAACATAGCTCTTACTGTCTGGCCACTAACAAGGAGGTCTTCCACTTCTATAACTACCTCTAGATCTACCTCTTCCTATACTTGGTGGGGGTCGAGTCATCCTATCCATGTGTTCATATGGAGGAACAAATTATGGGTGGAATCTAACTTCAGACTCTACTTCTTCCTCAATGTCAAATTCTCACTCACTTGTACTTTTATTTTATTTTTCCCTTTCTTCCTTTTCTTTTTCTTTTATTTTTGAGCATTTACCAAGTTTGCAAGAATAGACTTTTTGATTTGGAGGAAGATAGTAGGTTGCATCCTCATATATCTTGACCTCTCTAACTGAAAATGGCTTCAAGTCTCTTTTGACACAATACTCAATTCCACCTCTTCAAAATTTGATGTACTGATGTAAAGAGGATGGTACCATATTATTTCCATGTATCCAAGGCCTATTGAACAAAGCAGTGAAGGATGTATCTGAATCCGTTATGTATAACTTGGCTTCTATCTTCCAGTCATCTATCTCTAATGGCAACATTATGGAACCTAAATCTCTCTCGCCTTGCTCATTGAATTCTCTCAATATCATCTGATATCCTTAGAGTTCAGAGATATCAATCCTCAAGTAGGCAGGGTCTTTAGACTCATAATGTTTACTAATTCACCTGGATCAACTAACACCCTAGAGAGTCTAAATCTGTCCATGTCTACTGTGATGTATAGGGATAATTGTGCTTAATTGTCCCCAAAAGAAGGTCTTCATCGGTGAATGTAACTCCACAGACTTCTCTTGAATAACATGCCTTCTCTCCAATAGCGGTCAACTAAGCTAAGCATATTTCTTGATTAAGAAGGGCTTTGATCAATGATTCCGACATCTCTTTGGATAAGATAAGGGCATCATATAAGCTTAGCTTAGCTGGCAACTTTCTCAGGTGAGTGAGGACATTATAGTCAACTCTAGGCTGATCCTCCACAAGCATATATGTAGGCAAAACATCTTATGGAGGGGCTTCTTGATCACTAGAAGTAATGACTTATTTACCCTTATCCTGAGGTCCTACCCTAGGAGGTAGAACTTTGTCACTGCAGAGGTTGACTTCTGTGACTTCATGAGATGGTTTAGTGGAATGTTTTACCTGCTCATCAGGTTCGCCTACAGCTTCTTCTATAGGATCATCGAAGTCAGATGACTCAAAGTCAATCTCAATGGGTGAACCTGAATGATTCAAAAATGGGAAATATATTTCTGAATCAGAAAGGAGTTGATCGAAATTATTATAGTTATTAATACTTGGATAGCTTTCTATAGAGATAAAGTCATTAATACCATCAAAAGTAGAGAAGATGTAAGTGCAATCAGCTTTCTTCATTGATTTCTTAGATTTGAATGGAGGTACAAAGTAGAAATCAAGTAAAGCAAGCGGAGTGAGGGATTTGGCACCCCCTCCACTGATATAATACAGCTACGAGAAGAAGAGCTGGCTAGAGGAAATGTAGCTATAACTGTGGAAGGAGTGTTGGAATCGGTCTGTGGTTTCCCTACTGTGCTATCCTAGGTAACTGGAGGCTGTCGCAACTACTGTTGGGCTCCTACTTCCTTCAAGTTATCCTTAGCAACTTGCAAACCCTCCTTAGAGTTGGAGGTTTGAGCTATTTCAGGCACCTACAAGGGTAACTTTTTGATCTTAGAAATAATTTTCTTGGAGGTTCGGGATAAGGCGATCTCCCAACCTTCCTTTATCTTAAGAGGTTCACATGTATCCTCAAGGATTACCCTAACAAAACAAGAAGGTTGTTCTAATAGGTACTCCTTGGGGATGATAATGGCACCTGACTTGAAGCTATGCTCAAGCCAGTCCTTAAAGATAATGCAATCTTCTAAGACATGTCCAAGCATGCGGTGGTAGGGGCAATAGTTTGGATCATGACTCTTGCCCACTTCCTCCGGCCTCTTAGGCTCCGGTAACTGGAAATTAGACTTTTTTAAGAGATTCTTAAAGATTTTTCTGACTACCTCCCTCTTAAATGAATAAGGCTTGCTAAGCTTATCAGTAAGAGTAGGTGGATAATAATTACCTGGTGGTAGGTAAGAATACTGCTATTGCTGATGCTAATAAGGAGGCGGTGGTGGCAGTTGCTATGGAAACTGAGGTGGTTGGTATGACAGCCGAGGTGGTGGCAGAGGAGTTGGAAAAGGAGACTACTGAGCTCGAGACCTATCTATTTGAACCATAGCTGGCTGCTTCCCCTTGTCAACTGCTGTGACTACCCCTGGTTTCTTCTCAAATGCCTTCTGGGGTATGAGCTTAGCTGATTGGTCCCAAAAAGGCAACTATTTGGCCTCTTCTTGTAGACTAACTGCCTTATTGATTAATTTATCGAAGGTTTTGATTGTAAAACCCTTGAGCATGAAAGAAACTAGGCCATGGATGTTCTTCAAGAGAATCTCAATGGTCTGCTGTTTAGACAGCTGTGGTTCGCATTTCATGCTCAAGTTTCACCACCTGAGAATGTAATTAAAAAGAGACTCGTTGGGGACTTGCGTCGCAACAATAAGATCACCTGCAATAACCCTTTGATAAGCTCCAGCAAACCTCTTGATGAAGAGATGCTCCAACTCAGCAAATGACTATATCGAACCGTTGGATAATTAGGCATACTAGTTAAATGCAACACCAGCTAGACTACTAACAAATAATCTAAAGAAAAGGGCATCACTACCTCCGACGTTGTAGCAGTTAGCACTGAAATGTGCAATGTGTTGGTGAGGGATCCAACTACCATAAAAAATATTGAAGGAAGGAGGTACAAAGCCCTTAGGATACTGGACAACATCAAATTCCTCTATGTATGGTTAACCATTTGGAACAGATGAGCCACCTCGGGCTTGTGCCAATGCATCCATCACCTGTTGCTCCACCAACTGCTTGATATCCTTCTCATGCATGGAGGTTCTATTCACCACCTTCCTATGCAAACTACCACTATTTTCCTCTGCGGGAATGCACTTAGGATGATCTGAGGTATGTGCCAACTCTACTCTATTGGCTACTATGGGAGAAGGTTGTGACACCGGGGCTGAATTCTGCAATGCTAAAACTACCGCCATCAACTTCTCGATCTTCTTCCCCATCTTATAAGTATGATCATCTCTCTACTTAAGCTAGTGGAGGAGGTGTTGAGTTGAATGGATGACATCATCCTCTTCACCTACAATACCTTCCTGGCTCTACTAATCTCTACGAAAGGAGCTCCTAATATCAACCATGTGGACCTTGACCAAATCCTCAAGAAGGTCATCTTCATCAAGATCAAATGCTACCCTCTCATCCTCAAAATTTGTGCAATCACTGCCTAAGAGTTCCCTCTTCTCAGCAAAGTAAGCTGCTATAATCTCATCTAAGAAATGGTCTAATTGTGTATTGATAAATACTGGCCAAATAAGGGCTGTCCGGCGAAATACATCTAACACTACTGACCATTGGAGTGTTATCTTTGGGAGGTTTGTGCCCACTAGAAGATACATGGTCATGATTTCCTACTATTGGCGGAGAGTTGTATCTGGGGGGTCCACGGCCATGGGAACTGTAGAGCTATCCCCTGCCCCCTATACTACTGCCATTATCACTGGCTCTGATGGTGGTGGTGGTGCGACCACGATGTTGCAGGGTCACCACTCCTTCTTCACCAAGACTGAAGTAGGAGATCGAGTAGGGGAACTCGCCCTCACCTCAGTCGATGGAGTAGATGAAGTGGGATCCTTTGGCTGTAGCCAGATCACCAAAGGGGCTTTCTTCTCCCCAGATGCTGTCTTCTATGCCTTTGTGGGAATGGTGGATGGAGGAACCTGAACTGGTGATGGCAGACGAAGAGTGGATCAGTGTGGTGGAGCCGACACTGGCTCTACCCTTGCCAGAGCTTTTCCCCTACGACTGGTGGTCCCCGTCAATACTATGCTATTGGTCCTATCGGCCCTGGTGGCATGATGATCGGGGAAATCAACTAGAGTGGAGGCCACCGACCGCGGCAAATCTTTGTCGCTCCCTGCTCTCTAACTGAGCTGCTACCATGGCTCTGATGCTCTATCACTGCGGATCTGTCTGGTAACACTCCTGGGGATGATCAACCTCAAGTCAAATAGTGTGTTGGACTTTAATTGTCCATGTGCTCTACCAACCTAGTGTAGTACTGTCCGTAGATTGGCAAAGGACTTCCTCCTGTCCTGAGCCGAAACCTCATGGTATGCGGGTGGCGAAGGCGATGCAGCTATCCTCCTATAGCCTTTTTCTCCATCTGATGCTGAGAGGGGATAAAACTTGTTGCCACTGAGTAATGGAGGGACCTCTCGAGGTGAACCCTCCTCTGTAATCTGGTATGTTGCATCTATCTCTTGGGCTGCACACTCGTGGTGCCTCTTGATCTTGCAGCTCCTATTACGGCATTGTGTGCGGCTAAGTAAGGTAGTGTAGAACTAGATCCTACCTCAAAGGTAGAGGAAACTATCTTTGAAGCTAAGATAGCCTTCCCATTAGAGGGGACCAATGAGGAGGTGCTAAATGCCTGCGGTTGTAACTGGAGGTGGAACCTCACGCCTTCCTCTTCAAGGAAGGATATTCGATCTCGGAAGGCGTCAGCGGATGGCCCGGCTTCGCACCACCTCATTCGGCGGTGGTGAGAGTTTCCCCTTCACAAGTAATGCGGGCTCCCTCAAATCCTCGGCCAAAGAAAACCAAGTGGGTGGAGTCAACTTGAGGGAGGCTGGCCCGATCCAAGGCCAAATCCATCTCGAACGGAAAGGTGAAGATGAACTTCTAGGAGGCCATATGTACTAACTGGTCTGCAATGTATTTCTGCATGTGTTGAAATATAACTTGAATTAGATCTCTGCTTCAGCACTTGTCCCAAGAAAGTAATAGCTATTTGGAGTTCTGAATTCACACTCAATAATTCAAATATGTTAAGTGAGGTTCAGTGGAGAGATTTTGATATGATGAGGAGAGTCTTTGTCATTTGATTTTGATTTAGAAACCATATTCAACCAATTTAAGTAGGTTGGATGGGGTTCAGATATTTGGAGATGTTTGTATTGTTATCTTGTTTGAAAATTTTTGATTTTGAAGAACTTTACTTAGTAAATTTAGGCATGCTAAGAAAAGGTTGTGATTGTATGTTTAAGCATTTGTGAAAAATCTTTACTTGTGATGATTGATTATGTGTGTGATATATGTTGATATGATTTAAAAATGGGGCTTCTTACTTAACAAATTTGGAATGTTAAGTAGAGGCCAAATGTGATTGATATGTATTTGATTGAATTGAAAGTGAAGCTCTTACCTAATAAATTTGGTATGTTAAGTAAGAACTATATGTGATTTGATTTGTGTTTGAGAATGGGACTTTCACTTAACAAATTTGGTATGTTAAGTGAAAGCCAAATGCATGTCTTGAAGATGAGACCCTCACTTAACAAATTTGGTATGTTAAGTAGAGGTCAAATTTGTGTTTTGAAAATAAGACCATCACTTAACAAATTTGGTATGTTAAGTGGAGGTCAAATTTATGTTTTGAACATGAGACCCTCACTTAACAAATTTGGTATGGTAAGTGGAGGTCAAATTTACATTTTGAAAATGAGACTCACACTTAATAAATTTGGTATGTTAAGTGAAAGTTAAATTTATGTTTTGAAAATGAGACCCTCACTTAGCAAATTTGCTATGTTAAGTAGAGGTCAAATTTATGTTTTGAAAATGAGACCTCACTTAACAAATTTGATATGTTAAGTGGAGGTAAAATTTATATTTTAAAGATGAGACCCTCACTTAACAAATTTGATATGTTAAGTGAAAGTCAAGTTTACATTTTGAAAATGATACTCCCACTTAACAAATTTAGTATGTTAAGTGAAAGTCAAATTTCTGTTTTGAAAATGAAACCCTCACTTAACAAATTTAGGTATGTTAAGTGAAAGCCAAATTTATGCTTTGGAAGTGAGACTCTCACTTAGGGGCTATTTGGTTGGCTGAAAAAGGAATGCAGTGTAAAAGGAATGCAGTGTAAAATGAATACAGTGAATTCTGAATACTTTATAGTTATTTGGTTGTATGTAAAGCAAATACATGAAAATTAAATTTTTTGTTTGGTTGGGTATATGTAAAGTAAAGTAAATACATGCATTCTAAATACTATTGTACGTAAAGTAATTGCAGAAAATTTTAAATTAATTGAATTATTAAATTAATAAATTAAATATATAATGAATTATAAATAAAACTATGCTACTTAGTTAAAAAAGGATTACAATATATTTATTTTAAAATTAAAAGTTTCTTTATGATTTATATATTAGAGGCATTTTAGAATAAAAATAAATTCAATCCCGTAGCTCAATATGTAATCTTGAATATAGTTCAAAGTCAAGCTACTTAAAAGCTAAGATTTTTACATTTTTTAACCAAAAAGATAAATTTTACTGCACTAAAAAAGAGGATACAAAGTCTTTATAGGGACAACTCCCAAAAAACTAATGCTCAAAGAGCTATAAGAAAGCCTAAAGAGAAAAGTCCCCAAACTAAATACAATAAAATAAAAAAGACTAAAAGCTAAAACCAAAAGAAAAACAAAGGAGAAAACTCCATCCATCTAAGAAAGAAGAGACCATTAGCAAGATGAGTTATTTATTTATGTTTCATAAAATTATTAGCAAGTCTAAAAGCTAAGACCTATCATTGATTACACCAAACTAAACCATAAAATTATTTAACAGATGTTTTAGTTGCATAGAGAAGGTTCATTAAACTTTGAGTGGCATTAGCAACCTGAGATATACTATCAACAATTATTTATAAGATTAACAAGTAAGAATGAGATTTCTAAAAGCAAGTTTCCCAAACAAGGTAGTTGAAAGCACCATAAGCATATAAAACCTGAAATTATAACCAAACTAGAAGTATAAGAATTGTTTATAAGATTAACAAGTAAAAAAATATTTTTTGTTCTCAACGTATTTCTCTACAAAAAATCTTATCGAGGAAAAAGCTAGCACTCGTGCCAGGAAAAAAGAATGTTTTGGGGATAATCGCTAGTGCAACTCTAACGAACACATATGGGCACATAGCATTACAAATAGAAATTGGATTGTAAAATAACTAGTAAATAATGAAAAAAACATTTTATGTTTATGAAAAAACTTCCTAGCTTCAAAGAAACACACAAAATAGAGAAATCAACATAAAATATTCAGCAAAAGAACCAAAGAAATAGAAATTAGCAATGAAAACTTATTTAGCAAAGGCACTTCCATGAAACCAGACTGCAAAAACTCTAAAAAAAAATGTTAAAACATTATATCTGACATGGTGACTAGGAAAATGGTGTGAAACCAAAAAAAAAAGTGTCTACAATAGCAGTTGCATATCAAAATTCAAAGTAGTTAAAATAGTAACAACATAAGTCAATGTGATATAATGATTCGAGCTCATTTAAAATTAGATAAACAATTCAAAAGCAAACCAACATAAGTATATTGTTCAATCAATATTTTGAGACAATGGAAAAGGATATTAACAATCCTGAACAAATAGAATCATCAAATAATAGGAGGGGGAGCACCTATATTCAATAAAAAAGAGCATAAAATGCACACAAACAAGAACAGGAATGTAATATAACTAAGAATTCCTAGTCCAATAGCAATGGTTATAGTTTAAATAGCAAAAGAAGCCATGATAGAAGTTACTATTAAGATTTTTGTGTACAGAAGATGGTGATTTGAAAAATCAGAGAAAACAAAACATTCAAAATAAATAAAAGCAATTATGAAACTAGCTAATAGTGGGAAATTGTATGATCAAACATCCTAAAAATAATGTATACAACAACAACAATAACAATAACAATAACATCGAACCTTTATCCCACTATGTAGGGTCGGCTTCATGATCCTTCTTCTCCATTGTGTCCTACTAAGTGTCAAATTCTCATTTAATTCAAATAAAATAAGATAATTTTTATGCTACCTAAAACAATCTATCAACCATCAAATTTAATTATATTCATCATGCAATGCTATGCCATATCAATGATAAAGACTACACCCTAGTAAGTAACATTTATATGCAATTCTATGCCAGATGCCAGAATTTACAAGTAAGCTGCATCGTATTCACCATCTTCTTACTAGTTTCCTTGCACTCATCTACCACCTCACTCTTTACGAGTAAGGACTTGACTATCTCCCTTCCTCATGAACTCATTCAGTTGGGTAGAATTTTCAGTGCCCAATAGCACCTCAACTCTTTTAAACTAGCACCAAATAGTGGGATAAAGCTAGTGGCGACGGTAGCAGTGGTGGTTGTGGTGCTATAGTTTTCATAAACATCACATGAATAGACTGAAAAATGGAATAATATACCCTGTGTTGGTGTTTCACACATTTCTAATTCATTTCTTGACCGAATTGGATGAAATAGGCATCATTAGAAAGCCAAAGAATTTCTCTACAACTTTCATGTTGAACACTTTTGATAATTACCTATGGATTTGATTCAGTTCTCGCAAACACCATATGAAAAAAATCTGAAATTCAGAAAAAAATATACCTTGTACCATTTTTTGCACATATCTCACTCGTTTCTTATTCAAATTAGATGAAATAAGTATTGTTGGAAAGCTAACGAACTTTTCTACATTTTTTATGTTGATCACTTTTGGTAATTACCTATGGACTCTCTATAGTTCTCACAAACACTGTATAAAAAATATCTGAAATTCAGAAAAAATATATTCTGCACCAGTTTTTCACACATATCTTACTCATTTCTTATCCGAATTAAATGAAATAGGCATCGTTGGAAAGCTAATGTCTACAACTTTCATGTTGATCACTTTTGGTAATTGCCTGTGGATTCACTACAGTTCTCATAAACACCGTATGAAATAAATCTGAAATTCAGAAAAAATATGTCTTGTGCCGATTGTTTGCACATATCTCACTCGTTGCTTATCCAAATTGGATGAAATAGGCATCTTTAGAAAGCTAACGAACTTCTCTAGAACTTTCATGCTGATCACTTTTGGTAATTACCTAAAGAGTTGCATGAATCAAACAAAGAGATAAAGTTACAAAATTGGATCAAACAAAATGAACATTGCAATTCTATAATAAAAATCAAAGAGGAAAAAAATGGCAGCTTTATACAAATGGAATCAGATACAGCTTAAAATCACCAGCAAAAATGCATAATGACCAAAGTACAGAATCAAATTCTCCAAAAGATTGTAGTAGGATGAAACTAGTTAACTAATCAACAACCAGCAGAAACAGATATAGAAACAAAAACAAGATTATCCATTTGGATAACCACATCCAGAAACAAAGAATGGATTGTTCCCGGCTGTTTCATTGAACCTCATTCCGCATAAGACAAAACCAACCCATTCACTGAAACAAAACATCAAACATATGCCATATTATCTAAATCATTAAAAAAGAAGAGGACAACGCTAATCGACCTTATTCAAGCATGTGAATGTAGGCCCATACAAGGCTGTTTACAAGCAAAAATGGTACAGAAGAACTCAATGGCAGGTGTTAAATACAACACATAATTATTCTAATAATAATAAAACAGAAAAAAAATCAAATCGCACAAAGAAAGCGAACAAAATAATTTTGAAATGCGAGAACCTTCAATACCATCCCTTCAGCGGATGCAAACCAAACAAAAACATCTCAAAGTTGAAAGCTTTATCACTCGCAGGGATCTGAAAATCCTCTCTGGGAATAAAGTTGAGAGCTTTTCTGCATAAAGAAGAAGGAAAATTAAACAGGACAAGCAAAATCTTCAATTTTCTCACTCGTCCTTTGCCATCAGTTTTCTTCTCCAAGCATGGCCGTGTAGAGCTTGGAGTCGAGTCATGCCCGCCCTCCCACTCCTCAAAACTCAAGATGAACAATCTCCAAGAAAGAGAAGAGAAAGAGAGATAGAGAGAGGGAGGAGAAAGAAATGCAACAGTTTGTTCCTTTTACAGAGCAAGGAATAGAAGCCGCCAGAGAGAAATAGAGAAAGATATATGAGAGGATTACTTCCTTAGGGTGAGAACTATATATGCACAACCTACAGTTTACAACCAAAAGGAAATGATAATCCTCTCACGATCCATTCACTTGAATCATCCAAAATAAATTTGAGCCAAATCAAAGATTCATAATGAAAAAAAGAAGATTTATCATTCTCATAATCACACCAGCAATAAACCAAATAAAGAGAAGTGTATATTTCAAAAATAAACTATAACGAAACTGTAGGTAATCACACTCAAATCTCAATGGAGAATGAAGGTGGAGTAAATATTAACAAATCAAATAAAAGTATTTTACAGCACACTAAGCATATCACAATAAACTTGTTCAAAATTTAAAGTACTCAACAAAATAGAAAAAAAAACATACATCCAAAGTTTGGTATATTCAACAAAATATCATAGTGCATTACATCCGAACATCATTAGCCATCACTTAGGTCCACATTCAAGAAAAGAAAATTTAAGTTTACAATAAAGTACTGTTGCATGAGATAGTGGGTAACATAAAGATTGAACAATAATTACATAATCTCAAAATATAAGAATCATCTTAACTCCTGCATCCGACATTTGATTCGTTGGTCTTGAAAGAAAGGATCATCGTAATTCTTTGATAAGTTCGTAAATTATATCAATCTCTTTGAAAATTTAGAAAGTTTAGAATAGTTTATTAAACATTTATTTTTCCTTAAAATCCCTTGTTGAACTCTGAATTGTATTTGCAACTTTGGCTACACTATTAGCCATCATGATAATATAATCACACAGAGATTGATCACTTCATTCTTTTTAGTCTTCTTGCATTTAGCAAATCCTTTCGAAGATGAAGGTATTGACCTTTTTGTCTTCTCTATGGAGTCCTGTGTAAGATCCACATCAAGAAACTCAATGGGTCAGAATGCATCTATACATGTCTCGATAAAACTTGGAGACTCGTCATCATTTAAACTAATATGTTGAGTACTATAGGAAGTTTCAGAATTTCCTAACTTTATCTATTCTCCTGTGGCATGACCTTCACCACAAACTTTCTCCAACTCATTGTAATTTACAATTGGAATATTTAGAAAGACAGCATCTTTTGGAAAAACCTACAATGCAAGAAAAAAAAAAAAACTTAACATATATTTCTTAGCAATATCATGTGGCAAAGCTATATATTACAAAAAATACCTGAATATATGATGCATATTCCTCTTGTCCCATTAATATCATTTTTTTATCTTCATCCCAAAACACACATGATTTTCTCTTTAGCTCCTGGATGTGATTCAATATTCTTCTTTGATGTCTGATCTGATACTTGCATTAATCTAGTGTGACTTCAATTCCAAATTTTCTATTTTAATTTATAAGAAACACCTTTGTACGCAGTATCTTTGAAGCCTTGAGCACTTCTCATATTCGCATCAACATACTCACACATGATAGTTAATATGATTAAAAAATAACTTATAAAAGAAATTATACCAAAAAAATATTAATTTATAAAAACAAAGATGCTTTATTCTACCCAGAAATTAATATCTGCATCATTCATTACATATATGAACTTAAAAACATATATATATATATATATATATATATATATATATATATATATATATATATATATATATATATATATATATCACCCAAAAAGATAAACAATCAGCATTAAAAAATATTTATAGTATGCATTAATGAAATATGATTTACAAAAGGATAATAAATCTAACATCCCAAAATATGGACTATGTGTGAGAAAGGATATTTGATGTCATCCAAATTTCTAGTTAATAACCAACTTCGTTCATGCGGCTCCACATTGCATGAGTTATTTTGTCTCTTTTGTCCAACCACTCACTAGATTCGTCTATAACTCTTATGTCATGCCTACTAATATGTGCTCTCCTAGCACACTCATCCTCTAGAAGAATGAAATCATCACTCCCTTCTAAAATGATCCAATTATGTAATATACAAGATGCAAGAACAATATCGACTTGTGTTTGTAATGGAAAATATGGGTCGCACTTGATAATTCCAAATCGATTTTTCAAATAACCAAAAGCATGCTCCACTGTACTACGGAGTGATGAATGTCGAAGGTTAAATAACTCCTTAGCATTGGTTGGTCTAATGCTAGTGAGTTCTTTAAGATGATATGTTGTGGCACGAAATAAAGATATAAAACTCTTCTTAGTAGAGTAGCCACCGTCCATTAGGTAGCACTTACCTATGAATAAATGTAAATCAATCATTCATATAAGTAAAATAATTATTGTAAGTGATATTTATGACAAAAAGACTTTATACCTTCTGGAATAAACAAACCATCAAGTCGTTCTAAAGCATTACGGAGTACTGTAGTATCATGTGCTGAACCTTCTCACCCAACTAAGACATTAAATCATATCATCAACAATTCTTTTACAGTTAAAAGAACTAACATAAAAGTTAGGGCTATGTTGATTTAGATTTATAAACAATTATCAAATGATTAGAAGTACCATCGAATATATCTACGACTCAAATGCCACAATTATCAGTTGGATATTTATACTTTATAGGATCAACACATTGTTAACCAATGCTAAGGTTATATTGATTAGTTCTACTATTTCAAGTATAAATTGTTCTCTTAATTTTTTTTTATATATATACAAAACTACTTCCATGAAATCTAATTAAAGTAGTCAAAATTAGTGGTTGAATAGTTAAATTGATGGCAATTTTAAAGAACTATCTAATTCCTATTTTGAATAATTTGTTGTTGTTTGATTTAAATCAAATATCTAATAATAAAATACTTAAACTAAATAAAAGTATTTACTTTTATCACTACTTTAATTTAAGCCTCAAATTGGTTTATGCATTTTTTTCTCATATTTTTGATGGTTTGAGCATCTCAATATACTTTTGCCTCAAACATTCTTGAGAAGAAATATTTATATATAAAGATTAGGTGGATGTTTTTGATATTTCAAACATTATTTCATCATGTAAGTAATATATAAATAATTTTAATATATTTTTAAAATCATCATATTCATCCTTCAACCACAATTGAACTTTTGAATCTTAAACTTCTTCTTATTTTGATTCAATTTTGGATCCAATTTTCAAAACATTATTATTAATTGTTGAGCATAAATATAAAACAATTACTAAAGTCATAAGGAGTAGGGGTGTCAATTCGGGTCGACGGGTTCTGATCCAAATTTGACCTAACCCGAATAGGTTTGACCCGAATTCGATAGGGTTATTAAACGGGTCAAAAACTTCAACCTGAACCTAACTCGATTTCAACCTGATTGACTCAACACGACCCGAATGATCTATATATATATATAAAGTCAAAATCAAGTCAATTCGTGTATAAAAATCGGGCCAATTTTGAGTCAAATTCGAGTTGGCGGGTCAAAATTGAGTCAATTTTGGGTTGGTAGGTCAACTCAAACCCGACCCGAAAAATCAAACGGGTCAATTTCTTCAACCCGAACCTGGCCCAAAAATTGTTCGGGTCAACCCGAACCCGAATTTTTCGAGTCGAGTTCATGTCGAGTCAATTTTTGACACCCATAATAAGGAGATAGTTTGCTTTAAAGATTTTTAAAAGAATTAAATTGATCTCATATCACTTTTTTATGATCGTCAAAATACTATATATTTAGTGAAGAATATTAATTTTTATTCTTCAATAGCACACATATATTCAAATACTACTATATGTGCATCTTATATGAAATAATATCTTATATCTTATCATAATCAAATGAGTAAAAAAATTTATCATTACGCTCATAAAAGGAGGTACAATTAAAAGTTTAATGAATTGTAATGTCTTAATTAACATTCCTAAAAGATGATATAAAAATGCCTTAGATGAAGTGATAAGATACTAATTAATAGTTAAGTAAATTAGAAATTCTATCTCTGAACTGTAGATTGTTAAAATGAGAAAATACCTAGGTCATACAAACTTCTTACAACCCTTGATCTAACTCACGTAAATTTATTACCAAATATCTTTTATCTGATATCTATACTGTGAAACCTACCATGCACAATCAACACAATCAACCTAGCTAATAAGTTCATGTTTGTCACCTACCATCTCATTTAGGATTGTCAACTAGCTGTACTTAGCTAATAAGTATTTTTTTTATTTTAAAAAATATTAAAAATTATTTTTAAATATCTTAATTTTTTTTAAAATAATTATTAATAGTAAATATATTTTATTTTAAATCAAAATATAAATAAATAAAAGAAAAAGGAAAAATAAAAATGATTTCAAATTGCTTCTTAACGTAATTGTAATCTCTCCCCCATCTCTTATATTGTATTTGTCCATATGAAATATTTTTATCGTAAAATATTTCAATCCAATCAATATTTGAATATAAAAATTTTAAAATTCAAAGCAGCACCTTCGATTGTCAATGTAAAAGATAATCATACCGGTCCCGATATTTGGAGCGGCGCATATCAGCTTATCTTGCCGTGATCAACCTAAAACTCTTCCAGAACCCAATCCATCGTTCCCAACACCCTCCTTCCATTCTTTTATCAAACTCCCACATGAAGCACCATTCCCGACAAACTCATCAACTCCAAATTCACGATAAAAAAAAAGGTATGACCTTAGAACAGCCGCCGCCTCCTGCCAACGCCGCGGGGTCAAGTCCGCCTGCGCTGCGTGCAAGAAGCAGCGAAAGAAGTGCGATAAAAACTGCAAGCTGTCGAAGCTTTTCACCGCAGAGCAAGCAGAAGATTTCGACGCGGTGCACCGCGTGTTCGGGACAAAGAATCTGATGGCGATGCTCGGAAAGGTGGAGAGCGAGGAGATGAAGCGCGTGGCCAGGGATACGATTGTTTGGGAGGCAAGGCAGCGAGTGAGCAATCCTCTTTACGGGAGTTTTGGGCTGATTTGTCAGTTGCAGGCGCAGCTTGTGCGGCTTAGCGAAGAGAATGATATGCTGCAGAAGCAGATTCAGCAGATGCAGGAGATTTATTGGAGAGGGCAGGTAGGATTTAATTGTGGATGAATGCTTGATTGCTGCATTGTGGTTATGATCAAGAAAAGGTTTGTTTGTGTTGAAAATATAGTGATGATGGTTGTGATGATTGTTAATTTAGAAGCAGATAAGGTTGCTTGGAATGTAATCTCGAGTTTCAACTAATAATATGATGAATATAGTTCTGAAATAACTGATAATTCTTGGTAATTTGCATGACATCTTAGGTTTTAATCTAGTGAAGTTATAGTTTATTGCATTATTTTGTCAAGGTCATAAAACTATTCCTAACAAAGTCAACAAACGACAAGCATCATTCTTATTAAATATGCATACTTTTAAGCTTCAACCCAAGCTTAATTAGGAGAACAATAAAAAGTTTCACCTTATAGTGATATCACTACCTATTATTAGGGAAGCTTCTTATGGCTTTACCACTGAGATTCTTATCATTAGTCATCACCTTTAGACTTTTATAGAGAGAGGATAGGATTCAGTATCATGATGAGACAACCTTTTGATCCAACATCGTTTCAAATACTTCATAGAAGTGAAGCCATACTTGATCCACCTGAGCACCAAATCTATTTATGATTTAAACCTTATTATCTAAATTTATTGATTGATATCTTAATGATTTATCAGCTGGAATTTCACTCATGAGTGATAATCAGTATGCCATAGACTTCTTATTAGTTCTCAATTACAAAACTTATAAATATAAAATGAACTCTAAAAATGAATTTAAAAACGAGTGTTTGAACTATTAAGAAAATGCTTCCTCCACGAAAGCATTGGTTTTTATGAAATTTCAACGTTTTGACCCCAAAAAAGCTTGATGCTGGAAAATATGTATAGACAATATAGTAGTAAATAAGATTACTATTAAGTATAGGCTTATAATTCCTAGATTAGATAGTATGCTTGATCTTATTGTTAGTTCAAATTTATTCTTCAAGATAGAATTAATGAGTTGATAACATTATCAAGGTTAGAATAGGAAATGAATGGAAAAATGCATTTAAACTAATAATTAGTCTTTATAAGTGATTTGCTATACCTTTCTCAACACATTCATAATATTAATAAATACAGTCCTAAATTTTTTTATTAGCCAATTTTTCTTAGTGTAGTTTGTTGATATTCCCATCTTTAACCATGGTAGAAAGGTACATTTTTAATTATTTGAGATTAATTAATTGTAACCAATCTTAATGATGATAAGTTTTTTTTTTTTTTGGTCAGTCTTAAAATTTCTTTTTCAATAATTTGAAGAATTCTTGGTTTACTAATGGAATGGAAGCAAATCCTATTAAAATCATATATATATATATATATATATATATATATATATATATATATATATATATATATATATATATATAGTCCAAACTTCACAATATTTTATAAATGTTAGGAGTTATCATAATTTAGCTACCTTCTAGTGAAGGTTTATGAAGAATTTTAACATGATTGTAGCTCTTATTCAAAAGTCTCATAAAAAATAACTTCTATAGACTACATCTGTTAAAAAGTTATCGAACAAATCAAAATTTTCTTGGCTTTATTTCTAATTCTCAAACTACTAAATTTTAATAAGACATTTAATATTACTTATAATTTCTAATGTGTTGATATAGAAGGTATAATTAGTTAAGAAATCACCAATAATCATCAATAATGGAAAGTTTAATTATATAAGAAAAAGATATTCTACATATGATAGAGAGTTAATCTTTCAAGCATTAAAGGCATTACTTGTTATATAAGGAGTTTATCCTCAAAATGTGGTGGGGAGGCCTAGGGTTGGACATTATGATTCTTCATAGGAGACTCCAAGAGATATGTTAAATGAGATGTGTTGAGTCTTAGATTATGGTTTGCTAGTGGTGAATGTGAGAGGAAACCTAAATTGGGGATAAACCAATCAAGGTTAAGGTCAAAACTTATAAATATTATATCTAAATTTAAGTTATTATTATAAATGATGTAAGTAACTCCAAAGCTTAAAACCACTTGAAAATTTTAGAGAAATGTTTATAGTTATGTTCTAAAAAAGTTTTAAATTTTGAATTTTTCTTAAATATTTCTCAAGATTTCAAAACATGATTGGCTAGCTTGAACCTAGTATGTCTAACAACACAAAGTGAAATGTTTGACATTAGAAAATAATTATAGATAATAAAAAAATTTAAAAACTCTTTGAAATTTTATAGGGATATGTATGGATTATATATGGAGTGTATCTCAAAATTTTGAGCAATTTTTTTTAAGGGCCAAATGATTTAATGCCTAGGATTAAACCATACTTAGCTCTTATCAAGGAAAGATTTGGCTATAATTTTAAGAAAAAAAATTACTAAAAATTAATAAAAGATGTTGGAGAGGTAGCATAAAATATTTACAATAAGAAAATATTAAGAATAAAGATAAAACTACGATTCACAAAAGTGGCAAAAGACTACTAAGTCTCCTTTTGCATGTGTTAGCCGCCAAGCCACGGCATAATTAAAATAACTCCAAATTTTGATTTTCCATAGTAATAAGCACCGTTCAATCAACAAAATAATAAACAAATGGGCCCCTTACAAATATCTAACACTATTTGGAATGAAAAAAAAGGAGGAAGTGAGAAAGGGGTAGGCCCCCTTGATTTAAGTTAAGGTGGGAGGCCTTTTGGCCAACTCTATAATATAAAAAAATAAATTAAAGAATTAATCGTATTTTATGTGTGATTAGCTTGTTCTCTAGTAATTTAGATTTTTTTTAATTTTAGAAATTAAACCCATTGATTTTATAATTCTAAATAAATTTTTTACACAATATCAAAAAAATAAAATAAATAAAGCACTTTTAAAGTCTTACAAAGAAATTATATCAATTAAAATTCTCAAAGTCTTAAATAATCTAATGAAAAGACTTCATCATGGTTGTATTGATTAGTCTAGTCTTCTTCTTAGTCTAACTTCTTACTATAGATCTTATAGCTCCCTATGATGTGTCAAATTCCTTTAGCCTATCAATTTGGAGATAGAGGCTATAGAAATTTTTTGCTTACTCCTCATCAACTTCCATAGTATCTTTAAAAAATACAATATCAACTTAACATTCTAATCTGATAATATAATATTGGGACACCCATATAGTTTTATTATCTCCTTAAAATATCCAATGCAATATGGATGCACCATAGACTTATTACAATGTAGAAAATGTGTCATTCAAGAGAAAAAATCTACCTAAACAAAAATGCTATGAACTTTTTAAGTGAGTTAAGCAAGTTTATCACAAATTAAACAAATAACTCCACCCAAGGTCTATTAGGTAGATGCAAAATAATATAATTTCTAGCTCCTTTTTTTGTTGCTTTTGCCTATAAGTAAATGAAGAATTTTAATAAAATTATACTTACATCTATCTTAATGGAAGGCAAAAAAAACTATATTTAACCAAACTAATGATTTTATCTCTTCTTAAGTGTCTAACAATCCTTATTATATATAACTCTAAAATCACAAAAATCAAGAAGTCTTAAGGAATGTTTTAAGATAGTAGAGCTGTATATTCCTATATAAATATCAATCAATGACTAAAAAAGATATCAATATGAACAAAGACTTGTCTTTATTTTTATGATAAATGCTGTTAAATTCAAGGCACTAAAAAATAAGTCTCCTTCTATTTATAAAAACCAAGAATATGAAGTTACAAAAAAGCTATGGAATAATTGTCTTGCCTCATTTCTCCTTCTAATGCATATCTTGAAGAATCACATGTTATTTTGAATGCCTTAGACAAATATGGTAATCTCATAATAGGGGAATTGATCATAAAGATTTTAATTTGATCAAAATTCCATTAAGGACTAGTGGTCCATTGAAAAGTATCTTACTTTAGAACATCAATTAGTGGAGTATCTATGGTGTAGAAAAATCTAATGAACCTCTTATAAAATGTTACTAAGTCATAAGAACTCTTAACATCAATGAATAATTTTGGACTTGCCTAATCACTATGATGTCTTTACTTTAGTAAGATCTAGCTGAGGTTTAGACTACATAACCATAAAACCTAAGAATGCAACCTCTTAACTCATAAAAGGACACTTGTTAAGATTTATGTAAACCTTTTTTCTCTAAGCTTTCCAAAAATTAATTTAACATGATGGTGTTGTTGTCCTTGTTTGGACTAAATATAAAGATATCATCAAAATAATTCACTAAAAAGAGCTAATAAAAGTTTATAATCTTCATGAATGTTCTTGGTGCATTAGATAAATCAAAGGCCATCACAAGCCATCAATATAGTCCATCAAGAGATTTAAAGGTTGCCTTATATTCAACCTATAATCAAATTTTAATTTGATGATAACCGATCTTAAGTTCTAACTTTAAAAAATAAATGGCTTCATAGATTTATTCCAACATATCATAAAGCTTGGCTTTAAGAAATCTATACTTGATGGAACCTTATTAATAGCTCTACTATCAATACACTTCCTTCATGATCCATCTTTCTTAGAAGTCAATAAAATAATGATTGAATATGAACCAAGGTTTTCTTAGATTAAACATTTCTTAAATAACTTTTCAACTTATTTTTTTTGTTAAGCCTACTTAAATGAATTCATCCTATATGAAGGTAGATTTTGTAGTTATGAACCTAGCATAAAATCCATAACCTTGTACATTTCATAATGGTAAAGGCTCTCATTTGGTAAATCCTGAGGATATACATTTGAGTAACCATTAAAGAAGATTAATGAAAGTTTGACGGATATGAGTCTTAGTGGAATCAAGTATAATTTCCTTGAAATGATAGTGTATATATGTTAAAAAATTCTTTACAAAAGATTCTAAAATCTTATATTTTTAACAATGACATGTGGCTTTAGAATGGATATAATGGCACACTAGTCAACATCACACTTGGACTTCATATAAGTAGATTATCCAATCTTGATTAATTGAATTTTATGACCTTTCTTAATTTTTTTTATTCCATTTTATAGGTCAAACATATGTTTAATCAGAGGAATTGGGTTAAGATTATCAATTAGTTTAATAAGAAAAGTTTGATAGTCTTACTTTTAAAATTAAAAACAAAGGCTTTCTCATTTTTATAATGAGTGACATTCATATCAATTTGTCAAGGTCCTTATATAGGTTATATTAATAGGAAGCACGTATTGCCATACACAACCATCACAACTTTCCATTGTTAAAAGCATCAAGCACCTAGTGGTAACAAGAATAGATGTGTTGTTATCCCATTCCAATGAAATGGCTCTAAATATAGATCAACTATTAGGATTGTCTTATTAGTGATTGGGTAAATACTATATTCATAAGACTACCTCCATTAATAATAAATCATAATGGTACTTGAAATATATTTTAATTTTGATAATAATGCAAATAAAATATTAATGATTTTATAATTTTTAAAATATTTATTCTAATGGTTAAATAATAATTCATCAAATAAAAAATATTAATATTAAAATATGTTTAAATTATGACTTTCTTTAATGGTGTTTAATTAAATTAATAATTTTAAAATAAAATTTTAAGAATAATAAAACTTTAATTGAAATTAAATCAAAATTAAATTAAGAGTAAAAATAAAAACAAATCAAATATTTTGCTTGATTCCTATAAGAATTTCAACATAAAATGTTGTGTAAATTCAAATGAAGATATATAAAACCTGATTTAATCAAGAATTCTAATATCAAATGATGTGGAAAGAAATCAAATACATTTTTTATCATGTAATTAAAAGAATTTTTCAAAGAACTTGCAAAATGGAAATAACTTTTGAAGCTAAAGTAAAACAACCCTATGAGTCAATTCTTTGTAAATTCTAGAGATAATTGCATTGATTGGAGGCTTTAGAATGAAAATAAAAATTCAAGATAAAATTTCTTGGAGTTTAGAACTTGAAAAAATTTAAAATTAAAAGAAATATGAAAATCACACTTGACTCTCAGTATTTTCTAGGGAGGAATAGTTTATCGACATTTTAGGGTTTAGAGAATATATTGTAAGATTTTACAGTTATCTCTAATTGAAACCATGACACTTTAACACTTTGAATTTACATTTTATAAAAAATGATTTATTTTCATGTTCAAATTTACATGTGTAGGTGATTTTAATATGGTTAATTATTGAGGTCTCTTTTTCATTTATGGGCACTCCTTTATTTTAAAAGGCAATCACTAGGTTAATTCTATTAAAGAGGCTAGGATTTCAACAAAATAAATGTATAGATTAAACTTTTAGTGGTAACAAAAAATTATCAATTTGATTGTGACTGCATTAAATATGGATTCTTTTATAGCACCAACAACTATATAAACATTGTTATGGTTAACATTTAAATATTTTCTCACACTCTACTCCTTGGCCATTCCCTTTTAAACTTAAATGGTTTTGAGTTTCAAATAAAAATCATCTATGAATAAGATCTAAAAATCTATAGTGAGGACGAAAATTTTTGTTAATGATTCTTCCAAAAGCTATGCTACCTCATTATAGCAAACTAAAATCGATCTTATAAGGATTATAGAAAAAGAAATACCAAAATGTTAATGCTTATTTCAAGAAAGTTAGTTAGTCTTTAGGCTCATAGCATAATTTTATTCTCATATTATTAATATTGACCATAATTTACCTACTATCCTTATAAATCCAAATAATAGCTTCCTTTATCCTTGCTTCCTTGTCTCCTACAAATAATAAATATAGTTTCTTATTCTCTTCATCCCCTGTGAAGAAGAATGATAATGAAGCTCCATGAAAACAAATCTCTTTCTCTACAAATCTAAATGGTAATTCCAGTATTCTTACAAACCTAAGGAAACTCAATGTTGACACATTGTTAGATTTTAATGTTTATGGGGAAAAAAAAAGGCACAAATATTTTTCATCATCACGAAATTCATAATTTTTATGTCTTTTCAAATCATCTTTGTCTAGAATGATAGAAGTTTTAATGGGGATATATGGATCGATGATATTATAAATTATATTAATGAAAATAATTTTGACATCATTGGCCTTCTTTAAACCAAAGTCTTTCTTGGCCCTTCCATGGACCCTTTCAAGAAAAGAAATTATAATTTATTTTATAATAAAAGGGATTGGAATAATTTTTACCTTTGCTTTAGTGGATGATTTTGGATAAAGTAGAATTCTAACAAGGTTAATTATATTGACTTTATGGTTCATCCTAAATTTAGTCATTGTTACATTAAATATTGTCCCTTTCTTTAGTTCTTTCTCATTTCCATTATGCTGAAAGATGCTTTAGATAGAAAAGTTCTTTATGATGTTATCATCTCTTTCAAAGGAAATGCTAAGGAGAAATTGGTTAGTAGGCTTACTCCCTATAATAAGCTTAGTTGTAATTTTAATGCTTTCTTGAGATAAATTCTCAACAAATGCCTTTCTTACAATTGATTCAATCCTTAGCTAAATAACCCAATCCTTTTAGATGGAAAATTTCTCTCTCATTTATTACAAGATAGGTCTTATTTTTTTAATTACTCACATATCTTGGCTAACTTTTGACTACATATAAAATATATTCATCATTTTATAAGCACAAATTATTGGAGCATTTTTATTATTTTTTATGTTATTTTATATACCCCTCATGAGATAATCAACTAGGAGACTATCTAGATTAGGATAGTTTAGGCACAATGACTTGCATCAAGGGCAAAGACTTGCCCGACACTAGGTGTGAAAATATAGAATGAAACTTCGCAGACTAATTGACACTCAACAACTCAGCTCAGGATTGACAGCTCACCCATTAATGGGTGATCGTACATCTAGGCATATAATAGATGGACCATCCCACCAGAGTCCAAAATTCCCAACATATGGAACTCGCCACCAAACCAAAGTGGACTTGCCACTCATCGGCTAGTCACTTTTCTTATTTAATCAGTATTCATGCCAACTACATTTAAAACCCCCCTTAAAACTCTATAAAAGGATGGCCTTCTACTGAAAAAAGGGGGCTTTGGGACCCATTTTAGAAGGGTTCTTTTATCCAAGAAGAGGAAATACCCCAACAAATCTCTCAACTAATTTATCACCTATTTTCAAAGGTGATTAAAGATCTAGAGCCTACAGTCACAAAGTCACACTAGCTCAAGGACTCAAGGAGGTCCTTTTAGATGTGCACTTGGGCTACAATAGCTTAAAACCCTTGTTGAATAATTGGAGCTGGCAAAAAACCATATCAATATGAAAGAGTATAATGATATTGCCTAATTATTGGGGACAACTCATAGAAGTGATCCCTTGAAGAAGTTGTCCTTAGAGAGACTCTGTAGAAACAGACTTCGAGTGAGGTGGCAAGACTAAGGAAGAAAGCCTACTTGAATGGAAGATGCATTAGTACACTAGTGGGAACCCAAATATCAACCCATTTGCCATCAACATGGAAAGTACATACAACCTACCACTACACCACCAATGAGGGTATCAATGGCCAATTGATGGAGGTTGTCAAAAATAAAGAATACATCAAGCGGTTGCTGCCTTTGAAGGTAGATAGAGACCTTGATCAATGCAAATAATGTGCCTATCATTACGAACATAAACAAGACATCAAAGAGTGTCTTACTTAAAGAACTTGTTGGATAAAATCGTTAGAGTTGGGAAACTCAAAGAGTTTACCAAAAAATAAGGAAACAAGTCAACATGATGGCTAATGAACCCATCCCAGCTCATGCAATTCATGTCATGATAATCTTGTTGCCATCTTCAAAAGAGAGAGAGAATCCATAAGGTGAACCAACCTCAAAAGGTTGTGAGTTGGAGAAGTCAACTAGGTTGTCGTGGCACGGGTGTCAATTATTATGATAGCCCACATAAGCTTTTCGGAGAAGGAACATCTTATAGTCAATAATTCACACAATGATTCTATCATTGGCATGGTACTCATCGCAAATTACTAAATCAACAACATATTAATCAACCCTAGGAGCTCGATTAATATCATCTTCAAATCTTTTTTTTTTGAATAGATTTGGCATAGCATTTTCCAAACTCATCCTTATAGAGGACCTTTATTCAACTTTTCTAATGAAAAAAGGAAAAATATAAGAAGTCATCACTCTTCTTGTGGCATGGGAGTAAGGTGAGAAGCAATTCTTACATATGGCTAACTTTATCATCGTAGAGGCACCTACCATAGACAACGCCATCTTTAACCACCCACTACTTAATATATTTAGAGTAATAGTGTTAATATATCATGTGATAGTCAAGTTTCCAACATGTGGAGAGAAGATCACCATCAGAGAAAACTGGAGTGGAAATTACCAAAGAAATTAAGGAAGTCCCAATTGCTCATAATCTTGAATGAGTATTAAGAATCAACATAGCTTTTAGCATTAAGCATAAAAAAGCCCTTGTCCTAACTCTCTAGGAAGACAATAATGTTTTCATTTGAACTGCAATCTAGATGCTAGCCATCAACATTAATGTCGCTTGTCACAAGCTTAATATCTGAAAGGATGCTTAGTTTGTCAAATAAAAATAAGAAAGATAGGATCTACTCATTGAGGTGATTAAAAAAGAAATTGCCAAACTAGTAGAGGTTGACTTCCTCTGAGAAGTTCAATACTCGTAGTGGATATTGAATATAGTCATGGTATAAAAGTCTAACAAGTAATGAAGGATGTGTGGATTTCACAAACTTGAACTCAACATATCCAAAGTATGGGTATCCGCTTAGGATAGATGCACTTGTACGATGGTGGGTTATTCATTAATAAGTTTCTTGAAAGCTTTCTTAGGATACTATTAAATACAAATGTATCCCGACTCGAAGAATATGGCATTCATCAAAAGATATGGGTTTTTATTATTACAAAATGATGTCCTTCGTATTGAAAAATATTGGGGTCACTTACCAAAGGATAGTAGATTGAGTCTTCAGAGAGAAAAAAAGGTAGAAACATAAAAGTCTACATAGATAACTTTTTGTTCAAAAGTAAGTCACAAAAACACATTTAAGACCTAAAGAAAACTTCACCACCTTGATGAAATATAACATGCATCTCAATATCCTAAAGTGCATTTTTAACATGGGTTCAGAAAAAAATTTAAGATTCTTGATCAACCTAGAAAGCATAAAGTCCAACCATGACAAAGTGAAGGTCATGCTCAACATGTTGTCACCAAGGACTACAAAGGAAGTTCAGTGCATCACTAGGTGAGTTGCAGGGTTAAATTGATTCAACTTAAAGACTAAAAATCATTGGTCATCATTTTTCAAAGTGCTCAAAGACACTAAAAGATTTGAGTGTGCTTTAAATTTGAGAAGGCTTTTGGTGACTTAAAGAGCTTACTCACATCACCCCTAATATTGTAAAGCACGAAAGGAAGATGAGACTTTACTATTGTATTTAGAGTTGGAGAAGACTCAATTTCCTCTATTCTACTTTAGGTGGAGAATAAGAAACAATGGCCATTGTACTATATGAGCAAGTCAATATGAAGTGCCAAGTTACATTGCCCCATCACAAGGAAACTCATACTCAAACTTATTGTATAAATATGGTGGCTTCGACTATACTTCCATGCTCATTCCATCCAGGTTGTCACTAATAATTCATTCAAATCTATACTTACCAAACTAGATTACTCGAGAAGATCACTTTTAATGAGGATGACAACCCTCCTCTTAGAATTAGGATTTGATCTAGGCACTAAGATTTTGTTAACCTCGAGTGAGATTGACAATATCCCTAATTTTTCATAATTAGGATCTTTAATCTTATAGTACAACCTCCTAATTAAATACTCAGGATATTACAATTAGTAATTAGGTGAACAACTGAAACTAAGAAAAGAATGAAAATAACAAATCAAAGTGAAACTAAATTATATATATAATTAAAACTAAAGTAAAAAAAAAAAGCCAAATACATTAAGGTGAAACCTAAGTTAGCCTAGTATACCCCACAGGACCTAACCTGACCTAATTGGACAAGGTGAGTCTAATCAAATCCAAATTCAACAAAATTCAATAAAAACTTAAATCACATAATATAAATTGGAATCTAAATTAATTGAGCCCAAATTTAGGCAATTGGCATAATTGACCCAATTGATCATATTTAAGCTAAAAATCATATATGCCCATAAAAAATAAAATCAAAATAAATCTAAATTAAATCAAACCAAAAATATAAAATTAATGTATAAATATAAATGAATATACAATTAAATTCAGATGGGGAAGAAAATGGCTAGCTAGGTCATTTGACCTAAGTTGACTTATGTGGGCCCCACTAAGTCAAAAGTCAAATCAAATAAAATTTGACCAATTTAAGTAATCTTAAAGACTTAAATTATCAAATGATTATAATTAAACACAAAACTAAATAAATTTGAATCCAATGATGACCCAAATGGCTTAGTTAGTTCACTTTGAACCCAAATGGAGTCTATTAAACCTAAACTCAAATTAAATATTTCAAAATACTTTAGAATCATATTTGAACATAATTTGAATTTTATTAGGTTTTATTTGGCCAAATTGATCATTTGACTCTAGTGAACCTGATTTGACCCATTAAGCCTAATTTTAGCCAAAATGGGTCTAAATTAAAGTTAATTCTAAATTAATTAAAACCAATGACTCTAAATCACTTAAAATACTCAATAAAATATAATTGAAACTCAAACACACTTTAATTTCGATCAAATAGGTCATTTGAGTCAAGTGAACCTGATTTGACCCATTAAACCCAATTGATTCAAAAATGGATTTAAATCAAAACTCAACTCAACTCAAATTAAATAAAATGAATACCCAAAATCATTTTAAATTTGATGATTGAACATGACTCAACTCTTAATTACACCAAATTTAGTTAATTTGGTCAATTGATCAGCTTGACCCAAATTGACCTATATGAGCTATATTAACCCAAAATTAAAATACATTACAATTAAATCAAATTAATCACTTCATATCACTTAGAATGTTAATTAAACTCAATCCAACTCTCATTTGGGTCCAATTTATCTAATTTGATCAATTTGGCCAATGGACCTATGTGAGCCAAAGTTGACCCAATTAGGCCAATTTGGCTCAAACCCAACATAAATCCAAATACATTACAATAAATCAAACTTAATCACTATAAATAATTCATTAAATATGATTGAAGCCTAATTTAAACTCAAATTGGCCAAACCAACCCATTAGACCCAACCTAACCCATTTAAGCCAAATTGGGTCAAGATGGATTCAAGTCAACCAAAACCCAAACTAAACCCATTAAACCATAAAAAATCTCAGCACACATGGGTTGATATCTCATCCCATGTGAAGTAGAATCAAAAAGTTAAGGGAGGGGGATAAGAAATAAAGAAGACGATGCAAAGTTCCAAAATTCTCAATCACTTACACCTCATCCTATTACTCAATTTTTTTTTCTTGAAGTGATTTTTAATTTCTAACCACTCCATACAATGAATGCTAGCTACCACCCCACCAATAGTCACACCTCCATATCAATTTTTCCATTGTCATTTTCGGCCATATAGAGAGAAAAGAGAGAAACAAAGGCTAAGGAGCTTTCTTTTTGGCTTCTAACACCTTCTCCATTGTTGTGTTTATTTTGAATGTTAGGGGACACCAAGCAAATCATAGGGGTACTTATTGAAATGATCGAGCACGACATTGAGGTATGATATACTATCTCGAAAGATAGAGACATCACCCTTCAATGGACCTAATCACCTAATAAGAACTCCTAATGCATGATGGGCCTTCAAATGTACCATAGATTTTCCCCCTGCATTACATGGATGAATAAAGCAGAGTTTATATTAAACTAGATTTTGAAGTTCCCTATGGAGGCAAGCTTCCATAATTAATTATATCATAGGGAATGAAATTCCCTAAGAATACTCTCAATTAAAGTAGAAAATTATCATCTCTAAAGATTTCAAAGCTAGACTATCAAAGGATTGGTTATATTTGTAAAATAAAATGGGAAAGTTCAAGGAGAAGACTTATTTTAGAATCCAAAAGGGAAGAAGTAAAAATGCTCATGATACTAGAAGCCTAGTAAGCATTCCAATCTATCCTATAATTGGTCTTTATAATTTTGAAGTTGTAGAGATTTATATATTTTGAGTTAAAATTTTATTAGATTGTCAGGGCTTATAATCTAACAACATAAGATTATGAAAATGCCTAAGAGGTGAGGATTTATGCTTGTAACCCAAAGAAAATAACAACCTCAGATCCTAAATCTAGAGAGCTTTGGCAAGAATTAAAGTGCGACCTAAATCTAAATGATAGGTGGACATAAAGGTTCACCTCTACAAGAGAGGATAAATCGTTCAACCTCTGAACTTACAACTGCCTAGAGTGTCCGCCAGCTAACTCCTCCTATGATTTTAAAATTATGTAGTCTGATCTTATGAAATTGCAAGATAGTTGGGTTGTTACTAATTTAGAAAGAGACTAAAGTCCTTAAACCCACTCCCTAAGAGACTAGAGCATAAGTGGTATGAATAATGACTTAATCTAATGCAAAATCTTCTCAAATTTTATTTAAAATTTGACACTTCATTTTGACAAAAAATTTAAGTTCTTGATGCCTATATGCATGATGAAAATAGGTTATTAGCTAAATCAGCATGAATGGGTGTTTTCCATCACAAGAGATGTCATCACAGGTCAAGCATTCTCCATAGTGCAAGGATGGAAACCCCTAGTTGCAAGAGTGAATTAATATGCATGCATGATGTGAGACATACAACATTCAGCTAAGGGGTTGCTAAATAATTTAATTATCTTGTTTAATGCCTAGGAATTATGGTGAGATGATGAGTTATCAAAATTTAATTATCAGTGATTAATTAGGGTAGAAAGATTATTTTTACCTTAAGAGCCTAATGTATCCAAGCCACACATTAAAGCATCATTCATTTAAGAAACTAAGAAAAGCATGTTATTTCTAGTGCACAAACTAAACAAATCATCAAATATTTTTATAAAACTAATGCAAAGGAATTAGAGGTTGATGCACGATCGGGTACCGTCGTACAATCCTAAAATGAAAGATGGGTAGCCGAGTTTTACCCTTATACAACCCAAAATTTCAAAATAATAATTATAATTTATAATGAATGAATGTTATAGGGGTTTTTCATTCTTCATTCTTCATGTCTTCTTGCCATCTTGCTTCTTTGATTTGGTAGGTTTCAATGCATCACATGGCACCCGAGGACAAAGCCTTCTAGCCAATGCTCATCTTAAACCTCCATAGCACTAATCTTAATTCCTAATACAAAATTACATTAAAAATAAGAAAAATGAATCTAACTACACCTGCAAAAGAGAGGTTAGTTAAACATACATACAACCCAAGAAATTTTATTTATAATTTGAACTCATCACCCTGCACATGGGTAGCCAAGCCCACCTGTCCTAACTTGGATCAAGCTTAAGGGTTTAAGCAACCTACAAAGAGAGCATTTATATTTATTTTTTAACACCCTCTTAAGCATAATCCCCTATAGAAAATATGATTAGCTAGGAACGCCTAACATCCAGTCTACGAAGCATACACCCTAACATCTAGTCTAAAATAATACAACATAAAATAAAACATACATTACATCAAGCACCTTCCTAACATAGAACTAGAAGTGGTGACTTAATTCCAATATGTGTTAAGGCTTGTGTTGTGTGTCTTACTATTGACCTCACTTTTGGAGTGAGCTCTCAACTTCTTTATCTTAGATCTAAGACTCTCATAGACACTAAGAGCTCTTAGTCTTAAGACACTTCTAATGATTAGTGAACACTTAACCTAAACCTAGAGACTTAGATGGTTTAGCCATAGGAATAGGGTATGCTTTAGGAATTTAGAAGACTTGCAAATTCTAAATCATAAATTAAATTCCAAATCAAATGATTGAAACTCAAATCAAATCAATTCCCAAGTTATGCCCTTTTGACCTACATCCCAAGATTTGGTCAAATTTGCTTCCAATTCACTTCAAACTCAAGTGATTTTCTCATAAACCATTTATATCTTCATTTATATTCACAAATATAAATAAAATATAAATTCAAATGGCCAAGACCAAACCCAAATTAAATCAAATTCTTGATTTTAGCCCTTTTAGCCAAATTCTTGAACTTAGCTAAATGATACCCAAATTAACTCAAAACCCATAAATTTCATCATGATTCAATCATTCCTTCAATCATTATCCAAAATATAAACATAAACCACCATTATCAAACCAAATCCAAGCCAACCCAAATCAAATAAAAGTTAGCCCCTTTTTGACTTGGAATTGTCATATCAACCAAAACCCATTTGGCTCCAAACCACTTGCAATTGGATTTATATTTCAATCCTAGGCTCATGTGTGAGTTCAACTAAACTTGAATCAAGCCATGATCAAGCCAATTAACCCATTTAGGCTCACTTGACCCAAAGTGACCTAAAGGACCTTTTTGATCCAAGTTTTAATTCAACCCAAATTAGATTGAACTAAGCCCATCCAAATCTCACAACATGATCAACAATCATCATAGGTTAATCAATTATCTTAAATTGGATCAAACCAAGTCAACCTAGCCTGTTGACCAAATCAACACTTAGCCCAAATGAAACCCAAACTAGCCAAAATCCACCATATGTCAAATTGATTAAAACCATTGATTCAAACCAACTCAAAATCAATGATTGAATATGACCAAACCTTCACATAAGCCAAATCAAACCTAATTGGCCATTTGACCCAAGTTGACCCAAATTGGCCTAAAAAAGCAAAATGAGTCAAATCATGATAATCCAAATTGATTGCAACCAATGGATCAAGTTCATTCCAAATTGATTATTGAACTTAACCAAAGACATAATTGAGCCCAAGTCAACTTGACCCAACCTAGTACAAATTGACCTAAAGGGTCAAATTAGCCAAAATCTAAATTAATTATAAATTAAATCAAACCAAAGCCTACAATCATTTTTAATTAGCCAATTGAACTTGACTCAGCACATAACCTAACCCAATTTGGTCAAATTGGTCAACTTAATCCATTTGACCTATATAAACCCAAATGAGCCATAATCAAATCCAAGGAAAATTAAATCAAACCAATGAGACCAATACACTCTAATTGGTCATGTGGACTTGATCTAATCCTTGATTTGATCCAATTTGACCAACTGGTCAACTTGACCCAACCTAATCTAATTTAACCTAAATAGGTCAAATCAAGTCAAATCAAATCAAATAAACTCCAAACCACTTGAAATTTGTGCTAACCCACTTTTGACCCATCCCAAATATGTCCAAATCAAACCCATAGACAAATGACCATTTTGCCTTTGGGTTTAGGGCATCCCATGAGATAAAACACATGCTCTCCCTAGCCACTTGGCACCCATTCATAGCTCCACTTAGGCACTTGGGACCATGGTTGACCTGACCCAAACATAGTTGGGTCAACCATTATCCATGGGGAAGTAAAATCACCTCCCCATCCCCATTGGAGCTTTCTAAACATCCATAAAACACATGAACCTCTAATTTGGTCAATTTATCAAAAAGAAGCCAAAGAATCCATGACTGCCCAATCCAAGGAATGAGGGGGTATACCCCCTCATTCTCACTCAAACTCAATGATACTTGATTCAACCCTATTAGACAAGGAGAGAGTTCCAGTAATTTCCAAGCCTACCAAACTCCCAACCCATTCTGATTACACAAACCCAAATAGGGGAGGCCACCACCCATTTGCTCAAATCCACCAAAGTGTAATTAACTTTGCACACACCTTCTTGGAGCTAAACAAGCAAGAATGAATCCTTTCCCAAGCTTCGATGGTCAGGGTAGAGTTGATCAAGCCACCACCACGCCTAATGTTTTGGTCTTCCAGCAAACTACACCAAATCAAGAGCTTCATTTTTTTCAAAATGAAGCTTCCTCAATCATTGGAACCATTGATCATAAGCTCCGGTGAGGTATGCCATTGAAACCGATCCTTGAATGATAATAGCTTGGTCTTTTATGAAAGAAATTTCATTCTCATGCGATTTGCACCATTAGATTTGATTGTTGTGCTTCCCCTAAGGTGTAAAATCATTTTCATCTCTATCCGAGCTCGGGTGAGCTCGTATTGAGCAGGGATCGATGGACGGTAGCCATTATTTGATGCGAGGAGATAGATCATGGACCGTTCATCTCATGTGATCGGGATGGACGATCCTAATCTAATCATGCTTAGAGCCTCTAATTAATCCCTCAAAACTATGGATTTAATCATGGCCGTCTAATCTTAGATCGAACACTCCATGAAGTTACCGTGTATGCTGCCATCTAAGTCAGCCCTTGGATGTGATAACGTAAATAGTGAATCCCATTGTGCACATGAAAGCGCCATGTCATGCCATTCATGGATTAAGGCTCTAAATAGGGTTAATCAATTTGTTTTAATCCTAAAAGTTCCTAAATTTATAACTAATTCTAGAAAAATCCAAAAAAATATAAACTTAGGCTCATATTAAAGATATTTTAGAGTATAATTCAAGAAAATTATTATTAATTGATTTTAAATAGTGTATTTGGCTTAATTAATGTTTAATTGGAAATGTAATTAGTCTAATTACTCCCTAATTAACCATCCAATTAATCTCAAAATTTTTGTGCATGTTTAGGGGGATGACCTCTACCTCCCCTATTTTTATGGGATTTTATTGATGCATAATTAGGGATACTAATGGATTAAACCTTAATCACTTTCTTAATATAATTAGTGATAATTAAGAAAATGAACAGTAAATTAATCAATCAATTAAGCTTATAACCTCTATTAATGATGATGAAGTATAGGAAATGGATTGGGACTCCCTCTTCCAGTCTTTTCTTTAAGTCTTCTCTAAACCCTCTTAAATAATTAATAAATTAACACCCTTAATTAATTAATTAACAAGATTAATCAAAATACAAATCATACCTGAACTTTATTCAACTAATTGAAAGTATTTAGGGATTGAGACTTAGGCTCCCTTCTTTATCTCTTTCTCTAAGCCCGTCTTATTTTGATTGGTTAAGGTTAATTAAGACTTAATTAGTTAATTAATATACTTAATTAAATCAATTGAATATTTTTCTCTAATTTAATCTTGGGTAGCTCTTTGGGTGTTCAATAACCCAAAGGGGGAGATAATGAAATTATGGTTAGCTCACATGTGTGGTTAATTAATTGGCTTAATTCATACCCTAACCTAATTAAATCATAAAATCAACTTAAATACTTTTTCCTTGAACCAAAATTAACTCACATATGGGGAATGGGATTAGGACCAGCAAACCTCTTTCACTTTCCTTAACTCAAATCCAACATAAAGATGAAATAACATTAAAGAACTTTGGTTTATTTTAAATCACCTTATTTAGTATAATTGCCCTTAGGAATTAATCGGAATGAACAAGACCATGTGCTTATGTTCCTTTATTTCTTTTCAATCATATTAAATGTTGCTTGCTATATGTAATCATGCATTCATTTCTTTTGAAATTAACTAAATGAAATGGTTCCTTTTATGTCGAATTGCATGTGTTGATTTGAATAAAAAATAGGTGTGGCTATTACTACTATTAAATCAAAAGTTATTTTTAAAAGTTCATAAATCAATTATAATAAATGGAGTAATATTAATTATAAATATCTATAAGTTTGTATGTGTTGATAATATAAGATATGCATTATGAAGCTCTCTTTCCTTATATTTCATGGACTCACATAGGAATTACAAATGTATAGTTCATTTGAAAAGAACACAACATTTTTCTAAATCTATTCCTATGCATTTCCATGATAAGACTTAGGAAGAATTTCATACCACATATGTAAATCATATAATCAAATCAAATATGACCACTTGCATGACTTCTTCTTCTTATTGTGGTTATTTTTATACATTCATCTGTATCTAAGAAAAGTGGTATATTAGTCTAACACTGGGTCAGAGGTTTTCCTAAGTAGGTCTTGTACCTTAGCCCTAGTGTAGAACAATGGCGTCATACTCACTTAAAACTCTAATACAATTGTATGTATGATGTGACCAATAAATAAAAAACATAAGCCAAATAAATCAAATATAATTTTTGCACAGGTTTTTTCTATCCTTGTAGTTGCTTATACATCTATATGTATCTAAGAAAAGTGGTATATTAGTCTGCACACCCCAGGACTACGAGGCTTTAAGTTGCCCTAAGTAGGTCTTATACCTTATGCCCTGGTGCATAATAATGGTGACGTACTCATTTAAAACTTTTATACAAGTGAATGTGTATCTAGCTGATGGATGAAAAATCCCTCTTTTCTGTTAAAAGTGCATTCATTCATAATTCAATCAAATAAAATACTTAAATTCCAAACACACTTCTTTGCATTCATCATTCAAGTATGCTAAAAATATAATTACATGTGTAAGTATGCTTAGGATTTACTCATATGCATGATATACATGATGGAAAGAAATGAATGAATATGTGTTATGTGATAGTAATCCATTCTAATTAATCTCAAGATATTTTTCTTATTGGATAAGATCATTTAGAGTGAACATAAACTTAGGATTGATTAAAACATATAACAAACCATTCATTAAAGGAAATTGGTTAATTAACTTGCTTTAGAAGTGACTTAAGATTGGGATGAAAGAGAGATTCCCTCTCTTTCATCTCTTTATAACACTTAGTTGTTAAGTGTAGGCAATATGAAATGAAAGATAATACTAAGTAAATTCTTTAAATCAATTAAATTACTTAAAGAAAAAATCAACCCCTTTATAAATTAAATCCCTCACACTTAGCAAATTACAACTCTAAAGCCTAGTTAGGACATACCTCACAAGCTTTAATTCACACACATTAGATTAAGTCACCATTTCTAGCTTTATGTTAGGGAGGTGCATGGTTTGATATATGCTTATTTTATGATATATTATTGTATACTGGATGTTAGGGTGTATGTGCATAGTCTGGATGTTAGGCTGATATTAGCCTAATTATGCTTTCTACATGGGCTTATGGTTAAGGGTTAAATGAAAATATAAATACTTTTTGCTGTGCAAGTTGCTTAGCCACTAAGCATAACCCAAGTTAGAATATGTGGGCTTGGTTACCCATGTGTGATGTGCTAAGTCCAAACTATTCATATAACTGCTTAGGTTGTATGGTGTGTCTAGCTAACATTTATTTTGCATGTGTAGCTAGATTTACTTTCCTTCTTTTAATGTAATTTTGCATCTAGATTAGGATGAGTGTTATGGGGGATTAGGATGAGCATTGGCTATAAGACTAAGTTTTATGTACCATGTGATGCCTTTGGAGCAAGCATATCCAAATCAAGCCAAAAGAAAAAAAAGAAATGGAGCAAATCAAATGAAGAAATGAAAGATGAAGAGATGATGAAATGAAGAAGGAAGAATGAAGAATGAAGACCCTCATAACATTCATCATTTGTAATTATAATTATTTTCTTATAATCTGAGTTATATAAGGGTAGAGCTACCCACATTTCTTTTCGGGTCAATGGTACTGACCACATCGACCTTTCATTCTTTTGCGTTAGCTTTATGAAATTGTTCAATGTTTTGTTTAGCTTGTGCATTAAAAATGGCATGCTCCTTTTATAGTTTCTTTATAGTTGTTGATTGTTGTATGGCTTGGATACGATTAGGCTCTTAGGATAAAAATAAATTTTCTATCCCATTAATAACTCATAACTAAAATTTTAAAATAACTCACAACCTCATATAAAATCTATGCATTAAATCAAGATAATAAAATATTTAGCAACCCCTTAGCTGGATGTTGTATGTTTAATATCATGCATAATCATCTTGTTTCACTCTTATTAAGAGTGGGCTTCCACCTTTGCCAAATAGAATGGTCTTAACCTTTAAGAGCCTATGATGGAAGAACATCTCTTTCCCTTTTGATTTGGCCCATAATCAACTTCTCATGCATTTAGGCATACAAAATCCCATAGCCTGTGTCAAAATAAAGAGTCCTAAATTAAATGAAATTCGATAAAAATTTGCATTATATTTAAGTCATTATTCATACCCCTCATGCTCTAGTCTCTTAGGGAGTGGGTTTAAGTACTTAGTTTCTTTCTAAATAATAACAACCTAGCCATGTTGCAAAAGCATATGACTTGCCTACATGGATTTAAAGCATATGAAGAGTTAGCTGGCTACCACTCTAGGCGGTAATAAGTCCAGTAGTAGGGTGGTTTACTCTCCCTTGTAGAGGTAAACCATATATCCACTTTCACCTTAGATTTAGGTCATGCATTGTCCCTCACCAAAGCTCTCTAGATTTAGGATCTGTGGTTGTTATTTCCTGCGGGCTACAAGCATAAATCCTCTCCTCTTAGGCATTTCCACAATCTTGTATTATGGAATTATAAGTCCTAGATTTTTAAGAAAATTTTAAATCAAATAAATAAATCTCCTCAATTTCAAATACATAAAGCCCAACCATATGATAGATTAGAGTGCTCACTAAGTTTCATAATATCATGAGCACTCCCTACTCATCTCCTTTGGCTTCAATAATAACTCTTCCCCTTTGATCTATCCCATTTGATCTTCCAAATATGACCAATTTATTGATAGTCCTATGTTTGAATCCTTTGGACACAATAACCACTTACTTTAATCAAGAATATTCTTAATGAATTCACTTTCCTTAAGATGTAATTAATTATGGGGGATTTCCCCCAAAGGAAACTTTAGAACCTAGTCTAAATAAACCCTACTTTATTCATCCATGTAAAGTGGGGAAAAAATCTCTGGTATATTCGAAGACCCATCATGCCTTAAGAGTTTTTATTAGGTGATTAGGTCCACTATAGGGTAGTGACTTCTATCTTTTGAGATAGTACACTATTCCTCAATGTCATATACGATCACCTCAATAAGTACACCCTCAGATATGCATGGTGTCCCTTATAAATAAATCAAAAATAAACATAACAGATTTTACTGGTGACTCCACTGGGGATGATTCCTCTCTCCATCTCTAGTAGACTATTGTTGTCTCGAAGCATCGATAGTGGACTTGCATTTTATGTGAGTCTGAGACTATCTTTCCTTCCATTGGCACTTATCTTATTTCATTATTAAGAAAAGTTAGCCAACATCCTTAGGTTTTTGGACCTCACTTCATGTAGGTCTTAAAACCCCTATTGAGCTCCCCAATAGGTAAAAAACAAAATTTATCAATGAAGAGAGACAATAAAAAAGTCTAAAACCTTTTTACCACTAGCTTGGTGAGGTGAGGTTTATCATAAAATTTAAGAAAATAAATTCTTTCATAAAATGACACTTTCCGAAAACACTTCTTTTGGAAATAGCCATCTTCATTCAACATATTCAAATTTGTTGAATGAAGATTCTATTTTCAAATCTTAACATAAAATTGAAACTCCACCCAACATATTTCACATATTCTAGAGTGGAAGTTTCTCTCTTTTCAAAATCAAGAAATCACATGGCATCAAAACATATTATTGAAATTTATTTAACATACTTAAGATTTGTTAAATAAATTTCACCTCTATTTTGGAATCTTATTTGACATGCCACATTTGCCAAACAAAGAATTCCCCACTCTTTCCAAAAAAGAAAGATAGTACATCAAATACATTTGATTCTCACTTAAACATATCAAAGTTTTTAAGTGAGAATCTCATTTTCAGATGCATTTGATTCCCACTTAACATGTCAAGGTTGTCAAGTGAGAATCTTATTTTCATGTCACATTGATTACACTTAACATGTCAAGGTTGTTATGTGAGAATCTTATTTTCATGTCACATTTGATTCCCACTTAACATATCAAAGTTGTTAAGTGAGAATCTTATTTTCATATCATATTTAATTACACTTAACTTATCAAAGTTGTTAAGTGAGAATCTCACTTTCATATGCATTTGATTCCCACTTAATATATCAAAATTGTTAAGTGAGGATCTCATTTCCATGACACATTTGAATTTAACTTAACATGTCAAACTTGCTAAATAAGAGTTTTATTTTCATAAATCATATTTGATTCCACTTAACATATCAAATTTCTTAAGTGAGAATATCATTTTCACAACATATTTGACTCCCCACTTAACACACCAAATTTGTTAAGTGAGGACCTCATTCCTATGTCACATTTAACCTCCACTTATCGCATCAAATTTGTTAAGTGGGAGTCCCATTTTCAAAACATATATCAATCACATTTGGACTTTCACTTAACATACCAAATTAGTTAAGTAAGAGTCCATTTTCAAAGAAAAGCCAAACATAAGTCAATCATATTTGGGCTTTCACTTAACATACCAAATTTGTTAAGTGGGAGTCCCATTTTCAAAGAAAAGCAAAACATAAATCAATCACATTTGGGCTTTCACTTAACATACCAAATTCGTTAAGTGAGAGTGCCATTTTTTTTAAAAAAAAAACAAAACATAAATCACATCACATTTGGGCTTTCACTTAACATACCAAATTTGTTAAATGAGAGTCCCACTCTCAAAGAAAAGCAAAACATATATCAATCACACTTGGGCTTTCACTTAATATACCAAATTTGTTAAGTGAGAGTCCCATTTTCAAAGAAAAGCAAAACATACATCAATCACATTTGGCTTTCATTTAAGATACCAAATTTGTTAAGTGAAAGTCTCATTTTCAGACATAAATTAAACACATGTGGCTTCTACTTGACATATCAATTTTATTAAGTAAGAAGCCTCATTTTCAAATCAACATTTCACTCATTACAAGCAGAAGGTATTTCACAAAAAATTTTCAAGCACACAATCACAACCTCTTTTTAACATACTCAAATTCACTAAGTAGAAGTTCTCTCAAATCATCAATATTTTCAAACAAGATACAAAAAATCTAAATATCTCCAAGAAAATCTCTCCTCAAATTTATGAACCCCACCCAACCTACTTAAATTGGTTAAGTATTGGTTCTAAAACCAAAATCAATCGCAAAGACTCTCTTCATCACATCAAAATCTCTCCACTTAACCCCACTTAACATATTTGAATTGTTGAGTGTGAATTCAAGACTCCAAATTCTTATGATTCTCTTGGGATAAATATTAAAGAAGAAATCGACTCGACATATTTCAACACATGTAGAGATACATGCAGTTCTTTACAAGATACACATGGCTTCACGTAAGTTCATTTTTTATTTTTCCCTTTGGGATGGATTTGGCCTTGATCGCCGCCTCCCCGCACAACTCCACCCACCTGGTTTTCTTTGATTGGGGATTCGAGGGAGCATGTGTTACTTGTGAGGGGTGACCCTCACTACTGTTAGTCAGGATGAGGTGGTTGGGTGGAAGCCAGTCATCTGAACCGAATTGCAATGTCCTCTGATTCTAAGTACCCCCGTTGAAGAGGAAGGCTGCAATGGTTCCCATGCCCCATTCTGAGATAATTTTTACCCATCAGCCTATCCCTACCATTGCTCCAAATGAGAGTCTACCTCCTCTTTGGTTACCCCGAAGGGGAAGGCTATCTTAGCTTTTGAGATAGTCTCCTCCACTTTGAGGTAGGTACTAGTTTCTATTCTGTCTTGTTCACTCGTACTTAACACCGTAATAAAAATCTAAAGATTAAGCGAAAGCACAAGTGAGCAACTAGGGAGCTTGAAGCTGCATCACATATAGCCGAGGAGGGTTCTCCCCGAGTGGCCTCACCACTTTCGACCAGTAACAAGTTCCACCCCCTCTCGACCTCAGATGGAGAGGAAGATTACAAAAGGATTGCTGCATCTCCTCCACCATCAGCATACCATGAGACACATATAGGGAGCACAAGAGGCCCTATGCCAAACTTAGGGCTATCCTACGCTTGGTTGGAAGAGCGTAGGGATGCTCGGAGTCCGTTACCTTATTTGATTTGTAATCGCTGATCCCTAGGAGTGTTAGGGGTTAGATCCATAGGGAGAGAGCCTTGGAGGCTCAAGCATCTATTCGGGAGAAGAGAGAGATATGGTATGCACATACATCCTCTCCTGATGGATTTTCATCGCCCCTCCTCGTTGGGCCAATCTGATGGGATTATTCTTGGCTACCCACGCATGGAGATCTCCCATTGAGGAGTATCTTCACACCGCTCCCCTCATCGTCCACCATCACCCATACAGCTCACAACATCCACCACTCCAGCCAAGATCCATAAGCTCCCATCCGGGGAGAGACCAGCCCCTTTGGTGATCCGACTATGGCCAAAGGATCCCACTCCATCTACTCCACTGATCGAGGTGAGGACAAGTTCCCCTACTCGACCTCTTACTTTAGTCTTGGTGAAAAAGGAGTGATGACCTTGCAGCGTCATGGTCGCACCACCATCACCACCACCACCATCAGAACCAGTGGCAGTGATAGTTGTAGATGGGGAAGCGGATAGTTTTATAGTTCCCATGGCAAGGGATCCCTGCACCACTCATTGACGGCCTTGAGCATATCTCTTCCAATGAGCATGACCTCCAGCCAAGCACTCCAGGTGGCGTGTGTTAGATGTATCGTCAATGACCATAGTCCCTCCACCCAACCCCGAAGTTTTGCCGCATGATTAAATTGTTCCTTGATGAGATGATTAATTTACTTTGTCGAAGTGGAACTCTTGGATGATTTCGAGGATGAGTGGGTAGCATTTGATCCTAATGATGATGACCTTCTTGAGGATTCAGTCGGAGTCCACATGGTCTCCACTAGAAGCTTCCTTTATGGAGATCAGCATAGTAAAGATATTATTGTGGTTGAGGAAGATGACATCATCCATTCAACCCAACACCTCTATCAGAAGCTTAAACAAAAGGATGCTCATATCAACCAGATGGAGAAGAGGATGGAAGACTTGTTAGCAGCCCTCCATGCACTTCAAGATCGCTCACCCACAAGATATTAATGAGATAGATCATCCCAGTTACACATGTCCCAAGCCCCAAGAGCACTTTCTAGTAGATCAGGATAGTGGTAGCTTACAAGGAAGGTGGTGGACAACACCTCCATGCAAGAGAAATATATCAAGCAATTGGTAGAGCAGCATGTGAGGGATTGGTACAAGCCCAAGGTAGCTCATCTATTCTAAAGGGTAGACCATACCTAGAAGAATTTGATGTTGTCCAATATCTTAGGGGTTTTGTGCCTCCTTCCTTTAAAATATTTTATGGCAGTGGAAACTGGTTGTTGCAACACCATGTAATGATGCTCTTCTTTTCAAATTGTTCATTAGTGGTCTAGCTAGCATTGCATTTGATTGGTATGCCAAACTACCCAACAGTTCAATAAAGACATTTGCAGAGTTGGAGCACCTCTTCATTAAGAGGTTTGCTAGAGCTTAGCAAAGGGTTACTGTAGGCAACCTTGGTGTAAAAAAAAAAATTCAAATGAGTCTCTTGTTGAATACATTCTCAGGTGGCAAAACCTGAGTATGAAATGCAAACCACAGCTATCCGAAAAGCATGCTGTTGAGATTCTACTTAAGAATATTCATGGACCCGTTGCTTTATTGTTTAAGGGGTTTATAATCAAAATCTTTGAGAAGTTAATCAACAAGGCAGCTAACTTACAAGAAGCCAAATAGTTGCCTTTCCAAGACCAATCAACCAAACTCAAATCTCAAAAGGCATTTAACAAGATGTCAGAGGCACTCACAGTAGTTAATAAAGGGAAGCAGCCAGCTATGGTTCAGTCAGACAGGCCTCGAGCTCATTAATCTTCTCTACTACCTCCTCTGCCACCACCTCAGTCATATCCATCTCACCGCCATAGGGCCTCCACCACCACCTCCCAGATCCTCATCAAGATCATCGAGCGATTCCTACCGCCACTAGGTAACTATCATTTACCTACTTGTCGATAAATTGAATAAACCATATTCATTCAAGAGGGAGGTAGTAGAAAGATATTTTAAGAATCTCTTAAAGAAGCTGATTTTTCTAGCTAGAGTCAAGGAAGTGGGCAAGAGTCACGATCCAAACTATTGCCCCTACTACCGCATGCTAGGACATGTCTTAGAAGATTGCTTTACCTTTAAGGATTGGTTTGAGCATAGCTACAAGTTGGGTGCCATTATCATCCCTAAGGAATATATACTAGAACAACCCTCTAGTTCTATTAGGGTAATCCTTGGGGATACATGATCTTCTTAAGAAAGAGGAAGGTTGGGATATCTATCTCAACCTCCAAGAAAATCATTCTAAGATCAAAGTTACCCTGGTGCTCAATCTCAAACCTCAACTCAAGGAAGGTTTGCAGTTGGGACAACAAGGAGGTAGAAGCTAGCAATAGCGATAGCTCCACTTGAGATAGCACAAGATCACAACCACCATCAGTCCACCTCCCCACAGCCAGCTATAGTTCATCCACCTCTAGCTCCATATTATATCAAAGGAGTGCCAAATCCTCACTTAGACTTATTTGATTTTATTTTGTACCTCCATCCAAATCTAAGAAATTAATGAAGAAAGTTGATTCTACTTACATTTGTGTCACTTTTAATGATCTTCCTGAGTTTATTCCTTTAGAAAAGTCTCCAAGTCTAATTAATAATAATAACTCTAGTTTCAATCATTCCTCTTCTGATTTAGAAATGGATTTTCCATTCCTGAATCACTCAGGTTCGCCCATTGAGATTGATTTGGAGTCATCTAACTCCGATGATCTCATAGAAGAAGCTATAGGTGAACCTAATGAGCAGGTATAACTTTCCACTAAACCATCTCACAAAGTAATTGATGTCAACCTCCATAGTGGAAAAGTTCTACCTCATAGGAAGCACCTTAGGATAAGGGTAAATAAGTCATTAGTTCTAGTGATCAAAAAGCCACTCCATAAGATGCTCCATCTATGGATATGCTTTTGGAGGAATAACCTAGAGTTGACTACAATGTCCTCGCTCACCTAAGAAAGTTACCAACTAAACTAAGCATATATGATGCCCTTATATTATCTCAAAGAGATGAGGGAGTCATTGATCAAAACCCTTCTTGATCTAAAAAATAGCAGCTACCACCATTGGAGAGAGGAGACATGTTTTCAAGAGAAGGTGGAGTTACATTCAATGATGAAGACCTTCTTTTAGGGATAACAGAGCACAACCGTCTCCTCTACATCACAGTGGACATGGGCAGATTTAGACTCTCCACGGTGTTAGTTGATCCAAATGCATCAGTGAACATTATGAGTCTAAAGACCCTTGCCTACTTGAGGGTTGACATCTTTGAACTTCGAGGAGATTGAATGATGTTAAGAGGATTTAATGAACAAGGTGAGAAGGCGTTAGGCTCTATAGTGTTTCCATTAGAGATAGATGACTAGAAGATAGAAGCCAAGTTCTACATAATCAATTCTGATACATCTTTCACTACTTTACTCAGTAGGCCTTGGATACATGGAAACAACACGGTTCCATCCTCTTTACATCAATGCATTAAATTTCAAAGAGATAGAATCGAGTATTATGTCAAAGGAGACTTGAAGCCATTTCAGTCAAAGAAGTTGAGATATATGAAGATGTAGCCTACTATCTTCCTACAAATCAAAAAGTTTATTCTTGTGAACTTGGTGAAATCTCAAAAATAAAAGAAAAAGAAGAAAAAGAAAATAAAAGTACAAGTGAGTGAGAATCAGGCACCGAGAAAGAAGTAGAGCCCGATGTTGGATTCTACCCATAGTTCCTTCCTCCATACAAACACATCAGTAGGATGACTCACCCCACCAGAAAGTGAGGCGATCTAGAGACAGCTGAGGTGGAAGACCTCCTCTATTGTCCACCCAATAGAGCTATGTTACTCATGGAATACCCCCGCTATTCACATAGACTTAGAATCAGTTTGGAGAGATGAGTCTCATGTTAGCACAACCAACCCTCTGGGTCCTTTTGGAGGTGACATTTGAGCCAAACAGCGATGAAGACCTGGCCTCCAAGTAAAGCATGAATGTATCTGAATCACTATTATGTATAATAGTCAAACATTAGTTGGGAACCTTAGCTCTAACCTCACTTTCTTTCTAGAAAATTGAAGGTTTAGTAGTTAATGAGGCTCCGAAGTCATCCACAGATGTCAAGCCAAAGAGATTTTTATTGGGAGCATCATCCTCAAGTCAAGAAGCTGATGTTGAACTTGAGGATGATTCATATAAAGATTTAATACAATTGCCTTTTGATTGGTATTCTTTGTTGTTAACTTAGAAAAGAAGGATTAATCCCACATACTTGGTCTAAAGTCATTACTTTAAAAGGTTATGGGATAACCAAAGTATATATTCTCAATCAAGATCAGGACTAGGATTCAGCATAATAGGTCCAGTTGATGACGATAACCATTGCTTAGTCATTGCCACTCATTTGGGATCTGATAGGTTCTTCTCAAATCATGATAACTCTTATGAGGAGATATGTTTAGAAATTTCAAATGACCAAAATGAGCTTGAAGTCAAAGAGGTACTACGAGAATTTGAAGAGGAGATCAAATCAACCATCGATGAACTTAAAGAAATCAACTTAGAAACTGAAGACAATCCACGTCTGACATACATCAGCTCTTTTTTGAATGAAGAAGAAAATAATGACTTAGTTGGGTTATTAGCTAAGTTTAAGGACTACTTCACATAGAGTTATAAAGAAATGTCTGGTTTATCTCCTGACGTAGCACTCCATAAACTAGTAATATAACATAATACTAACCCTATCAAGAAATGTCCTAGATGCATGCAATTAAACATTAAACAATAGGCCACTTCTAAAATCAAGAAACTAATCGCCGGTTTTATCGGAAGAAAAATATCCTACCGGTTAGCTGTCCTAGTTAAGAAAAGAATGGCCAAATTCATATACATCAATTTTAGGATCTAAATAAGGCATGTCCAAAGATGAATTTCCACTTCTATACCAGAATTAATGGTGGACATTGCCTCATCTCATGCGATTTTCCTTGATGGGTCATCTAGGTACAACTAAATCAAGATGGCTCCCGAGGATGAAAAAATACTACTTTTTGAACCCCAATCGGAATCAATTATTATAAGTTCATGCCTTTCAGCCTTAAAAATGCTAATGTTACATACCAGCGGGCCATGATTCGGATCTTCAATGAACTCATTCATCATCAAGTTGAATGTTACGTTGATGATCTAGTAGTCAAAAATAAAGAAAAGGAAGACCATCTCTTTGACTTAGAGTAATTTTCAAATGGTTAAGACAATTTAACCTTAAAATGAATCACCTGAAGTGTGCATTCAAAGTAGCTTCAGGGAAATTCCTTGGATTTATTATCCGACACCAGGGAATAAAGATCAATCTAGAGAAGATTAAGGCTATCTTAAAAATGTCACCCCATAAAAGTCTAACTCAACTGAGATCATTCCAAGGGTGGTTAGCGTATCTAAGATGCTCCAACCATTCTCAACACTTATAAAAAAGGATGTCAAGTTCAAGTGAGATGACAAGTGCCAGCATGCCTTTGAAGACATCAAGTACTACTTGATGATGCAACCAGTTCTAGCATCCCCTATCTTGGGAAAGCCATTGATCCTCTACATCACTGCATTAGATGACTCCCTTGGAGCTTTGTTGGCTCAAACTAATGATGAAGGGAAAGAAAATGCTCTCTACTACCTTAGCCATCGTCTAATTTCTGTTGAGGCAAACTAACCACCTATTGAAAAGCACTGCCTAACTTTAATATTTGCATCCCAAAAGCTACGACACTACATGCTTTCTCTTAAGGTGAATCTGATCTCTAGGATCAATCCATTGTAATATCTCATGACATGATCGACGCTATCCAAACGGTTGGTGCATTGGTCCATAATTTTTTCGTAGTTTGACATCACATTCATACCCCTCCGTACAGTGAAAGGACATGCCCTAGTGGATTTCTTAGTAGCACACCTACTTCTTACTGATTCCCCACTTAGTGATGACCTCTCTGATGAACAAATCATGAACTTAGAGGACACTAGCATTCACCATAGATATATGGTGGCTTCCTTCAAAAAGGAGAGAACCAAATCTACTCTTCTAGAAAGGTAGGGTAGGAATAGTTCTCCCTAACTCGACATGATGTGATGTGATTTTCATATCATTTGTCCAACCCATACATAAACAATGAAGCTGAATATGAAGCTTTGATTGCCGGTCTAGAGTTAGTCATTACATTATGCATCTAGAGTATCAACATCTTTGTGGATTCTCAGCTCATCATCAACCAAATCACTGGGTCCTACAAAATTCTAAAGCCTAAGCTCCATCATTATCAGAAGTACACTATGGAGTTATTGGCCCAAATCCCATTGGTTACCATCTAAAAGATTTCTCATGGAGAGAACACAGTAGTAGATGCATTAGCCAAGCTTGCCAAAGAGTTTGCATGTTTGGAAGATGAGTCCATTCCAATAAAGATCTAAAATAGACAAGTCTTATCCCTTGTCGACATTGAACTCATCGAGAGATTCTCTCTTGAAGGCGAGGTTATTATTGCCAAAAAGATGAGGAGTTAAATTGGAGAAAACCATTCATGGATTATCTACATACTAGCAAACTAACTCAAGAGAAATCACTAGCACATCAGGTGAAGCAGAGAGCCCTTTCCTATGCTCTCGTGGCACCTTGTACCGGTGGTCTATTGATCATATGGTTATGTTGTCTGGACAAACATGAAGCCCATAGGATTGTGACTGAGGTACACTCATGATTATGTGGAGCGCATCAATCTAGTTCAAAGATGAAAGCCAAGATCAAGAAACTAGGATACTACTGGCATTCGATGATCACAGACTGCATGGACGTAACTATCACCAATGTCAGGTACACAGTGTGGTCCTACATCAACCACCCAATATTCTACAACCTACATTGGCCTCATGGCCATTTGATTGTTGGGGTACTGTGGTGTCGATTGATCCTCCTTCTTCCAAGGGTCACTGTTCATTCTTACCACTACTTTTTTTTAAGTGAGCGGAGGCAATCCCACTCAGAGAGGTCACAGCTTAGCATGTGCTCCAGTTTTTCAGGAACCATACCGTATATATGTTCATGGTGCCTCGACAAATTATATCCAATAATGGTAGTGCATTCAAGAGCACTAAAATCAACAACTTTATGGAGAGATAACATAGATTAAAGATATTCTACCATCTATTACCCAAGTGTAAATGGTCTAGCAGAAGCATTCAATAAAACTCTCATTCAAATATTAAAGAAGACACTCGATGACAACAAGAGATAGTGGCATGAGCAGTTAGTTGAAGCCTTGTGGGCCTACCGCACCACACACAAAACTCCAACTCAATCTACAACTTTCTTATTAGTGTATGAGTCTGAAGTCATTCTACCATTAGATGTTCAACTCCCATCATTAAGGATAGTTGTAGGTAGTAAAATCACTACTGAGCAGAACACCAAGCTGTAGTTGGAAGAGCTTGAAGGTTTGGAAGAGTGACGCCTCCTGGTATGCCAAAATCTCAAGTTGTACAAAGCCAAAATGATTCAAGCTCACAACAAGTTGGTCTGCCCTAGAGCTTTTCAAGTATGAGAGCTTGTTTTAGTTCTAAGGAGACTAATTTTTCCCATCAAAAGATGAGAGGCAAGTTTGAACTCATTGGAAGGCTCTTTTTTCATAGAGAAGGCCTATCAAGGAGGATCTTATCAGCTTATAAAGTAGGAGAGCTTGTGGGCTCTACTTAAAAAAATATTATCCATAAATCTTATTTAAAAATAATAATCAATAAAACTTTTTTTCATATCAAATTCCATCTCTTATGTGTTAGAAACATCTTTGGCTTACAAATCTACCACGGTGTGTTTAGGTAGGTGTAAGAGAACCCAAGTGGCATCCTATCCCTCCACAACACAAACACAAACTATAAATGATCCTCCAGTGCTACTAGGTTAGGTGTAAGAGAACTCAAGAGGCATCCTATTTTGACTAGTATAACTAAGTTAGGTGTAAGAGAACCCAAGCGGCATCTTTTCTTGGTGGAGTGACACTTGCCCCTACAGCACCATTTCATCCATTCTTTTGCATATTTAGGGTAGGTGTACAAGAACCCAAGCAGGATCCTATTCCCTCTTTCATAACACAAATGAACACATATCTTTCATCTCGATATATTTTGATGTGGGAGCAAGCCCACTGTGGTACTCACTCATTAGCTACTCTAGGTGAGACCGATATGTTACCTTGTTAGTGTGTGTGGTCAGTCAGCTTTCTTCCAGACTTGACCATTCCAAACCAATGAGTGCCTTGTTAGTTTGGTAGGCCTTACTATGCAGATGGTAAGCTACCCCATGTTGACTTTATTTAAGAGGACGTAAGCCTACATGCTTTCTTCTTGGACTAGCCATCATGCCCTGACTAGGTCGAGTATATTCGAGGTTTAGGTTAAGTCCCCCGATGTCTCCCTTTCTCTTGACTACTTCAAGCTTGGGTTTAGTCCTTACACAAGACTCCTAGCTTAGTAGTCACCCTAGGTTAAATAGCCCCTATTGAGCCGAAGATAAACTATCCCGATGATCAGTTCCACTTTAGAGAGATGTAAGTCTACACTTTTCTCGATTATCATGCCGAGCACTTAGGTTGGTTTGTTCTTTGCTAAGACCCAGGGACCACCCTTGGCGATGTGAGTCTGCATTTTTTTCTTGAGTTGGCCACGAATACTACATGCTTTCTTTTCAGGTTTAGATAATTCCCCTCCCCTGATCTATTTAGATCATTTAGAAACCCCATTTAGACAATACTCAGATTAGGTAGTTCTTTTCCTAGTAGCCACCTTGTGGTTGGAGAATTTGTCTTTTGGATAGATTCTCCCTTAGTGTGAGATAGGACTAGGCGATATGAGCTCCTTCTGTGGTTGTAAAACCAACAGGGTCCACAATAATATAAAATAAACAAAATATAACTTTTCTTATGGAATAGGAATTCAAGGCCCTCCCAAAGCATCCTATCTTTAGCAATGTTTAACTCTAGAATTGCCTATTACTTTGAGTTGAGATAAGTCCCGTCACACTCTCTTAATAGTAGCCCTAGTGGTTCAACTTGTTGTAACCAATGAGTTATCTCGATGGTGCTTTGAAATATATAATTTTATTAGCATTCTTTCCATGTTGTCCGATGGGGAGGTGGGTTTGATTTCTCACCCGGTGTTAGTAAGGATGTGAGTCCTTGTACTTTCTTCCTAACCTAACCATTGCACACTAAAAGGCAACCCTTTGGTTGGTTAGCTCTACCCCACGATTGGTAGACTATCCATTTGGATTTGTAAATCTGAGATAAGTGATATTAGCCCTTAGTGGATCCATCACACATTTTCATCGAATCCATCCTCCAGTGAGTCCAAATAAAATTTATCTTATCCTCGTAGATCACATCTAAGGTAGTGCGTGCAAAAAAATTTTATCCTCATATGGGTAATGAACTCTCTAGTGGAAGGTTCATCCACTTTATCCCTGATGGATCTGAGCTCATATCTTCAGTAGATGTGCCATTGAAACCAAATCATAATCTCTCCCCAGTGGAGCACCAAATCATAAATCAACAAATCAAATCAAACTTTCATTCCTAGTGGAAACTCAAATCAAATTTCTTCCCAGCAAGATGCAAATCAAATCAAACCCCTATCCCTAGTGGATAACCCAAACTTGCTTTCCTAGTAGAAGGTTCATGCACTCATCCCCAATGGATCTTTTCTCTCCAAATCATTTGAACCTACTCAAACTCTTATACTCTATCCCCAGTGGATAATCTGAACTTGCTTCCTAAATGGAAGGTTCACATACTTGATCCCTCAGTAGATCATTTCTTCCTCACTTATGCCCTTGGCATAAGTTGAGTTGAATTGCACTAAGATCTTGATTCTATCTACACCTCGGGTTTAAGAATATATCATTTCTATTAGTATTTACAATCCTTCGGGTGATCCTTCAGACATTGTTAATCATCTTGGTCAACACTAATACGTATAGTGTGCCTTGTCAATCACACCACACCTATTGGGCACCCTTTGTTGACCTCACTTTTATAGTGAGCTCTCAACTTCCTTATCATAGATCTAGGACTCTCATAGACAGTAAGAGCTCCTTAGTCTTAAGAAACTTCTAGTTATTAGGTGAACACTTAACCTAAACCTAGAGACTTAGATGATTTAGCCATAAGAATAGGCTATGCCTTAGGGATTTAGGAAGACTTGCCTACTTTATAGCATTGAACCCGATCTTTACTTCCTTTTTTCAAACCAAACCTCAAATTCAAATTCAAAGTCCAAATCCAAAACATAAATCAAATTCCAAATCAAATCATTGAAACCCAAATCAAATCAATTCCTAAGTTAATCCCTTTCGACTTACATCCCTAGATTTGGCCAAATTTGCTTCCAAATCACTCTAAACTCAAGTGATTTTCTCATAACCCATTTATATCTTCATTTATATTCATAAATATAAATAAAATATAAATTCAAAAGGCCAAAACAAAACCCAAATCAAATCAAATTCCTTATTTTTAGCCCTTTTAGCCAAATACTTGAACTTGGCTAAATGATACCCAAATTAACTCAAAACTCATGGATTTCTTCATGATTCAATCATTCCTTCAATCATTGTCCCAAATATAAACATAACCCACAATTATCAAACCAAATCCAAGCTGACCCAAATCAAACCCAAGTAAACCCCTTTTTGACTTGGAATTGTCATATCAACCAAAACTCATTTGGCTCCAAACCAATTGCAATTAGATTTATATTTCAATCCTAGGCTCATGTGTGAGTTCAATTAAACTTGAATCAAGACAAGATCAAGCCAATTGACCCATTTAGGCTCACTTGACCTAAAGTGACATAAAGGACCTTTTTTAGCCAAGTTTTAATTCAACCCAAATTGGATTGAACTAAGTCCATCCAATCCTCACAACATGATCAACAATCATCCCAGGTTAATCAATTGTCTTAAATTGGGTCAAACCAAGTCAACCTAGCCCATTGACCAAATCAACACTTAGCCCAAATAAAATCTTATCTAGCCAAAATCCACCATATGCCAAATTGATTAAAACTATTGATTCAAACTAACTCATAATCAATGATTGAACATGGCCAAACCTTTACTTGAGCGAAACCAAGCCTAATTGGTCATTTGACCCAAGTTGTCCCAAATTAGCCTAAAAAGCCAAAATGGGCAAATCATGATTTGATCCAAATTGATTATAACCAATGGCTCAAGTTCATTTCAAATTGATTATTGAACTTGACCAAAGCTATAATTGAGCCCAAGTTGACCAATTGGTCAACAACAACCTAAAAATAATAAAATTAGCCAAAACCTAAATTAATTCTAAATTAAACCAACCCAAAGCTTACAATCACTTTTAATTAGCTAATTGAACTTGACTCAACACCTAACCTAACCCAAGTTGGTCAAATTGGTCAAATTGGTCAACATGACCCATTTGACCTATATGAACCCAAATAAGCCATAATCAAATTCAAAGCAAATTAAATCACCAATGACACCAATGCACTCTAATTGGTCATGTGAACTTGACCCAACCCTTGGTTTGACTTAATTTGACTAATTGGTCAACTTGACCCAACCTAACCCATTTGACCTAAATAGGTCAAATCAAATAAACTCCAAACCACTTGAAATTTGGGTTTGACTCATCCCAAATCTATCCAAATCAAACTGATAGCCAAATGACCATTTTGTCCTTGGGTTTAGGCATCCCATGAGTTAAAACACATGCTCATTGGGTCATTTTCTCCCCCTAGCCACTTAGCACCCATTCATAGGTCCACTTAGGCACTTAGGACCATGGATAATCTGACCCAAAGGTAGTTGGGTTGGCCATGATCCATGGGGAGCTGAAATCACCTCCTCATCTCCATTAAAGATTTCCAAAAAGCCATAAACACCCACTACTCCCTTGGCAGCCACCTGCACACCCTCACCCAACCAAATTGAGCCACATCATGCACCCAAGGACCTCCACCAACCTCTAATTTGGCCAATTGATCGACAAGAAGCCAAAGAAATCGTGACCATCCGATCCAAGGAATGAGGGGGTATATCCCCCCACATTCTCATTTAAACTTAGGGACTGATACTCGATTCAACCCTAACCAAGGAAAGAGTTCCCAAAGCCATTTCCAAGCCTTCCCAAACTCTCCAAAATCCCATTCTTGATTTTACACAAAATCAAAAATGGGAGGCCACCTTAGATTCCCCTTTGCTCAAAGCTCCACCAAAGTACGATTAACTTTGTACACACCTTCCTTGGAGCTAAACAAGTGAGAATGAATCCTTTTCCAAGCTTCTCGATGGCCGGAGGGTAGAGTTCGATCAAGCGACCACCTACGTCTAGTGCTTTGGTCTTTCAAGCAAACTACACCAAATCAAGGCTTGTGAGGCTCAACATAGCTTCATTTCTATAAAATGGAGCTTCCTCAATCGTTGGAACTATCGGTCATAAGCTGCAGTGAGGTATGCCATTGAAACTGACCTTGAATGAAAATAGCTTGGTCTTTTGTGAAAGAAATTTCAATGTCATGCAATTTTTGTTAGTAGATTTGATTTTTGTGCTTCCCAAGGTGGGATCATTTTCATCTCCATTTGAGCTCGAGTGGGATTAGATCAAGTGGCGATCAATGCTTGGGAGGAGATAGATCAAAGACCGTCCATCCCGTATGATCAGGATGGACGGTCTTGATCTAATCACACTTAGAGCCTCTAATTTATCCCTAAAAAATTGGTTTAATCGTGGTCATCTAATCTTAGATCAGACATTTCCATAGAGTTACTACGTGCACTGCCATCTGAGTCAGCACTTGGATGTGACAACTTAAATAGTGAATCTCATGGCGCGATGGGATATTAAGGCTCTAAATAGGGTTAATTAATTAGTTTATAATCATTAAATTTCCTAAATTCATAATTAATTCTAGAAAAATCCAAAAAAATACAAACTTAAGCTCATTTTAAAGATATTTCAGAGTAGAATTCAGAAAAATTATTATTAATTGATTTTAAATAGTGAATTTAGCATAATTAAGGTATAATTAGAAATATAATTAGTCTAATTACTCTATAACTAATCATCCAATTAGTCTCAAACTTTTTGTGCATGTTTAGGGGGATGACCTCTGCCTCCCCTATTTTTTGGGATTTTATTGGTTGCTTAATTAGGGAAACCAATGGATTAAGCCTTAATCACTTACTTAATATAATTAGTGATAATTAAGCAAATAAATAGTAAATTAATCAATCAATTAATCTTATTAACCTCTTTAATGATGAAGTCTAGGAAAATGGATTGGGACTCTCTCTTCCAATCTTTTCTTTTAGTCTTCTCTTAAATAATTAATTAATTAACACCCCTTAATTAATTAATTAATAAGATTAATCATAATCCAAATCATACCTGAACTTTCATCAAATTGAAAGGATTTATTTGAGACTTAGGCTCCCTTCTTTGTCTCTTTCTCTAAGCCCATCTCATTTTGATTAGTTAAGGTTAGTTAATACTTAATCTTAATTAATTCAATTGAATCTTTTTCTCTAATTCAATTATGTGTAGCTCTTTGGGTGTTCAATAACCCAAAGGGGTAGATAATGAAATTATGGTTAGCTCACATGTGTGAGAACATCATAAAAATAGTTAAGTGAGATCCCTTAAGCTTAACAAACTATTAATCATGAGTCAATTGCATTAGGCCCCTTTCATTTCTTAGGATCATTGCAAATTTAATTTTCATGTGGTTGCATATCATATTAGCTCATTATTAATTAGTTAATTAACTTAAGGTGATGTAGGTAAGGGTTAATTAATTGGTTTAATTCAAACCCTAACCTAATTAAATCATAAAATCAACTTAATACTTCTTCCATGAACCAAAATTAACTCGCACATGGGGAGTGGGATTAGGACCAGCAAACCTCTTTCACTTTCCTTAACTCAAATCCAACATAAAGATGAAATAACATTAAAAAAACTTTGGTTTGTTTTAAATATCTTTATTTAGTATGATTGCTCTTAAGAATTAATTACAATGAATGAGATCATGTGCTTATGTTTCTTTATTTCTTTCCAATCATGTTAAATGTTGCTTGACATATGTAATCATGCATTTATTTCTTTTAAAATTAACTAAATGAAATGGTTCCTTTTATGTCAAATTGCATGTATTGATTTGAATTAAAAATAAGTTTGGCTATTATTACTATTAAATCAAAAGTTATTTTCAAAAGTTCATAAATCAATTATCATAAATGAAGTGTTGTTAATTATAAATATCTATAAGTTTGCATGTGTTGATAATATAAGATATGCAATATGAAGCACTCTTTTTTATCTTGTATATTATGAATAATAAATGTATAGTTCATTTGAAAATAATACAACATTTGTCTAAATCTATTCATATGCATTTCCATGCTAAGACTTAAGAATAATTTCATACCACATATGTAAATCATATAATCAAATCAAATATGAATTATTGTGTGACTTCTTCTTCTTCTTATGGTTCTTTTATACATTCATCAATATCTAAGAAAATTGGTATGTTAGTCTAGACACCCGGGGCTATGAGGCTTTAGTAGCCCTAAGTAGGTCTTGTACTTTACACCCTTGGTGTAAGACAATGGCATCATACTCACTTAAAACTTTTATACATGTGAATGTGTATTTATAAATGAAAAATCCCTCTTTTCTTTTAAAAAGGCATGCATTCATAATTCAATCAAATGAAATATTTAAATTCCAAACACACTTATTTGCATTCATCATTCAAGTATGATAAAAATATAAATTTCATGTATAAGTATGCTTAGGATTTACTCATATGCATGATATATATGGTGGAAAGAAATGAATGAATATATGTCATGTGATAGTAATCCATTCTAATTAATCTTAAGATGTCTTTCTTATTGGATAAGGTCATTTAGAGTGAACCTAAACTTAGGATTGATTAAAACATATAACAAGTCATTCATTAAAGGAAATTAGTTAATTAAATTACTTTAGAAGTGACTTAAGATAGAGATGAAAGAGAGATTCTCTCATTATTCTTATCTTTATAACACTTAGTTGTTAAGTGTAGGCCATATGAAATAAAAGAAAATACTAAGTAAATCTTGGAATCAATTAAATCACTTAAAGAAAAATCAACCCCTTTATAAATTAAATCCCTCACACTTAGCAAATTATAACTCTAAAGCGAGTTAGGACATACCACACAAGTTTTAATTCACACATATTAGACTAAGTCACCATTTCTAGCTTTATGTTTGGGAGGTGCATGATTAGATATATGCTTATTTTGTGATGTATTATTAGATTGGAAGTTAGGTGTATGTGTGTAGTCTGGATGTTAGGCCGATATTAGCCTAATTATGCTTTCTGGAGGGTGTTGTGCTTAAGGGGCCACTAAATGAAAATATAAATATTTTTAGTTGTGCAGGTTGCTTAGCCTCTAAGCATAACCCAAGTTAGGACAGGTGGGCTTGGTTACCCATGTGTGGGGTGCTAAGTCCAAATTATTCAGATATGCTTATTGTATGGTGTGTTTAGCTAACATTTATTTTATAGATGTAGCTAGATTTACTTTTCTTCTTTTAATGTAATTTTGCATTAGGATTAGGATGAGTGTTATAGGGGATTAGGATGTGCATTGGTTATAAGATAAAGTCTTATGTACCATGTGATGCCTTTGGAGCAAGCATATCCAAATCAAGCCAAAAGAAAAAAATGAGCAAATCAAATGAAGAAATGGAAGATGAAGAGATGAAGAAATGAAGAAGAAAGAATGAAGAATGATGACCCTCATAACATTCATCATTTGTAATTGTAATTATTCACTTATAATCTAGGTTATATAAGGTAGAGGTTGGCTACCCACATTTCTTTTGGGTTGTACGATAATACCCGACCGCATCGGTCTTTCATTATTTTATGATAACTTTATAAAAATGTTTGATATTTTGTTTAGCTTGTGCATCAAAAATGGCATGCCCATTTTATAGTTTCTTTAAAGTTGGTGATTGTTGTATGGCATAGATGCGATTAGGCTCTTAGGATAAAAATAAATTTTCTATCTCATTAACAACTTATACCTAAACATTTTAAACAACTCACAACTTTGTAAAAAACCTAGGCATTAAATTAAGATAATAAAATATTTAGCAACCCCTTAGCTAGATGTTGTATGTTTAATATCATGCATAATAATCATGTTTCATTCTTATTAAGAGAGGACTTCCATCTTTTCCAGATAGAATGGACTTAACCTTTAAGTTCCTAAGATGGAAGAATACCTCTTTCCCTTTTGATTTGGCTCTGTTGACCTCATTTTTAGAATGAGTTCTCAACCTCTCCATCTTATACATGGGACTCCCCTTATACACTAAGAGTTCTTAGTCTTAAGACACTTCTAGTGATTAGGTGAACACTCAACCTAACCCTAGAGACTTAGAAGAGTTAGCCATAGGAATAGGTCATGCCTTAGGGGTGTTAGGAAAACTTACCTACCCTATAGATTGAACCAAATCCTCACTTCCTTCTTTCCAAATCAAATTTCAAATCAATTCCAACATAATTGATCAACTTTAAACTCAAATCAAATCCAAACTTAATTGATTTTCTCAAATCCACTTCAATCTCAAATCAACTTCAAACTCAAATCAATTCTAACTTAATTGATTTTCTCAAACCTTAAATCAATTCTAATGGATTTTCTAAAATCATAAATCAATTCCAAATGATTGAAACCTATGATTGAATTCTAAATTTAAAGATCCTTCCTAAGTCACTTTGATTCCATCTTATGGACTTAGCTCAAATCAAATCCAAATCAATTCAAATTCAAAAGATTTCTCATAACCCATTCATATTCTCAGTTATATTCACAAATATAAATGAAATATAAATTCAAATGACCAAAAATAAGTTCAAAACTCAAACCTAAATCTACCCTAAAACTAATCTATACTTCTTCAAGTCAAATTCTATGACTTGATCAAATAACCTCAAATCAATCCAAACCCTTGGTTTTAATTAGATTTACTTTTTCCCATTTTCATGTAGTTTTGCATTTAGGATTTGGAATGATTGTTATAGGGGATTAGAATGAACATTGCTCATAAGACTATGTCTTATGTACCATGTGAAGCCTTTGGAGCAACCACATTCTAACTAACCAAAAGAAGAAAGAAAAGAACAAAAGAGGAAAGAACAAATGAAGAATGAAGACCCACATGACATGAATTCCTTCTTAATTATAATTAATTCATTTGTAATCCAGGTTATATAAGGGTAGAGCTTGGCTACTCAACTTGTTTTTAGTACGATGGAGCTCGACCATAAAAGGCCTCTTATTCTTTTGCGCTAGCTTTATAAATTATTTGATGTTTGTTTAACTTGTGCATTAAGATAACATATTTTCCAAGTTTCTTCCTTGCTTTGATGTATGGCCTAGATGAAGATTAGGCTCTTAGGAAAATAAATTTTATATCCAACTAATCAATTCAAATTAAAAATAAATAACTCATAACCTCACCTAAAGCCTAGGTTATAAAACAAGATAAAAGATTTAGCACCCTTAGCTAGATGTTGTATGTTTTCACATCATGCATAAAAAAAATATCTTGTTTCACTCTTGTTATGGAGGGCTTCCACCTTTATCAAAGAACTCGACTTGACCTTTGAAAACTATGGTGGAAACACACCTCCTTTCTCATTGATTTTGGCCTATAATCCAATTTCTCATTTATTATGCATGAATCCTAAAGCTTGTGTCTAATTGATTATCATAAAATGAAAATAAAATATAACAAAAGTTTGCATTAGATTTAAGTCATTAATCATGTCCTACATGATCTAGTCTCTTAGGGAGTATGTTTAAGGACTTAGTCTCTTTCTAAATAAATAATAACTTAGCTATCTTGCAAAAGCATATGACTTGCCTACATGTATTTAAAATCATAGGAGGAGTTAGGAGGCTCACCCCATTCAAGTCAAAGTGTTTTATCCTCTCTTATAGAGCTAAACCAAATACCCATTTTTTTCTTAGATTTAGGTTGTGCTTTTGGCCCTCACCAAAGCTCCCTAGATTTAAGTTCAGAGGTCGCTACTTTCCTTTGCGGGCTATAAGCATAAATCCTCACCACTTAAGTATTTCCATGATCTTATGTTGTGGAATTGTAAACCCTAAATTTCTAATAAAAAATCAACACAAACAAACAATTCCTCTTAATTTCCAAATATAAGCCCAATCATAGGATAGTTTAGGATGCTTACTAAGCTTCCTAGTATCATAAGCATCCCCTACTCATCTTCCTTTGGTTTTGATAATAACTCCCTTCTCTTGATTAGCCCCACTTGATCTTCTAAAAATAAACCAATTGATTGATAGTCCTATCTTTGAAATCTTTGGAGATAATAATCGAGAGTATTCTTAAGGAATCTCATTCCTTAAGATGTAATTAACTATGGAGGCTTGCCTTTATAGAGAACTTAATGAACCCGATTTAAAATAAATCCTACTTTACTTTTCCATATAAGTAGGGGAAAAATCTCTGGTACATTCTAAAGACCCATAGTCTTTTGGACTCCTTATTAAGGTGATAGGTCCATTTATAGGATGGCGACTTCTGTCTCTCGAGATAGTACATCATTCCTCAATGCCATACCTGATCACCCTAATAAGAATATTTACGGATCTGCGTGGTGTCCAACACAAGAAGTGTTTGAAATAATATTTTTGGTTCTTTATTTATTTCTTTTCTCACTTTCAGAAAGATTAGATGAAGAACTTAAAAATAATTTTATGGCGATTTAACTCACTGGAGATATCTCTCTCCATCTTTGGTAAATGATCATTGTCTCAAGTATCAATAGTGGGTTTGTAGTTTATATGAATTTGAGATTGTCTTTCTTTTTTGTTGACACTTAGTTTATTTCATCCTTAGCTAAGCTAGCCAACATCCTTTAAGTTTTAGGATCTCACTCTGTGTGGGTCTTGAAACCCCTGCTGGGTTCCCCAATAGGTGAAAATAAAATTTTAATAAAAAGAAATAACTAAAGACTTCCTTCTTACCATTTTTATGGTAAGGAAAGGTTCATTCCAAAAATAAAGAAAAATAAATCCTTTACAAAAATATCAATTTCCAAAAAGCACTTTTTCAAAATGCACCTAAAAAAATATTTGCATAAAAATTTTCATAAATCACTTCATCTAATAATCTTCTTGATTGTTATTTGTAGGATCATTTTAAAATAAAATCCAAAATCATATTTCCAAAAATCACAAATGATCCTTCATCCAATTTGTTGAATGAAGATTTCATTTTAAAAAAAAAATTCAATAATCATCTCTTTTCAAAAATAAAATCTAAAATCATATTTTTCAAAAGCACAAATGAATATCTTCATTCAATTTATTGAATGAAGATTTCATTTTTAAACAAAATCAACAATCACATTTTTCATAAAGAAAATCAACAATCATCTTTCCAAAAATAAAATCCAAAATCATATTTTTAAAAGCACAAATGAATATCTTCATTCAATTTAAAGATTTCATTTTCAAAATAAAATCAACAATCACATTTTTCGAAAAGAAAATCAATAATCATCTTTCCAAAAATAAAATCTAAAATCAAATTTTAAAAAAAAGCACAAATAAAAATCCTCATTAAATTTATTGAATGAAGATTTCATTTTCAAAACAAAATGAACAATCATCTTTTCCAAAAAGAAAATCAATAAATCTCTTTCCAAAAATGAAATCAACAATCATATTTTCAAAAAGCACAAATGAACATCTTCATTCAATTTGTTGAATGAATATTTCATTTCCAAAAATAAAAGCAACAATCATATTTTCCAAAAAGCACAAATGACCATATTCATTCAATTTGTTGAATGAAGATTTCATTTCAAAAAAATAAAAATAAAAAAAGCAACAATCATATTTTCAAAAAGCTTAAATGAACATCTTCATTCAATTTATTGAATGAAGATTTCATTTTCAAAATAAAATCAACAATCACATTTACAAAAATCAAATCAACAAACACATTTTCAAAAAAAAAAATAACAAACATCTTTTAAAAAATCAAACTTAACAATCATCTTTTCAAAACTGAAACAACATTTAGATCTTTTTATTTAGCATACCAAAATTTGCTAAATGAAGATCCTCTTTTTCAAAAATCAAAATCAAAATAAAAAATCATCAAAAATAAAACACATTTGGATTTCCTTAGCATACCTAAATTTGTTAAGAATACTCTTTTTAAAAATCATCAAAAACAAAACACATTTGGATTTCCTTAGCATACCTAAATTTACTAAGAATCCTCTTTTCAAAAATCAACAAAAACAAAACAACGTTAGGATTTCCTTAGCATACCTAAATTTGCTAAGAATCCTCTTTTTCAAAAATCAACAACAAAACAACATTTGGATTTTCTTAGCATACCTAAATTTGTTAAGAATCCTGTTTTCAAAATCTTCAAAAACTAAACAGATTTGGATTCTTCATTTAGCATACCCAAATTTACTAAATGAGGATTCCATTTTCAAATTAACACATGATTCAAAAAACAAGCAAAAAAAAAGAAGAAATTCTTTTCAAACACCTCACCTAGCATACCCAAATTTGCTAAGTGAGTAAATCCAAATCAAAAAAACAAAATCAATTGTCCCTTTACTTTATATACTCAAATTTGTTAAATAAAGGGTCCCCAAACAATCAAAAATCAAATTCAAATATGAACCTATGGAAGCATCAAACTCCAAAAATCTTTGAACCCATTTTCAACATATACAAATTTGTTGAAAGTGGATTCTACATTCAAAAATCCCCTTTTACAATCAATTCAAAAATCTCTCTTCTAAATTCATTTGAGCCCCACTTAACACTTTCAAGTTGTTGAGTGTGGGTTCAAATTCTAAATCAAAATTCAAAAATCAACAAGGCAAGAAATTTGATTCAAACTTGTTTTCAACATTGCAGACTTTCCATCAATTTTAGTTAATGTTTCAATTCAATTCAGTAAATGGCAAAGAAAGTATGTTTACATTTCCTTTTAGGATGGACTTGGCCTTGGATCTAGACAGCCTCCTGTAGTTTGAATTCGCCAACCTCATCCAATTTAGCCAAGGCTTTGAGGGGGATAGGATCACATGTGAGGGGACCACCTCACAATCGTGATGATGAAAACATGGTCATCGGAGTTATAATCTCGATTGAGATCCTAAAGAGAAGGTGGCGTCCACAAGAGTGTAGTAGTTCCGACTAGTGTTCCCGCTGTTCCTTGCTACCTAGTAGGGGTTAGCACCCACTCATTGGCACCTTCCAAGTGGAAGGCTCCCTTGATTCCAGGGATTGTCTCCTTTGCCTTCGTGATTGGGTCTAGTTCCCATACTACTTGACCTACCAGGACTCAGCACTGAAACATGAATTGCATGATCAAGCAGTATCATACTCACATAGCCAAGGAGTTGGAGGCAGTTTCTCAAGCTGCAGTAGAGGAGTTGCCTAGGATGGTTTCCCCACTAGTCACAGAAAATAAGTTCCACCCTCTCTCTAGATCTGATAGAGAGGATGTTAGGAGGATTTCAGTTTAACCTCCGCCAGCAGTTCAGTTTCAAGCTCTTATCAGTGAGAGGAGGAGGTCGAGATTCCAGATTTCTACAGAGTAGAACTTACGATGAAGGTATGCCAGTTTGATTTACATTCAGTCATTCTCCATAGTGTGGGTAGATATATTATACAGGAGAGGGCCAGGGAGGCCCATACATCATTGTAGATTACTAGTCTGAGATGAGGTACAATAGAAGTCAGCCCTCTTGTCAACTTTCTATCGACTACACCATGTGATCAGATAGCATCTTACTGACGAGTACTACCTACCATAAGAGAGAAGCTCCTACTCAGAGAGAGTTGGTGGTGCCTCCACCACACTGCTCTACTCCCTGCCCACCATCTTTGATACATGTTCCATCATCTACCATTCTAGTAAAAGTCATGAACGCCTTATCAGGGGAGAAGAGAACTCCATTGGTGATCTGATTATGGCCAAGAGATCCCATCCCATCTACATCACAGAGAAGCTCCGCCGACTTTACCCTAGTTGTAGTGAAGAAGGAATGGTGGCCACGAAGCATAGTAGTTGTTCCATCACCACCACCACCGAGTGGATACAAGTTAGGAGGAGATAATTGATTCCCCATGGCCAGATCTTCCTATGAGTACCACTCCACCAGATCCAGGCTAGAGTATCTATCCTCTAGAGTGTAGTCCTCACAAGATCAGAGGAGGGAGAATGATTCACATGTGATCCTACCACCCTCGATCTGGTACTCATTGGATCATCCCTAGATGACATTGTAGCTCAACATCTAGTGAGAAGAAGATTTTAGATATGTATTTAGAGGATGAGAATGTCGATGATCCAATGAAGATGATCTTAGAGATGAGGACACATGGTATGCCATCTCCCTCCTTCATGATCAGTAGACTTTAGAAGGTGCTCAGTAGAGCAGGAAAACACAACCTTCTCAACTCAACACCTCCTTTAGCAATTAAATAAAAAAATGAATAAATAAGTAGGATGGGAAAGATGCTTGAAGACTTGCTAGCAGTAGTTTTGGCACTTCAAAACCAAAGAGTGCATCCTACTATGGTAGACGTTGAGTTGCATGTCTTGGATCCATATGACTTCACCTCGAAAGTAGTGCAGTTGTATAGAAGGTGAGTAGTACCTCTGCATGAAAAAAAATATTAAACCATGGTTGAGTAGAAGTGAGAGAAAGATTGCTCAAGTGAGGATCATCGATTCCAGTGGATAACAGGAATTTGATATCATCCAATATCTAAGGGTTTAGTGCCATTCTTCAAGAGCTTCGATGGCGCGATGATTTACTCTTCTAACTTTTATCAAGAGCAAGGCATAGCCAATTGGTAGAACTTCCTAATAGAAGAAGACAGAGTTAGAGCAACTATTAATAGATTTGCTAGAGCTCAAAGAAAGGGTGACTATAGGTGATCTCATTGTGGCTCAACAACACCCTGGTAAGTCCCTCATTTATTATATTCTCAGATGGCATAATTTGAGTATGAAATGTGAACTATAGTTGTCTGAACATCATGTCATTGAAATTTTACTAAAGAATATTCATGGCTCGGTCACCTTCATGCTCAACCATCAAGACATTTGAGAAGCTAATCAATAAGGTAGCTAGCTTACAAGGAGAAGCCAAAGAGTTACATATTTCAGATCAATCAACAAAGGATGCATTAAAAGCTTATGAGAAGAAGCAGGCAGATAGTAGTGAAAGCAGGAGAGCAATATGATTTCTCGAGCTCATTGTCACTTCCACCTTCTACAAGAGGATCCACACGATTCCATGGCCTTTGTTGCCTCCTCCTTAGCCATATCCACAATAGCAGTAGTACGCATACCCGCCACAGGTAGCTATGGTCCACCTACTCTTATGGATAAATTAAATAAACCATATTCATTTAAGAGGGAGATAATCAAGAAAATCTTTAAGAATCTCTTAAAGAAGTCGATTTTAGCTAGAACCTAGAAAGTTGGAAAAGTAATGATCCTAACTGCTACCACCGATGCTAAGTCACATTTTGAAGGATTACTACAAAGGACTATTGAGCATAGCTTCAAGACAGCACCATAGTTATCCCAAAGGAATTTGAACAATCATCCATCGATACTCATGTGATTCTTCCAAAATCAAAGAAGGTTGGAATATCTCCTTATCCCGAACCTCTACAAAGAATGTATCCAAAATCAAGAAACTTGTGTGCTGATAGAACCTCCAACAAAGGTTTGGTTGGGAACAACAGGGAAATGGGGACTCTCAAAGATCCCATGCTACCTTGGGATACCAAGTAGCACAACCACTAACCAAGCACGCCTCCAATGTGTAGTTCTACAGCCAGTACCTCCCCATATAGATCTTCCTATAGTAGACATCTTGTATCTAGGGGTGTGCACTAGTCAGTTCAAACCGAAAAACCAAACCGAATTGATGTTATTTGGTCGGTTTGGTTCGATTTTAAATCTCACAGTTTGATTTTTGGTTGTAAATGCCTAGATATTAAGTTTTTAATTTTTGGTTTGGTTTTTTTTTTAAAGATTGGATAAACCGAATAAACTGAATAAACCAAAATTAGTTAAAAAGTCAAATATAAATATGTAATTTTGATTAGAAATGCTTAATTATTTGTATATATTTATAGATTTCTACTTAAAAGAAATTTTTAATTATAAAATTTATTACATTATTTAATTAAGTAGTTCATTAAAAAAAAAAGTATGCTATTCGCATCAAAACAAACCAAAAACCAATTATAATTGTGGTTAGCCAATATATTATTTGGATGGTTGATTTTAAATTATTTAGTTTGGTTTGTTCGGTTTAACAAAAAATTCAATCAAACCGACCGAACCAATGCTCACCCCTACTTGTATCAACTAATGAGGGCATCAAATCACTCACCCACTTTACTAGATTTCTACTATGTACTTCCTTCAAAATCTAAGAAATAAAGGAATAAAGCTAGTTTGAATTACATCTATGTCACTTCTGAAGGGTTGTCTAATTCTACTCTTGTTAAAAATTCTCTAAGTCTAAATAACAATTATAACAACTATGATCTTCCTATTTCTGATTCAGGGTTGGACTTTCCCTCTCTGAATACTATGGGTTCACCTCTTGAGATAGACTTGGAATCATCCGATTCTGAGGGTCCCATAGGGGAAGTTGAAGGTGAGCTTGACCAACAGGTAGAATCTTTCACTATCCTGCCATAAGAGATCACCAAAGTAAAACTTCATAATGGTAAGGTTCTACCTCCTAGGGCAACACCTCAAGATAAGGGAAAACAAGTGATTGGTTTAGATGATTGAGAAGCACTTTAGGATCAACCCAAGGTGGACTATAATATCCTCTCTCACCTGAGAAAGTTGCCATCTAAGCTAAGCATATATGATGCCTTTATCTTATCCAAAGAGATGAGGGAATCATTAATCAATACTTTTCTTGATCTAGAGATATGCTTAGCTCAGCTGAATGATGTTAGAGAAGAGGCACATTATTCCAGAGAAGCTCAAAGAGTCACTTTCACAGATGAAGACCTTCTACTAGGGGACATGGAGCACAACCGTCCCCTCTATATTACAACATGGGCAGATTAAGACTTTCCAGAGTTCTTGTCGATCCAAGTGCATCGATGAACATTATGAGTCTAAAGACCCTTATCTATTTGAGGATTGACATCTCCACACTCCTATGAGATCGGATGATATTGAGAGCATTCAATGAACAAGGTGAGAGGCTTTAGGTTTCATAGTGTTGCCTTAGGAGATAAGTGACTGGAAGACTAAAGCCAAGTTATATATCATTAATTCAAATACTTCATTCACTGCTTTGCTTAGTAGGCCTTGGATACATCAGAATAAGATGATTCCATCCTCCCTCCATCAATGCATCAAGTTCATGAAGGATGGGATTGAATATTATATCAAAGGTGATGAAATGTCATTTTCAGTTAGAGAGGTTGAGATATATGCGGATGTGATTTACTATCTTCCTTAAAACACCTTTTCTTATGAACTTGGTCAAAATTCAAATTCAAAAAATAAAAATAAAAAGAAAAAAAATAAAAATAAAAGAAAAATGAAAATCTAAGTGATCGAGAAAAGAAAATCGAGGAAGAAGTAGAGCCACATTCCACCCACAGTTCATTCCATCATATGGACATGTGGGTAGGATAGCTCGACCTCCACCAGGCAAAAGCAGAGACAGACATAGTGGCAGTTCTAGAGGTGGAAGGCCCCCTTGTTGGCCACCAGCCAACAGGGGTCAAGTTCACAGGAATACCTCTACTATGCACATAGACTTGGAATCCAGCTAGGAGGATGAGTCTTAATGTGATTAGCATACCAACCAACCCCTCTCAGGGTTTCATTAAGGTGACACTGAGCAGATAGTGATGAAGACCTGCCTCATACAAAGCATAATGTATTCAATCAAGTGTATGTGAAACTATCATGCAGTGGTTAGGAACCTCAGCTCTAACCTCACTTTCATCTCAAAAAGTTGAATATTTAGTAGTTAAAGAAGCCCCTCAGTCTTCCAGGGATGTCAATTCGAAGAGATTCCTATTGGGATCATCATCCTTAAGTCCAAAAACTGATGTAGGACTTGAGGATTATTCAAATAAAGAATTAATGGAATTGCCTTTTCACTAGTACTCGCCTTATATTCTTAAACTTGCAAAGAAGGGTTTGATTCCTTATACATAGTCTAAGAACAAGCCAGAGTACTTTGAGAAGCTATGAAACAACAAAGATAAAGATGCATAATCAAGATCAGGACTAGGATTCATAGTTCCAATCAATGATATGACCGCTAGTTGTCATCAATCATCTGAAGTCTGATAAGTTCTTTTCACACCACACTAGCTATTATGAGGATGTGTGTTTGGAAACTTTTGATGATCCAGATGATCTACAAATCAAAGATGCATCAAAAATTTGAAGAAGAGATTCATTTAAAAATTGACAAGCTAAAGAAATCAACCTCGAGATAGAAGAAAATCTATGCCCGACATACAGTTCATTAAATGAAGAAGAAACTAATGACTTAGTTAAATTGATTGAGTTTAAGGACCGCTTCACATGGAGCTATGAAGAGATGCAATTATCTCGACGAAGTAGTCAATAAACTAGCAATAGCCCCTAATGCTAACCCTCAAGCAAGCTCCTAGATGTACGCGATTAGAACAACAAGTGTCATTTCGAAGTCAAGAAACCGATTGATGTTGGTTTTCATCGGAAAGAAAAATACCCTACCGTTAGCTGTCATCCTAATTAAGAAGAAGAATGGACAAATTTGCATATGCATCGATTTCGACTTAAGGCATGCCCCTAAGGATGAGTCTTTTCTATACAGTAATTAATGGTGGAATCATCTCATCTCATGCATTCTCCTTCATGGATGGGTCATCCGCTATACCAAATCAAGATGGCCCCAAGATGAAAGAAATACGCTTTCAACCCGATCAAATCCATATTATAAGGTCATGCCTTCGCCTTAAAATGTTGGTGCTACATACCAATGAGCCATGACTCAGATCTTCAATGAACTCATTCATCATCAGGTTGAGTGCTATGTTGATGATCTAGTAGTCAAAAGCAAAGAAAAGGAAGACCATATCTTTGACTTGAGAGTAGTTTTTGAATGGTTAAGATAATATAACCTCAAAATGAATCCCTTGAAGTGTGCATTTAGAGTATCTTCAGGAAAATTCCTTGGGTTTGTTGTCCGACATTGAGGAATAGAAATAGATCCAGAAAAGATCAAAGCTATCTTAGAAATGCCACCTCTTAAAATTTTAACTCAACTCAAATCTTTCCAAGGATAGTTGGCATATCTAAGATGCTTTATCTCCAACCTATCGGGAAGATACAAGCCATTTCAACACTTATCAAAAAGGATGCCAAAGTTCAAGTGGGATGATAAGTGCTAGCATGCCTTTGAAGATATCAAGTAGTATTTGGTGAAGCCGCCACCTAGTAGCTATCCCGGGGCCACTCATCATCTACACTACTGCATTGGGTGACTCTCTCAACTCTTTATTGGCCCAAGCTAATTATGAAGGGAAATAGAGTGCCCTCTATTACCTTAGCCATCATCTCATCCTTGTTGAGGTGAACTACCCACCTATTGAGAAATATTGCTTAGCTTTAATCTTCGCATCCCAAAAGCTATGCCACTATATGCATTCTCATAAAGTGAACTTGATTTCCAAAATCAATCCACTGTAGTATCTCTTAACATAGCCAACACTATCTAGATGTTTGACACATTGGTCCATGATTCTCTCACAGTTTGATATCACATTCATACCCCTCTATGATGTGAAAGGACAAGCACTAGCAGATTTCTTAGCTGCACACCCACTTCCTGCTGATTCCCCACTTAGTGATGATCTCCCTGATGAACAAATTATGAACATAAGGGAGGTTGACAAATGTCAATGGGAGATGTATTTTGATGGTGAGGCTTCCTTTCATAAAGGAGAAGAAAAATATACTCTTCCGTGAAAGATAGTAGAATAGTTCTCTTAACGACCTGATGTGATAAGATTCTCATACTATATCTCATCCTGCACCAACAATGAAGTCGAGTATGAGGAATTGTATGAGTTAGCCAAAAGTGTGTGTCAAGAGCATCAACATCTGGGATTCTTAGTTGGTCATCAACCGATTGTGGGTCCTACAATGGTTCTAAAACCTAAGCTTCACATTACCATGTGTGTATACCATGAAGTTGTTGGACCAAATCTGACCATCTACAAGGTTCCCAGCAGAGAACACAAGAAGATATGCTTTGGCAAACTTGCCAAAGAATTAGCATGTCCATAAGATGAGTTCCATTCCAATAAGGTCCAAAATAGACAAGTCATATCCCTTATTGATGATGAACTTGAGAGATTTCTCTTGAAGGGGAGGTTTGTGCACAAGGACAAGGAGCTAGATTAGAGGTAACCATTCATAGATTACTTGAACACTGGCAAACTACCTCAAGAGAAATCCCAAGCCCATCAGATAAAATAGAGAGCTCTCTCCTATGCTCTCATGGATGGCACCTTATATTGACAGTCTTCCGATCAAATATGATTACGCTATTTGGACAAACACGAAGCCCGTAGGATCATGACTGAGGTAGATTTGGTCTATGTGAAGCACATCAATTTAGTTTGAAGATTAAAGTAAAGATCAAGAGAATAGGATACTATTGGCCTTCAATGATTACAGATTGCATGGATGTATCTAGAGGATGCCATCAGTGTTAGGTACACGGTGTGATCCTCCATCAACCACCACAAGTTCTACACCCTACATTGGCCTCGCATCCATTTGAGTGTTGGGGTACTGACATTGCGGGTCCTACTGATCCTCCTTCCGAGGGTCATCGGTTCATTCTCGCTGCCATCGACTACTTTTCTAAGTGGGCGGAGGCAATCCCACTCAGAGAGGTCACATCTCAACAAGTGCTTCAATTTTTTAGGAACCATGTCATATATAGGTTCGGGGTGCCTCAATGAATTATATCCAATAATGGTACTGCATTCAAAAGCACCAAGATCAACAGCTTCGCCAGAAGACATGATATAGATTAGAGATACTCCATCATCTATTACCCCAGAGGAAATGGCTTAGCAAAGGCATTCAAAAAAACTCTCATCAAAATATTAAAGAAGATGCTTGACGATAACAAACAATAGTGGCATGAGCATTTGGTTGAAGCCTTGTGGCCTACCACACCACATACAGAACTGCAACTCAATCTACCCCATTTTTAGTATGGGTCCTGCCGCTCTACCTTTAGAAGTTCAACTCCCATTATTAAGATAGATAGCAAAATCACTACATAGTAATGCAAAGTTAAAGAAGAGCTCAAGGTTTGGAGAGAGACGCCTGGGCGTGTAACCTCGTTGTACAAAGCCAAAATGATTCAAGTTCACATAAGTCGGTTCACAGGGTTTTTCAAGTAGAGAACTTGTCCCTAAGGAGACCAATTGTTGCCCATCAAAGATGGGAGGTAAGTTTGAACCACTTGGGAAGGCTCTTATCATAGAGAAGGCCTACCAAGAGGATCCTATCAACTTATTGATTGTAAAGGGGAACACCCGATGCTTCCAATTAATGGGCCCTATTTAAAGAAATATTACCCATAAAATATGATTGAAAATAATAATCATTAAAAAAACAAAATTTGATCCCAATTTATCAAAATTTTATCTTCTTTCGAAGCGTTATTTGCTTATCTTGTGAATCCACCATGACGTGTTTAGGATAAGTGTAAGAGAACCCATGAGGCATCCTATCCCTCTTTCATAACATGAACACAATCAAACATAATTCCTGATGCTACTAGAATATGTGTGAGAGAACCCAAGAGGTATCCTATTTTTATTAGCACAACTAAGTTAGGTGTAAGAGAATCAAAGAGGGCATCCTTTGTGGGAATCTGCCATCGGCACCATTTCATCACCCCAAGCATGTTTCTACTTTGGAAGATGTAAGTCTACTACGCATTCTTTCATGCATGACTGTCGCAAACTGACAGGCAGCCCTAGGTTGGGTTTGATTTGTTGCCAAAGCAACCGATCACCCCAGTGGTCTTTTGTAAGTGGAAGATGTGAGTCTCCATGCTTTCTTCCCCTTAATTAACCATTGTAAACTGAAAGGCACTCCTTTGGTTGGATAGTTCTCCCCTCGGCCGGGTGCTACTCCCTTTGGTTTAGTAAATTTGAAATAGGTTTAGGCTAATATAAGCTCTTTCTCAGTATGATCCATCGCAAACCAATGGAATCTATCAAAAATAACTAAAAAAAATGAAATTAATCTTGACTATCTTTGAGCTCATTTAAGTCTCACAGTGACATTCACTCAATAGTCAACCCTAAGTCAGGTTCTATTTGTTGCCCAAAGCAACCAGTCACCCTAGTGGTTTCTTATTTTGGAAGATGTGAGTCCCCGCACTTTCTTCTTAAACTTAATCATTGCAAATCGAAAGGCACCCCTTTGGTTGGTCCTACTATATGGTTGGTAGGCTACCCCTTTGGATTGGTAAATCTATGTTAGACCAAGGCCCACGACCCCTACTCAGTATAGTCCATCGCAAATCGATGGGATCCTTCAAAAATAATAATTAAAAAATAAAATTAATCTCGACTATATTTGAGCTGATTTAGGTCCCCAAGCGGCATTCACTCAATAGTCAGCCTTAAGTTGGGTTCAATTCATTGCCTCGCCAATGGATCACCTCAGCAACTTATCCCTACTTTGGAGGATGTAAGTCTACTACGCCTTCTTCCTAAGTACAGCTGCTACATACCGAAAGGCCATCACTTTGGTTGGCTAGTCCTATTATGTGTTTGGTAGGCTATCCCTTTGGATTGGTAAATCTGAGCTGAGTCTAGGCCTACATAGCCCCTACTCAGTACAATCGATCGCAAACCAACAGGGTCTATTGCAAAATCCAAAAAATTAAAATTTGAAACAAACTCAACACTCCTCCCTCGGTGGAGTCAACTAAACAAACAAAACAAATCCAATCAATCTCCCCTAGTGGAGTCAAATCAAATAATCAAAATAATTAAAACAAATCAAATCATCCGCTTCTCCTCAGTGAGATGCAAATCTTTCTAGTTCCCCTAGCGGATCTCGAATTATAATCCCTCAGCAGATTTCACAACCTCTCCTCCCTAGTGAATGACTTGAACTTGCTCCCCTACTGGAGAGTTTACTTTTCCATCCCCAATGGAGTCAAAATAAAAATAACTAAATAATCAAACAAATCAAATCAATTTCTATCCAGTGAGACTCAAATCAAATCAAACCTTTCATCCCCTAGTGGATGACCTGAACCTATTTCCCTAGTGGAGGGTTCACATACTCTATCCCTCGTGGATTCCTCCTTCACTATTTTATGTCTTTGACATGAGTAGAGTCATATTGCACTAAGCTCGTGATTCCTTCTACACCTCAGGTTAGGAGTAGATAGTTTCTATTAGTGCTTGTGATCGTTCAATATTGTTGATCATTTCGGTCAACACCAATATGTGTGGTATGCCTTGTTAGTCACACCACACCTATTAGGCGCCCTTTGTTGACCTCATTTTAGAATGAGTTCTCAACCTCTTCATATTAGACATAGGGCTCCTCTTAGACACTAAGAGTTCCTTAGTCTTAAGATACTTCTAGTGATTAGGTGAACACTCAACCTAACCCTTGAGACTTAGAAGAGTTAGCCATAAGAATAGGTCATGCCTTAGGGGTGTTGAAAAACTTGCCTAACCTATAGCTTGAACCAAATCCTCACTTCCTTCTTTCAAGTCAAACTCCAAATCAATTCCAAATCAAATTTTAAATCAATTCCAACTTATTTGATCAACATCAAACTCAAATCAATACCAAACTTAATTGATTTTCTAATCCAAAACTCAAATCAATTCCAAACTTAATTGATTTTCTCAAATCCACTTCAAACTCAAATCAATTCTAACTTAATTGATTTTCTCAAACCTTAAATCAATTCCAATGGATTTTCTCAAATCATGAATCAATTCCAAATGATTGAAACCCATGTTTGAATTCCAAATTCAAAGATCCTTCCTAAGTCACTTTGATTCCATCTTATGGACTTAGCTCAAATCAAATCCAAATCAATTCAAATTCAAGAGATTTTCTCATAACCCATTTATATGCACAAATATAAATGAAATATAAATTCAAATGACCAAAACCAAGTTCAAAACTCAAACTCAAATCTACCCTAAAACTAACTTATGCTTCTTCAAGTCAAATTCTTGGACTTGATCAAATCAACCTCAAATAAATCAAACCTTGATTTTTTCATGATTCAATCAATCCTTCAATCATGAAACCAAATAAAAACACAAACTTCAATCACCAAATCAAAACCAAATTCAAAAATCAAACCCAAATCAAACTCATGTTCACCCTTTGAACTTGAAATTGTCAAATGAATCAAAACACATTTGACTTCAAATCACCTGCAAATGGATTTATATTTCAATCATAAGTCCATGTGTGAGTTCAATCAAACTTGATTCAAGCCTTGATCAAGTCAATTGACCCACTTAGGCTCACTTGACCCAAAGTGACCTAAGTATCTTTTTGAGCCAAATTCTAATCCTACCCAAATTGGATAAGCCTCACATTATGAGCAACAATCATCATAAGATGATCAATCACTCAAATTGGGTCAAACCAAGTCAAACCTAAGGGTGGACCAGGTCAACACTTAGCCAAAATGAAACCTAAACTAGCCAAAATTCACCATAGGCTAAATTGATTGAAACCATTGACCAAAACTAATCCATGATCAATGTTTGAACTTCACCAAGTCATCATTTGAGCCTAACATAGCCCAATTGGTCACTTGACCCAAGTTGACTCAAGTTGACCTAAAAAGTCAAAATGTGTCAAATTTTGATCTAAGCCAAATTAATTGAAACCAATAGGTCAAGTTCATTCTAAATCACTTGTTGAACTTGACCAATGCCTCAATTGGCCAACTAGACCCAACCTAGCCCAATTAATCATGAGCAACTTGACCTAAAAGGTCAAATCAAGCCAAAATCAAATCAAACCAAAATTAATTGAAACCAAAGCTACCAAAATATTTCAAATGACCAACCAAACATAAACCAACCCATGAACTAGCCCAATTGGGTCAAATGGGTCAAATGGGTCAAATTGGTCAACTTGACCAATTTGATCTAAATGAAATCAAATGAACCAAACTAAATATAAATCAAATTGAACTAAACCAATGATACAAAAATATTTCAAATAGTCATATAAACTTGGTCCAATCTTTGGTTTGATCCACTTGACCAATCTCAATTAAAAGTTGACCCATTTTGACCTAAATGGGTCAGCATGAGCCAAATGACATCAAATCAACTCCAAATTCTTTGAAATTTGGACCAACCTAATTTTAAACTAATTCAAATCTTCCTAAATTGAAATCAAAGCCAAATGACCATTTTACCCCTAGGTCAAGGGATAACATATAGCCAATTCTAGTTTGAATTATGTCATATCTATTTCATGGCCACTTGACACCCTCTTAGTGGAAATGAGTGCGATAAACATGACCTAATGAGTTTGGGTCAGCCTTGACCCAACCCATGGCCAAACTGACCACCCAATAGGAAATTCTCCACATGGGATCACTCCTCCACTCAAATGAGCACATGAAAACTTCACCACTCCCTATGGCCAAACTGAATCACATGGCATCCAAAATGACCTAACCAACTCAATCAATCTGATCAATTTGATCAAAATAGAAGAGAGAAGCTTGACCGTTCGATCCTTCTAGGGGGAGATATACTCCCCCTGATTTCTCTTAAATTCCATTCCTTCACACTTGCTTCTCCAAGTTCCTCCAAGCTTCCTTAAGCATTTCCCATTTCTCCTTTGTCAGTTTTCTCAAGCTGAAAATAGGGGAGCTCATTGAAAATTCCAACTCATCCACCACTCAACCAAAAGCCAATTGCTTTTGCAAGCACCCTCAGAGGACCCAATTGAGTTCATCCAAAGCTTCTTCCAAGCTTCCAAGGCACAAGAGGAGGGAGCTAGGCCAAAGCCGTAAGCCTATGAGGAGAAGTTTGGCCAATTGGAAGATCTACTCTACCTCAAACCTTCAAACCTTCAACAGGATTTCATCTCCACTAGACGAAGCTACCTCTATGGTTGGGAGCCCTGATAATAGCCTTTGGTGAGGTATGCCTCAAAACTGAGCTTAGGTTTAGGATTCCTTGGTCTTTTGTGAAAGAAAGTTTCATCCCATTGCAATTTGACCGTTGGATGTCTTCCATCTTACCTCTAGATGGTGTGTGATCAATCCCCACTCAATTTGAGCTCAAGTGAGGTCAGATCAAGCCCTAAGGAATGGACGATCACCGTCTCCCATAGGCGAGGGCAGGGATGAATCACAGACCGTCCATCCTGTGAGTTTTGGATGGATGGTCCTGATTAAATCACGTGAGATCCCATGACTAATCCCTTTAATAATGCAGGTTTAATCTGAACCATTTGATCTTTGATCGGACGGTCCAAAGGAAAGCATGTAGCATTGCCGACTGACTATGTTGTCGACTTGATAACTTAAACAACCAATCTCATCACGCCATGTGGAAAATGTGCGCCGCGTCAGTGGTACATGTGGCACCAACGGGATTAGTTATATAATTAGGGATTCAATAATCTAATAATCACAAACTTTAAAATTATATAACTAAATGTAAAAAAATCTAAAAATTACAAACTCAAATGTATTTTGAAGATTTTTTAAAGAGGAATAATATAAAATTAAGTTGAATTTATTTTGAACAGTAAATTTCATGCAATTTAGGTTTTATTAGAAATGTAATTATGTTAATTACTCCCTAATTATTACATTGATTAATTCCAAACTTCTCAAGTAAGTTTACTGGGATGACTTCTGCCTCCCCTACTTTTCTTGGAATGTATTAATGGTTTAATTAGGGGAATTTCTTGATTCATCTCTAATCACTCTCTTAATCAATTAAATGATTAATTAACCTATTAAATGATGATAAATTTATTAATTAAATTTGTTAACCACCTTAGAACAGTGGATAGACTTAGGGAATGAGATTAGGATGCTTTTTCTAAATCTTTTGCCCTATGTCTATTTCATACATGTAAATGTGCATATGAATAGTGGATAAAAGAACCCCTCTTTTCTACATAACAAAATCATGCATACATGAAACATTCCAAATTTTTCTTAAGCAATATCTCTTAGCATTCATCATTAAGGTGTGCTAACATTTCCACTTACTAGATATTCTGGGATTCATCCAGTGCATGTTACACATGTTAAAGAAATAAAATTGTGTGTTTTATGATAAGAATTCACTTTAGTTAATCTTAAAATGATTTCTTTTTTTGAATATTTATTTAAAAATCTAAACTTATGATTAATTAAAAACACATAATAAAACATTCACTATAATAAAATCAATAATGAACTTTTAGAAATTCCTATAAGGAGAACCTCTTCTCTTTTCCCTCTTTATAACACTTAGTAATTAAATATAGGTTCTTCAAACTTAAATCAATCATGATGATAAAACTCCAAATTCCTAAATCATAAATGAAAACCATCTTTAATTCATACTTAAAATCTAACCTTAAAGCTTAATAAGATTCCAAATAAACCTTAAATAAAATTTTAATAAATTCTATATGTTGGTGTGTTTTGTTTTACTTTTTTAATTTTTTTCCATTTTTTATAAAGATGAATTTATATGATCTTAGTAATATTATCTTATAATGCCAAAGAAAAAAAAAACAGGAAGGATGGAAGAAAAAAAATGAAGTGAATATACTAATCAAATTATTTATTAAATTTATAATGGGTATGTTTACTAACTTATTTTGGGTTTTGTTACATATTTTTCTTTTATGCTAATTTATAAATTGTTTGATTTTGTTATGCATTAAGATGGAATATTTTTCTAGTGTTGTCATGTACTGAAAGCTCTTAGAAAAAAATTTTCTATCCAACGAAAAAAAAAAAAAAAAAAAGCGGATTCTCATTGATTTTATCCCATAATCTAATTTCTCATGCATTAGGCATATGAATCCTGAAGCCTGTGTCTAATTGATTGTCCAAAAATGAAAATAAAAATAAAAAAAATTTGTAGTAGATTTAAGTCATTAATCATGCCCTACATGATATAATCTCTTAGAGAGTGTGTTTAAGGACTTAATCACTTTTTAAATAAATAATAGCTTAGCTATCTTGCAAAAGCATATGACTTGCCTACATGTATTTAAAATCGTAGGATGAGTTAGTTGGTGGCTACCCCCACGCGGTTGTAAGTCCAACTGTCGAGTAGTTTATCCTCTCTTGTGGAGGTAAACTAAATACCCATTTTATCCTTAGATGTAAGTCAGGCTTTTGGCCCTCGCAAAGCTCCCTAGATTTAGGTTCAGAGATCGTTACTTCCCTTTACGAGCTATAAGCATAAATCCTCACCTCTTAGGCATTTCCATGATCTTGTGTCATGAAATTGTAAACTCTAGATTTCTAATAATAATTCAGCTCAAACAAATAATTCTCCTTAATTTCAAAAATATAAAGCCTAATCATATGATAATTTGGGATGTTTACTAGGCTTCCTAGTATCATAAACATCCCCTACTCGTCTTCTTTTGATTTCGATAATAACTCCCTCCTCTTTATCAATCCCACTTGATCTTCTAAAAATAAACCAATTGATTGATAGTTCTATCTTTGAAATCTTTGGAGACAATGATCATTTATCTTAATCGAGAGTTTTCTTAAGGAATCTCATTCCTTAGGATGTAATTAACTATGGGGGCTTGCCTCTATAGGGAACTTAATGAACCTGATTTAAAATAAACCTTGTTTTACTTTTTCATGTAAAGTAGGGGAAGAATCTCTAGTACATTCCGAAGACCCATAGTCCTTAGAAGTCCTAATTAAGGTGATTAGGTCCTTCCTTTTATATGATAGTGACTTCTATCTCTCAAAATAATACATCATTTCTCAATGTTATACCCGATCACCCTAATAAGAACATCTATGGATCTACGTAGTGTCCAACATAAGAAGTGTTTGAAATAATATTTTTGGTTCTTCATTTATTTTTTTTCCCTCTTTTAGAAAGATTAGATGAAGAATTTGAAAATATTTTTTACCACAGGCCCATAATCAACTTGTCATGCATTTAGGCATACAAATCCCATAGCCTGTGTCAAAATAAAGAGTCCCAATTAAATGAAATTTGACAAAAAAAATTGTATTAAATTTAAGTCATTATTCATACCCCTTATGCTCTAGTCTCTTAGGGAGTCAGTTTAAGAACTTAGTTTGCATGTGTTGGTTAAAGTAAAAATATAAGTAGCTATTATCACTACTAAATTCAAATTATTTTTAAAATATATAAATCAATTATTAAATTTGAAAGTATACTGCTTATATTTTAATTATAAGCTTGCATGTGAAAAAAACCTAACACTTACCTAATTCCATATCCTATTCATTTCTATGCTATCACTTAAGAAGGGTTGCCTATGCTTGTACATATAAATGTCATAAACAAAATGAATCAATTAAGACAACTTTTACATTTTTTTCTATCCAATTTATTTCTTTTATACACATGTTTGTATATAAGGAAATTAATATATTAGTCTCGACAACCCTGAGGTTGTGAGGCTTTAAGTAGCCCTAAGTAGGTCTTGTACCTTACATCTCTGGTTAACGATGGTGTTGTACTCACTTATGCCTTTCTTACTTCCATGTGTGTATGTGAAAAATTGGATAAAGAAACCCTCTTCTACTTAAGAAAAATCATGCATATTAAACTTCCAAATTCCTTAAATGGATTACTTAGCATGCATCATAAAGTGTGTTAAATATTCTTATTTGTATGTGTAGATATGCTTAGGACTCATTCATATGCATGCTATACATGTTGGGAAAGAACTGAAGTGTGTGTGTTATGTGGATTTAATTCATTTTACTTAATCTTAAAATGTCTTTCTTTTTGAATAAATTTGTTTAGATTTTATCTAAACTTAGGATTAATTAAAAGATTTAATCAAAACATTCACTAATCAAAACTAAAATGTGAAACTACTTTAAAAATTACTTAGGTTAGGGAAGGAAAGAGAAGTTTCCTTCTCTTTCTCTCTCTTTACAACTTAGTAATTAATTGTAGGATTTACTTGAACTTAATCAAAACATGAAATAAAATTAGCCCAAAATAATTAAATAACTTAAATGAAACTCTCATCTAAGTTGAACATGTTTTCACACTTAGAAAATTTGAACCTAAAGCCAAAGCTAAGCATACCACACAAACTTTCGAAGCACACACATTAGCCTAAGCCACCACTTCTAGTTTTAAGTTAGGGCAGTGCATAGTTTGATGTTTATTTTGTTTTGTGATATATGTTTCAGACTGGATGTTAAGAATTATGCTTGTAGAATGAATGGTAAGACGCTCTTAGTTTAATCATTATTTTATGCAGGGGATTGTGCTTAAGTGGCGCTATCATAAGTAAAAAATATAAATGCTTTTGCTTATAGATGCTTATACCCTTAGGCATAATTCAATAGGCCAGTTGGACTTAGTCACCCATATGTGGGGTGATAAGTCCAATATACATGCTTGGGATTTGTGTAGTTTGTTTTAGCTAACCTTTATTTTGCAGGTGTTAATTAGATTTTCATTATTTTTCTTTTCATATAAATTTGTGTAATTAGAATTTTGGAATGATTATTATGGGGATTAGGATGAACATTGGTCATAAGATCCTATGTTATGCATTATATGAAGCCTTGGAGCATCTACCTTCCAACCATCCAAAAGAAGGAACCAAAGAAAAGAAGAAAGAAGAGAAGAAGAAAAGAAGAAAGAAGAAATAAAGCTTGAAGACCCCCATAACAATGAATTCCTTTGCTTAATTGTAATTTAATTTACTTGTAATCCAGGTTGTATAAGGGTAGAGCTCGGCTAAATAATTTGCTATTTTCAGGTTTGTACGGTGGTGCCCGACCATAATGACCTCTTATTCTTTTTGTGATTATCTTTATAAATTGATTGATGATTTGTTTAGCTTTTGCATTAAGTGGCATACTTTTTCTAGTTTCTTTCTTGCTTTATGTATTACCTGGATGTGGATTAGGCTCTTTAGAAAAAAATAAATCTTTTACCAAACTTAAAAACTCAAACTAAAAATAAAGAACTCATAACTTCAGCTAAAACTTAGGTTTAAAATCAAGATAATAAAATTAGCAACCCCTTAGCTGGATGAGTATTTCTTTTATAATATCATGTACAAATGCATCTTATTTTAGTCTTGATTGGAGGGCTTTCACCTTTGCTAGAGTAACTTGGCTTGACCTTTGAGAGCCATGGTGGAAACACACCTCCTCCCTTCTCACTGATTTTGGCCAATAACTTTATTTCTCCTGCATTAGGCATATGAATCCTATTAACCTAGTCAAAATAATTATCCAAAAATAAGAATAAAATAAAATTTGAATTGCATTAGATTTAGGTCATTTGATCTTGTCTCTTTAGGGAGTAAGTTTAAGAACTTAGTCTATTTCTAAATAAATAGCAGCCCAGCTATCTTGCATAAGCATAAGACTTACCTACATGAATTTAAAATCAAAGGAGGAGTTAATTGGTGGCCACCCCCAAGCAGTTGTAATTCCAAGCTGTCGGGTGGCTTGTCCTCTCTTGTGGAGGCAAACCAATTACCCATTTTTCATCTTAGATTTAAGTTGTGCTTTCGACCCTCGCTAAAGCTCTCTAGATTTAGGTTATGTGGTTGCTTCTCCCTTTTGTGGGCCATAAGCATAATTCCTCACATCTTAAGCATTTCTTTAATCTCATGTTAAGGAATCATAAGTCTAGGTTTCTAATAAAAAATATAACTCAAATAAACTAAATCAATTTGAAAAATAAAGCCCAATTATAGATAGTTTGAGATGCTCGCTAAGTTTCCTAGCTTCATGGGCATCTCCTACTTATCTTCCATTTTGGCTTCAATAATAACTCCCTCTCTATGATCAGTCACATTTGATCTTCAAAAATAAACTAATCGATTGATAGTCATTTCCTATTTAAATCTTTAAAGACAATGATCATTTACCTTAATTGAGAGTTTTTCTAAGGAATCCCCATTCTTTAGGATGTAATTAACTATGGGGGCTTGCCCCCTATAAGGAACTTAATGAACCCGATTTAAAATAGACCATGTTTTACTTTTTCATGTAAAAGTAAGGAAACAATCTCTGGTACATATGCAGACCCATCATCCTTAGGAGTCCTTATTGAGATGATTAGGTCCGTTAAAGGGTAGTGACTTCTATCTTTCAAGATAGTACACTATTCCTTGATGATGTACTCGATCACCTGAATAAGCACATCTGCGGATCTATGTGGCATCCTAAAATATGAATTTCTATATGCTTGCCTCTTCATTTCTCCCCACAGATTTAAAGGCCACTCCTATAGAAATTTTTCACCATAGATTCCTATTGCACTTTTCATTTTGACCTCCCAACGTGAAATAAAGTAACTTTCTACTAAGATTACCAAAAGATTGCAAGATTTGGTGATATTTGGCGTACATCCCATCAGTCCAACCCTTTTTGGTCTACCTCCCATGAGAAAGACAACCTCTAGGCCGTCCATCTTACATGGATAGAATGGACAGCCATAATTAGATCTCATTTTTTTATTTATTCCATTAGATCTAACCCAAAACTTCAAAAATTATAAAAATAAAATATTTAACCAAAACAATGCAAATAAGAGCTCCATGGATTTGTCTTTTCAAGAGGAATCCAATGAACCCAAAATCATCAAATTTGGCTATATATTTTAGGAGAAATTTTAATTTTAGTGAAAACTTTATTTCTTTAATTATTCTTAAAATACTAAACTAATTAAGTTGAAAATTTTGAAAAAGAAACTTAATGTTATTGCTTGTCTATCATAAAAATTTTAAATAAAATAGCCTTCTTGTTTAAGAGTTATTAATTTTTGAAGTCAATTAGCTAATTTTAAATAATTAATTAATTAATTAAAATATATAGAAATTAGGAAAATTTATTAAAATAATTTAAATCATTTTAATAAACATCAAAGATCATAAAAAATTAATTAAACTCTCTCAACACACTAAATCACAAAAATAATTAAATTAGAGTTTAATTAAGCATTAATTAATGCTTTAATTACACAAAACATTAAAAACAATAACTAATTATAAAAAATTTTAAAATTTGTAAATAAATCCTCTGTAAAAAGCTTAGACAAAGGAAAATATAAAAAAAATTTAAAACCCTAAATTTTATTAAATGTACTATGATTAATTAGGGTTTAAATTTTTACTTAATTAGTATAATAAAGCCTTAATCACTTGCTTGATTAGTTTGAAATTTGGTGTCATTATTTTATAGGATAACCTCTACTTCTCATAATTATTTTAAGTTAATTTGCTAAGTAATTTAGAAGATCCAAATTTTCAAACCCAAATAAGTCAATTTATGTATTTAATTAATAATTAAAATTAAAAAAAATATCAAATTAAATTATTAAAGTTTAACTATGTATTAAAATAGTAAGGGTGATCAAAACATTAATTATGAGCTCTAGTTTTGATTATTTCTCAAAATCACTCTAAAGGGTTCTTATTTAATTAATTAAACTATTAGATATCCTAAAACATAGAAATTTAATAATAATTAGTGTATATCTCTAAAAATTTAGATCAAGCCCTCTTTATACTCAACTAACAAGGATATTTTTAATAAAATTAAAATCACCAATTAATTTGAGGCATTTTGAATGTAATTGATGATTTAAGATTTTTTTTCTATTTACTTAATTAACTTTTAATTATAAGCCTAATCGCATCAAAATTTTTGGGATATTTTTATTTAATATTTATGCATTTTATTTAAAATTTCTTATAAAATTTATCTTTAGATTTAACCTAAGGTTTGGTTTGGGCTTAATTTAATTTAAGGACTCTCTTGGACTTAATTAATTAAATAATTCATTAACCTTAATAAATTCATAAAAAACATCTAAATTACTTTCAAATCGCTTAATGAATAGATATGGGTTAAGGGTTAACATTAATGATTTTATCTCTTCATTATGATTGAATAATTCAAATCTTAAAATTAATTCTTAATGAATTTAATTAAGCTTAAGTGTGATTATCTTCATGTGAATGATCTTAAGAATTAAGAAGTTTAAATGGGTTATTTGATGATTTTAATTGCTTTGCTTCAATCATTTATAAATTTATATTCCATATGGTTCATGTATTCATGTTTTAAAAATAAATGAAAGATTTCATTTAATTGCATGCCTTAAATTAATAGTGTTATTATCACTAGTAAATCTCAAATTATTTATTTATTAAATTTTAAAAAATTTCTATTAATCTAATTATAAATCAATATAAGTAATTAAAACTTGAATCTAAAACTTATATGAATGAACTACAATTTTGAAACTTATATAATATGGAAACTTGATGTCGCAAGGCTACTGGTTCGGAGGAGGTCTTACACCTTGTACCTTTGATATAATAATAGTATGTACTTTAAGATTTGTAGTGAACTACATATTAAGATTAAATTATTTTCATCTATATATATATATATATATATATATATATATATATATATATAAGAGACATCCCGGGAGCATGAGACTTTAAGTAGTCTCAAGGGAGTCTCATTACCTCACTTCCTTGGTTCAACAATGACACATACTCATACAAATTCAATATACTAATGTGTATGTATATGTATAAGAGATAATTAAATTATCTTTTCTACAAAATTCATGCATCGTATAATCATATCATATATTAAATATTAACAAATAAAAATACATTAATTCATTCATACATTAAATCGTGAAATATTCAAATGATATATATGTATTTATTAAATCTAATTATTCAATTAAATATATTATTTAAATAAATGAATATTAAAGGATGATGAAGCAAAGTTAAGAAGATGTCATTAAATTAACTATGATTTGGTTTTATTGATCTTAAGATATTTTCATGTTTATAGATAAAATCACGTAAGCCAAATCCAAACATATAGCTTAATACAAAAATTTATAAATTTTATTAAGAAGATTAAAATTACAAAATTTATTTATAGATTTAACCTAAGGTTTGGTATTAAGGTGGATCTCACTCCTCCTTTCTCTCTTCAAAATTTTAAGTTTAAATTAAATAAAAATAAAATTAAGAGTTAAGTTTAAATTTCATCTTAAAACATTAATCATTTAAAGCATAATCATCATCTAATGATGAACTTAAACATTCATCATTAGCTAAATTCAAATATTAAATCATAACTTTGACATACCATGCTAAGTCATAGCACAAGCATTAGAATGCTAACTCATTGATCATAGTTTTAAGTTAGATCGTATTGTGGTGGATTAATGTTCATTTTGTTATGTAACATTTTAGATTAGATGCTAGGATTGTTTGTGCATTAGTATGGATGGTAGAATATTATTTATTAGATTAATGATATTTTCTGCAAAGGATTATGCTTAAGAGATAATTATAATAATAAAAATATATATAAATGCCTTTGCTTATGAAAAGTAATCCACCAATGTGTATGAAAAATAACTACTTAATGTGTATGTGTGTAAATCTAATCTCTATTTTGTAGATGTAGTTAATTTTTATAAAATGTAATCTTTATAATAGGATTAGGATCAGAGCTACAAGTTTTATACCTATAAGACCTTGTGATGCCTGGAGTGCCCAATCCATAAGGTGAAGATGAAGATTGAAGACCTACATAGCTATATTCTCATTATAAATTGATTATAATCCAAACTATATAAGGGTAGAGCTTGGATACCCTTTTTTTCTTTTAGGATATGCAGTGGTACTCATTGCACTGGCTTCTTATTCTTTCAATGATGATGTTTGCTTGATTTGTTTGCATTGATTATGCAATAGAAGTGGCATACTTTCATAGATTTATTAAAGCTTAATTATTTGTTGTATAGCTTGAATATTATAGGCTCTTTATTGAACTAAATTTTATACTCCAACTAAATTTTAATAATTCAAAACCTCATTTTAAAGTCTAGGAAGTTAATCAAAAAATAAAAGATTTAGTAACCCTTTAATTGTATGTTGTACATCATGCATATATTTAGCTTTTCTTTCTTACAAATGGGTGGGGGGGGGGGATGGGTCTCCATTCTTGTACAATAAGAGACAAGACTTGCCTTGTGAGAGCAATTCCCTTACAGTGGAGAACACACATTCTATCTAATTTAGCCAATTACTCTATTTTATCATGCATGTAGGCATAAAACCTTACCAAGATTGAGTCCAAAATGATGAATTAAAATGGAATAAAAAATTAGATGCATTAGTCTATGATTTTCATAGCAGTCATGATCTAGTCTTCTAGAAAGTGAGTTTAGACTCTATATTCATTCTTAAGAATAATAGCCTAGCCATTTTGCATTTACATAAGATCGGGCCACATATTTTTCTTAATTATAAAAGGTGTTAGCTAGTAGCAATTCTAGGTGGTTGTTAGCCCAAAAAGAGTCAGGATTGGTTCACTCTCTCTAGTAGAAGTGAACAAATTGGCCCCACCTCCTTAAGTAGAATTTGGTCAAGCTCTTAGCTTATTCTAGAGCACTCGAGATATAGGTTCAAAGGCCACTTGCTTCTCATTTGTTGTGAGCATAAGTCATCATCTTAAATAGTCATAATTCCTTACTTCAAAAATATAAAGCCTAATAATTGGATTGTTAAAATGCTTACTATGCTTCCCAATATTTAAAGAAATTTTCTACTTATTTCTAATTGAATTTTATTAAGAACTCTTGCTAATTGAGTCTTCCCACTTGATTCCCAAAATTACCAAACATTTGATATCAAGCTTTAAAATTCATAGAAATGTCAGCCAATCATTTTAATTGAGAGTATTCTTAGAGGTTCATATCTTCTAAGCTATAATTAACTATGAGGGATTACCCCTATAGAAAACTTAAGAACCCAACTTAAAATAAACCCTACTTTACTTCATCCATATAAATAGGGGAAAAATCTCTAGTACACATAGACTCATCGATCTTGGGAGTCCTTATTAAATAATTGAGTCCATCATAGGGTGAGATGTCTATCTTTCAAAATAATATATCATTCTTTGATATCATACTAAATCATTTCAATAAGTACTCCCTAAGATATTCATGGTGTCCCTCTTCATAAAATTTTAAACACGATAACTTTACCAAAGATTTTAGTAACCCACAAAATCCCACCACCTAGCCTAGAGCCTTTATGGTAATTATACATGGATGGCTCTTTGAGCAAAAAAGCATGATAGTGGGCATTGTATTAAATAGCTCGATGGGGATTACCATAACCTTTCCATCAAATTCAACTTTTAAATCATTTATAATTAATCCGAGTATGAAGCATTATTCGCTAAACTAAGGTTCACTAGAGGTTTGGTGCTTTATATGTTGCTACTTACTCACACTCACATTATGGTGAGACAAATAATGGATCATGAAGTTAGAGACAAGTCCTTACAAAAACATTGCTCAAGTGAAAGCATAAATTGAGAAGTTAGAATATTTCAAGATTGAGCAAGTGCCTATGGATCATAACTAATTAGCTAATTTGCTATCTAGAGAAAGTGAAGTCGGGGTGTAGTCCATCATTCAACTCCCTCATTCTATCATGGAAGAGGAAGAGTCCATGCAAATAGAAAATAACAATTCGGACGGTTGTGTCAACCCCATAAAGAAATTCTTACTTATTAGAAAGCTAGAGGAAGAATCAGTGACCAAGGAAATTCAAGATCAAAGTCACATAATTTTTCTTGATTGTGAGTTATTTTGGAAATCAAAGATCTCACTTAACATGAGGTGTGTGTGATATTGCAAGAAAAGAAGTATACTAAAAAAAACTACATTCCAATGAATGTAAAAGCCATTCGACAGGACAAACACTCACCCACAGAATCCTGTGATAAGGATTCTTTTGGACCATATTAAGGAAAGACATGGAGGAATTCCATAGAAGGTGCGAATAATGTTTATAGTTTGCCCTTCTATAATAATAACTACGTGGTATTTTAATTTGGAGTCATAGGGACACCACACAAATATTAGGGGATACTTATTGAGGTGATCAAATGCGACATTGAGGTATGATGTGCTATCTCGAAAGATAGAAACATCATCTTACAATAGACTTAATCACCTAATAATAACTCCTAAGATAGATGTGTCTTCGTATATACTGGAGATCTTTCCCCACTTTACATGGATAAAGTAAAGTATGGTTTATTTTAAGTGAGATTCTTTAGTTTCCTATTGAGACAAGGCCCATAGTTAATTACATCCCAAGAAATGGAAGTTTCCTGAGAACACTCTCTATTAATGTCAAGAAATATCTTCAAAGATTTCAACACTAAACTATCAAAGAATTAGTTATTTTTAAAATAAAATGGGATATGTTCAAATGAAAAGACTTATTCTTGGATTCCACATAAAGATAAATAGGGAACACCCAAGATAGTATGAGCCTAATGAATGCTCTAACTTATCCTATAATGAGGCTTTTATTTTTGAAGGAGAAAATTTATTTTTTTAAGTTAAAATTTTATTATAGTACTAGGACTTATAACTCAACAATACAAGATTATGGAGAAGCCTAAAAAGTGAGGACTTATACTCGTAATAAAAGTGAAACAAGTTACATTAGAACCTAAGTCTAAAATGCTTTATCACAAGCTAGGAGCACGACCTAAGTATAACCGAGAGAATTGGATATAGTGGTTCACCTCCATAAGAGAGAATGAACACATACCGACTCTTCTAGACTTATAACTGCCTAGAGTGGCTACCAGCTAACACCTCATATATTTTAAAACCATATAGGCCGGTCTTATATAGATGCAAAATAGTTAGGATGTTATTTATATAGGAAGGAAGCTAGAATCTTAAACTCACTCCTTAAGAGACTAGATCATGATTAGTATGAAAATTTGACTTAGACTAATATAAAATTTATAACATTTTAAACCATTTTGACATATTAATGTGGACCAAGGCTTGAGATAATTATATTTAAATGCATGATAAAATTGATTTGTGGGTTAAATCAATAAAAAGAGGTGTTATCCACTACAAGGGACTGCTCTCACAGGTCATAAATGTCCCTATCGTGCAAGAGTGGAGATCCTCTATTTTCAAGAGTGAAATAATATGATATACATGATGTGAAATATACAATATTCAACTAAGGGGTTGTTAAATCTTTTATTTATCTTGATTATGAACCAAAGCTTTGAGATGTGTTTATGAGTTGATTTGATTTTAGTTATGAGTTATCAATGTGATAGGAAAATTAATTTTATCTTAAAGAACCTACCACATCTAGGCCACACATCAAACATACATAATTTTCTATTACACCATCTAAACATAACAATCAAAAAATTTAAATTTTATAAAATAATAGAAAGGTCGATGCAACTGAGTACCGCCGTACACGTCAAAAAAGAAAAAGAGTTTGGTAACCAAGTTCTACCCTTATATAGCCCGGATTACAATTAAATTTTACAAATGAAATAAATGCAATGGGGGTCTTCAATTCTGCAGTTCTTGTTCTTTTTTTTTCCTTCTTTGGATTAACTTGCTTTAGGTTTCACATAGCCTCCCAGGTCTTTATCTTCTAGCTACTGCTCATCCTAAATCCCATAACACTAATCATAGTCCTTTTAAAAAAATTTCATCTTTATGAAAAATAAAATCTAACTGCACATGAAAAATAGATATTTGCTAAACAAACATACAAACCAATAGTTATATTTCACATATCCAGATTTAACACCCTGCACTTAGGTAACCAAGTCCACCTGTCCTAATTGGATTATACTTAAGAACATATGCAACACCTACACAAAAATTTATTTTATATTTATTTATTATTACAATGGTCCCTTAAACACAATCCTCTGAATAAAATATCATTAGGCTAATAATGACCTAACAACCAGTCTACGTATAAGTCATCTTAACATCTAGTTTAAAATATTATATCATAAAATATATCATATTATTATAACATACACCAACCTAATCTAATACTAAGATCGATGACTTAATATTATAATGTGTGTGCTAGGGCTTAGTGTGGTATGTCGTAATAGGGCTTTAGAATTAGAATTTTCTAAAGTTTAAGATTGTTTAAATTACCCATCAAGGATGGTTTCATTTTAAGTCTTTTAATAATTTGATTGAGTTTTAATTTATGCATTTTTATTTTTGATCACTTCTTACTTAAGATCTAATCATTATGATGAGAAGAAAGAGACTTAACTCTTTCATCCCTAACCTAAGTTGATTTTAAAAGATAGAATATTATTGCTTTAACTTTTTTAACAAACCATTTATAAATTTTATTTTAGTCTAAGTTGATATTAATCTTAATGAATCTTATTTAAGCATGAAAGGCACCTTAAGATCAATGAAATTAAGTTACCATCACATGAGTAATACTCCACTACTTCCTTTCATTATCAATAACATTCACATTCTTTCTATTTTAATTTTTTTAATATTTGATTTAGTATATATATACATGCAATGTACATGTATTTTGCACACTTAATGAATGTTGATGTATGAATTTGATATTAAAAAAGGGATTTCATCTCATATTTAAGCATATCCAAATATGTATAAGGAATTTAAACAAGTATGTGTCATTATTAAATCAGGAAAGTGATATTATCTAAGACCTCCATAGAGTTAATTAAAACTCATGTTCCTGGGATGTCCAGACTATATATTTTTCAATTCAAATATACATAAGCATATACATAAACATAAGAATAAAATCATGAAAATGTTGTGATATAATTATCTTTTTATTTATGTAAGATTAATGACAAAAGAAAAGTGTTTTACTTTATGTTCAAACATATGCACATACATAAATAAAATAAGCAAGTATCATTGTTAAACAAGGAAAGTGAGATTATCTAAGACTCCTTGGAGCTACTTAAAGTTTCATATTCTTGGGATGTCCAGACTATATACTTGCCAATTCAAATATATGAACACATAAGTATGAATCATAAGAAAAAAAAACCATCAATTGCTTTCTTTTGACTACAACTAAATGAACATTTTATTTTCACATAATTAATTATTTATAATAAGTATTGATTTAAGTGTTGAATTATTTAAGTCATAATTAACATATAATTTTAAAATAATTTGTGATTTACTAATGCTAGTAACCACACAATATAATAATATTTTTCCAACTAATGCAATTTAAATACAATCATATTCTTTTAACTTTAAGATATGAATACATAAAGCACATGACATGCACATTTATGATATTTAAAAGGAAGTAATTGAATACCATTACACAACATACTTGATTTCATTGGAATCTAAGGACAATCAAATTAAATAAATACCTCTTAAATCTAATCAAAGTTTTTTTAATGTTTAATCTTAATATTCAAGCTATTGAAACCTAAAGAGGAGAAAACAATATTTAGAATTTACTTCACCCCATGTTGGTTTTTTAATATGTTGAATGAAGGAAATTAAATATATTTTATGAATTAATTAAGTTCAATTGATTAATCATATCAATTTGATCACCATATCCAAGCTTCTTTAATTAATTAATCACCTAAACATGAATCTTCAATGATATGCTTTGGAATAATAAAATTTGCAATACTTGCTAAAGAGATCTAATGCAATTAGGCTCAAACTTAAGAATTAATTAAATTAAAGAATGAAAAGATTTAAGACAAATACTCTTATAATTTTCTCACACCAATAGGAAAATCATAATTTCTTTTACAATTTTATGTTATTAAACATATAAAGGGATTAATGGGTTGCACTTTAGTTACTTAAATTGATTTCACTTACATTTCATTATTAAGTTTTCTTAATTTACCTTTAATTATTAAACATATTAATTGAACCCTTTAAGAGTGTACATTTGAAAATAATCAAGATAGGGGGTCCTTATTAATTTCTATATTTACCCCACTATTTACATTAATTAATTAATATTAATTACTTAATTTTACTGTTCATTAATTTTAATAATTATTAAATCATTTAAAGAGGGTAATTAGGATTGAAAATTTAGAATTTTTCAAACCACATGACAAATAAATTCAAGAAAAATATGGGAAGGTATAGGACATCCCATAGAATCAACAAGCCATATTTGGAATTAATTAGCCAATAAATTTTCTCTTAATTAAGATTATTAGCCTAAGTTCCAAATCTGAATTAAGCATTATTTATTAAATATTAATTAGAAAAAAAATTTAAAAAAATTTCTCCTCTGTCTAACTTTTCCAAAATGGGTTTATTTATATTTTTTAGATTTTTCTATAATTAGTTAAATTTTTTGAAGTTTTGGCTATTTAATTACATTTTTAAACCAAATTAAATCATTTTAAACCGTCAACACCATTTGGGCGCTCACACGGGGGCCGCGATATTGGTTATTTGAAATGTCTAGTGTGGTTGTTGACTTAATGGCAGATGTGGTTTCATCTCAACCGTTCAATCTTGGATTAGATGATTAAGATTAATCCTGTGATTACGAAGGAATTAAATTGAAATTTCTATCATGATTAATCACAATAATTCATTCTAATCATGTGGAATAGACAGCTGGTGATTCATCATCTCACGAGTGGCGGAAGGCAGATTCGAGCTTGCCAAAGCTCATTTGACAGTGAAATAAACTCTAAAATTATTAAAGAAGAGATCTAAGGAGATCCTATGGTTAAAATTGCATAAAATCATAATTTATTTTGAAAAAAAGACCAACACTTGATGGCCAAATCTATGATTGCCAGATTTTTACCTCACTTGAGCTAGAGACTGATGGTCCGTCGACATATGTAGCTTCATCATGAAAAGATGAAGCCCTATTGAAAAGATCTTGAGCTGCCTTCTAGTTGATCGGTCTGTGGACCAAGCACTTCCACAAAAATTGATGGAGTTTGTCTAGGGATGCCTTTTAGTGGTTGAATCATTCAAGAATTGATTCATTTTTATTTGTCAGAGTGTGGTGAAGGTGTGAGGAAAGTTAATTTAGTTTTGGTAGAAATTTGGTGAGACTAGATGGACAGAGCTCTCGGGAGTGGGTGGAGCTTAGTTGGCGGTTGAGTGTACAGGGAGCTTGAGGGAAAGCTTGGGACTATGCGAAATGCTCTGGGGAGGGTCTCAAGTAAGTTTGAATGGATAGAGGAGTATACTCTCCTCTCCAATTAAACCAAGGGCTAAGATTGACTCAACCTTTGGCAGCCGTCCGACCGAAGTGGGTGTCCAGAGATGTTAATGGACTACTGAGGTGGATGTGTGTGAGAGGCTTAGAGAGTGTAATGGGTTGCCATGGAGTGTACACTTCTCATTAGGTGAACAATGGTTTTCCATGGGCGAGCTCACCTTCTCTTGGCCAAAGGCTGAACCCAACAGCCTTAGGTTAGGTTAGTGGTCCTCTATCGAAGAAGGGCCAAAGATGGCTGCCAAAAGGTGGGGAGGTGGAGAACCTTTCCAAATGAGGATATTGTCTTATTTGGAGGGCTTGGTTCAATGGGTTTGACCCAACCTGGGTTCACCATGAGTTGGACCAACTTGGGCAGACCCATGGTGACCCAAGGATGAGTCATGATAAGTTTGATTGGGTTTGACTCAATTTGATTCATGCAGGTCAAATGAGTTCAATTGAGCTAAGTTGACCATTTTGACCTAATTGGGTCAAAGTGAGAGTTTGGTTAAGTTTAATTTGTCATTTGGAATGAGTTAGTGTAATTGGCTTGATTCAATTTGGAATAGAATTGAATTTGATTCATATGATTTAATTTGGGTCAAATGGGTCATGTTGACCAATTTGAGTAAATTGGCCAAATTAACTTGAGCATGGGTTAGATTAATGTTCAATTGATCAATGGTGGTTGATTTGAATTGATTTAGATTAGGGAATGATTTGGTTTAATTTGATTCTTTAGGTCAATTGGGCTAAGTAGGCCAATTGGGTTGAGTTGACCAAATTGGGTCCAATTGAAGGTTGGATCATGTCCAATACCCAATTGATGATTTGTTAGAAGCATTAGTTTCAACCAATTTAGATTAGATTTGATTTGGCCCAACTTGGCCCTTTAGGTCAAATTGGGTCAAGAGGCAAATTAGCTTGGTTTGGTTCAATTAGCTTCAATTGGTGGTTGAATCATGTTTAATATCCAATTTGTGGTCGATGAAATTCATTGATTGTAATTGATTGGTTTAGAGCATGATTTTGCCCAATTTGGCCCTTTAGGTCACTTTGGGTCAACGTAGGTTAAGGGGCCAAATTGGTTTGGTTAGGTCTAATTGATTGTAGTGGAGTTCAATAGTGACCTACAATCATCACTGAAGAAATTGTAGCTTAGTTTGATCCAATGAGAGTTTTATGAAGTTTGGTCTAATTGGACCTTTTAGTTCACTTTGGGTTAAGTGATTTGGGTCAAGTCAATTTGGACCAATTGAGACTATGGATGGTTGGAATATATTTAATGATGAATTTGGAGTTGATTGGTGGCTTTGACTGCAATTGGTTTGGGTTTGATTGAGTTTTGACTCATTTAAAATTTTTAAGTCAAATGGACTAACTTGTGTTACTTAAGTCTAATTGATTTAATAGGTTTGATGGCAAGTATTAGAATAGTTTGAAAGGATCCATTGGATAGTTAGAATGATTGAGATAATTAAATTGGGCTGGTTTGCTTGAATTAGTTTGAATGGAGTTATGAGATTGAAGTGGGTTAACTTGGGTTAAGATTTAAGTTAATTTGGCTTGGAGCTTAAGTTGGAAACCAAATTCAATCAAGATCGATTGAATTCAAATGAGTTTAGGGTGGTTTGGTTTCAATCATATAAGTTTGGGTTTAAGTGAATTGATAGATATGAGTGTCGATTTAGGCCCTAGAGTTGGTGAAGCCCACTTATCCTAAGATAAGCTATACTTAAGGTTATGCCCTACAAGCCTCTAGGCTTGGGTTTAGTGTTCTCTTAATAACTAGAAGTGTCCTAGCATTGAGGAAATCTAAGTGTCTAGAAAAATCCTAGACCTGGGATGGGAGTGATCAATCCTCACTCCAAAAGTGAGGTCAACAAAGCATCATAACTCTTGCAACTCATACTAGCCCTTGGCCCTTTGCCATTTGAGGGATGGTTCTAATTGGACCGTTGCCACTTAGTAGACAAAGAAAATTTATACTCATCAAAATCAATTATTTTAGCAAGCATACATACATACATATATATAACAAAGAACATCAAAGTAACATAAAAAATAAACTTCATATATTAGTCAAGAATTTTAACCACTATGATGACACCTAGGATGGCATGCTTGTACCCTCTTATTTGAGTCTATTTTGATAATTTCTTTGCACTTACCTAATTAGTAACTAGCTCGCTTAATTTTCTTCTCTTTAGCACTATACAACTTTAAGCTTACATTTTTTTTCAATGTAATTTTAATCATTATTAATAAAATTTTATTAAGCATGACCTTCAACTTAACAAGAAAGCAAATAAATTTACAACCAATTAGTCTCAAGTTTTTCATATCTATAATAAATTCTAGCTAATTAATATGGCCAATAAATAGGATAAGGTAGATTCCTTTTACTATATTTTTGCAACGTATTTTGCTATATTGACTTTGCAACACCTTAAAATCATTAACTTATAAAGGCTAATTAGGCACCACAAAAGTGAATTGCAAGAGAATTTTTCTTATGAATTTTGTAGCAAAGTTGCTTCATATTTATTAGCTTGCATTTAATCAAATTGAATGATTTGAATGATAAATTTATAAAATCAAATAATTTTAAATGTCCAATATGTTGAATCAAATTGAACAAATAGAATGCAAAATTGAATCAAATTGAAGGTTTAGTTATTTCGATTTGATTTTAGATAAACTATAATTAGCTATATTTAAAACTTATTTGTGAAATTTATATTTATTATATAATTTTAATTATATAATTGATATGCTATAAACAAAACTAAAAATATATAATTAAAAATGTAATTAATTATTTTTATATAAATTAAAATTATACTTTAAATTAATTTTTTTTACTTATCTGAATGATGCCAAAAATCTCTAATTTTAAAATTGAATTAAATCTTTTAAAAAAATTAATTTGTTTGAATTTTTTACTAATGATCAAATACTGCACAACTCGATTCATATTTTGTTATGTTTATATAAATATAACAAGTTATTTAGATGATAAAGGTGTCAAAATAAAGAGGAATTCAGAGGTTTATTTATAGAAAAATTTACAATTCTGTTGCATTTATTAAAAATGAATTTTATAAATTAATCACTCAATTAATATGTAATTATATATATTTTTTATTTTAAAAATTATTTATTTATGTCAAGATCAAATTATTAAGAAATTTATAAAAATAAAAATTATGAGTTGACTTTTATTATAAATTTTATTATTTGAATGTCAATTTAAGAAATTAAAATAAAAAATAATTAAATTATAAACATATAAAGAATTAGATGATCTTAAAAGATCGCTTAAATATTGATCGCTAATTTGTAGTTGGTCATTTACCAAAGCGACAAAATTATAATTTTTTTACCTAAGCACTAATTTCCTCGCGAGTTGCAGTTTCTCTGCAACGTCGTCGTCCACATTAAAAGCCCACCCAATTCAGTCGCCGCCATCACTGCTGTTCCCCTCGACACCGACGCTATCTGTAATCATCTCTTTCACCGCTTCCTTGAATTTAGTATTCCCATTGTGAATGATCCTTATGATTTTAATGATAATTCTTCTGAATTGAGTGGTTGCCCTAATTTCTTGAATTGTGATCTTTTAAAATCTAGGATCATGCAAGGCATGTTAGACTAGAGGCTATCAACCAAAAAAAAGTCTTGAGCTCAAGCCCTTGTATATTTGCTGCGTGTGTGAGTTTGGGATTTAATTCATTCAAATGTCCCAAAATATATCTATGAATCTATGATCATTGGCAGGCTCAGTTTTCTGGATTAGTTAATTCTTGGCATTATTAAATGGATCAGCCTGTTACAGCAAGCTTTTAGTCTTCTATAGTTTCAGTCAACTGATATTTTTCTGGAAGTGGATAAATGCAGTTCTTCTAATTTGTTTTAGAGTTAAGCTTTTGTTATTTCATTTCATGTGAATGACATTTATATAATTATATTAGCATCTTTCAATTGATTCGTAAAACTGAATCAATGGGAACGGAACAACAACCATGCTATTTGCTTTTATTTCTCTATTGTCATATGTAACTACATGCAATTAAAACAGTCATCGCTTTCAATATACAATTATCTCCCATTTAATTTTGCTGTAATCTTTTCTTTTCTTTCCCTTATTCACCATTGAGAATTTTTTTGGAGTTTTCTCAACTATGCTATCTGTCTCTACCTTACGGTTATTACATAGAATTAATTTGATATTTTTGTGTGATTGTACGCCTTCAAGTCTTTCATGTATACTCCTAAATAATCTTGTGTAGTTTAAATATGAGTATAACATTGATAACTATGAGGCTTATTGAAAATAATCACAAGACACGGCTGGCCTCAAATGAGTGGTTTATTTTTAACAAATGAAGCTTAAACACCATTGCATAGCTCTGTTGCAACATTTTATATATACTAAACCTGGTAAATCATTATGGTATGGTATAGGTGGCCTTAATCATGGGACCCACGTTCATATGAGGAGGGAAATGTAGCAGTAGATGGAAAAAATGTATGCCATTATTTTCATTTTATATTTTTACATGATGATTTTTAGAGTTATCGATAATCTATTTTTTATATTTCCATTGATACCAAATATGTTTCTTATATTTTGTAAGATTTTTAAAGGAAAAATAAGGAATTGAAGCTTTTTTTTTTTTTTTTTTCGAAGGAGTTGAATACTTGAATGGCATGTCATAAGCCTTGAACAAAAAAGAAAGTAGACACACAAATTAAAGAAAATTTAAAAATATGCTATAAACCATCAATTGATTAACTTAGTTCATCATTATAAACCACAAGATCATACAATAAGAAAAGAAAGCAAATCTTAACATTAAATTTTAATGTTAACTGAAACAATGTTTAAGGTGAGCACTTTCATAAAACTTAAATACTCAATGAAAATCAGGATCTGTAGCATTCTCTTATTCACTTTCCTCACTTTAGAAAATGCCATCATATGCAATAATTTTTCATTCTCCAATTCAATATCATTCACATTCAAAATCTTCTTCATTTTTCTTACTCCTTATATCAATAACATCAGATATAATATAAGTCATCTTAAAATAATACAATTTTAAATTAAACTAAATAATTTCCTAAAATTAAATTTTGTTTTGTTTTCTTGATGCTTCAATATCACTTTTCTTCTTTCTTTTGAATGATTGTGAAGTACAAGTTGCATCCGATTTGTAAGCTCTTTCAATTCATCGTCACCATCAGTCAAGTCCATTTCTCTATTTTCAATGTCATATCTTTCTTGACATTTTTGAGCTGTGTATTTGTCATCAGATTGTATTATCATTAATACTTAAAATATTAATTTTATTGTCACCATTTCTTTCTATACATAGCTTGAGATGTGTATCTTTTAATTTTTGTATTTAGCATAACCTAATCCAACTTATTTTTCTTTCTGTAATTGATTGATTGCTCTTGTTTGCATGCTCTTAGTTGAACGTGTTCTGATAATGTATACATACGAATGATGTACACATAAGAGTGTGAACTTTGGATGCAAATACTTACGCCATCACCAAATTGTGTCTACCAATATTTTGGATTAGAATGAAAAAGAGTGATTAATATTTATAAATATAGGAAGTTTAAATGCAAAGTTTTGGTTATCAAAATATAAGTGCAAGCAAATTTACTAGGAGAGCATGTTTGTAGCATGATTGTGTTGTGCTGAAATCAAACTTCCATTCTTTAAATGAAAAATCCTTAAATTGGTTATTAATCTTTAGATATTCTACTTTAGGAATAAGCTTATCCATATATGCATGTAAATTAGTCTTGACCTTCTTATCTATAAGGAAGATGTTGTCATAATGAGATTGATGGTTCAAATAATATGTAACATCATGTAAATTATGATGTCACATATGATCTTGTTTTTCATCAATAACACTTCACCTCTTTATATACAGTATCTTGTCCTCACTTGTCCTCCTAATATTTCTATTCTTTCTTCTGCCTTATTCATGGCTTCATAGATGAGTCCCATTGTTGGAACATTTCTTCATCAACCATTTTCAATATCTTTACTATAAAACTCATAGTCTTAAGAGTTTAATTCATACCATGTCATAAAGAATCAACTTTTATTATAATTTTCTTCACTTGTTCTTCATATATTTTTGCCCTCAATGAACTTCTATCTCATTCTTCATAACCAAAATGGCCTCTAAAGGTTGTTACAATTCTTTGAGCCTTAACAGAGTAAAATAAATTGTGGTGAATCTCATAACAAATGGCTGAATTATCTATGAACTTCTTCATCAAGCTCATTACCAATGAATGATTATAAATAAATTTGCTCACTATTATTGTTATAAGTAAAATCAAATTTATGATCTGGCAACTATCACAACTTCTGAAGTATTAAATCAACATAACATGAATCACATAGAATCCAATAAAAAATGCTTTATATTTTTCATTAATATTCAACACACAACTTTATATGTTTTGAATTTTTTTATAATCACCTATACAATCATTCCTTCCTACTTCTTTAATAATTTCAGTAACCATTTTGAATAATAGAGGTGCATCTTTAATAAAGTTGATATATCAATAAATTTGAAAAGCATAGTCTTGTAGAGATCGTTAACGAGAAAGTTGACAATATAAGTTTATCAGATATTTGATAAATCATTTGACATTATTGTTAATGTTGTTTCATTCATGTCTTCTTCACTTCGCCAACTCACTTTATTTTTATCATTACTTTTTGATGTAACATTCATGTTTCATACATGCTAGAAAGATTCAACTATAATTTCCAACAGAGTGAAGCTTATTAATCCACAAAAGACTCCTGGCCATATTAAATGATATTTCATTTTCATAAAAACATTTTGTAATGCAAAGCTTACTTCATCCATGGTTTAGAAAGATAATGAAGGCACTTGCTTGCAGCTATACCTCATCGTTAAATGCTTGGTAAGCACCTTGAGACTAATGAATTTTTGGCTTGAGTGAGGCTTACACCTTCTTTATTCTATGCATAGGCATTGAACCTTTATGTCTCAAATTGCATTACAGGAATGTTTAAAACTAAAAAACTATTTGAAGTAATATGTAAAAGGGTTTAAATTTTTAAGTGAAAATTCAGATTTGTTATACATTGCAGTTTAGTAGTTGCGAGAAGGGGCTACAGTTCAGAAGTGTGTTTGTGATTGTAATGGGAGTCTAGAGTGAGGACATGAGCAATAGTTTATGAGCCATGCTGACTCCTGAACTCATGGGGTTGTGAGTGGGGTTCTATAAGGCTAAAGGGAGAAATGTTCATGAAAAAGTGAAGTATATTTACTAGACTTTATGTTCTGTTCATTATCTTAATTTGATGCTCGAGAAGTAGGATCATTACTGTAATATAAATATATTTCTTACTTTAAAATAATGAGCAAATTTATTTATAATCATTTATGAATGTTAAGCATTATAAGGAAGCTTATAGATAAAGTAATTATCTGACCAACCATTATAAGATTCATTGTAGCTTATCAAACTTTATTAAGGTTTAAATGATTCTGATAACCTTTGGTGGCCATATTTACTTTAAAATAATTGGATAGAAATTTATAAACAAAAAAGTGAAGAAGAAAAGGAAGAAATTTATAGCAAAAGATGATTTTTTTTTGTGTGCTAATAATTGTACTCTTAGGATTATGGATCTTGAAGTAAAGGTATTAAGAATGGTTGATAATGAAAAAAAAAGTAATTAATGATATTCATTTATATATTTATGAATAAGGATGAAAAGAAGTAATAAGGAATCAAGGGGACAATAAGTTGTTTATAAAGAGATTTGGGATATTATAGATGAAAAATGTGATCATTAGTTCTATCATAATTTTTGTTATGATAAGTACTTTCTTGCAATCAAGACTAGTACATATATATAAAGGCTAATGATCAATTTAAAGTTTCTTTTTAAATGGATAGTTTGGCATCAATGCAACCTATTCATGCTATAAAACATGCTCATTTAGTAAATTTAAATATGCTTATAAACTTTAAATAAAGGTTTATATTTAAACTTTTTATATTTATATATATTAATAATATTTTTTTTGATTTTAATATAAAAATTTGGTGCCCATAATTTAGAGGTGATATGTGTTGGATCTATATGTGTCTATGGGCAACATGTAACCCTTACTATATGAGGTTAGCTAGGTTAAATAGAGTAAGGATCAGAGGAAATAAGAGTAAGGGGCTAGTAGAGGAAATGCTTAGGAAGTCCACTATAACAAACGAACAATACAAATGATCCCAATTCTTGAAAAATCTTTTCAACGCTTTATTTGAATGTTATAGAAACCACTACATTATGAATAAAATAATAAATAATTTATAGTTATAAACACATGGATAACTCATAATATAGACATGTGTATCTTCTTTAGGATGATTGTGACCATGGTTTTGGAATTGCTTGGGTAGATACTATGAGCGAATGTCTAACTAAGTGTTGGAGGTGAGTACTCTGGGCCTGGGCTAGTACCCTAAGTGAGTTGTCTGGAGTGAATACTTTGGGCGAGGTGTGTACTTTGGGTGAGTCTATTGGGGTGAGTGCCTTAGGCAAGTTTGTAATGAGAGTGTAGGAGGTGAGTCTCTCCTGTGGATCTTTGTAGTGAGTGTTCGAAAGCGAGTTCTCTAGGCGAGCATTCCTTGTTGAATTCATAGTGACCTTTCATTTTGAGTTGGTTGAATTTTTGCGGAGTTTGTCTCGTGTCCTGTGACACATTTAATGGACTTTCATGGAAGGCAAGTGTCTCTTAAGTTTAGTTCTTTTTGGGAAAGTTGCCTTGTCGCGTCCTTCTTAGGTTTGGTTGAGCAACCCTTTGAGCGAGTCATTCCATAGTCTGGCATGCTTGGCCGTTTTGACTTGGGCACACCACTAGTTGAATATACTCTATGTATATTTGTTCTCTGATTCTCTTGCTTCTTTTAATGATAACTTTTAAAAAGTATTGGGTACTAAAGATGGGTATTAAAGACTCAAGTAAATGGGTAATGAAATGAGTAAATGTAATTTACTGTATAGGTCTTTCATTTTTCTTGGAAGTTATGCTACAAGCCTAATTATTGATGTCTGATGTGCCCTATGCTTGTTGTTTATTAATATAAGAAGGGATAATGTTTGGTCTTTGGTGACTTCATTTTTTATCAATGGCCGAGTCCACTCCTAAAAAGCTCGATATTGTTGATAGTTATAAACTTCAGAAGGTCCTCCACAACTATGAGGTGACTTACATTGATATTGATTGGCAAAGGTCTAGTTATCCCATGAGTGCAAAGAAGGTTCAAATAGTCTAGGTAGGTGAGGCAATGCCTACCTTCTTCAATTGAGATGCGATAAATGAAATTGTCTCCAAGCTTGAGGTAGGTGAGATGGCTGACACTTTGAGTATGGAACTTTTGGAGGCTCATCCACTGATTAGAGTGTTGGCCTCATAGGCGTTGGTGCAGATAGGTCACATTATTGCTTTCCAGTGGTGGCCCCAACATACGCAATATTATTTTTTAAAGAAAAAATTTGGGTAACATGTTAGACTAACATGTGCTTTATTATACTTACAAGTACGATTTGTGAATGCCCTTAGTGTCATGTTAGAAGAGATTGGGTATCCACTGGTGTTGTTAGAGATAAGGACCATCTACTTGATCTTGACACATTTTTTGTCTAATTTTCCATGCTATGATGAGCTTTATTAGTGAGTTTCTGAGTTGATTGTCTAGTGTGGACAAGGTGCTAGCACTTTCTTATTGGGCGATTGGTCCCTTTACAGGGTTGTTGAATGTAGTTGTTGGAATCCTTGATGTATCACTTAAGTTCTTGGATGAGGAGTTTCCTTTCCTTGACTTCTCGTTGTGTCACACATATGTGACTTCAATAGAGTAGGAGAGAGCGATGAGCTCACAGGCAACTGCTCCTTATGTGGTATTTTCATTTGTGAGGCTTAATTAACCTTTAGTTGAATCATTACAATTGTCCCTTCTAGTTAATGATACATATCTTCATTAGCCAAGTGAAAGGCATGCCAAAACGTAGGGTTGCTAGTAGTGCTTTGCACTTGTTGTACTGGTTGGTGAGTGCAGGCTTTGGAGGAGGAGCTTCCCTACTTTAGACTCAAGTCAAAGAAAAACAATTGGAGGATCACAACCTTAGAGGATAAGGTGAGTTCATTTATTTTGGGTGAGGGTGTTGACTTGGTGCTCCAAGAGGTGGCGAGTTGAAGATAGAGATGATGGTGATTTGCAAGCACTTGAAGTCATTTCATTTCGGCCAGTTTCTAGTCGAGGACAAGTTCACCCTACAATAACTAGTTAGGAGGGGATAATCTTCTAGATGTGTTATTTTTTTAGTTTTATTATTAATAGTGAGTGATGCTTGTATACCCAAAAGGCTTATGAGGATACTATCTAGATGATACTAGCAAATAGGACTCACATACCAACAAAGCTAGAAAGAGCACATTAGGGAAGACCAAGTTGATATTTGGGATATTCACTATCTCATCACCACTAGTCAATCTGAGTTCTGATGAAGCATAGGCAACCACTATAAGAAGACTTGCTTCTTATAGGTGACTGCTACTACGAGAATCACCTTACATGGGGCGGGTATTACAGAGGCATTTTGACTCATGCAGGAGACTACATTCAAAGGACTTGCCACTTGGCATTACATACTCGCCCAACTTCTAGAGCCTGGGCGACTACTCTACAAACACATATCCAGTAGCGGTTATGCTAGAGTTATTTGTACACACATCATCAAGAGATTTCAACCACAAATTCTGTATAATTGTCACATTTATTGTAACCATTTTGTAATTTCTATATTTTTGATCGCCCTCTTTAGGCCTTATAAAAAGAGAGGATTCCTTTGGGTGGTGGGGGATGCTTTCTATATTTCTCTATATTTAAATATTAGTCAATCTATTTTATTCTTAGTAGCCATTTGTTTTTAGTTTATTTGGGCTAACACTTTCTCTCTTTATTTGTTATTGTATTAACACCGTTTTCTTATTCTGCTTTCAATGAGTCTCAAGTGAGGTTTGACATTATCTCCGCCATCTGATCCATATTCAATGATGCTAAGTCGCTTTTATGTAATGTAAAAAAGTATATGTTCAAATAACAGGATTTAGCGAGTTTATGTTATTTTTGTGATTTGCATACCTTCAACTTGTTTTTTACTTTTACCTGGGACTTGTGTTGTAACAGCTATTTTTTGTTCGTGGGAAACGACTTTGCATCAAATGAGTGCCAAGTGAGCTAATCTCACTATAATGATGAGTGAGGTGATACATTATCTGGTATTTACTACCGGATATGACATCACCTCAAAATTTTAACTTTTTCTCTCACTATAAATACCTTATTGCTCAATCAAAGAGATATCTTTATAATTTTTTTGGTGCATTCTCTTTCCATATTTTGTTTCTTTTTGATATGTGTTCGTTTCTATTGATGGAACTTAGAGAAAGTGTCATTAAACCTTTGTTAACTTTGACTATAAGATTCTTCGTATGCTACTTCATTGCTATCCAATATAGTCATCTTTGGCTATTGCTTTAAGGATGATAACATCTTTCTGCAAGCTCCTTATGAAGATGAGCCCTTAAATGCATTATATGAGGAATGAGTTATGCATTCTCTATGCACATTTAAAGATGGGTTTATTATTTCCATTATATCCTGAGTTTGCTAAAGTGTTGAATTTCTTTTAACTTATCTCGGCTTAGTTGTTCCCCTACTTAGTATAGAGTATAGTAATGTTCATCTTGTACCTGTAGGAGTTCCCTGGAGTCCCATCTTGTTCTTCCACATCCATGCCATTAAAACCTTTAAAGATAACAACATTCAGTTCTTCAGGGTTAGCTTGCAAATGTGGGGTTAACAAACAAAGCAACTAGAGGAACAAATTCTTATTGATCAAGGCATCCATTGGGTGTCTAGTGTCAACTAGGCTTGTTTCCTTTGGTAAATCAAAGGTTTGTCAGCCTCGAGTTGAATGACGAGGAGGCTGCCATGTTCTAGAAACTAAGGGAAAGGGCCTTGTTCCTACGTTTCCGATGATGACTATAGTGTATGTGAACTATACTTTGGAGAATCATCATTGACTCATCATGAAGTCGGCAAACTAAGTGTTCCTCCATCGAGCAAAACCTTAGAAGCAGATTCGGTGTGAGTTGTCGTTGAGAGAAAGGGCTTTGCCAGTAAAGAACCAACAAATGAAGAAGAAGACTGCTATCTCAAGAATCTGCTTTTTTTGGCTCATATGATCCTAACTTTGTTTACTGCACTGAGATGCTTAAAATCTCAACAATTACTTGGCCTTTGTCAAATGTGATCTTTGCTTAGTTTTTTTATTGGATTTTTTTTCACAGTTATGAATGCAAGTGCTAGCAATTCATAGGACACGTATGTGCTAACATTAAACTATAAGGTTGAACTCCATGAGAAGTTTACCTTTAAACATAAAGCCAAAAAGGAGATTGAATCTTTACATTTGGAGCTCACAAAGAGGGATGCTTAATTGAAAGCAGTAAGACAAGAACTACAGTGTCAAATATGATGAAGGCATCAAGTTTTGTTTGTAGAAGCTAGTTGTTAGTCACGAGCTTGATAGTAGATTTGTTGGTGAGGAAAATTTTTATGATATGATGACGAAGTCATTTGAAGATGCAAGTGATGGGCAAGCCATACTAGTTGAAGGAGACTCTTCTACTTTTGTTTTTGTCTTTTAACTTATGCTTTTTTTGTTTTTGTTTTCTTATAGTTGATCTACAAAAGAGAACTTATGTAACATTTTGATAGTGGAATGGAAAAGAATTTTTTACTCATTTATTCTGTATTGCTTGTTATTTGTTGAATGTGACTATGAACTTATCATTACAATGTAGTTATGAGTAATTAGAAGTGTGTTGGTCCTTAGAACCTATTGTTAAGTTGTCTTGAGAGTGGATCTTACTTATGTGGAGATTACCATTTAGACTTGGAAACTAAAAGGGACTCGTGCGCTACTCATTGTGGTTCTTATCGTAAAGGAGGAGTTGGTTCCTAGGGCTACATTCCTTCATATAGTCGTACTCAGTCTTTTCGTAGTCACTTAGGTGAGCCTCACCTTTTCTTAGATGGTAATCCTTGTAGGGGTAATAACTTAGACTCACCAACTAAAAGAGGCTCATGCATTGCTAATTGAGGATCTCATTGCAAAGCCATTAGGGGGAGGGGGCAAGTTGGATCTTAAAGCTATTCATACACTCTCTATCACTCTAGATGTTCCACATGTTTCACTAAATTGTGGTCTTTGCAGAAGCACCCATCTAGATCATCCAAGCTCATTAGTTATGAGGGACTCTCTCACTACTCATTGCAGTTCTTGTTGCAAAAGGGAGTCGCCTCTTAGGTTGGGCTATTTATTGAATTTTGATTTTTGGTGATACTTTTATTTTTGAGATAAATAAAGATGGTGAGTGAATACATTGATGGTAACTTGTATCTTTGAAAGTAAATATTTTTGAGTATGACATCTTTTTATTCTAGTTGGTTCATTGAATTTATTCAACTTGTGCAATCCACTCTATTATGGTGCAAAGGAAGCCTTGCTTGGAGCTAATTATCGTTCTTATGGGGATTCGACTCTCTTTTAGGTGATTTACATGAGAGCCTCATCTTTCTTGCAGGGAGTCGTCTCATCATTTTTTGACAATTCTTGAGCTACGATTCATATTGATCTTAGCTTATTGGTCAACTCTACACTTTTGATTGAGTATCTCTACCCGTCATATATCTTCAAATAACAGCCTCACCAGTTGACAATGCAAGAAATTGGCCAATTTCGAGTGTTATCAGTATACGTCATGCCTCACTCGAGTAGAACCTATCTTACTCACTCAAGGATTTACCAATTAGTGTGACTTCTTGGAGCGTGAATAAAGATAGGGGGCGAGTTTCTTGAGGGTGAGTTAGTTAAGGGGCGAGTGTCTTGAATGTAAGCTAGTCAAGGGGAAAGTTCTAATTTTCATTGAGGTTATGGGGTGAGTTTCCCAAATTCTTCATGGGTTATTTTTGTTTCATATTAGTTTAATTATTAGATAAAATTTTCAACAATCATAAAATGCTTGCTAAAATTATTTTTATTTATTATACAATGTAATACAAAAATATTGAATTAATGTGTTTCCATATGAATAGAAAAGTTTTAGGTCATTGGCATTCCGTGTCCTTGAATTTCATTTTGTTGAATGTATTTGTAGCTAATAAGCTCTAGTGTTAATTTGTTTCTTGTGATATAAGGTCTTTCTCATGCTGATCTGATCTTGTTGAGTGTCATTTGTTGAGATACTACATCATTTTTTAAGACTAAGTTGCCAGGGTATAAAGACTTTCTCCATTATATTTAAGTTATACTTTGCCTTTCTTTGTTTTACTTCATCTTGCATGAGAGCGGCTTAAGCTTTAAGTTCTTTTAGCTAGTTAAGATCCATCTTCATGCCTTATTTTTTTTCTCCCATTTGACAAACTCCTCTTCTTCAAAATTCATCGTTACTACTACTTGCTGGTTGTGCAATTCATACTTAGGTAGCAATAGAATATCTATTCCGTGAGAGACTTCAATTGGGTATTCTAGTCACTTATGATGACATTGTTCTCAAGACTCATAGAATTGAGGGAAGTGCCTCTATCCATTTGTCGTTATCTTCTTTGACTTTCTTCTTCAGTAGGTTGAATATCTGGTTGTTGGCAACTTTAGTTATTCATTAGCCTACGATTGGTGCACTGAAGCACATTTGAGGTGAATTCTTTATGATCAGCAAATTTTTTAAATTATCTTGTTTGTGAATTGTAGCTCGTTGTTTGTGATGATGGCTAATGACAACCTGTGTCTGCTAATGATATCAACCTTGAGGAAAATATGGATGACTTGGGTAGTCATCTTGGTAAAGCCTTTATCTCGATTTACTTGGAAAATTAGCCTACTATCATAATGATGAATATTCTATGCTCACTGATGGAAAATGGTTAAAGATTGGTGATAGGCTACAGCTTGTGAGATGACATTAACTACATTGGAGTGAATATTTGGCAATTGCAGGCATCTCCTTGGAAAATCTTTAGAATCCTTCGTAAGAGTTGGCTGCCTGAATATATGATGGATGAGTGCCTTTTTTCTTGAGTCACTACTGAACTCATGTGAATGCATTTCTTTTAGCACTTTCTTCTCGTCATCTTCTCTTATTAGGTTCATGGAGGGTTGTTATGTGTTGAAATTGTTTACCCTTAATTAGGAGATATTTGACGGCCTTTATCTTGAATTTGCATGGGCCTATCATTCTACATGCGAATTTTTGGGTTCTTAGATATTCCACATAAGGGGTGAATCAACTCTTCGAATGGTCTTCATCCATTTGTATCACTTCATCTTCTTCTATGTTAGGGCAAGTTAACTCCCTTGGAGGTTAGCCATTATGATTTCTTGACTTTGAAAATGTATGAACGAGTTGATTTTGCTCTTTGGAATTTAGGTTATCTTGAAGTGTTGAGTTGGCTGATCTTGATCTTTACATTGAAGAGATTTTTTTGCAAGACTTTATCTTATGCTTCATACTTGTTGTTTATCTTACTCACCATTTGTTGTGAGTCCCTGTATGTAGATATGTGCTTTGCTCCAACTTCAACTGCATGTCTCAGTCTTGTAATTAAGACTTTGTACTTGGGTTGCTTGTTGGTGATCAGAAATTTTATTTTATTTTATTTTTTGCCTTCATTGGTGTGATACCTACTAAACTTCTTAGGACAACTATTGTCCACATTCCTAGATTTGTCGATGCTCCGGCCATATACATCGTCTATAGTTTGTCTTCCTCGCTTGTTACTTGTTCTTCTGTGCCTATAGTAGTAAATCAACATGAAAGCCAATGAGTGCTTTACTTTTGATAGCCATCATTAAGATGCAGAAAAGTCAAAATTGTTCCGTATGTCTATTTCATTGATCCTTTCAAGTGTTCGGGCTTAACGAGTGCAGTCTTGAGTAGGTGGTCAATTACAACCTCGATTGGATGTGCCTAGAAGTAGGGGCAAAGTTGGAGAGATGTGGTAGTGAGTGCTAGCGCTAACTTTTCTTGATAGGGTATCTCGACTTAACATCTTGTTGTGTTTTGCCGATGTAATACACTACCTACTACTTTCTTCCTTCCTCCTGGATTAGTATCGAGCTCACATCATCCTCATCAACTCGTATGTATAGAAATAGATTCATAGTGAGGAGAGGGAAGTCTTTAGTTTTTGGATTGCGACCATGCATTCCTTGCACCACTCATAATATTTCGTGCTCTGGAGGATTTAAAGAAAGGTAATTATCTTTCTGTTGACTTGAGATGAGCTTATTTAATTTGGTGAATTGCCCAGTAAGTTGCTGCGCCTTTTTGATTGTTTGGGTGATGACAAACTTGAAATCACCCTTACTTTGTATAGGTTTACCTTGATCATTCTAGGAGCAAGGAGAAAACCTAGGAACTTGCTTGACCCTATGCAAAAAGTACTCTTAAGAGGATTAAGTCACATATTGTACCACTTTAGGTGGCAAATGTCTCTTATGGTCCTGGATGTGTCGTTCAAGAGATTTGTTTTTCGCTTGCTAGTCGTCAATATATACTTCTATATTCCTCCCCTTTTGGTCTTTGAAGACTCGATCTATTGTCCTCTGGTATATGGCACTTATATTTCTTGGATCAAATGGTATTAGCTTATAGTTGTGGAGTCCTTCCCCTATTTTAAAGACCATCTTTTTGTAGTTGGTTGGGTGCATCTTTATTTGATGATACCCCAAGCAAACATCAAGGAAACACAATATGGGATAGCCGATTATCAAGTTGACCAATGCATTAATCCTTGACAAAGGATAGTTATTGTTTGAGCATGTTGAGTTTAAGTTTGTGAAGTTGATACATATCCTTCATTTGATATTGGCTTTTTGATTATGATGTTCAAGATTCATGCTAGATATTACACCTCTCTAATAAAGTCAACCTCTAGTAGTTTTCAATCTACTTTTATTTGCTTGGTAAGAATGGATGACATTTTTTTTTTTTGGATCTTCTACTTTATGGGTGTGACACCTTCCTTTACATTTAACCAGCAATAGATGATGTTAATGTCTATTTTTAGCATCTTTGTCATTGTCCAGATACAACAAGGTCACTCTTCAGGCCATCTATATGTTTGTTTCGGTGCTCAAAATGAATGATGAACCAATTTTGAGAGTTTGATTTGAGACCTCCTCAAACGTAGGGACCTCCTCAATTATTTTTATTATTTTCAAGTTGTTCCCCTTGTCAGCTTCAAGCTATAGCATCTCTTCTTGCATTTGCCACATGCTTGCTACCTTGAGGTAGCAGGCACTAGATTGCTTGAGATTGCCTCTTACTGTGATCTATTACTGTTCAACTATGAACTTCATAGCTATGTGATCTATCGACATGGCTTTGGAGATGTTTATAAGAGGTTGCCTAATTTTGCATTATAGGTTGTTAAGGTGTCTACTATCATAAAGTCAGCCATTGTCATGTAACTCCCTATGTGATTGGAGTGTAATAATGCCTTTGATCTTCCTTCTCTCTGTAGAGCCCTCAGTTGGCGTGAGATGCGATATTCATCATTATATATATATATATATATATATATATATATATATATATATATATATATATATATTCAAAATGATATTGATTGAGCTTCTAGTTTCGATCAAAATACTCCCAATATGGTAGGTGCAAGTGATCATAGTCGTGATTACCATTGCATTATTGTAGGGATTGTCAATTGTGGATTTGTCATTTTCTACAAAGATGAACAGAGTGGTTTTTGACACTAGTGCCCTGTGCATTCTCATTAAGTTCACCTCTCTTGACTATGGTTGATTTAGTATTGCTTAACATGATGATTTTGCTCTATCTTATTTGAGAATGGTTGACACCACGCCTGCTATGTGGATGGCTTTGGCTTATATGAGCTTGTTTTCTTGACTATCCATAGGCTACTTCATTTGTTGTTTGGGGTTGGCTAGAATAGCTCTTTCTACTTGTCTATCTTGATTAATTTCTTAAATATATTCTTCAATGTCAACATTCATTGGTGTCATACTCACGGTTTCTATGAAAGTTACAGTACTTTGATTGTCTCTACCATGGGTGCCTACCTTCATTGGCACTAGGTGCTTGAAGAAATTCTTTTTTTGACTTATATCAACCAATTTGGCCCTGACACCTATACTCGATACTTCTTCAGTTTAGTGGGTTTGTGGACATGCAATCCACAATATCCTTGCCGATAGGGTTATGTGGATGATTGTAGAGGTGACTCAATGTGAAGTGTTGCCTCCTTTCTACTTTATGAACTCTTGTGCAATATTTAGGTAGCATAATCTGAGGGTGGTCGAGCCTCATGGGCAAGTCTTCAAGCATGACTTTGGAGGATTGAGCTACATTATTGTACTTTTTGATGTTTGTATAACTATCGTCAAGATCCAAAAATACGGCTAAGGTCTTTTGTTATTGTAGGCATAATAGAGCATTTCTAAATGACCCTTTTCCTAAGCCTTTGAGTTATCGCCCTCTTCTGAAATTTGATAATGAGCTCCTTAATGACTTGACTCTTTTTTTATTTGTAGTAGAGCTTATGAGCTCTTCAACAACTTTTGGGCACTCACGAATTATATCACAAATAACATTTATAATTACACCAATAGGAGGCACAAGAATCACTTTTGGACTAACTCTTTTCATGTGAAATCGAACAAATGATACTTCATCGTGTTGTTATTTGTCATTAAGGAGATCACCTATTTGAAGTAGGTGACATAATTAACAGGTTTAGATCTTCTTTGAAATGATTGTGGTTGTGCTATCTTGAACTTAGCAGGTAGTCGGGCCTATACTATTTTCTTAGAGTGTTGGTTAAAGTTGACTGTCCACTCACTTGTCTTGGTGGGGTGAACTCCTCATCAATAGTGTGGCGATGGGCTTGGTTTATGGCAAGTGTCATCATTGGCACCTTACCATTGTGACACGCCCTTCGTGCAACAATTGAGTTGGACAATACTTCTAGCTCGCTTACATGCAGGTTCTACTTGGGGACCCACTCTAGTGCACCCTAGATTAGGTCGGTGATTTGCACCTTCATTTCTTTTAGGTCTCAATTAGTTACATGCATAATTTTATGCTTATCACACTCATGTTAATTGGAGCCTTATGAATAAATTGCTCTGCTTATCGTAGTGCTCAACTTATGGTTAAATGCATCATTTTATGCTTATCACATCGTTTAGGATGTTGGATTTAGATATGTTCATAGGTGACATCGAATTCTATTATGCAAGATTTGTTGTGTGAAATAGAGCAAGATTGAGAGGAAATAAGAGTGAGGGGAGAATAGAGGAAATGCTTAAGAAGTCCATTATAGCACTTAAATAGTACAATGGTCCCAATTCTCAAGCTTTTAAATTTTTTATTTATATGGTGATGAACTCTACATTAAAGGCTACATTATTAATAAAATAATAAATGATTGATAATTATTGGCATGTTGATCACTTAAAATATAGACAAGTATATCCTCTCTATGATAACTATAAGTGTTGGAGGCGAGTTATTTGATGCGAGCACCTCGAGCGAGTCTTTTGGGGCAAGTGCTTCGATTGAGTCTTTTGGGGGTGAGTATTTTGGACGAGCCCATGAGGTGCAGAAGGCGACTAAGTAAGTCTCTAGTGTGGATCTTCTAGCAAGTGTCTAAGACGAGTTCTCTGGGCGAGCACTTATTGAATTCATGGTGAGTTTCTTCCTGAATTGTGGATCTATCTCTTGTGGTGTGTGATACATCTAATAGACTTCCATGGAAGGTGAGTGCTTTTTGAGTCGAGTTCTTCTTGGGGGCAAAGTTACTCTATTATGGACCACCTTTATTGGTGGGGTTGAGCAACCCTTTGAGTAAGTCATCTAGTAATCTGGTGTTCCTACTTGCATTGACTTGGGCACATTCATCTAACCAAATGTACTATGTACAATATACCTAAACTAAAAAATATTTGTAATCAAAATTCCCAGTCTTACTTTTTCAGCATCCTCACATGAACCAATATTCAATGCATTAAACAAAGTACATAGGTGGATGAATCAACTGGCTACTAAAAGGATGAATAAGCTATTTACTAAATATTCAATAAGAATTAAAAAGATAAACACCTTCTGTTATAAAAAAATGAAGAAAAGATGATGTAATTGATCATTTGATTATATATATATATATAAAGGTAAGTTGATGTCTCAAAAAAGTTGTGATGGATTTGAAATTAAAGATGATGGAATTTCCCTGACTGATATGTACATACACAATCACCTTATTCTTCTATATTTATAAATTAATCACATTCAATCTTAATTTTTCAGATTGCCAATCAAATATTGAAATTAATAACAAGTAACCTTTTTTTTTAAAAAAAATTCTCAATGATTTGATTGTAGCATATGCAAATACATGAGTTTGATAGTTCAAAAAAATAGAGAGTGTGGTTAAATTGTAAATAAATATGTATTGGTGATTGATTTGAAAAAATCCCAATAATTATATATTTTGGTTTTTTTGAATATATTAAAAGTGAAGAAGAGGGTATTGTAGATCCTAATGATCAAGAAATATTTAAGTTTTAAATGAATGCTTACCTTCAATCTTATTTCACTTAAGATTAAGGTATAAAATTGATATTTGCTTTTTTGGTTATTATGTCATTTTGTGATTTGTGATAATGAACTAAGTAAATAAATTATGGCTTATTTATGAATTGTTATTAATTTCATGAGTTTATATTAAGGGACTATTTGATTAGTTGAAAAAGAAATGCATTGTATTCCAAATGCAATGAAAAAAATTTTTGGTCTTTGGATAGCTGAAAAAGGAACTTAATGTAAAATTCCAATGCATTCTTTTTTCGTACTTTAGTTCAAATCCAACGAAAAAGAATTTCACCTAAGTTGGATGATTTCATTTAGTTGGTGTAAAGTGAGTTGCCATAGCTAATTGCCCCTCACCGTCAGTTGTCGGCTGCAGTGACCACCCTTTGCCACCGTTGTCGCCGCCTCCACTTGCCGCTTTATTGATGATTGACCAAAGCCATTGGCCACCACTCCCCGGCCATTGATGATCGCCCACTCGTGATTAACCTGTCATCGCTTGCTATTATCATTGACAATCACTTTTGAGATTTACATTAATTTTACTTAAACCAAACACCAATAAGCAAATTCTTAGATTTGATTTTCAACCGTCCAAACAACCACAAAATATTTCAAATACACTAAATTCATTTTACATTGAATTTTTTTTACAAAACATTTCTTTTTCAGCTAAACGAACATTCCTTTAGGCTTGCACCTCAATCTACTTAAGCAATTATACCTTATCTTGGTTAAGGCAAAATGGATTAGTTCCCATTTCAACTTTTTAGTATAGTTTGATGTTCTTTTTTCATGTTCTTAGAGGAATTGCATAGGAGTTATAGTTATTATTTTTATCTTCATCTTTATTCACAAAAAAATCATTCATTTGTCCCAATGTTCTCTATCCGAAGAAAGAAAATTACTTTGACCATTAGAATATCTTTTTAAAATTTAAACTAAGTTCCCAATCATTTTTTTATTTTTTTGAGCTACTTTTGTTGAGGTGGTATATTATTTTTTATATTTTGCTCAATTTCTACATATTTTTTACACTTTTTCACATGCTCCAATACTATTGTGCAAGCTAAGTGATTTTAAATCTTTTTGACATTTTAGTAATTCTTTTATCACAATATTTACATTTTAAATATACGGTGTTTTTCTGACACTTTAACTTGAGTACCATATTTTCAACTTAGTTCTTTTTTTTAGCATCACTGGCCATTATAATAAGCTAAAAAAATAGTTTAAAAAAATTAGTTAAATAGACAAGAAAAAATCAATCAAAAGAAATCTTGAATAATAAATACAATAAAAATATTTAAATAAAAAAAAAGTTAAGAATGAAAATAAAAATAGAGATTGTATAAATATTTGAAAAATAGTTTAAATCTCATACTAAAAAAATGAAATTTTAAAATAAAATAAGTGAAAAAACTAGAATTGTTAAAAAAAAAAAATCAAATTTACAAAAATGAAAAAAAAATATTTAGAAGATAATAAAAAAATACTTAAAAAGAAATAATTTGTTTTTCCTTAGAAGAAGTGAAATAAAAATAGAAACGACCTACCTGCTCGACACTCCCCATCCTGCTTGCAGTTGCTTCCTCCCATGCAGTTGTAGCCTAGCAGGCTCAAGAGTTACAACCCTGCTTGCAGCCTAGTTGAGACTCCCACTCACGACTTCCAAGCACTTGCACTTTTTAAATGCAACACTCAATCGACTCTTAAACTACAACCTATAATTGGTTTAAATTACCACGGTGAAACATAAATCCTCTTATATATAACTTAAAAAGAGTTTTTTTTTTATAAAAATTTTAGATGGATATTAATTTGATGCATTAACTTCAGGCATTTCGAGGCATATATCTCGAATGAAAGAAGCATAAGCCTCACTTAGGTAAAAAAAATTCAAATTTCTAGCAATTGTTAGGTGTCTCATGGTGAGGCGTGCCTACAGCGAGCATCTCAACGATTATTTAAACTATGAGATTTTATTTATACTGGAGAAATCTTACACTTAGCTGTGGCTTGTATAGTCATAAGTACTAATGAAATTAAGTGAACATTTTGGACACAATTTAGGCAAAGGCTTTTTCTTAATCTTTTTTTGCTTTATCTACTTTTATTTTAGCACTTGGTTGAAATAGAATGTAATAAGCATTTGATAAGTGATTTTTTTTTACTTAGTTGTCAATTCCTTTCTCCCTCATTGCACGTATAAACCATAGATTTAGTTGGCAAAGTCCCTTTTTTTTTTACAGTTTCATTATATCTAATGTTTTATAGTCTTGCATTTGAATAAAGTTGTCTTATTTGATAACCCACTAATCATGTTATCGTCATTCACATGAGCTTTGATATGATTTTATCTCCACTGCAGCAAAATTTTGCAGCGAGGTTGCTGCATCCCACTACAATCAATAAACATAGCTCACTGTTAGTGAAACTTTGTTGCAGGCTATATAGCAACCTCATTATAAGCTACACCGATCTCGTTGCAGCTTGAATTGTTATTAGAATAATTTAATACTTGTAAGGATCATTATTAGAATGCTTCATTTTCAACAAGATAATTTGATCTTTCCTGACTTAAAGAGGTTAAATTTTTGGAATCTTTAAGAAAAGTAACGCACTATCGCATGTATACTGGTTGATAACTAAATCACATGTTAGAACTTTGCATAAAATTTGAGTTCATTATTGTCATAAATATTACAACTATCAAGCAAAGAAACTCTGATCAAAGATGGTCGATCCCCTCCCTTTTTATGCAAGCAGCATGTGATGCAAATGAAAATTACTTGGTCAACTAATCAAGGAGTATTCATGAAGATTACGATCAGTTTGGAGCTACTTCCCTTTTTTGTTTTTGCCAAATTCCCCTTCTCACCTTCATGTAATAATTATTTTGTATTTTTTTTTCATCTTTATATATGTATTCTATGTAACTCTCTTTGAAGCATAAAATGAGCGAAAGAATGTTCCTTTGCTTGGTTACAAATTTGTGTGATAGATTGGTGGATCAATCTTGGAGAGTTTTGATGATTACTCTAATTATCCTATGTTGTATTTTATTCTTTCCATAACTTCTACAAACCCATAATCATCCTCAGTATCTCTTGAACAAGGTCTTGAAATATGCCTTTAAATATTCCACTTCTCACACTCTTCAACCACATAATACCCAGCCCTAAGCTTGTTTCAAGTAACACTAAAACTTCATCCATATCTCTACATGCCACCAAAGGCATCCATGCCCTGTTCTTGCAAGATCCTATACCCACCACCGCTATGTTATATTGGTATCACAAGGGGGCTCCAAGGGTGTTCTCGTTCAAGGCATCCAAGGAAATCCAAAATCCAAAGGCATCCAAGGAAATTCAAAATGTATGTATGGACATTTTGCACGATCTTTGAGTAGATAAACATTATGAAATGAACAACTGTCTAAGCTTGCAAAATTTGATAGTGATAGCTTGTCTAGTCTTAAATTTATCATACCCACATTTACTTGAGAGTTATTATTTAATGAGAATGTGCTCTAATTTGGAAGTATTGTAATTGTGATTTTCTAGTCTTGTTGCTTATTTTGATTTACTAGTATGCAAACATTTCTCAATAGTTTTTGAAACTAATTGTTAAAATAAGTGCCTATTTTATCATACACTCTACATTCATAGTATATTTCATTGCATAAAACATTTTAAAAAAATATTTTTTGTCTGTCATTATCATGGCTCTGGAATCTTAAAAATAAGCATTGATTATATATATGTATCAATTATAATTTTGAACCCTTAATCAAACCTGTTGAATTCAAATTTGTCCATACATGAGCAAAAAATTTTCTGAGATACTTGAGAAAGAGGGTTAAGCAAATGGATTAGTAGCAGAAAGACATGAAAGTAGGAAAAATGGAAGCAAAGTAATCATTATTACTTAAGATGTCCAAAATGCGAGTACAAAATATAGAGGTCTACATTATCAGCCAAAAAGTCCCCGCCCTCTCACGCGTATGAAAGAAATGCCCCTTTTATAGCATCAAGAGATAGCCATATATAGAAAGATCATATAAAGTAGGTTTAATACAACAACATTCTCGTCTAAGTTGATGGTGGTGAGTGAGTATTGTTCATGCGGTGAGGATCAGACAAAGGGGAGTAACTGCGTCGTTCCTCAGTCTAGTCTCAGATGTCAGCCAGTAGAATTAGCTCTTACCTTTGAGTTATTGCACTTTGAGTTCTTGGCTCGTTGAGTCAGATGTTTCATCTCTCATTGAGTGTTCTTTACGCCGAGTGTTCTTATTCTAGATTATCGAGTACCCTTCATGTGAGTTTTCCTATCTTGACTTATTGACTCGTTTAGGCCTACCTATTATTTTGGATATACATTTTAGCTCTGTGATTCTTTATTTCTTTTTAGAGGTATCTCATAAAAAAGATTGAAGAATAAAAATGATTAACTGTTAAACATTTAATGATATAAGAAAATTCATGCAATTTTTTAGTGGTCACATCATTTTTTGACTGATCCGATTTTTCAATGCTCTAGAGGCTTGAAATGGATTTTTTGTTCTTCTTTTACACACTCAGCATTCCTCTACTATACACTTGGGTTTGTGCTTTGTCTCCTCAAGAGTTGACTATGTAAAACATATTGAAATGTAGTCACCATGGACATAAAGAGGCCTCGCAGAGACATCGATCATGTAGCCCTATGGGCAGGCCTTTGCAAGAAGGCCAAGAAAGTAAATAAGTCAGGAGAAGCCTCCATCATTCCTATGGTTGAACTAAGAATTTCTGCTACTCCAATCCCTGCGACCATCATCTCGATTGCTCCTTCTTCTTGCGAGGAGAATCGAGCACTTGCCTATTCAAGGAGCGAGTTATGGCAAGTGAGAGACTATTGATGCTTCCTGAAGAAGAGGAAGAAGGGGTGGATGCGCCGTTGATTCGGTGTAAGAAGGTGATGGTGAGCCTGTTAGTTGGGATGGATAATAAAAAATAACAATGGAGAGTATCTCGCTGAGGTGAGTTTGCCTATTGTCGCGTACTATAAATTCTCTTAATATGAATTTCTTATCTCCTTCTTTGGTCATAGCTGAGTGTATTTAGCATTTAGGCTTTAGCGGAGGATTACGAGGGCCACTCATCTGTCCACTAGATTGTTTCTTTCACTAATCTAGATAACTTCGTAAAGCTTCTTCACATTTTCATGGGAGATTTGTTGGGTCATTTTTTGAGTAGAGAAGAATTTCATTTACTTGAAAGGTGGCTTCCCTTCCCGAGGTTGCACCTATAGCAAATCACCTTATTGAAATTCTCTTCCTGGTTTTTGACGAATTCCTTTCTCATTGATAAGCAGTGACTTCAGCTTTGTTGCTGACCTATTAGCACCGCAGGTGGACTTAGTGGAGATCTATCCTCTGCCCGGGGCGACCATCGATGCTCTTGACGTTGAGATTAGCTTCACTTCTGCTGACATCAAAGAAATGATAGTTGACTTCCCCTTTATACTTGCAGGGGTAGCGGCGAGTTTGCGAGGGGCGAGTCTTCTCTTCAACCAGGGGATTAGACAGAGCAGCCGTGAGTATTCATGGATTCTTTTGAGACCGAGGCTCTGCGGAGGGAGGTCTCCTTGAGGGAGGCCCTAGACTCATCCCAACGGGATATGTGTGAGTTGCGAGCACAACTGGAGCTAGAGTCGCGCGACAATAGTCTTTAAAGGTGGAGTACAGGGAAACTTTATGTCTATGAGGGCCAAGATATTGTTGTTGCATAATTCTGTCAAGTCGCGGAATACTTCACTTCTTCTTTATGGCATTAATTTTTTATTTGATTATATGTGTAAGAGAGGTGGACTCGTCATGCACTAGCTTTTGGACCCTATAATAAAATTACTAAAAAAATAATGTATTTAGAGTTATAGAAAATGTGTTGTACCTCTTTCGTGCGAATAATAATATAAGTTTTTATAATTTTTTGCTCGCAACTATAGTGTGATTATTTACTATTGTGTATTGTTTGTTTTTTCTATAGCTCATGTAGCTTGAGATATCTATGGGATTTAGGTAATTATTTCTTCACTGATGCTTTATTTGATGTCCACGTCTCTATATCTCTCTTACCGCACCTATAAATTCTCTTTGGCCAGAGTAAATAGAACTTCTATTGTTCTCCTTAAGCCTTACGGGTGGAACTTCATTTCGGGTAAATCTTGATCGTGGTTTCATTATTCGTGAGTATGACTCTACTCAGGAGAGCAGTTTCTTCCTTCCACTAGACTTAGATGAAAGAAGTCCTCGAGTTGGATCTATCCATCGTGACTTTTGTATTTGTTTTGGGTACTATAGTGGAAATCCCAATTTCACCATGCAAGTGGTAGAGAGGACCGAGTGTCTTAATTTTGTGAAGATGTAGGAGCTTTGCATCCCACTCACCCACTTTAGGAATGGGTTTCAACTTCTCTTTCTACACGAGTGGATTGACACCTACGGCTTCTTCGGAGTGGTGCTCGTCTAGATCCTAGCCAATTCAATAGCGAATAAACCTTCAACCTGTTCTAGATCCTAGACAATTCAGTAGCGGCGAGTTTGCGAGGGGCAACTCTACTGAAGATTTATGGCCTCCTGAATAAAGTACAGAAGTAACGCTGAAGAGCAAGACCCTATGACAAATGTCCACCATTCACCTCTTTTATCAGCTGAGCAAGGCTACTATGCTCGACAAGTTGAGAGCGCAGGTAGTGGAGGGGATGGACAAGTTGCAAGGTACCACCCTAAACGTCTCTCAACCTATTCTTTGGAAGTGTCTCTCTTGCCCTCAGTAAATTCGATCTCCCTCCCTACTCACTAATTCTTCTACAACTTTCATAATTAGTTCTATTTTTTTCTTTTGTGTTCATAAGAAAGGCGACTCCCACTACCCCTGAGCTTAGCCTGGAAGTGCTCTACTTCCTTGAGGAAGGGGGGCACGAGATCGACAACGAGTGGTTGATGGCAAGGAACCGACCTTTCTAGAAGTCAGCGAAGAGGAAGAGGAGGGGGTGCCGAGTGTGGCTTCCACTGAGGCCTTTGACGAGGTCGGCCCGAGATCCACTCTCAGGAAGTTCATGAAACAAGAGATAAGCTTGACTCATTGTAGTCGCCAGCAGAGTAGAGACTCTAAGGAGGAATAGTAGGAGGAGGAACACTTAAAGGACAACTTCTCCATGAACCTATGCAATCACTCCCGTGACACCTACGAGTTGAGCTCCTCCATCTTCTTCTGCGATCTTGATAAGCTCTTGTGTGACCTCTCTGATGCTTGTCTTCACCAAGCTGTCATGAGTGCTTAGCCGATAGTGTGGCAGTCGACTTGGGAGGTATGCCATAAGTTTCTTGGAAAGAGAAAGGAGGCCTTCACAAGTGGGATTCAACTGACATACACAAAAAAAGAAATTGACCACTCTTGAAGCCCAGCATAGGGGCCTTCAAGTTGAGGCGGTTCGCTAAGAATAGGAGAAGGAGGGCCGATTATGAAGCTCACTTGCATTGCAGAGGCGTAGAGGGAGTTGGAGGAGGAGCTCTCTCATCAGACTGAAGAGTTTTAGAGGAGAGAAGTCGAGTTCATCAAGTTCTTTAATTCTAATGAGTACTAAGAGATCTTGCAGCGGAAGTTCAAAGACGACATTTACTTTGTCATCGCCAAATTTGTGAAACATTGCCATCTAGTCTCTAGGTTCTTGGACTTCTCTAGTGTACTAATGCTTTCGAACTCTGATGATGATGATGAGGGGATTTCGGGTCGATATCTTTTCCCTCCAATTTTGTAACAAAATTTTGTTTCTTTTTTTTGGCTTGTAGATCTTGCTTGCTTAACTGTAAAATGCATCATGAAATGAAAGCCAGAAATACATTTTCAATCGAACATTCTTATCTAGATGATGACATAAGTTGTTTCTTTATTGAGTATTTCTGAATGGATGAACTGATACTTGCGGGTTGTGTGCTTAACTTTTTGATCATTCACGTCGCTGATCACTGAGTTAATCTCTTGTAGTCTCTTTAACATATGTGAGTAACATAGATATCCAGTGTAGAATCGCTAGCTTGATGCTCATTTGTTTGAATGAATTGGTTCATGACTTAAGAATATTTTGAGCTGTTAACATAGAGGGTGTTTTCGTGAGTGATTGTATTAATATTGCGAGTTTGTGCTTATTCTCTTATAAAAGCACAAGTAGCTCTGCTTGGCTTTAGATGCTTCATATGTTTGCATTCTTCGTTAGTCCCCCCTCCCCATTTATAAAGATTAACCTTGACTTATTGGTTAGGAAAATTAATCATTTCTTTGTCACTGACTCCATGGATGTTGGCCTTGCTCAATAGTTGCCGACCGCAGAGGGTGTTTGTACTTTAATTACCAACTAGGAGAACTATATATTTTTTGATTTAGTAGCCAACCTCATGGGGTGTCGGTCTTATACTATAGTCACCAATTGCATGCAGTGTTGATCTGTTTTCATTTTAGTTGCTGACCTCACTGGATGTCGATCTTATACTGTAGTCGCCAACTACATGGAGTGTTGATTTTTTTTAGTTTTATTTACTGACCTCACGAGGTGTCGATCTTATACTATAGTCGCCAACCACTTTGATTTTTTTTTTTAATTTAAGTTGCCGACCTCATGGGGTGTTAGTCTTACACTGTAGTCGCCAACCTCACAGAGTGTGAGTCTATTTTAGCTTTAGTTGTTGATTTCACGTGGTGTCGATCAGACATTAAGCTTTGAGGATAGGTGGTTAGACTTAATCTTCTTGGGCTAAGAATGACACGCCTAGTGCTCTAGTCTTCTACTCGAGCTTTCATCGCTCGCCGAATGGGATAATTCCTTGGGCCAAAAATGACACACTGAGTATCCCGATTCACCATGCATCTCTCTGAATATTAGGGGTTTTCTTCGTTAATAATAGTTTTTCTTGGGCCATTAGTGACACACCAAGTACTCGGGTCTTCTACTTAAACTTACACCGCTCTCCAAGTGGGACCATTTCTTGAGCCGAAAATGACTTGCCAAGTACCCTGAGTCATCACATAGCTTCCCAATTATATATTTCATCTTTTGTTGTTTGAGTAGGCTTCCTTGAAAACCATTATGATTCTATCAATGAGCTTGTTTAAAGAAAAAAATACTTAAAGCTTCATTATTGTAAATGAGAAGAACATGATCCTTGAAATTATTGAAATGAGTATAAATGAAAGAACTTTCCCTTGAGGGTAGAATTTCTTCATATTTATGGCGTTCCATATCCTCGACATGTTATCATCAGAATAAGATTGTAATCGATACCTGTTGAGACCGACTTGCTCTTTAATTATGAAAGGCCCGTACTAATTGTGGGTTAGCTTGCCCAAGACATTATACTGAGTAGCAGTATTTACTTTCTTCAACACGAGATCATTGTTTTTGAAATGTTTCTCTTTCACATAGCGGTTGCAATTCTTGGCCCTTTACCTTTTTGTTTCTTCTTGCCTCAATGACGACTCGATTCGGAGTTCTTGAGCATGTCAAGTATATTTTCCATAACTTCAGAGTTCAGTTGCATCAACTCACCATCTCCATCTCTCATTTTCTCCATCGTTAACTCTTTGGATTTAAATGTCATACTTGACAAGTGGAACAACTTTTGTGCCATGCGACAAGGTGAAGGGCAAGTATCCAGTGGCATTCATGGGAGTTGTCCTGAGCACCTAGAATACTATGGGTAGAGTATCTACCCACTTAGCCTTGATGCTTTTGACCTTTTTCTTGAGCAGACTAAGTATCAACTTATTATCGACTTCTACTTGTCAATTGCTCTATGGGTGATGTACTGATATAAATTTTATTCTGATTCCTTGGGACTCACAGAATTTTTTTAGGCTTTTCTCGACGAATTGAGGCCTATAGTCCGTGAAGATCGCTAGTGGCAACTCTTACTTGCAAATAGTGTTAGATTAAATGAAGTTTCTTATTACCTGAGAGGTGATTTTTGCGAGTGGCTTTGCTTCGATCTACTTGCTGAAATAGTTGATCATTAATAGGATGAACTTTCTTTGTTCTCGGCGACTTGCAATGGACCTATCAGATCCATTTCTCAAATAGTGAATGACCAAAGGCTAGTGATGGGTTGCAGAGGTTGCGATGGTTGTTGAAGTGTTGCAAATTTTTGGCATGGTATGCATCTTCTTACGAATCCTTTAGCATCTTTTCTCAATGTAGGCCAGAAATACCCTTGTTGTTTAATGTTGTTAGTGAGTGTCTTTCCTCTAAGTGACTACCACACTCACCAGAATATATTTTCTCTAGTACTTTCCTCTACTTCACCTCTTTCACACATCTAAGGTTGAGCGAGGTCATTGACCTTAGGAATAGTTCTTCTATAATCAATCGATATTGTGATGCTCTGATCTTGAACCTCCTCAAGTATTTCGTCATTTCTCCAATCTCCCTAGTGTGCAAGTAGTTCCTAATAGGGTCGACTCAGCTTGGCGAGCGCCCTTGATCTACCTGCATCATCTATTCTTCTTCGACGTTAGGCTGGGCGAGTTGGATGATTGCGTGCTCCTCGAGCTTATCAGCCCTAGATAATAAGTTAGTGTGTTGGTTCTCTTCCCTGGGATTTGTTCGATCTTGAAATATTCTTGCTACCCAATTTCTGCTTGTTTTAAGTAAATATCTCATCAAAGACTTGTCTCAGAACTCGTATTCCCCTTCTCTTACCATGACCTGTGAGTCTGAGTAAGCTACCACATGTGTGGCCCTAAGTCCTCTGGTAAATCTTAATTCTCTGAGTAGAGCTTCATATTCAGCTTGATTATTTATTATCTTGAAGTCAAATTTAATTGATGGTAATCCCTGCAAGACTTTTCAACATAGTACCTGCTCCCATAGTTGGTTTGCCAGAAGAACCATCAACATACAATCACCAAAAGGGCTATGGATTGAAAAGAATATCTTGTGAGTTACTGAAGTCCACCAGGAAATCTACAAGTGCTTGGACTTTGATTGTGGCTCGAGGTGAGTAGGATATATCGAGATCGTTTAGTTTTACAGATCACTTGAGCAATCCACAAACTTAAGTGGGATTATCCATGACGACTTTTATATGAAGTGTGCTTGGAAGTAAGGTCATAGTCGACTGGCCCATGTAATTAATGAGAGTGCTAGTTTCTTCATTAGTGGGTTGTTCAACTTGACGCCTCTCAGAAATTTGCTGACGTAGTAGACAGGACATTATTTCTCGCCTTCTTCTCTGATCAAGATTGGCCTCATCGAATCTTCTCTTACTCCTAGGTATAGCAACAAGACTTCTCCCTCTTTTAGACTCTGCAACAAAAAGGAGATGTGAGTAGGTTCTCATTAAAGATTTTTTCACATTCTAAGGTCCGCTCAAATTTGTTTGCTCTAATGAGAACTTTGAAGAATGGTGAGCATCGTTCCCTAGCCTTCGAGATAAAATGGTTCAGCTTTATTCCAAGTAAGTCACTATACTCTTTATCAATCTAGGGTAAAGTTGAGTATGGTTATGACCTTATCTAGTTTCATTGCTTTTCCTTCCACGTGATAAGGAACCCAAACCATTTTCTTGCACATGCACCAAAGACATACTTCAAAGGGTTAAGGCGCTTGTTGTACCTTTTGAGTGTGGTGAATGTCTCCTTGAGGTCTCGAATATGTTGCATTGGCGACTTGCTTTTGATGAGGAAGTCATCAACATAGACTTTTACATTCCTGCCCTTCTATTCTTTGAATACTCAGTCTACGAGTCTTTGATAAGTCGCTTAGGTGTTCTTGAGCCCAAGGGGAATAACTTTATAATACTATAATTCTTTTGTTGTGATGAAAGTTATCTTCTTATTATTAGCAGGATGCATTTGAATTTAGTGATATTCGGAAAAAGGCATCTAGAAAATTCATCACCAACAATCCAGCCGTCGAGTCCATACGATCATCTATTTGAGGGAATGGATACTCGTCCTTCGGACATGATGAGTTTAAGTTTATGAAGTCAATGTACATTCTTCACTTACTACGACTTTTACCATCACTATGTTGGACACCCACCTGAGTATTGGACTTCTCTAATAAATTTAGTTTCAAGTAGTTTAGTGATCTTCCCCTTGATAGTCTCGAGTAATCGATTCCTTTTCTTCATTTTTTGCTTGGCGGCGCTGCCTACGAAACATTCAAAGGATGACAAGCGTCATTGACATCAATGCTTGGCATATCTACTGCTATCCAGGAGAACACCTCTATATTTGTCATTGCTTTTCCTTCCAGGTGATAAGGAACCCAAACCATTTTCTTGCACATGCACCAAAGACATACTTCAAAGGGTTAAGCCGCATGTTGTACCTTTTGAGTGTGGTGAATGTCTCCTTGAGGTCTCGAATATGTTGCATTGGCGACTTGCTTTTGATGAGGAAGTCATCAACATAGACTTTTACATTCCTGCCCTTCTATTCTTTGAATACTCAGTCTACGAGTCTTTGATAAGTCGCCAGGTGTTCTTGAGCCCAAGGGGAATAACTTTATAATACTATAATTCTTTTGTTGTGATGAAAGTTATCTTCTTTATTAGGATGCATTTGAATTTAGTGATATTCGGAAAAAGGCATCTAGAAAATTCATCACCAACAATCCAGCCGTCGAGTCCATACGGTCATCTATTCGAGGGAATGGATACTCGTCCTTCGGACATGATGAGTTTAAGTTTATGAAGTCAATGTACATTCTTCACTTACTACCTGACTTTTTTACCATCACTATGTTGGACACCCACTCGGAGTATTGGACTTCTCTAATAAAATTAGCTTCAAGTAGTTTAGTGATCTTCCCCTTGATAGTCTCAGTGAGTACTGATTCCTTTTTCTTCATTTTTTGCTTGACGGGTTGCGCGTCTACGCAAACATTCAGGCGATGACAAGCGTCATTGACATCAATGCTTGGCATATCTACTGCTATCTAGGAGAACACCTCTATATTTTTCATTGTGGTTCAATCGAGGGTATCCTTATGCTCAAGATCGAAAGCTGAGTTGACTCTTAGTGTTTGCCCATTACTCTCCGCAATTGGGAATTCTTCTATCGCCTCGAGTACTTCGATCCCGATTCAAGCTATATCCAACTACAACACTTCATCTTCCTTGATAGACCCACCAATGGCTCTCAAGTAGCATGCTCGGGATTGGTTAAGGTTTCCTCTAATGGTAATCTCTTCCCCTCGATGGGAAATTTGGCTGCCACATGATATGTCGATACCACCGCCATGAGTAGAGGCTAGCCAAATATAGCAGTGTAGGTAGCAGGGGCTTCCACTATGATGAAGTTCCATGGCTTTGAACAGCTTCTTTCCTTCTCCCCAACTAATAAGGAGGATTATTGTTCTCTCAATTTCTCTGTGCTCTTATGAGAAACTGTATAGTGGTACTCTAATGGGTGTGAGTTTAGAGTTCGCTAGGCCCATTTTATCAAAGATCGATTTAAAAATAATTTTTATCGAGCTCCCCTCCCTATGTCGATCAAGATTCTCCCTACCTAATAATTGACAATCAGGGCCATCACTAAAACTGTGTTGTTGTACGGATTCATAATAGCGGGTCTATCCCTTTCTGAAAAAGTTATTGGTATGATGGTAGTAGAGGGTGCTCGCATCATAACAGATGAGTTTACTTCTCCAGATCGTAACCTTTTCACGCTCGTCTTTTTAGAAGACTCTCCGTAGCTCCTTGAAGATAGCGAATACGACTTGTACAATATGGACAATATGTGTGGATACAAATTCATTACCAATTTTGATGACTTTCTTGCCTTTCCTCCCGACAAACTCCTTATGTTTCTCCACTTTTATCAATTCTTCCATTAGACTTTTCAAATGGTGACACTATTCAATGTTGTGGTCACGATCACTGTGATAAGCACAATACCTTGACTGGACACATACTTCGTTAGCCTTCATGGGTAGCGGTCATTTGAAATAGTCCATATTCTGGATAGCCTCTACAAGGTCTACCATAGATACCTTCAGAGGAGTCTCTAAGGCAAGTTGTGCATAGTTGCCACCTGGGTAATGAGTAGATGGGTTTCTGAAGCCTCATCCCGGTACTTTTGGTTGCCTCCTTTTACCCACTCTTTGCCTTTTATATCCTTCTATGGATATTTGCTCTAAATACCTCTTAAATGAGTCTTTTTCTCCCGTCTGTGATGTTGGGTAGACCACTTCATTGTACTCTTCAGCATTGACATGGTTGTTTGCCAGCTCCTGTAGTTCAATGTGCATCTTTGGCTGTTGGAGCCCCAATGGCATACCTAAAAGGCACCTCTTTTAGACCCTAGGTGAGTGCCACTTGGGCAACTACGGGCTCTAGATCTTTGACTTTCAGCATTTCCCTTTGGAAGCGATGATGAACTTTTTCAGGGACTCACTAGACTCCTGCCTCATATGCAAGAGAGCTTGAGAACCCTTTAGGGGCTTCTAAGCATTGGTGAATTGTGTGATGAACATCTTCTTGAAGTCGGTGAATGTCGTAATGACTCATAGAGGAAGGTGCGAGAATCACCTAAGAGCCGACTCTTTAAAGGTGGTGAAGAAAAGATGGAATTTCGTCACAACATCTAAGTTTAGTAGTGATGCGGTTGACTTGAAGTAGGCTATGTGGTTGGTGGGGTCTGTCCAACCTCTGTAAGATTCAAGATGCAGGATCTTGAACCTATGAGGAGGCAAGTTTCTACAATCCTCACGGAGAAAGCGTTTGTAGGCTGTAGGTGTTTCTTTGACACACCTTCGCTTGTGTTGTAGGAGTCATTTTCAGAATATGAGAATTTGGGTGGCTGAGCATTGAGGTCTTTAAACTAGTGTCTTCTCTCTCGTCGAGCTTGGTGAGTAGCTGATCTTGTGGAACATTCATTCTCCTTTGGCTTAGGCTCTTCGTGGTGTGGTTTTCCGATGGCCGCCTACACTTGGCAAGTGATCTTGTCCTCCATGTCATGTAAATCTTGTTCACAAATTGTTGGATGTTTTACTCCATGTTTGTAGAGAGATCACATGTGGAGGGTCTTACTTTGCTTTGTATCTAAGCTCTTATTTTTATCCTCATCCATACTCACTACACCTGAAAATATGTTGAATTCAAATCTATCCACATATGAGGAAGAACCTTCTGAGATGCCTGAGAAATGGGGTTAAGCAAAGGGATTGATAGCAGAAAGATATGAAAGAAGGAATAGTGGAGGAAATATAATCTGTATTGCTTAAGATGCTCAAAATGCGAGTACATAATATAAGGGTTTGGACTATCTACAAAAAATTCTCCCTGTAAGAAAGAAATACCCCTTGTATAGCATCAAAGCATAGTCATACATAGAAAGATCATACAAGGTAGGTTTAATACAAAAAATTTTCGCCTAAGCTGATGGAGGTGAGCAAGTATGATTCATGTAGGTGAGGATGAGGTGAAGGAGAGTAAACGTGTTGTTCCTTAGCCTAGTCGCTAGATGCTAGTGAGTAAAATTAGCTCTTGCCTTTGAGTTATCACACTTTGAGTTCTTGGCTTGTTGAGTTAGATATTTCATCTCTCATCGATTGCTCTTTCTGACGAGTGTTCTTTTTCCAGGTTGTTGAGTACCCTTTATGCGACTGTTCTTGTCTCGACTTATAGGCTCGTTTAGGTTTACCCACTACTTTGGGTATGCAAAACGCCTCCAATTATAAGTATAATAGTTGATTTTCTTCCACATCATATGGATAATAGCATTAAAAGAAGATTGTTGATAAAAAACACTAACCTACTAAGGCTTATGATGACTTTTATAATAAAATTAAAATAGAAGTTCATATTTTTGTTTGTGTGTGTCAATGATTTCTGATAGCTCAGAAAAATATTTTCGATGATGCACTCCGCCATCTTTGGATGAGATGGGTGAGACTATATTTTTTCATGAGGCAGATGGACATATATTTAACTAGATTTCCCCGAACGTAATATTAGGGTTTATTTAGTTATGGGTTCTACTTCCTATGGATGCAAGCCTCCATAGATAATTACCCTTCTTATCATAGTAAGAGAGCACTCTCGATTAAAGTTGAAAATGGACATCTATTTGATATACATCGGTGTCTTAGATATATGTGAAACATAGATGACCGTCATATAGAATTCACATAGCGAATATATAGATTGGTGCTTACATCCCTTTGGAATGCCATTAGGATAGAATTATCATTATGTTTTAACTTAAAACATGATGACGTGCCTGATCAAGATCTCATGGTTCCGTCATCACGAGCTGTCGCGGTCCCTAGTATTCTTAGTTAAGAAAGTTATCCCTGATCAAACAATCCTTGTCAGCAGCCATGAGTTACGTCATCCAAGATATTCTTGTAGACATATGGTGATATTTGTCTAAGGGAATAAATCTAAGCCAACCTTGGCTAATATAAGATTTTTTGCCTATTAAATATATTTCATGATTCATAGCTCAAAGAGCAAAGCCATTAGAGAATATATGGGTTATTACCGTGACTGAAATATAGTGGAGCTGTATAGATGCCAAACCATTCGGTCAGAGGGTTTTGGTTATATCCACATTCATGTAATGTCATTGATGGCAAAATCACACAGACAAAGGACATAGACAACATCCTTAATGACATGAGATTATTTGAGTATGAATATCAGTATATTTATTTGACATCAACTCTTTTGTAAGAAAATATTTTCTTAGCTCATCCTTTTTGAAAAATAATGATGAATGAGTGGATGATTATTTGCTTTAAGTTATATTGAATGATGAGTTTCGATCAATTTACATATATCCACTCCGAATGAATTTTATAATCAACATGACTATCATCGGGGAAAGATGAGATTTTGGTAACTCGGATCCAATCATAAGATGCAAGAGCCTCCACGTGGTGAACACATTATAGGAGTTTGTATGGCGAATGGATCGATGTTCACATGGTGAATGAATAGAAGGCTAGGCTTATAATTCTTTGAAATGCCAAATTTATATAGTTTGTTCGCATGGTGAATGAATGGAAGGCTAAACTTGTCAAATTTATATGATTTGTGCACATGGTGAATGAATGGGAAGTTTGGCTTACATCCCTTTGGAACACTAGGATATAGGGTGTTCACATGATGAACTAGTTATAGGTGTTTGTACGATGAACGAGTTATAAGATGTTCGCATGATGAACAAATAGGAGACAGGGCTTACATACCTTTGGAATGCTAGGATATACGGTGTTCACATGATGAACTAGTTATAGGTGTTCATATGATGAACTGGTTATACAATGTTCACATGATAACAGATAGGAGACTAGGCTTACATACTTTTGAAATGTCAGGATATAGGGTGTTCACATGATGAACTAGTTATATGTTTAGTTTAAAAGTATAAAGGATCAACACCTCGGCTCAATGAGGGTAGGACCTACCTTATCATAATGGTGCCTTGGCACTACTAAGGTGGCATTTTAATAGGATGTGCATGTATAGCACTCTAGAATAATGCGCTTCGGTGCCACATGTATAGTGCTTCAACGCTTTAATTAGTGGTTGGTTTGACCTATTGAATGGCGCCTCAGCACTGAGTTATAGCATTTAGGCACTGTGTTAAGAGAATGAAACTCTAGAGCTTTGCACCTCGGATTTAGACCTAATGCCTCAACGTTGTGGGGAAAATCTTCGAAGATTTCATTTTTGAGAGCATGACGCATCGACACTATACATTGGCGCCATGGCGCCGCAGGGACGGAAATGTGCATATTGAACTAAATTCTTGAATATTTTAATGATTTTCATGAAAATTTCGGTAGAGTAATACTTTAGCAATGCCTGATTTTATATATTTTTAGTGTAATCCTCCCATATTCTAGATCTAAGATCAATGAAGGAAGATTTTTGTTCTTCTCACGCTGTAACTAAGTTCAACGGTGGAGATCTTCAGGCTTTAGAATTCTGAATTTTTTTTGACTTTGGGCCATTATTTTTTACTCTGGATCTAAGATCTATATAGATACGTCTGAAGTTTGTAGCGACGGGGGGCTTCGATCTTATTTTGTGCAGGATGAGAGCATTCTCGTAAGTTAACGAGCAATTTATTATAGGGAGATGCTCTTGCAGATTTTCAGTGAGCTAGGGCAAGAAGAGAAATAAGTGCCCTCTATCTCAGTAGAAGACTCTTAGAGGGGCAACTCCTTATAAGAGTTTTTTTTTTGTCCTGTAATTGTTCCCCCTACTTTCATGCGTGGTTGTAACCATTAGGGTTAAATAATAGTTTTCTTGCTTCTTTAAACTACAAATCGTCGTTGTAACACCTCGACGATGGGATTATAGCGCCTTGGCGGTGTATCGTAGTTTTGATAGATGGATTGGCAATTACCTTTCTAGAAGGCCCTGACAACACCTCAATGCTAAGATTACAACACCACGACTCTATGACAATTTTTTTTATGTGAACAGAATTGCCTGCCCAACGAATGTATTATGTTGATTGGACATGATGCATATGGTGCCTTCTTTCTTTTACTTATACTTAGCCCTTTGGGCATATTAGGCGTATTTTTAACTTAGATCTAGTCCCTTTAGGCATGATGAATCTTGATTTAAATTTAGATCCAACTCTTTTAGGTATGCTAGATCTGATCGGGCTCCTTTGGGATGATGAATCTTAATTTAAATTTAGATTTGATATCTTTATGCATGGTTGATTTGATCCAGTCTCTTTGGGCATGATGAATCTTAGTTTAAATTTAGATCTAGTTCCTTTAGACATGATGGATCTGATTCGGCCCCTTTGGACATAATGGATCCTGATTTAAATTTAGATTCAGTTCCTTTAGATATGGTGAATCTGATCCGACCCCTTTGTGCATGATATATCCTAATTTAATTTAGATTTGACCCCTTTGGGTGTATGATGGAATCTAAATTTATGTTTAGATCTGCCCCCTTTGGGCATGATGGATCTGATATGACCCCTTTGGGTATGATGAATCTTATTTTAATTTAGATCCAACTGCTTTGAATATGATGAAATTTAAATTTAGGTTTTGGATCTAGCTCCTTTGGGCATGATAGATCTTAGCTTAATTTAGACCCGATCCCTTTGGGTATGATGGAATCTAAATTTAGATTTTGGGTCCCACACCTTTAGGCATAGTGGATCTGATTCAACCTTTTTGGACATGATGGATCTCAGTTTAATTTAGATCCGACCCCTTTGGGTATGAAGGAATCTAAATTTAAGTTTTAGATCTGATCTGATTGGGTATAATAGATCTTAGTTTAATTTAGATCCAACGCTTTTTGAGTATGATGGAATATAAATTTAAGTTTTGGATCTGATCCCTTTGGGCATGATGATCTTAGTTTAATTTATATCTAACTCCTTTGAGTATGATGGAATATAAATTTAGGTTTTGATTTTAAATTTCATTGGACAAAATTTCACTATATTAAAGATTTCTTCTTGCAATGTAAGGCATATATATAAAATTTTCCCCTATCAGTAAGGGTGCCTCTCTTCAATTAGGAGAGTACTTTTATATTTATGTATAATCTCTTTTGAGATATTATCCATTTATATGTGGCATAAGCTTGATGCTTTTTTGTATCAATGAGCTGATAAGCTCGACCTTCATACACTTTTTCGATGATATATGACCCTTCCTAATTTAGGTCAAATTTTTCACCAGTTTGTTGGTGCGGAACTATAAGCCTTCTTCATACCAACACAAGTTCACCTGCTTCGAAGTTTCTTGGGCGAATCATGTGATCATGAAATCCGTCATTCTTTCTTTGTATATTTCTAGATTTTGCTAAGCTTGTAGTTGAATTTCATTTAAGGCTTCAAGCTCTTCATATTGTATTTGAATATTTTTTGCCATTGAAAGTTTGATTTGAACTGCTATGTAGAGTGAATGTAATTCTACTTCGACGGGAAGTATTACTTCTCCTTCGAAGACTAAAGAGTATGGTGTTGCTTGTGTAGCAGTTTTATAAGTGGTATGATATGCTCACAACGCTTATGTTAATTTATCGTGCCCTCTCTTTTATTTTTGGAAAGAATTTTTTTAAGTAGCTTAAATATCATTTTGTTAAATGCTTCTATCAAACTATTGGCTCTTGGATTATATATTGAAGAATATTGTTAATCTACCTTATACTTTTCAATAAAATGATAGATTATGATATTCTTGAAGGTAGTGTCATTATCAGATATAATCTTTCGAGGAACTCTGAATCTATAAACAATATGGTCCTGGAAGAATTTTATTATATCGTCTGCTTTAATTTCTCTTAATGGGATCGCTTCTACCTATTTTGAGAAATAATCGATAGTAGATAGGATAAAGTGATGTCCTTTAGATGATGGAGGTTTTATTGGACTTATTATATCAACTCCCCAGATTTCAAATAGCCATGACACTATTATTGGGTGCAGGGTATTAGGTGGCTGACGTAATGTGTCTGCATGTATTTGACATTCATGATATTTTTTAGCATGTTTGATGCAGTCTTAAATCATGCTAGGCCAATAATATCTCATTCATTTAACTTTAATTTTCATTTTAGGGCCAAATTGGTGTGCTCTTCACAATCTTTCATGAACTTCAGTCATTACTATCTATGCTTCATTTAGTCCCAAGCATCGTAGCTACATTTGATCAAACGCCCAATATAATGTGTCATTTATAATAGTGTATTGTAACGCTCTTTGTGAAATTTGATGAGCCTTTGATTTATCTTTTGGTAGCCCTCCACCTTTGAGAAAGGTGATGAAGGGTTCTTGCTAGTCATCTTCTTATATTATGGTCATGACTTCTTGATCTTCTTTAGCTTTAAAGGCTTGCATGAGGGTTGACGCTAGTTGTAGCTTATTTTGGACTATTATTGTAATTGGATTTCTTTGAGAGTCTGTCATTTCTTTAGCTAATTTAGTTAATGCGTCAACTTTTTCATTATCTTGATGCGACACCCTTATGATAGTTACTTCAGGGATTTATTTTAAAAGCTTCAAGATATGTTTGTAGTAAATCACTAATTATGACATATTTATGTTAAAAGTCCTAATTATTTGTTAGATTATAAGTTGAGAATCTCAACAAATATGAAGCTTATTAATTTCATATTAATTGCTAGCTCTATGCTCGTAATTAATGCTTCATATTTCTATCTCATTGTAAGTTCGAGGCTCAGTAAGACTAGAAGAATATCATAATATACTCCCTTGCGGTGTTACGAATATCAGGTTGATTCTGACTTATACTATAGGTAAGCTAAGCGGTTTAGCAGATTTTATGGATGAACTTCCATCAAAATAAAGTTCCTATCCTCATGGTTTCTGAGCTTTTTTAACTTCAATAATCTTTTCTTCAGGCAATTCATCATTAAGTGGGGAGTCTACCGGTAAGGGTTGAGCGGCTAGGAAATTAGTCAAGGCTTGCCCTTTTGTAGCCTTTTGCGGGACAAATTTTATATCTAATTGTAGCAATAGGACTGTCCATTTAGCCAAGTAACCTGTTAAGGTAGGTCTCATCATCAAAAATTTGATTGGGTTGACTTTGGATATTAATGTTATCTTATGAGATAACATATAGTGGCGTAGTTTCTGAGTAGCAAATATTAATGCTAGACACTGCTTTTCGATGGGAGAATATTTTATTTCAGCTCCTATTAGATGTCAACTTATATAATATAAGACATTTTCCTTTCCTTCTATATTGTTTTGTGCTATCAAAGCTCCTAGTGATTCTTCTAGGACTATTGTATATAATATCAATAGTTTCCTTATAATTGGTGCTTCCAATATTTGGGGATGCAATAAATATTGGTTTATGCTATTAAATGTTTCTTGACAAGAGTCATCCCATATAAAAGGCACATATTTTTTCATTAATCAAGAAAAAGGCTGGCATCTGCCCAAAAGATTAGAAATAAATCTTCTAATATAAGATAATCTGCTTTATAGGGAGCACAATTATTTCAAAGTCTTAGGTGGTGACATTTTCATTATTGCTTTTATTTTAGAAGGATCGATTTCAATTCTCTATGACATATAATAAAGCTTAGAAAATTTTCAAAGGTCATGCCAAAAATGTATTTTTGAAGATTCATTTTTAGATTGAAACTCTGAATCCTATCGAATAAGATCATTCGATCGCTTATTTGCTCGCTTTGTGTTTTGTTTTTAACTAACAAATCATTGACATAACACTCTACATATTTATGTGTGAGATCATCGAAGATTCAGTTCATTACCCTCTGGTAAATGGCACCTGTAATTTTCAAGCCAAATGACATTACTTTGTAGTAATATATGTCGATTGGTGTGTGGAAGGATGTATGCTTCTCATCTTCTAAAGTTATTTTAATTTAATTATAGTCCGATGATCCATCCATGAAGAATAGATCATAGTTGGATGTATTATCCACCTTGAGTTCTACATTGGGTAATGAGAAATCATCTTTTTGGCATGCTTTATTTAAGTCTCAAAAATCGATGCAGACTCAGATCTGCTCATTTTTCTTTCTTATTGGGACAACATTACCAATTAAGTCAGTATATGTTTCTTCTCGGATGAACCCCGCTTCAATGAGCTTTTTTATTTAACGATTATTTATTCTTTAATTACTAATCGCATTTGCCTTGATGCTTGCTTTTCTGGCTGTCATCAAATTTAATAGCCAGTTTATGTACAATTGTATCTAGAAATAAACCTGACATTTCACTATAATTCTATTCGAAGTAGTCTTTATATTCATAGAGTAGTGCTTTTAATTCTTTTAATCTTTCTGATGTGAGGTTAGCAATAATGAAAGTTGGCCTAGGCTCTTCTTCGATACCTAGGTTAATTTTCTGAAGTTCATCATCCGTGGCTTGATTTCCTTCTTCGAATTCTTTTAGGGCTTCTTTGAGGTCGATTATTAATTCATCTTCAGGCGCATTTTCATTCCCCTATGGGGTACCCCTTTGTAGATTTATGGTTCTAAAAGGGATTGCTTCCTTATCAGAAATTATATAACATGAGCTTATTGAGAAATTTGATGAAGGAATATATTCTAATCCCCATGTAGTGAATTTTTCATATCTTATGTGGAACTCTGGACATTATCCCCTCGCTAGAGTCTTTTGAACAATCGAGCCTATGCATTCAATTGTAAGAGCTGAACATTATTTCTGACTAGCCTCTTTAGAGTTGATGTGAAGTATTGATGAATGATTATTGAAATATCTTCTTCCTCAAAATCATCTTCTTCGAATAATTTCTATGTCTCTCTCTCTCTCTCTTCAGTTTTGTAAAAGAGGATTCCTCATTTTTTATAACCCTTTTTAGGAGGGACATAAGATATTTTTAATTATTCTACTTCTTCTTTCCTTATAGTTGATAAGGCTTTTATATATGCTTTTAGTATTAACATTATTTTCATAGTCTTATCAGATACCTGAGACTCGGACATTCTTATCAGATAAATGTGTGTTTCCTCTAATTATTTGGTCACGCTGTTGGTACTAGCCTCTTCTTTCTTTTAACTAGTTGAGGCCTTCTTGGGTATCAATTTCTCTTCCTCCTCTTTAGTATCACTACCAAGGTGGGAAATTACCTTGGGTTGTTTTGATTTGTTATAATTTTACCTTTTGAATCAATATTCTTTAACATTAATTTGATAGGTGGAGCATCTTTCTTTTGAGAGTTAACCCCTTTTACCTTCTTAGGGATAAAGTATTTGGCATCATCATAGATCTTGATTTCGTGTCTCCATCAATTCGATGCTCTTCACCTTTTTGGATATATTTCATGCATTAATGAAGAGTCGAGAATTCAATACCATACTTATAAATCCAAGGCCTACTTAGGAGCGCCTTACATGCAACTTTGACCTCGATTACATGAAATTTAGCTTATGCATATAATTCCCTAAAGTGTATTTGCAGGACAATGAACCCTAAGGTTTGCCTTGTTCATTGAAACATTGTAAAAATATTGTGCTCTTATCGAGGTATCGAGCATCCAAAGCTAGTGCCCTAAGTGTCTTGGCTGTCAGGAGATTGACTGAAGCACCTAGGTTAATCAACACCCTCGTTACACGTGTAAAATTAATTTTAGCCATAATATAGAAAGGTCGGTTGTGTTCAATCATTTTGAGTAGCAAATCTTTATCATTGAAGGTGATACTTGCTAGTTTTTGAAAGATAAGATCTTCTTTCATCCTCTCTTCAATGAAAAATGCTTCATATTATTCTGGGCTTTGCAAGGCTTTTATTACAATCTTAGTATATTCTGAGATAACATGAGAGCATTATATATACTTAATAAAGTATAAATTTTGCATAAGTGTGCTAGAACATTATAGTCTACTCCTATTTTGGTAGACCTTTAGGGTTTAACTAGTGGTGGAGGTAATACATCCTCATTAGTTAAATTTTTTTGTCTCTTTCACTAGCTTGTTGTTGTCGAGGTGGAAAATTTTTTTTCCACTCCTCAATTGCACCTATATTGCTTCTTTTGCCTAGCTTTCCTCATCAAAAAGTTTTTTGAGCTTTGTAACTCTTTGGAGTTTCTAAAGTTTTCATGACTCTTAGAACTACTGTTTGATTCAATACGTAGTTTCTTAAAGCCTGGCTTGTTTTTTCATTTGATGGACTCTTTTTTGGTAAAGCATAACTTTTCTTCAGAATCAATTTAAATTGTCACAACATTTATAATTCTATATGTTCCTTTTACAACATCTTCTTTAGGCTCTTCTATGTCGAGCTGCAAATGGTGCATATATTTCTTCAGCCTAACCGATCTTTGAGGAGGTTGTTCATATTCCTTTAGAGAATTTATCATTTTTTTTGTCTCAAATTTTTGCCGAGCTTTTTCTTTTTTACTTATGAGGTTTGACGTAAAAAGCTTATCATTTTTCATCTATTCCTTCATTTTGTATAAAAATTGCCCCATATTTAAGGGAAGTATCCTGGCATCGATTTCAAGTTATAGGGCATTCCACCACTGAACGCCTTCTATAATTAAAAGAATATTAATCATTCTTTTAGTCTTCTTTGAGACGAAGGTTCCCTATCCACATTCTTGTTCTGTTTGTACTTTATGGAGCTTTTTCTTTATCCTTATTTGTATCATGAGTCTTGCTCGACTCGATCTTCTCGTTTTGTGCTATAAGATTCGGTTGTGTTATAACAACGCTTACCTTTTTCTTTTTAGGATTTACTAAGGCACTGTCTGACAAAGTAAGTTCTCTATTGCGATAGTTCTTCTCAAACCCAATCTTTGAAAATAAAATAATCTTCAATCGGGTGACTTATAAGATTATGGAAGGGACAATAGTTAGGATCTCAACCTTATCTACTTGATCTGGTCGATGCGGCTCTAGAAACTGTAATCCCAATTTTAGTGCATGTTTAAAAATCTTAGCAATACATTGTCTTTTAAATGAGTGCTGTTTAGCCATCTTCTCTTGTAGGGTTGGTACTTTTTTTTTCCTTTGTCGGCTTTGTGATCGGTCATGTAGTTGATGCTTTTTCATTTCCCTTTTAGTCCACTGTAAATGTGAATGTTATATTCACATCATTCTTTTTTGGACTCTTGTAGCTTGGGCTTTCCTCTTCCGACAGAGTTATTATTATAGTTCGAATTAAGCTCAATTTATTTGGGCAATCTTTCAAACTTGGTTACACGATCTAATAATTCTTGGAATGTATTGATTGTAGCTATGACAAGGTATGGGGTCATTTGATCGTCAATATTTCATGAGGAGTTTCACTGTATGCTTTTCTGTGAGCTGATTATCATATATCATGCTTAGGTTCCTCTATCTGGTGATATATTTTGTAACACTCCCATAATTTCTCCTTTTTTCCAACGTAAGATTTGCAATTTTTTACTTTCTTTGTTGCGCCTACAAATCTTATGACAAAAGGGTGCCTCTAGCTTAGTGAATATTTTTATTGAGTCATTAGGCAACTCAATATACTATTCGAAGGCCGTATGAGTGAGACTGATGATGAATTGGCGTAGCAATAAAGTGTCATTTTTGTCAATATTTTCGCATGATGCTTTAAATTGAGCCAACTGTTATCGTGTATTTTCTATGCTTGAGAAAGTATTGAACTTCAAAACGATCGTATCCTAGAATCGTACTTGATCGTACCGATATGGTCATCCTTTTCTACCATGAGGCTTTAACCTTTTGGTTAATGAGGTCTTCCACTTTTGATTTGAGGCATGGCTTCCCTTGGAAGTTCTTGTCTTTGTGTCGTAGCTATTGGTAAATTGGGTGGAGCATTTTGTACACCATCATTCTCCATTGTTGTATTATTTATTTATGGTAAATTCCTTGAAGGTATCCGCTGTGTTGCCGTTGTTATGAGATTAAGTTGACCAAATAATTCCTTCATCAGCCTGTTCATTTCATTAAGACGGTTGTTGAGTTGACCGATTTCTTGATTCCTCCTTTGGAGTTAGAAACTCATTTATTGTTGTAACCTTGCTACAATATTCATGAGTTCTTCAATCACTTTCACTTCTACTTAAGCCTTACCTCTCTCGGTGACTTGGGTTTTCCTATTGATCCTCCTTGCTTTGCTGTTCGGATGCCGCATATTTATTTTGTAGGCGAGTGTCAATCATATGAACAATATCAACTTCCATGTGATCATCATCTTTATTATTTTGGAGGTCTGAACTTTGTAGTTCTTCATTTTCCTTTGTCCCTTCATATCAATCGGGACCTCCCAGTGATGGATCTTTGAGAATGAGTCCCAGATGTCACTCCCTAGTGCTCATCGATTGTGTTGGAATAGCCTAGGTAATATGGCTTTGTTTGATATTATTATTGGGGACTTCTGATAACTGACCATTTGTTTATTTTGGATTGAATAGCTTGTTATTAGTGCTCACCGATCATCAAATTTTATGGTCTTGATTTTTGCTCAAGACGGACAAGATGATAATTTGTGATATTCCTACTTCTCTTAAAGTAGTAATTTATTGGTTTGGTGTCCTAGCTCACCAATTTCTTGATCCTTCTTTAAAGTCCTCTATTCTTGACAATCTTTAAGACCTTGTAAATTTGGAAAGAAACAGTTTCTCTTTGCCATGATTGATTTTGTGACATGAGACTTGTAGGTTTGTTCCATAAAGATTTCTTTATAACTCCTTCGGGGTTGTTTCTTTTGATCCATCTCAGTAGGTCAAAGTTGTTATCAGTAAGTATATTAGCCTCTACCTATGGGTTAGATTGCTGCTCAGTATAAATAGGTAGTCCAACAACTCTACGGGAGACTTTGTATTTTCTTTGAGCTCTTCCGGACATCTTAGTGCCCAAAAAAGATACTTTGTGGTCATTTTTTCCACTCAGAGTTAGAATAGTGTTTTGTGCTGAGCTCTATTCCTCTGACCTAATGTTAAGTGAGTTGATGATGATGGATTTCAATTTAAGTTTGACAGTCATTTTATCTTTAGCATACAGGGTTATCTTTGATATCCTATCAAAGACAGATATTCTTTTTGAGGTTGTGTTAGGCTTGGGCTCATTCGGAGTGATTAGGTTTGACCTGTTTCCTTTGCTGGATACCTTAAGTATGAATTCATTTACTGGTCTAGCCAGTAGAAACAAGACAACCTCGGAGGTTGTTCTGAACTCCATAGTGGATCCAGCGGAACCGGTATTAATTATAGCTTTGGGCAATCTGATAGTGGATCCCTCCCCTAATTTGATAGTCATCATGTTTGTTGAGCATGCCATGGATGATTTTGAACCTAAGTGTAAATCTAAAGTCAGGTTATACTAGAATCAATGAATCTAAGGAATACAACCCAAGATATTCCTAGGACACCATTTATTTTTAATTTTTTAACTAGAGATGGAGAGAGAAGCAGTTCCCAGCAGAGTCACTAGAAATTTGATCACTCAGCTTTTAGGATGCACTCCGCCATCTTTGGATGATATGGGTGAGAGTATGTTTTTTTATGAGATAGATTGATATATAATTAACCAGATTTTCCTTGGCATCACGTTAGAGTTTATTTAGATCGGGGTTCTACTTCTTATGGATGCAAGCCTCCATAGTTACCTCCATAGTTAATTATCCCTCTTACTGCAGTAAGAGAGTACTCTCGATTTAGGTTGGAAAAAATGCATATTTATCTGATATGCATTAGTGTTCAACCTTAACTAATAGAAGGCTTTTTTCGTATTAAATATATTCAATGATTCATAACTCAAGGAGCAAATTCATTAGGGAACATATAAACTATTTCCATGACTGAAATATAATGGAGCTGTATAGATGCTAAGCCACATAATCAGATGGTTTTGTTCATATCCGTATTTCATGTGGTACCATTGACGATAAAATCACGTAGACAGAGAACATAAGGCTATGTCCTTACTAATATGTGATTATTTGAGCATGAATATAGGTATATTTATTTGACATCTGCTCTTTTGTGAGAAAAAATTTTGTTAGCTTATCCTTCTTGACAAATAATAATGAATGGGTGGATGATTATTTGTTTTAAGCTATATTGAATGATGAGCTTCATACAATTTACATGTATCCCCTCCGGATGAATTTTACAATCAACACGGATATCATCGAAGAAAGATTAGGTTTAGGTAATCTAGATCAAGTAATAAGACCCAATTGGGGTTTCAAGAGCATCCACATGGTGAACATATTATAGGAGTTTGCATGGCGAACAAACATATGTTCACATGGTGAGTGAATAGAAGATTGTGCTTGCAATTCTTTGAAATGCCAAATTTATATGGTTTGTTCGTATGGTAAATGAATGGAAGGTTGGGCTTGCCAAATTTATATGATTTATTAGCATGGTGAATGAATGGGAAGCTAGGCTTAAATCCCTTTAGAACGCCAGGATATAGGCTGTTTACATGATGAACTAGTTATATGTGTTTGTATGATGAACGAGTTATAAGATGTTTGCTTGACAAACATATAGGAGATTGGGCTTACATACCTTTGAAACATCAGGATATATGGTGTTCAGATTATGAAGTAGTTATAGGTGTTTGTATGACGAACGGGTTATAAGATGTTCGCATGATGAACAAATAGGAGATTGGACTTACATACTTTTTGAATGCTAGGATATAGGGTGTTTATAAGGTGTTCACATGATGAACTAGTTATATATTTAGTTTAGAAGTATAAAGGATCACCACCTTGATGCAAAATGGGTAGGACATCGATGCAATCATAATGGTGCTTTGGTGCTACTAAGGTGGCATTTTGATAGGATGAGTACGTATAGCACTATAGAGTATTGCACCTCCACGCCACATGTATAATGCTTCAGTGCTTTAATTATTGGTCAGTTTGACCTACTGAATGATGCCTCGGTGCTGGAGGTATAGTGCCTAGGTGCTGTGTTAAGAGAATGAAACCCAAGAGCTTGGCATTAGATTCTAGCGTCTCAGCATTCTATCTTGGTACCTCGGCTCTGGATCCTAGCACCTCAGCGCTGTGGGGCAGATCCCCAAATATTTCATTTTCAAGAGCATGATGCCTTGGCATTGTGGGGCAGATCCCCAAAGATTTCATTTTGGGGAGCATGGCACTTCGGTGTTGTGCCATGGCGCTTTTGGGCATATCCCCGAAGATTTCATTTCCGAGAGTATGGTGCCTTGGCACTGTGGGGAAAATCCCCAAAGATTTCATTTCCAAGAGCATGGCTCCTCGGGGCTGTCCACTGGCGCCATGGTGCTGCGAGATGAGAATGCACATATTGAACCAGATTCTTGAAAATTTTAGTGATTCTCATAAAATTTCGATAGAGTAACACTTTAGCAATGCTAGATTTTCATATTTTTAGAGTAATCCTCCCATGTTCCAGATCTAAGATGAACAAAGAGTGATTTTTTTCTTCTCACGCTAGAATTAAGTTCAACGGTGGAGATATTCGGGCTTTAGAATTCTGGAAATTTTATTTTATTTTAACTTTGGGGCATTCTTTTTTACTTCGGATCTAAGATCAATGGATATACGCCTGAAGTTTGCAATGATGGGCTTTAATCTTATTTTGTGTAGGACGACAGCATTCTCATACGATAATGAGCAATTCATTATAGAGAGATGCTCTTGCAAATCTTGAGTGAGCTAGGACAAGAGAGGAGAAAAGGGGGAAAAATTAAGTGCCCATCGTCCCAGTAGAAGGCTCTCAGAGGGGAAACTCCCCCTTTTAAAAAGAGTTTTTTTGTCCTATAATTGTTTCCCCACTCATGGGTGGTTGTAACTGTTGGGGTTGGAACAACAATTTTTTTGCTTCTTTAAATTTTAGATCGTCGTTGTAGCGCCTCGGCGCTATGCTGTAGTTTTGACAATTAGACTGACAGTTACCTTTCTAGAAGGTCTTAGCAGTGCCTCGGCACCAAGATTACAGTACCGCCGCACTATGCCACAATTTTTTGTATGTTTTTTTTTTTAATTTTGATGAGAAATTGCCCCTCCCCCCCAATGGTGCTATCCACAATTGGCCGTATTTTGAACTTAAATCTGCTCCTTTTGGGCAAGATGAATCTTGGTTTAAATTTATATCCATCCCCTTTTGGGTATGTTAGATCTAATCCATCCCCTTTGGGTATGATGAATCTTGGTTTGAATTTAGATTTGACCCTTTTAGGTATGGTGGATTTGATCCGATCCCTTTGGGCATGATGAATTTTAGTTTACAATTAGATCCAGTCCCTTTTGACATAATGGATCTGATCCAGCCCTTTTGGGCATGATGGATCTTGATTTAAATTTAGATTCAGTCCCTTTGGACTCGATGAATATGATCCGGACCCTTTGGACATGATGGATCTTAGTTTAATTTAGATATACCTTTTGGTTATGATGGAATCTAAATTTTATGTTTGGATCTTGTCTCTTTAGGCATGGTGGATCTAATCCAGCCTCTTTGGGCATGATAGATCTTATTTTAATTTAGATTTGACCCTTTTGGGTATTATAAAATCTAAATTTAGATTTTGGATCTAGCTCCATAGATTATTTATGAATAGCTTGGGAATGGGGGAATAGATTCCAAAATGTTGTTTTGGGTTGAACATGGAAGTATTGGTGTATGAATTCAAGGAATGGGGGCATGACCACTTTGATGATAAATTTTATAGAGGTAACTTAGATGTAAGAAAATTATGGTTAGAAGTGTGGCAACTAATGATATGTTTAAGACATTTAAGGGGAATGTAAGAATGGAAATGAAAAAAATCAAGTAAAATAAAGAAATAAAAAGAACACATTTCTCCTTCCGAATGGAGGGCTGATTAATTCATGAGATGCTTTACCCTTGGAAGAGATTTCTTTCCTAAAAATTGAATTTTATTTCTTCAAAGGATCATTATGTTTCAGCTTTCTTAATATTTTAAAATATTATAAAGGATGTCATATAAATAATGGTTTTCTAAACTACCATAAGATTTGATAACTTCATCTCAAATGGATATTTTTTTTTTGAGACATTTGAGGCTAAAAAAATGATAATCAATACATTTTGAATGCTACTCTTGGAAGATGAAACATCATACTAGAAGCTTCAATACCTACTAGAATGGGATAACCATGCATATTTTTCTTTGACTTGGACAAATTGGTCAAGTGAGGTGAAAAACTTGATGGACATATCTTTAGGGATGTGTTGATGATTCGAGTCAGCCAGGCCAAAAAATCCTCGAAAATCGTAATTCGCTCGAGCTCGAAGCTCGAAGTTTCGAGTTCAAGCCGAGTCGGATCGATCGAGCTCGAGCTCGATCCGCCGATAGCGCTCAAAATCCAAACGAACCGCTCGAAATGCTAACGAGCCGTTGTCGAAATGCAAACGAGCTCGTTGCTGGCTCGAATTAATCTCGCCTCCGAATTAATCGGACGGTGATCTGTTTCGCTCGGCCGTCGGGGGCGAGCTGCTCGATCCGCCATGACCACGGGTTCGCTCGAAATAAATTTTTTGCTAAAATCATTTACTTCGAGTCGATCTCGATTCAAGCCCAAATTCGAGTCAACTTTCGAGCGAGGCACGATCTTCGGGCTAATTTCTCAGCCCTACATATCTTTGGCTTAGACAAAAAATAAGCTTACATGATACTTAGTATTTTTTAAATTTCATTATTACTAACTTTAATAAAAATAAGGGGGATTTGCATAAGTACCACAAATTTTTTTATGTATTTATATATCTAATACTTAAACTTTAATTTTTATTTATATATATAACATCATAATCTTCAATATTACATCAAACATATCATCATCATCTATTTTTAAAAGTGAAATATACTTTTTTAAGCATAGAATAGTGTTAGATAAATAAATATCTAACTTTAGGTGTTAAATATATAAATACATAAGAATTATGTGGTATATATGTAAATTTTCATATATAAATGTCACTCCAACAAAAAAATAAATAAAATTACAATAATAAATCAATGTTTATATTTCTTGTTTTGTAATTTGATAATAGACCTATGCTTCTACATCGAACCTTCTCACGTGCGGAGTTTAAATATTGTTTACACTGGACTCAATAATATAGTGACGCCGCTAATTAATAATTATTATTTATTAACCGAAAGATTTATTATTATGTATTGATGTAATATTAATTGCATGGTAATTCACAATATCTATATATATAGCAATACAAAATACTTCGCAGTCAACACATAATATTTTTACATACATACATGTATTTACTGAAATATATACGATACTATATTGTTTAGGATATAAAAGTTATATTAAGACTCTGCATGTAATAATTTTTCTTTGTAGTGAGTAGCAACTAGATCCTAATTCTTATTGCCTCTTTTGGGTTATCAAAATTAGAATGAATTTCTTTTAGATTATGCTTGCTTGGTTTTGCTTTGTGGCTTTGATGATACACCCGTCAAAGACTCAGGTTCTTTCTGCTTTGTGGGTTATCAGCTTTCGAGTCAATCGACAAAAGAAAAAAATTGAGTTTTTTCTTTAATCAGCATGTGCCATTTTCCTTTAGATAGCTTGTTTAGGTGTCCTTCAAGTTCACCTGAGGCAAAAACATGAAGCATTGTTCCTCTTAGGTGCCAAAACTGCAAAATATTCGGTAAAACAGTTGGAGGAACTCTATGAACTTAAGCATTTTGCTCACTTTTGATGGAACTGTTGTTGTTTGGTAATCTCACAAATATTTATTCCCTTGAAACTCTTGAAGTTCACCTCTCTGCCTAAGGGATTGTTTGAGATTAATTTTATTTATATTTATATTTTTTATATTATTTTAAAAATATATTTAATTAATGTATTTTTATGTGTTCCTTTTTTATTTTTAAAAATAAGTCATATTATTTTTAAAAATAATTAAAATAATTTTTTGATGTTTGAGTATTCTTAAGAATAGTTATCACCATCAAACTTATTTTATTTTAAATAAAAATAAAATGAAAATAAAAAATATGTTGATATTTTTGAGGCAGTTTGGATTACATTTATTTTTTATTTTTAATTTAATTTATTTTATTTATATTTTGATTTAAAATAAAATATATTTGATAATCATAATTATATTTAAATAAAACATCAAAATCATTTGTAATATTATTCTCAAAATAATATTATTTGTTTTTAAAAATAAAAAAATAATAAAATAAAAAAATAAATAATATAAAATAAATCATAGAAGACTTTGTAAAGATTCCAGTGATCCATCTTCTTAGATTGACATGATGTTTTCGTCTAAAAGTGTCATGGAATTATATTATAAAGTAAAAGTTTAATTTTTATTTTCTTCTTGAAATATAATTTATAATAAAAAATAATCTTTTTTGAATTTAAGGCTAGAATGATTTTAGAAATTATTATGCTCATGTGCCAACATTATTTAGTAGGTTGATTATTTTTTTAGATATCAATAATATCTTCTATTGGTTAAATGTGTTTTTATGCATCATGAATTTTAGTTGCTATTTGTTTCAAATTGCAGTCATACATAATAAATGTGCATATAATAAATGTGCACTGGTTCGGTTTATTTCTTTCTATAAATTGCTTGATTGATTGGATCTGTCTGATTAATTAGGCCTGATTGGAATCAATTTTATTTATGTTAAATGTGCACTGGTTCAGTGTATATCTTTCTATAAATTGCTTGATTGGGATTAATTGAAATCTGTCTGATTAATTAAGGCCTGATTGGAATAAATTTCATTTAATGTTTTGTAATTGTTTTTTATGTTATTTTTAAAATAATTCTTTTTTAATATATTTTTAACTTTTTTTATTTTTTATTTTTAAAAATAATTTTTAAATATTTTGAATATTTTAAAAAATATTTTTTGCTATTAAATATGTTTTATTTTGAATCAAAACATATATAAAATAAAATCAAAACAAATAAAAATGATTTTAAATGGCCCTTAGAAGGGTTATTTTTAAAAAAGGAGGAGGCTTTTGATTAATTTTTGTAAAAGGGGCTTATTTAAATAAAAAAAATTTGAAAGGAGCATATTGGTTACATGTATTAGCGTTTTCAATCATTTTGTGGGATTTTCGGTAAAATGGAACCCGAGATGCAGAAAACCCAATTGCTAATTACGTTTTATAGAAAACGTAATTTGCAATTCCGTTTTCAGTGATTAAAATTTTTTTTAATATAATAATTGATTTATTAACTATAATATAACAATAAAATATTAATAATTTAATATTGAAATAAATTTTAATTTTATATAATTCTGAATATTATATGACATAGACAATAATTAAATAATTTAATTAGAATTTTAAGACAAGTGGTAATAAATTTAGTATGTTAAATTAATTTTTAATGAGCTCTGGAAGCAATATAATATCTTTTAAATTCTTCTTGAAATATTTTGCACTTATTATTATCATTTTTTTACAAATATCTAAAATATAAATAGAGGATAAAAATAATATTATTTAATATAAAATCTCAAAAAAAAAAAATAATTCAATATGAATTATCTAAATAATAAATTGTAGATTACATAAGTTGATTAGAGTAGTTGGAAGTTAAGTCAATTGATTTGTACTTAATTTATGCTTCTGTTATATAATTACTGTCTTCAATTATAATTAAATTAATGTAATTGCTATAATAATTAACTATAATAATTAGTGGTAAAAGATAATTAAAAATGATAAATACTATGGATTGACATATTAAAATAAGTGATAGACTATTAAGTTCTCATATATTATAGTGGAATCGTAGTAAGCACTTGCTCTAGGTGTGCAAAATGATAAAATTTTATAAAATGTAGTGTTAATTTCATTAAAAAAAAAGAGGTTTTCCAATTTTAACAGAAAAATATGCATTAAAATAAAAGAAATTTATCATTTAATATATATTTTTTATGAAACCAAAAATTAATCCTTAGATTAAAATGTTTTCTTTTGTGATAATATTAGTAGGTAATGCATGGAGAGAATTTCATAATATTAAATCATTAGCTTGGTTCTAAAAATAAATTTCTTATTTACAATAAATTAAAAAATTTATATTTTAAAAATATATTAATGTATTGTACTAATACTTTTTTATTTTCATAAAGATAGAAATAAGCAAAATTATTTAATGGGGGAGTAAGAACAAATATATTTTTTATTTGAAATAGAGATTAACTTAGTAGTATTATTTTTCTAATTACATATATGGTAAATTATTTTTTAATGGCATGATTTATCGTATTTTTTACTACATTCATAATAAGCAAAATTAAATAATTTACATATCTAATATTAATTTCCTCTATTTTACGAAAACAAAGTGAGTTTATATAAACTTCTAGAAATAAAAAAAAAAAAAAAACTAAAATTGAGTTTAAGTTATTTAAATAATAAATTATAGATAAGTATTAACTAAATTGATTATAATTGTTAGAAGTTAATTGGACTAATCAATACTTAAATTTTTTTTATTATATTATATAATTAGACTGATTGATTATGATTAAATTAATTTATAAATTAAAATAATTCAACGATAATAAACAATGAGTTCGTACGTACAATTCGCAGTTGGCACATTCAATGGTCTATGCTACACAGATATTGTCCATGACAGCTAAGTGTTGTTTTGATTATTATTTATGTTATACTAATATTCATAATTATATAATATTAAAAATTTATTTAATATTTATTATATTATTAACTATCCATTACATAATAATAGTTCTATAAATAATTCAAATCATTATTATTTTATTATAATATTATAGTTAATAAATTAAATATTATTTAAAAATTTTATTAATCAATGAAAACATAATTACAAATTGCATTTTTTTGTATAAAACACAATTAGCAATTGAGTTTCTGAATTTCCTGTTCCCATTTTACGAAAAATTCACTTAATGATTGAAAATGCTAATAGCAATACTGAATATGCTCCTTTCTAATTTTTTCTTTTCTTTTTATAAATTAACCTCCTTTTACAAAAAATAATTAAAAGCTGCTTCTTTTTAAAAATAACCGAATCAATTTATGTAATCTATAATTTAATATTTAGATAATTCATATTGAATTTAAAACTTTTTTATTTTTGAGATTTTCTATATAATAATTTTATTTTTATATAATATAGAATCCTTTATTTACATCTTAGATATTTGTAAAAAGAAAGTGATAATAATTAGTGTAAAATATTTCAAGAAGAATTTAATAGATATTATATTATTTCCTCCATAGCTCATAAAAAATTGATTAACATATTAAATTTATTATAAATGTCTTAAAAGGTTAATTAAATAATTTAATTATTGCCTATATTATATAATTGATACATCCTCAGAAAATTAATCTGATCAAGCACGAATCTCGCGCATTTTAAAATGCCGATCTAATCACGATTTACAAATAAACCCGATCACCTGAGATAGCAACATCAAGCATAGATCCGAAGCTCGAATCGACTCGATCGTTATCGAGCATGAAAATGGATCCCGATCCGCCAAATGGTCACCAAACATATATTTATAGTCGATCGGCTCGTCAAGACGAATCCAACGAATCCAAGATCACCCAATTCGACATCATTAAGGTACCCGGATCATCAAAATACACCCAAATCGAGGGATCGAGCCGATGGGAGTGGTTGGAGTTTTCCACGAATTTACAAGGCCGCCACTCCCAAAATCTATAAATAGAGCTTCATTCTCACCTTAAAGGGGACCGAATCGATTTGAAGACCAGAGCTCGAGAACCACCTGACGCCGACGATCTATCACTACCAGGTTACCACCAAGAAGTGTTCAAGATCGAGCTCGCCTGGGAGATCGCTGAGGACTAGAAAAGACCTTGCCGCTTTTCTCCTCAAGATCAAGAGGTTGCTCCCGTAAGATCGCCTCGCCGCTTTTGGGAAACTTCTCCTTGGGTTGAGTTAGATATTGTATTTTTCTACACTCTAATATTGCCCGAAACACCTTCTTCTCAACTAAGCAAGGACTGTATCTTTGAACACATAGTGAAAGTTCTACGATGGCAAGGCGTGGTTTTCCTTAACGAGTTTTCCACGATAACCCTGTGTTCATATCCCGCTGTGTGTTGATAATTTTTGCCACGACGAAGATCTCGTGATCTACCGGAATAAAATTCTAAGACGCAATGCTTGACATCGTCTGTGGGAACAATAGTTCCCCCATTGCTATATCTCCAATATGGTTGGTAAACGGGGTTTGTGCTCCAACGCTCCTCATTCTCAGGATCAAAGACGCCAAGCCTCCAACACTTCTCTACATAGATTTCCCCGTGAGGGTCCCACAGCCCCTCTTTGGAAGATCGCGTTCAAGGATGGAGGATTCGAATTCTTCGACTCGCAGAGGACCGGCAAAACGCTCCAACACGGAAGAGCCAGTTCCACGCCCCTCAAGATAATCCAGATTTTCTTCGAGAATGATTACCCGGAATGCCGGATCAACAAGTAGAGAACCCTTGGCACCACATCCGATGTCGAACTCTGATACCGCCTACTCACCCCACACTAATGGTTTCGTGAAACTCCACGCCACCTTATACGCGATGAACTACGACGATCGGTGTGAAGGGTTCTAAACACCGAATGATCCATTCCGCCGCCTCTTCCAAAACTCATCCCCGCCAGATCATCTCAATAATACCCGACGAGATTCAAGCTTCCCAAAGATGGACCCTTTATGGCACAACCGATCCGCGAGCATATCGATCACTTTCTAACGATCATGCACATTCGGTAAATGACTGTCTGGTCGTATTCCCAAAGAACTCTCAAAGGACGTGCTCATACTTGGTTCTATTCACTGCTAAGGGTCCGTCCGATCATTCGGAGAGCTTCGCGATTTTTTGTAACAGCCTGCAAACAAGAGAATCGCCGAGATTCATCACATCTCTCTGAATCCGCCAGACGATGGAGAGTCCTCAAAGAATACTTCCGAGGTTCTCCTCAAGCGGCAGATACCGTGAGTAGATCCGAACTTTGAGGGCGTGCTTCTGAGGACTCACCGTGATACTTACTCATCATTAATGCGGAGACACCCATTCTATGTCAATTGGTCCACGAATAGAGGCACAAATCTCCGCTGACAAAGCTATCAGTGCTCATCGGCAATAGTTTGAACCACCAAGAGTTTAAGAATGAAGATTCATCAAACTTAGCCTTCCTGATTACGAACTGGGGCAACTCTTAATCTCAAAAGATAAGCAAGTCAGCAACACCAATGAAAAGGCAAAGATCAATAGTCAACTCTAGCTACAAGATCATACAAATATTCAACCTCTTCCATACAGGTTAACGTCATCGAGTCACGCTCTGACAAACAACCTCGATAGTAAAAAATCCTCGATCTAATTCGACCTCTTTCCATAGTTAACGCCATCGAAGTCACGCCTCGACAAACAACCTTGATAGGTAGTCAAAATCCTCGGATTCAACTCGACCTCTTCCATAGTGTTAAAGTCATCACGCCTCGACAAACAACTGATAGTCGTACCTCAACGGATTCTAATTCAACCTCTTCCATAGTTAACGCCATCTGCAACACTCGACAAACAACCTGATAGGTAAAACTTTGTACCTACTCCACATGTTAGCGCCATCGAGCAAACACTCGATAAACAACCTTGATGGGCCAAAATCCTCACGGATTCAATTCAACCTCTTCCATAGTTAATGTCATCGAAGTCACGCCTCGACAAACAACCTCGATAGGTCAAAACTTTGTACCTACTCCACACGTTAGCCATCGAAAGCAAACACTGATAAACAACCTTGATGGGCCAAAAATCCTCAATTCAACCTCTTCCATACGTTAATGTCATCGAAGTCACCCCGACAAACAACCTGATAAAAAAAATCCTCAGATTCAACCTCTTCCATAACGTTAACGCCATCGGTAACACTCGACAAACAACCTGATAGGTCAAAAATCCTCAGATTCAATTCGACCTCTTCCATATGTGTTAACGCCATCTAACACTCACAAACACCTTGGATGGGTCAAAATCCTCGGATTCAATTCAACCTCTTCCATGTGTTAACATCATCGAAGTCACACTCGAAACAACCTTGATAGGTCAAAACTTTGTACCTACCTATATTGTTAACGCCATCTGTAACAACATAAAACAACCTTGATGGTCAAAATCTCACACTATTCAACCTCTTCCACATTAACGCTATCAAGTCACACTCGACAACAATAACCTTGATAGTCAAAGATCTCTTGCCGTTTTACGCCATCACAATCGACTACATCTGCGTTTGCCGCTAATACCTCTGCCGCCAACTATTGAAACCGCTTTCAGCGACTAGCTTCATCGCCATCGCCAAGATCGCTACACCTGGCTGTCACTTTGCTGCCGGCTATCTCGCTTAACTACTATTCTTCATCGCCATTTGACTGCTGGCCGCTGACTACACCCCTTTGCCGCTAACCATCGTTGCCGTCACCGCTACATCATTGCCAATATCACCACTAATTATCATTTCATCTCGCTGATTACTGAGTGCATCACTGCCGGCATTTACCGCTGCCTTGCCAGCCGCTAACCATCAGAGTTTCATTACCGCCACACTACCGCTACTACTTACTTTCGCTTACCACTTTCGTTTTACTTTAACCATTGCCGGCATCTTTCGTTACCATCACCGTTGCTTTATCTCAACCACACGTTGCTGCTGCCATTACGCTATTGCGCCGCTGCCACTTGCGTGACTTACCATTACCGGCATACTACAACCATCAGAGTTTCATGGTCATCGCTGCCATTATTATTGCTGATTACTGTTGCTGACTACCGCTACTTCGCTGCTGGGCTACTAATTTCATTACTTCATAAATTATTATTGGCCTTGTTGGTTACCACTATCGTTGCCATTATCTCGCTAACTACACGTTGCCGCCATTGCCGACGCCGCTGCTGCCGCCGCCACTTCTTGGCATCATTATCGCCGCCATTACCGCCAACCATCACCCAAACTGCACGATCGAGAGGAAAATTATTCCAAGGAGAGTGCCCAAACTCCCACCGGGGAGGGCTATGCACTCGCTTGGAGATGAGGAGAGGTCGATCCAAAAAGAGTGCCCAAACTCCCACTGGGGCTATGCTCTCGTGGAGATGAGGAGGGAGGTCGATCCAAGAAGAGTGCCCAAACTCCCACCGTGGGGAGGCTATGCACTGCCCTGGGGGTGGGATCCAAGAAGAGTGCCCAAACTCCCACCGGGGGAGGGCTATGCACTCCTGGGTGATCCAAAAAGAGTGCCCAAACTCCCACCAGGAGGAGGGCTATGCACTCTAAGAGGAGAAGAGGAGATGAGAAAAGTGTGCCTTTCCTCTACCTGGGGTTTTATAGACCCCTCTAGGCAAAAGCTGCAAAAAAATGCCACTGAACCGCCTCAAATCATTAAACCATTATTCGCTGTATGCCTCAAGGCTGGAAGGCCATGGGTCAAATCACGGCTTTGTCAGCGACTGCACCATGGGCGCTTAATCACGGCCTGCCGCCATGGATGCCCGCCGGCCGCGAATCACGGGCATACATGATGACGTCTGCGTGCTGCCCGCCGCACCCGGGGTCGAACTGCCATCGGTCGCAGAACTGCTTCCCGCCAGCTTAAGTAGCTCCTGCTCGCCACCAACTCTACGCTTCCTGGCTCACTCAAGCTCGCGACCGCTTAAACTCTTCCATACCACCTGTACAGCAGGAAGGCCACGCGCTGGCCATTATGGCTGGGCTCCACGGCCATGGCGCATGAAGCTCTGTCGCAGACTGGATGGATCCAACTCGAATCTCGCATACAGATATACCTACACTCGCAGGCCCCAGAATAAATATTATAATACTATGAAGATTTGTTCTCTCAAAATGCGTAGTTGTTGGACTCTCAAATTTCATTGAAGAATCTGCTATTTTCAAGTATTCGATATATATTTTTGGATGACTGAGATAATGTCACCCAAAAATAGCAATCGATACATCCTAAAATTAACTGGATCAAGCGAATCTCGGCATTTAAATGCTTTGATCTAATCACCGATTTCAAAGAAAGTTTACAAAATACCGCCTCACGAGACGAACATAAGAACATCAAGCATAGTCGATCCGAGCTCAATCGACTCATCAAGCTATCGGAGCATGAAAATGGATCCCGCCAAAATGGTCACCAAAATCGACATATTTATAGTCGATCGAAGTTCGTCAAGACGAATCCAACGAATCCAAGATCACCCAACATCATTAAGGCACCTGATCATCAAAATACACCGCTCGATCGGGATCGACCGTCGTCTGGGAGTATGGGAGTGGTTGGAGTTTTCCATGAATTTACAAGGCCGCTCCCAAAATCTATAAATATCATTCTCACCTTAAAGGACCGAATTTTAAGCACTGAGAGAGAACCACTACAATGACCTGACGACGATATCACCCAAGCCCACCAAGTGCAAGATCGTGAGCTCGCCTTTGGAGATCGCCTGAGGACTAGAAAAGACTGCTGCCGCTCTTTCTCCGAAGATCAAGAGGTTGCTCCCGTAAGATCGCCTCCGCTTTTGGGAAACTTCCCTCGGGTTGAGTAATCGATATCAGATTTTTCTACACTGAATATTGTTTCCTCAGAAACACCTTCTTCTCCAACTAACGAAGCGCGACCAGATATCGGAAAGTTCTACGTGAAGGCCCCGCGATTTTTTCCCTTAACGCTTTTCCAATGATAACCCCCATATCCCCTCATGTGGATAATTTTTACTAATAAGATCTCGATCTATCTAATAAAATTCTTTTAACAATATTAGAATTATATTAAAATTTGTTTTAATATTAATTATTCATTAAATAATCATATATATATATATATATATAATTCGAACCCGTATTATTTTATTATTATATTAAAAATTATATTAATCACTGAAAACGGAATTGCAAAATTCGTTTTCTATAAAGCGCAATTAGCAGTTGTGTTTTCTGCATTTCCTGTTCCCATTTTACCGAAAATCCCACTCAATGATTGAAAACGCTAATACTTGTAACGAATAAGCTCCTTTCTAATTTTTTTTTTTAAAAATAAGCTCCTTTTACGAAAATTAATTAAAAGCCTGCTCCTTAGAATCTGAGTTTCTTAGCATTATCTTTTTCATATAATTTGATTTCTTTTATCCTCTTATTTTCATTGTTAAAGCTTCTGATTCCGGTTCTTAAAGATTTCAAAAAGTATTCTTTTCGCTTTTTAAAAAAAAAAATGTTTTCAAAATGAAATCTGAAAAAAACTAGCTTCAAAACATACTATTCAAACGGGTATTAAAATTAAAAATTTACACTCTCAAAAGCAAAATATACTAAAAAAGCCCTCCCAAACGGAGCTTAAACCTATAATTATTTTTTGCTGAGTTGAAGTTGATTCTTCACTTTAGTTTTCTTTTATTTTTTATAATTTTTTTATTATCATTTAAAGTAGATGATAACAAATCCTTATAGCATCCATAGGAAAGAGTAGAGGGACAAGTAGCATCTTTTGATTTCATAATCTATAATGTGACGGCACAAATGCATGCAAGTGTGTATTTGAAAGTGAAACGTAATTCCGACATTGGAATCGCATTGAAATCTGTCCCTTTTTTTGTTGATGGAGATCATTTGAATGAAAGATTTTTTTTTAATTAGGTCAATGGCACATCACCTCAATTAGATCATGCTATATCACTTCAACTTTCGTGCCATACTCAACTTATTCAATTAATTGTCGGCCATTATAATTAATTGGAGTAGCCGTCGAAAATTAAAATTCTCATTCGATTGTTGTTGTTATGTCCGACACAGATATGTGGAGGCTTGGAGCATGATTGTCTATCTAATGGATATGTAGCTTTTAGTTTTGATACAACATTCATCTGAATGTTATGAATTTTAACATAATTTTTTTAAAAGGCATTTAAAGTATTTGCGTCAGAAGTCTTTAAAATGGATGTCAAGTTTAAATTTATAATTATGGTACTGTAATTTTATGAGAATAATGGGATGATGCAAAAATATTTGTAGTCGAGATTGTAAATTTAGGATCAAGATAGTGTGTTTTTTGAATTTTCAATGCTTATTGTTAAAATAAATATTTTGAAGAGAAGAATTTGATAGTTTTAGATAATTCAATTTTGAGTTCATTAGGAAGTTAAGATGATGAAAAATATTAAGATGATTAATGCCTCACTTTCGGGTTGTTCGAATGAGTATCCTCTATTCTTATAAAATTATAAATATGATCAAATTATTTTTAACAAAGAAAAATCTTAGATTCACAGATAATTTTATAGTTGTGGCTACCACCATTTGATAACTATCATCAGTTAACAATGATGCTCTTCTTTGATCAATGTCCTCATCTACCATCATCTATACCATGACTCCAACATCAATTTCTATTACCATCATAGCCTAATGTCATCAACTAATAATGATGCTCATCAATGCTATACCATAGTGTTGTTCACCAATCGATATTGCATCCCACCATTGTTAGACATTCGATAAGTATTATTGTATGATATTGATATCTCAGTAGTCTTTCTTCCCATCCTGTCAGTTAAACAACTAAATTCATAGTCAACATTGCTCAATTTTCAACATTCGCCGCTATCTATCTTCTTATGCTTGACAACAACCAACATCCGAGATCTATATCGGTCTCACACATTATCATTTTATTTAAAAAATGGCCACACCAATCACTCATCATCTCTCATCGTTTTACTTTTCTTCTTACTATTACTCATCACTTAATAATAATCAACATACAATATATGTCAGCCATTATTTTATAATATTTGTCCTCTTAGTCACTCAATCTCTCCTCCAACTATGAAAGCAACTAAGTCAACAAGCCCCAATGAAAAAAAAAACACCATTTCTTGACTTATGGTGTTTCTTGTTAACCATTACACAACATTTGTTAAAGATTGACATTTGATGTGCATTAATTATTGATGTTTGACACCCATTTTTTCAATTATCTAGTATCTCATTTTTTTAAAATTATAAATTTTCCAACTTCCAATACTTTTATCTACCATCACCCTTCTTTTCGTAATGATTGTTTTCTTATATTCACCTACCACTAAAGTCCAACGTTTGTCTTCATTATCAATTAGTTTCTTCAATTATCAAAAAAGCGATTAAGCTTTCTCCCCCACCATTTCTTAACAACCAAAGTTTTTTATGTTACCATTCTGTGATGTCGACAAATGAAAAATATCTAACATTAATCAACTATCAAAATTTGATGTTCAATTTCCATTGAGATGTAAAGCTTGTTTCTTTGTTCACTTGAATGATCAAGTTGATCACCTATCATCATATGAATTTTTTTGTTCCATATAGAATATCATAAAATGCCTAATAATTATCACTGAACAATATGTGTCAATTTTAAATGTTCAATGTCTCTTTTCTTAATGCTTAGATTTTCCCTCCTATTAAGACAATGGACACGCCACAAATTATAGTCTCTTAATTTTTGATGTTACTAATTAACATTACTCAATGCTGGCTAATAATAGTCATTTGCACTTAATAATTACTAACATTTAATACTCATTTTTATGGTCACCCTTTTCCCACTTATTAAAAGAGCTACAAAGCTACTTATCCATCATTACTTATCTTTTAAAATTAACCATCAACCTTTGTCTGATAATTAGTGATGATCATTATTTAAAGTCATCCAACAAATGATACTTTAGGTCTATTAGAAAATTACATTTGTTACAAATATTATTAGTTATCTAGTCTTTTCTTATACTAGGAGAATGATGAACTTGATCACCATCATTGATTGATTTTTTTAATGTTTCTTGTCGTTCATCACTTGACACCTACAAATGGTTGACATTCGACTTCTATCAACTATAGATATTTAACCCTTTTCTTCTCGACTCATAAGTTTTTTTGTTGACCATTATGCATCACATCTAGTGGATGACACATCTAACCCCTTTTTTAATTTCTATTTTAATAAATTCATCATACTTAAGTAAATCTAGCATACACACTAAAATCTATATATTTGATTAATTTAATTTACATGTAAATTTAGTGCCTTCTAGGATTAGCATAGGTGGCTTAACATAATCAACCATAACTAAAACTCTTAAGTTTAACCTACTTAAAACCTTGGGATTTGCTTAACTTAAAATATTAAACCTTAATCACTACAAATTCTTGATCAACTTATAGTTAAAGACAATCAAAATTAAGGCCTAAGCTAACTTGAGATGACAAGAGAAAATCTAAGCTCAATTGACCTTATACCTAGCTAGCTTGGATTATAAATTTAGCCTAGTTGAATAGCATTAGGTCAACCAAGACCCCAAGAAATGCTCATAATCCTTGAAATTTGATCATCCCACTTAATTTATCCAACTTAATAGACCTTTGGCTAACTTGGTACACATGGTAGGTACATAAGATGCATGGGCATAGGAATAATGGGGGAAGTTAATAAGCATATTCAAATTTAATTCCCTTATAAATATAAAATTAATCCCCACCTAGGTATTGTCCTTATGCTTGCAAAGTTGGCCCATTGTGAGTGTACATAAATTTTGTCTTATTTTGGCAGTGACAACTTTATGTGGCCATATAGATTACACACTCTAGCTAAAGAGCTAAATAAAGAGGGTGAAGGATTGCTTAACTTCATCTCACACCAAGCTTGTTGTTATATTGCTTTCAAAATCTTCTATGAGTGGGTAATGATCTGGATAGGATTGAGACAATATCATTTCAAAAATTTTTTAAAGCATAGACTAGTAATTTAAACCCCCTTAACTTGTATCATAAAAGAATAGATTTATTTAAAATTTCTGCACAAAATATCCATTTTATCATTTCTGCAATATACAATATTTTAAATATATTGATATAATAGTTGGATAATGATTATATTGAGTAAGTATGATTATATCAATAGGTCACGTTGAATTCAAATTTATTCATGATTGATATCTTTCATTTTTTTTCACCACCCTTCATTGGAGATTTCAACGATGTGTTAGTCATTTTCTTTTCTTTTAGATATTCAAATATTACTTTTAAAAAGCTTGTCTTATATTCAGTTGAAAAATATTATGCATATTTTTAAAATCATTTGTTTGTGAACCAAGAAAAAGAAAATTTTGACTTAGCCCTTGTCTATATGTTAAGATAACCATATAGACCCCACAACTAAATTAAATCAAACATTAAAATAGATCTAGTAGGTCAATCTTCTTAGATTTCATTACATCTTTGACAACTAACATGCTACCCCAAGAATATGCATAAGAGTTTAGCTTGATTATCTCTCCTATATGAAGAAATCATATATTAACTCATGAAAAACTAGACATATGGAGCTTTAGGAAAGCTTACACAAGAGGAAGAGAAAATATTACATGTGGAGTCCAAATGTAGCTCTATATTTAGACTTTAATAAAGAATTGTCACATGGAGTAGGTGCACAATTAATATTTTAATGCAATGAAAATTGATGAAGGGAGAAATTAAAAAAGTTAACGAAATCTTGTGCAGCTCAAAATTTGAAATAAATAGGATGACATTTCAAAAACCCATGCAAAAATTAGAAGCTAGGTTTTTTTTATTGTATTCCTCTTCCTCTCAACATGAATTCCTCCCATCGTGCATTTCTCTAGGGTTCTCTTAGCTTCTAGGCATTTAAAATCAAGGTACCATCTCACATCATTTATCCAAGACTACTCTTTAAGGTATTATTCTAGTCATTCTTCAAGTTTAGATCTTTTACGGCTTTCACAATTATTCTAGTTGGTGATTTTTATAACATCTTATTAATTTTCTTCATACATTATATTATGTAGTTATTGTTGTACATAATACTATTGTGATAATTATTTTTTGAACTACACTTGTAAACTTTTCTCCTGAAGATCAACATGAAGTTTTAAGATGTTGTAGGTTATTTCTGGTGAATGTGACTTCGATTTGAAGTCTTTTTCACTTTAATATTATGAGTACTCAAGTAATGTACTATTTTTTTTTCTTATGTATACATGGGTGTACTACCATTTTTAGATTAAATGGTGTTTGAAGCTATTGTATGTTCTCTCATTGAATTTGAAACATATTTTAAGTAATTTTTACTTCAATACTTTGAGTACTTTCATAGTATATTGTTCTATTTTTGATGTAAACTATAGTGTACTATCCTATTTAAGATTTAATTTATGTTTTAAGTTGTTGTAGTTCTTTTGATGAGTATTAAAATTTTTTAGGCCATTTTTAGTTTAATATATTGAATACTCAAATGGTGTACTATATGATTTTTAATCTATACACTAATGTACTATCTTATTTTAGATATAAATCGAGGAATAAGCAGTTATAGGTTCTTTTCTTCAATATTAGAATTATTTAACATCATTTTTACTTAATATTTTGAGTACTCATATAGTGTACTATTGTATTTCTAATGTATATAGTGGTATATTATCATTTTTAAGATGTAAATTTTGTTTTAATCTGTTGTAGGTTTTTTTGATGGGTATTCAACTTCAATTTGGTCATTTTTATTTTAATACTTTGAGTACTCTAGTTGTAATGTATTTCTTATATATATATATATATATATATATATATATATATATATATATATATATATATATATATATATATATATTTACTATTATTTGTAAGATGTAAATTATATTTTAAGTTGTTGTAGTTCTTTTGATCAACATTAAACTTAAATCAGCACATCTTTATTTCAATACTTTGAGTACTCAAATAGTGTTCTATACTTTTTCTGATATATGCATTGGTGCACTACCCTATTCAAGATTTAAATTATGTTTAAAATTTTTTAAAGTTCTTTTGATAAATATTAAATTGTAATTAGGTCATTTTTACTTCAATGTTTTGAGTACTCCAGTAGTGTACTATTCTATTTCTTATGTATAGAATGGTGTAATATCTTTTTTAAGATTTAAATTATGTTTTAAGTTGTTGTAGATTTTTCTAATAGGTTTAAAATTTATTTTAGGTTATATTTAAGGCTATTGCCATGTACTCTTCTCTTTTTGATATTTTAATGGTATATTATTTATTTGAAGCTTAAAAATATCTACCAAAAGAATAACTTTCAAATACAGGTCTTCCACTTTCAAAGCATTTTGTGATTTAATATCAGAATATTTCACTGAATAAATTATTGATATTTTAGGTTAGATTAACATTTATCATTTTATTAGAATGCCTCCCTTTTAACAAGATACTGCTATTACTACTTTTATTATGTCTTGCTGAAATTTTGAAAGGTAGTTATTTTATATTAGTGTCCACTATCTGAGTTTTATAGCTGATGAGGTAGCTTTGATTATAACGATGCCAAATAGAGGAGAAAATATTACATGACAGAAATATCCCTCATCAAAGTTTAATTCAATAGATCTGAAAAATAAAATGAAAAATGTTAAATATTCGAAGAGTTTTGAATAATTTCTCAAATTATACATAATTTTTTTTATTACAATTTTTTTTTTATGTTTCACAACTATACCTAGAGATCTTGCCTCATATGGTAAAAATATAGACAAAATTTTTGATGATAATTGGCCAAAAGCCATATGGAGGTTTCTCTTTTATTAGTTTGATATAATAATAGTAAAGCTTGTATTGCAAAAGGCACCAGGCTATAAAATAGCTTTGTTACTCTCTTGATAGTATATCTTACATCTTCAATTTCTTTTATTTCATAACATTTACATAACATATTAGGCTATCTAATATAGATTTTTTTTTGGAGCATACAAGCGTGATTAGTCCCACCATTCATGTTGTAAAACCCAATATGTTATGGTGGCAAAAAATTAAGTTTTTTATAGAGTAGAGATTTATGAATTTCAAAGCTGCAATAACTATAAGAATAGATGAAGTTGAGATGAGGCATAATATTATTGAAGAAAGAAATTGTGGACAAAGAAGTCCAACCAATATAGAAACTATTAGTGAGGGGATTATTGATCTAGCCACGAAAGACACACATATAGAAGGGGTTATGGAAACTACTTCAATGATGGATGAGTAATTAGTTTACGGTATAGGCCAAACACAATAAGATTATTCTATTGCTCAACCTTTATTGGGTAATATAGCTCATGGTGTGAAGATGAGGTAGGTTAGAAAAGAAAAGTGGTATCATTCCCATTCACTGAAGAAGAAAGAAAGAAATGATACATAGTAAAGCTAAATGAGGAAGCCACATCAGTAGCATCTATTGGAGAGGAGATAGTTTATTTTCTTTTGCACTTCTTTGATATAATAAGATAATATTCATCTATATTCCTAAAGGTGAAGATGGAAGAAATCCTTGTAACAACTGACCAACCCAAGAGTAATGTAATAAAAGTTGAGTATTTAAAAGAAAAAATATCTTTAAACTGTGTTGATGTTTATTATATGCTTTTAAATCAAATTAATTATTTTAAAAAAATGTGCTTACTTACAGCCAGCTCAAGCCCCAAAAACTGTACAATTTCTATCTAGAGATGTAATATTAAAGTATATACTTACATTCATCGAGACATATTGTGAGTGATTTAGTGATGAGTAAGGCTTTACTTAATAGATTTTAGTCAGTTTAAATTAGTGATTAGAAGTATACCAATTCAAGAGAAAAGCCTTAATTGTGGAATGTTCGTGTACAACTACATGGAGGTGATAGTTGGCTTTGATCCTGTGAATTCAGATGAGCAGAAATATTAGTCGAAGAAAATGAATATTTTTAGAGTAGAGTTCGTATATGCTTTTTTTTGTTTAAACATGAAGTGATTAAACTTGTAAATCAAATTTTTTGAACAAGACTGGTATATATCTATATATATTATTTTTTTTATAAAACATCATCTATTTAGTGTGGTAGTTTTATTTCAATTTGATCTTACTTGTATCCTTATACTTTTTGGTTGTAATATCATAGGTGACTTATTTGTGAATCACTTTTCTAATTTGTATAAGGTTTCAAAGCAGTTGTAATTCTTCTTGGTGGAAACTTGTCTGGTACACTCATTGTGTTGTCATTTTTAAGATGGTACACTAATAGAGTATAGTCTGTTGGAGTTGCAAAATCATATGTTATGTGGCTATAATTCATTTTTTTTTTAACATTTTAGAAAGTTTTGGTGTTTGTTTCTATTCAACTTGCTGGTATTATAGCCCATACACTCATGTATTAAATGATACATCAATAGAGTACTACTTGTTGGATTTATGAAATCATATGTTATAGGCTATGAATCTTTTTTTTAACATTTTAGAAGATCTGAAGTCTATTTCTATATGTCTTACTAGTATTTTACCTAGTACACTCATGCATTAGATGATACACTAATAGAGTACTATCAGTTGAAGTTGTAAAATTATATGTTATGAGTTGACAAATCATTTTTTAGCATTTTAAAAGGTTTGAAGTCTTTTTTTACATGTCCTATTAGCATTTTAGTCAGTGCTCTAATATATTAGATGGTACACTGACAGAGTACTACCTATTAGAATTGTAAAATCTTATGTTATGGGTTTATAAAGTATTATTTTAGCATTTTTAGAAGGTTTGAAGTCTATTTCTATGCATCCTACTAATATTTTAGCTAGTACACTTATGTATTAGATGGTATACTGAGTGAGTACTACATATTGGAATTGCAAAACCATATATTATGAGTTACAAATCCTGTTGTTTAGTGATTTAGCAGGTTTGAAGTTTGTTTCTATGCATTCTACTTGTGTTTTAGCATGTTAACTAATGTATTAGATGGAATACTGATAGAATACTACCGGTTGGAGTTACAAAATCATATGTTATGGGTTCACAAATTTTTTTTAACATTTTAAAAGGTTTGAAGTCTGTTTCCATGCTTCATGCTAGTATTTTAGCTAGTATACATATGTATTAGATGGCACATCGATAGTGTACTACTTGTTGGAGTTGAAAAATTATATGTTATGGGTCACAAATCATTTTTTTTAGCATTCTAGAAGATTTGAAGTTTATTTCTATGCATCATGAAAATATTTGAGCTAGTATACTAATGTATTTGATGGTACACCAATAGAGTACTACCTGTTGGAGTTTCAAAATTATATGTTATGGGGCTACAAATTATTATTTTTTAACATTTTAAAAGGTTTGGAGTTTGTTTTTTTTACTTCATTATTGTATTTTAGCCAATACACTCGCTATGCATTAATGATACTATAAACACTTTAAAGTTTAGTGAGAGGTGGATCTATTCAACATTAAAAATTAGAATAGAGTTGTGTCTAAGTTATTAATTTATACATAATTAAACACAAGATAAATAAAATTGTGTTAAGTGTTTAGCAAAATTTATAATATGCTTAGGAATCATAAATTTATCCATCCAATGATGACTATCATCATCGGGGTGTATCCAATTGCTTGGTGACTTATAGTTGATCTTGATAGGAATTCCTGATAATGTTAAATCTTCATTTTTCAGCCAATAAAAATGTTATATTACAAAAGGAATGTTGGCTCATGCATACCTCTGATAAATAATAAAAGCATTTAGAAAATGGGTCACAAGAGGTGACTTAGTGTGTTTTGCAACTACTACGAGATGTTCATTTTTCTTTGTAATAAAAGAACAAAGAATGAGTGCAAATAACACAGTAACATTTAAAGAATTATGTTTGAAGCACTAATAAAAATATTACTATTAATTTTCTTCTTTCTCTCTGAATGCCCTTGAATCTTGTATTGAAAACAACCTTCAATTAGATCTTAGTTGGGTCCTTGGGCTGACCAATACAATTGGAATCTCTCTAGTTAGTCTTCTTCTTTTTTTCTTTATGATTGAATGGAGATGAGTTCCAATATAATATTGATTCAACATCATCAGATAACTTCTTCAAAAATCCAACATATATTCTTCAGCTTTCTTATTACTTTGTGCTCTGATACTAATTTGATATGAATGTCTACTTTAGAAATATGACACCAGCAAGACCACAATATTAATTTGTAAATCAAGTTTCTATTAACATTATCAATATAGTTATTTCTCTTTGCTTTAGAAGACAATTATGGTGTTTATTTTTGGTATGTGTGTTGTGTGTTTATGTGAGGGGGATACCATGAAGATCTGAGGATGTAATTTTTGAGGTGATCATGTATGACATCAATGAATAGTATACTATCTCAAAACATAGAAATCACTACCCTACGATGGACCTAATCACTTAATAAGGACTCTTAAGGCATGATGGGACTTCGACTATGCCAAAGATTTTTCTCCTACTTTATATGGATGAAGAAAGTAGGGTTTATTTAAACTGGGTTCAAAAGTTCCCTATGGGGACAATCCCTCATAGCTAATTATATCCTAAGGAAGGTGAGTTCCTTAGGAATACTCTCGATTAAAGTAGATGATTATTGTCTCCAAAGAATTCAAAGATAGGACTATCAATAAATTGATTATATTTAGAAGATCAAATATGATGGATCGAATGGAAAGATTTATTATTGAAGCCAAAGGAGATGAGTAGGGAATGCTCATAATACTAGGAAGCCTAGTGAGCATTCCAATCTATCCTATGGTTGGACTTTATATGTTTGATATTGAGGAGAAATTACATATTTGAGTTAAAATTTTATTAGAGAGTTAGGACTTATAATCTAACAATACAAGATTGTTAGGATTTTTAAGAGGTAAAGATTTATCCCTGTAACCCAAAGGGGAAATGACAACCTCATATCGTAAATCTAGGGAGCTTTGTAGAGGGCCAAAACACTATTTAAATTTAAGGTGAAAATGAGTATATGATTTATCTCCACAAGAGAGAGTAAACCATATAACTGCTAGACTTCTAATTGCCTGGGATAGTAGCCAGCTAACTCCTCATAAATTTTAAAATAATGTGATCAAGTCATATGCTTTTGTAAGATGGTTAAGTTGTTATTATTTATAAAAGAAACTAAGTCCTTAAACTCACTCCCTAAGAGACTAGAGCATGAGGGGTATGAATAATGACTTAAATCTAATGCAAATTTTTATAAAATTTTATTTAATTTGAGACTCTTTATTTTGACACATGCTATGGGATTTTGTATGCCTAAATGGATGAGAAGTTGATTATTGGTCAAATCAAAAGAGAAATAGGTGTTCTTCCATCATAGGCTCTTAAAGGTCAAGCCCATTTCTATCTGGCAAAGATGGAAGCCCTGTCTTACCAAGAGTGAAATAAGATGGTTATGCATGATATTTATACATACAATATCCAACTAAGGGGTTGCTAAATATTTTATTATCTTGATTTAATGCCTATGCTTTTATATGAGGTTATGAGTTATTTTAGAGATTTAATTATGAGTTGTTTAATGGGGTAGAAAATTATTTTAATCCTAAGAGCCTAAACGAATCCATGCCATACAATAATCACCAATTATAAGAAAACTATGAAAAGACATTCTATTTCTAATGCACAAGCTAAATAAAATATCAAATAATTTTCATGAAGCTATCGCAAAAGAATTAAAGGCCGGTGCGATCGGGTATCACTGTACAACCCGAAAAGAAATGTGGATAGCCGAGCTCTACCCTTATACATCCCCGTATAATGAAAGAATAATTATAATTATAAATGATGAATGTTATGGGGGTCTTCATCCTTCATTCATTCTTTTTTTTTACTTCTTTCTTCTTTCATTTCTTCATTTGATTTGCTCCATTTCTTTCTTCCTTTTGTCTTGATTTGGATGTGCTTGCTCTAAAAGCATCACATGGTACATTAGAATTGGTCTTATAACCAATGCTCATCTTGATCCACCCATAACACTTGTCCTAATCCTAATGCAATATTACATTAAAAGAAGGAAAGTAAATCTAGCTATACCTACAAAACAAATATTAGCTAAACATACCATATAACCCAAGTAGTTATATGAATAATTTGGACTTAACATCCTACACATAAGTAACCAAGCCCACCTGTCCTAACTAGGGCTATGCTTAGGGGTATAAGCAACCTGCACAGCAAAAATATTTATATTTTTATTATAGTGGCCTCTTAAGCACGACCCCCTGCAGAAAATATGATTAGGCTAATAACGGCCTAACATCCATGCTACACACATACACCCTAACGTCCACTCTACAATAATATATCATCACAAAATAAGCATACATCAAACCATACATCGCCCTAACATAAAGCTAGAAGTGGCGACTTAGTCTAAAGTTTGCGCATCAAAGCTTGTGTGGTATGTCCTAACTAGATTTTAGAGTTATAATTTTGCTAAGTGTGAATGACTCAATTTATGAAGGATTGGTTTCCCTTTAAGTGATTTAATTGATTTGAAGATTTACTTAATATTTTTTTGTTTAATTTGACCTACACAAAATAACTAAGTGTTATAAAAAGAAGAAAGAGAGGATACCCCTCATTCATCCCTACCCTAAGTCACTTCTAAAGCAAATAAATTAATCAATTTCTTTTAATGAATTGCTTATTACATGTTTTTATTAATCCTACATTTAGGTTCACTCTAAATGACCTTATTCAATAAGAAAGGCATCTTAAGAATAATTAGAATGAATTACTATCATATAACACATATTCATTCATTTCTTTTCATCATGTTTATCATGCATATGATTAAATCCTAAGCATACATATACATACAATTTATATGTTTAGCATACTTGAATGATGAATGCAAAGAAGAGTATTTGGAATTTAAATATTTCATTTGATTGAATTATGAATGCATGTCTTTTTTAGTAAAAAAAGAGGGATTTTTCATCCATTAGTTAGATACACATTCACATATATAAAAGGTTTAAGTAAGTACATCGCAATTATTCTACACTAGGGGCGTAAGGTTTAAGACCTACTTAGGGCTACTTAAAGCCTCGCAGCCCTGAGGTGTCCAAACTAATATACCACTTTTCTTAGATACATGTAGATGTAGAAGCAACTATAAGGATATGAAAACTCATGCAAAAGTTATATTTTTGATTTATTTGATTTATGATTCTTATTCATTGGCCACATCATACATACATAAGTATAAGAGTTTTAAGTGAGTACAGTGCCATTATTTTTTGCACTAAGGGTGTAAGATATAAGACCTACTTAGGGCTACTTAAAGCCTCGCAGCCCCGGGGTGTCCAAACTAATATACCACTTTTCTCAGATACATATGAATGTACAAAAAGAATCACAAGAATAAGAAATCATGCAAGAAGTTATATTTGATTTGATTGTATGATTTACATTTGTGATATGAAATTCTTCCTAAGTCTTAACATGGAGATGCATAAAAGTAGATTTAGGAAAATGTTATGTCCTTTTCAAATGAACCATACATTTGTAAATCCTATATGAGTCCATGTAAGATAAGTAAAGAGAACTTCATGTTACATATCTTATATTATCATCACATGCAAATTTATAGATATTTGTAATTAACATCACTTCACTTATAATAATTGATTTATAGGCTTTTGAAAATTACTTTTGATTTAATAGTAACAATAGCCACACCTATTTTTAATTTAAATCAACACATACAATTTGACATAAAAGAAATCATTTCATTTAATTAATTTTAAAAGAAATGAATGTATGAGCTCACACGGCAAGCAACATTTAACATGATTGAAAAGAAGTAAAGGAATATAAGCACATGATCTCATTCATCCCAATTAATTCCTAAGAACAATCATACTAAATAAGGCTATTTAAAATAAACCAAAATTCTTTAAAGACATTTTTTATCTTGAGTTTGATTTGATTTAGGAAATATGAAAGAGGTTTTCTAATCCTAAACTAATTTCCCTTATGTGAATTAATTTGGTTTAATGAAGAATATTTAGGTTGATTTTATGTTTTGATGAGGTTAAGGTATGAATTAAATGAATTAATTAACCCTTACATATATCACCTTAAGTTAATTAACTAATTAATAATAATCCAATATGATATGCAACCACATGAAAAGTAAATTTGCAATGCTCCTAAGAAATGAAAGGGGCCTAATGCAATTGGCTTCTGATTAATAGTTAATTAGGCTTAAGAGATCACACTTAACTACTTTTATGATTTTCTCACACAAGTGAGCAAAGCATAATTTCATTATCTCTCACCTTGGATTATTGAACACCCAAAGAACTACCCAAGATCAATTAAAGGTTGCTTATGTGTGAAGTGGATTTTAGATTGAGTTAAATCAAGCTTATTAATTAATGGGTTGATTTCTTTGATTATATTTTGATTAGAATGATGATTAGCTTAGAGAAAGGGATCAAGACAAGGCCTCAATACTTAATCTCTAAGCCATTTCAAACACTCAATTAGGCTCTGATTTTTGTCTTGAACATCAATTAATTACCTCATTAATCACCAAATTAATTTAATTCCAAAAAGTGAAGGAAATGAATTAGAAAAAATATCCCAATTACACTCCCTAAGTTCCCTTACTATTCCACAAAGATAATTAGGTTTAAAGAATTAATTAAACCACTATTCATTCACTAATTATCACTAATTAAATTAGAAGAGTGATTAAGGCTTAATCAATTGATATTCTTAATTAAGCAACTAATAAAATCCTAGAAAAATAGGGGAGGCAAAGGTCATCGCCCTATACATCCACAAAAAATTTGAGATTAATTGGATGCTTAATTAAGAGGTAATCAAGCTGAATAAATTTCTAATTAAACCTCAATTAAGCCAAGATCACTATTCTAAATCAATTAATAATAATTTTTCTAGATTCTACTCTGAAATATCTTTAATATGAGGCTAAGTTTATATTTTTAAAATTTTCTATAATTAGTTATGAATTTAGGAAGTTTCAGTCTTAAAAATTAGTTAAAATAACCTAATTAAAGCATTAATCTCGTCGGGCCACGTGGCGGCTGACACGGCATGCTTTTCATGTGACGTGATGGGATTGGTTATTTAAGTTGTCACATCCATGCGCTGACTCAGCCGGTGACGGATGCGCTTTCCTGTGGACCGTCCGATCTAAGATCAGATGGCCACAATTTGAACTGTGGGTTAAGGGAGAAAATAGTAGGGATCTACCGTGATCTAATCACAACCATCCATTTCAATCACGCAGAATGGACAACGTATGTTCTTCCTTCTTCGCGAGCGATGAAAGATGAGCACCGTCCGTCTTTCCCCGTTCAATCCAAGTTCACCCGAGCTCAGATTGGGATCAAATTGATCCCACACCTTTGGAAGGAGGGGAGATGCACATCCAACGATCAAATTCACATGGGATTCAAATTCTCTTTGAAAAAGACCAAGCACGATTTCCCTATAGCTACAGTTTTGAGGAATTACCTCATCGGAGCTAATGTCTGGCGGTGGGTTGTAGGAGGTTGCTTCCCCTAGTTGAGACAAGGCTCTGTTGAGAAGCTTTAAGCTTAATTTGGGGTATAGTGCTCTATGGACCAAGCTCCCCTCGTTTGGCATTCAGTCTTGACCGAACTCACTCTTCCAGTGGCTTGGAAGCTTGAGAATTGATTCATTTGTGCTCGACTAGGTATGGTGATGGTGTGGTTAAGAGGAATTGAGATTTGATTGGATGAAGAGGGAGTATTGATCGAAAGGGTGGTGTCCTATTTCAACCTTGCTTGGGGAAGAGGAATGCTGATTGAGGAGGGCTTAGGATCACTTAGGAAGCTCTGTAGGATTTGAAAAATACCTTAGGAAGTCTCACACAACAATTGGCTCTATTTGTCGCTCTAATTGAGGGGGTATACCCCTCAATTGCTCATGATGGACGGACGGGATGCATCCAATGGGTTCGGCCATAAGGGGGAATGGCTGGGCTTTATTCTCTTATTCCATGGCAGATGCTGGTGTGAGTTAGGTTGGGCTAGGAAGTCCTAGGAGTGCTTCATTTGGGCATTTGATGGCTGCCATGGGGAGATAAAGTGGACTTTGCCACTTAAGGAAAGGATCCAATGCAAATGAGAGGGTGCCCATTGGTTAATCCCCTTGGGTTGGTTTGGGGCTGCCCTAGGGTCCAATTGGGTCGGGTTAGGTCAACCACCAAGGTTCCCTAAAGTGGTTTTGGGTGATTTGGGTTCATATGGTCAAAATGTGTTCATTTAGCCTAGGTTAGGTTGGGTTGACCAATTGGTCAAATTTGATTAAACTAAAGCTTGGGTTAGGCTCAAATGATGATTTGGGATATTTTGGTTCAATTGATTTGGGTTGGTTTTGCCTAGGTTTGGATTTGACTCATTTGGGTTCAAAAGGATCAAATTGGTCAAGTTGACCAACTTGAGTAATTTGACCAAATTGGGTTTGGTTAGGTATTGAGTTAAGTTCAATTGGTCAATTGAAAATGATTATAGGCTTTGGTTTGGTTTAATTTGGATTTAATTTGAATTTTGGCCAATTTGACCCTTCAGGTCAATTTAGACTAGGTTGAATCAAGTTGACCAATTGATCAACTTGGGCTCAGTTATGGCTTTGGTCAAGTTCAGTAAGTGATTTTGAATGAACTTGAGCCATTGGTTGCAATCAATTTGGATCAAATCATGATTTGACCTATTTTAGCCCTTTAGGTCAATTTGGGTCAACTTAGGTCAAATGGCCAATTGGACTTGGTTTGACTCAAGTGAGGGTTTGGTCATGTTTAATCATTGATCATGAATGATTTTGAGTCAATGGTTTCAATCAATTTGGCATATGATAGATTTTGGCCAGTTTGGATTTCATTAGGGCTAAATGTTGATTTGGTCAAATGCTAAGTTTGACTTGGTTTGACCCAATTCAATGCAATTGATCACCCTATAATGATTGTTGATCATGATTGAAAGTTTAGATGGGCTTGGTTCAATCCAATTTAGGTTGGATTAGAACTTGGCTCAAGAAGATCTTTTATGTCACTTTGGGTCAAGTGGACTTAAATGAGTTAGTTGGCTTGATCATGGCTTGATTCAAGGTTAGTTGAGTTAATATATGGATTTAAGATGGAAATATTAATCTAATTGCAAGTGGTTTGGAGCCGTATGAGTTTTGGTTCACATGATAATTTTCAAGTCAAAAGGGTCAACATGGGCTTTACTTGGGTTGACTTAGGTTTAGTTTAATAATGGTGGTTTATGTTTATATTTGCATTAATGATTGAATCATGAAGAAATCCATGGGTTTTGGGTTGATTTGGGTGTCATTTAGCCAAGTTCAAAAGTTTGGCTAAGAGGGCTAAAATTAGGAATTTGATTTGATTTGGATTTGATTTAGACCATTTGAATTTATATTTCATTTATATTTGTGAATATAAATGAAGATATAAATAAGTTGTGAGAAAATCACTTGAGTTTGGAGTGATTTGGAAGAAAATTTGATAAAGTTGAGGGGTCAAAAAGGCTAACTTGAATTTTTGAATTGGTTTGTTTTATTTTGATTTGGTTTGAAGGGTTTGAACCTAGATTTCATTTATATTTGTAAATATAAATGAAGGAATGATTGATTTATAAAGAAATCAACCAAATTTTAGTTGGTTTGAAGGAGTCTTAACTAAGCATAAGAAGGTGGTGCATATGGCTTAAGAAGAGGTTTTGGAGTTTGAACTTAATCATGGGTTTCAATCAATTGGAGTTAATTTGGAATTTGGAATTTGGAAATTGGAATCTCAGATTGAGATTTGATTTGAGGTTGAATTTGATAATTTGAGAAAAATCAATTGGACTGGGGTTGATTTGAATTTGGTTAAGGCTAAGTCCATAAGATAAAATCAAAGGGCTTAGGAAGGGATTTGGAGTTTGAATTTAATCATGGGTTTCAATCAATTGATAGTTGGATTTGATTTTGAAATTTGGTTTGAAAGAAGGAAGCTAGGGTTGGGTTTCGGCTATAGGGTAGGCAAGTCCTCTTGAATCCTTAAGGCACAACCTATTCCTATGGCTAACTCTTCTAGGTCTCTAGGGTTAGGTTAAGTGTTCACCTAATCACTAGAAGTGTCTTAAGACTAAGGACCTCTTAGTGTCTATAAGAGTCTTAGATCTATGATGAGGAAGTTAAGAGCTCACTCCAAAAGTGAGGTCAACAACCATCGCATAAGGAGGTTATTATTTGGGATTCTCATAATGTATTGCTATCTTAAAACCCTAATAAAGTGAGCATAGAGTAATCCCATCATTTTAAATTTCTTATGGCTATAACTTATATTCAAATATGTTTTGTCAAAGTGAATATTCCAAGTATCGGAAGTTCTCTCATTTTTCAAATTTTTTATTCAATATTTTGTTGGATTATTATTAGAGACATCAGCAGTAAGCCCAATTTCCCCATAAAAAAATTCTTCAAAAAAAATAGTGTAAAGCTTTCTTGTATAGAATGTAGTAACTTGTTATAGTATATGACTACTAATAACTAAAATAATTGCAGACTAACTATATTTAAAATTCTCATCTTGCTCTTTTTGGTGCCATGTATCCGTGACCTTCTCTAGTCTTAAGGAATAATTAGTGATAGAGCTTGTTAGCTCAGAGATTCCATCACACATATTATTTGTGGACTCATTGATTTGTGTGGATAAAATTCCCATGTAAAAAAGAATGTTTATTTAAACCTCTTAACTACTTGCTTGTAATTCTGTAACTCTGCTAGCCAAGAATGATCATTGAGGTTTCCTTGTTTTAGTATCTTTGTCCATGCTTGCTCAAAGTCTTCTTTTAAAGTGCATTTACTCAAGCATGTAAAAATAAACTATGTATTATCTTGTTATTATTAATGCCTTATACTTTTAAAGGAACTTTTTTAGAATTATGTCATTGACACAATCTATAGTGAGTATAAGGAAATACGATTTCAATAGCTCTCACCATTGCTAGATCTTAATCTGTGAATATTATAAATGGATGCTTCTCATCCATTATCTGATGAAATATTTTGAATAGGCATAAGAAAAACTCAATTATTTTTATTTATAAAAACCCTACTCCAAATAAATTATTTTGTCAATGATGATTAACTCTAATAAAAGGCGCACAAATAAAATTATATTTATTAAGTCGATAACTTATATAAAAAATTATGACATCTTCAAAGTAGGTATAGTCAACCCTTTCCATGCCATTACTCAAAAAAATTAATAATAATAATAATAATAATAATAATAATAATAATAATAATAATAATAATAATAAAGTAACTTATTTGACTTACTTATCAATTTAGACATCCCATGCAAACATACTATCTTCAACTTACTTTTCCTTGAACATTTGTATTAACACATTAGTATCACCATTCTCACTCCTCGCTCTTCTTTTATTATAAATATAACTAAATGCATCTCTTTTTGAAAATCTAATATTTTCAACTCCACCTATTCCTCAACATGATAGTTGTATACATTAGTCGCTGTAATTTCTGCCACTATCATTGATCTCAAAAGTTATTGGTCACCTAACTTTGCTAATGAATGGTTATGGCTTTATATAATTTTTTTAACATTTTAATTCTCATCTAAATCACTAGCAAAATCTAATCATAGCAGGACAACCAGCCATAGTATGTGACTTTTGAAACTTCATTGTGCAATTCAGATTAGAGCCTTTTTTTAAAACTTGTTTTTACACCAAATTTTTTTTAAGTTTGGCTAGTAATTGGCATGATCCTTCTGAAATTTGAATCCAACTTGATGGCATAATGATAATACAATTCATATGCCTCCTTCACATTGTGAACAATGTTGCTAAGATATTTGCCCACACCAGGTTCATTAGGCATAAAAATTCCATTATTACATTAATTTTTTACCTCATAGATCTACAATTATATAATATATGTCTATCATGCAATGCTAGCCTAGAAAAATATTGTATAACATGTACTAACAATACTATTGTACAGGTTGTACATGTACAAGTGGTACATGTTATACATGTACTATCAATACTCACGCACTTATGTCTTCATACATTATCCTACAATTTACTCTGAACTGGTTTACCCATTGATGAACAAAAATTTTCCAAACAAATGCTGTTCAATGAATATTCTTAGAAAAATAGATAAATTTAAACATGTAGATTTTAAGAGAACACCGAATAGTCTTACAAAATAAATATATATGTGCAACTGCACTAGAAATTTATCCAGTGAGTTCAAATTTATAATATTATTTGCTAAATTAATCTCCATATGATGCAAGTTAGCACTCCACCCGTCATTTTCCATCAATTGGAATGAGAGATTTTTTCTTTTTCTCTTTCAGTTTAAATGCTAGACTCTTCTTCTTCTTCCTCTTCTTTATTTAACTCTAAAACCTAAAATGATTATATATTTCATTTCAAAAATTCTCATGCATCATTCTTCCAAGCGAAACTGTTTTGAAACTTCGTTCTGTTTTCTAATATTATGTTGGGTCGGGTTTCATTATCACTTTTTAACGCATTAAAATATTGACTGCGCATCACCTATGTCATGTACCAACTCTTTATTGAAGTTCTATATTTATATTCAGACTCTACACATAATATTTTTTTGAAGAGGGAGGGGTTAAAACAAAATAAGTGATATTAATTCAAAGTAGCTAATAAACTCTACAATTCATGCATGCGCAACTCTGCTGCTTGAACCACCTTAATTGACCTCCGAAAGCATTATTGGAGGGTTACAACAAGCTCGGCGCCGCATACATAACCCATGGGAGAGCCCACAGTTAGGGCGTTGCCACGTAAACAAGGCCCATTAGTCATGGCTTATTGTGTTGCATTAATTTAGTGATTTTTGTAATTAACAATTCATCATCTATAATATAATTAACATTAAAAAATGATATTAATTTTACTAAATTTATAAAATATTAATCTATTTTCTATCCTAGTAAAAATTCACATCTTATTATTAATATATATTAAAAAATTAAATTAAGTATTAAATAACTTTTTTAATTCATTTATGAGTTAAATAAATTCAAATAATACATATTTTACATGTCATTTTAAGTATCATTGTAAGCATGTTTGAGAGATATTTAATATTTTTTAGAGTTTTAAACCTTTTGATAAAATATTCAAAAATATGCATATTTAATATTATGAAAATAATAAAATATGCATAATTATTTTTTGAGTAATTCTTTTTATATGATGTCTTAGATTCTATCCTGCAGTGATATTAATAAATTCCTGCATTTTGAAGATTAACGTGCATATTTTGGGTTTTCTAGGATATTTTCCCATGCAAAACCATCTATTTTAAAGTTTACAAAACATGAAATTACTTTCAAATATTATAGAAATATTTTCAAGGGTTTGGGGGACTATCCTTAAGCTTTGAAAATTATGTTCGTCCTTAGGACTTTAATCAGCTATATTTCAAGCTTTCAAGCATAAAAAATCATTACAAAGGATAAGAAATATTTTTCTATGTTGTGCATGCTTGTATATATGGAATCAATACTTAACCATAAAGATTAATTTGTGATTCTAATGATTTTCCTCATGAGTGCATACACTTTTGCAAGGTATAACTAGTCAAATATCTTTATAATTGAATTATAGTTAGATGTTTAGTGAGTTGTAGTTCTACACACTTTAGAAGTAGCACTAATAGGTTGAGTGCACATATTTTGCAATGTTTGTGTATAGGGCTAATTATATTTGTTGTAAATCACCATAATAATTAGGTATTCTCGGATATATCCATGTGTAATTTAACATTTAAGTAGCTTAATTTTGATATGTTGTTATGTGATACTATGATATTGGGTTATTACGAACAAATATTTGTTATGTAGGAGATTTAAAATAACTGGCTATAGGGGATGAGTAGTTATTAGATTTGTAATCTTTTTAGTAGTTTTTTGGTTGGTTATCCTTGTTTCATTTCCTTATTGATTATTTACATTCTTTTCAAGATGTATCTTCTTTACAATGACATCTGCAAATTGTAATATTGAGTAAATCATCTATGACTATTCTTTTACCATCAAACCCTATAACTAAAATTAAGTCATTTTTAATAAAGATAAAAACAACATGGTCATTATCTTGGTCATGTTACAAAATAAATAAACATCTTATCTATGTTTACAATACATGATGAAAGGGAATTTGGCATATATTATTGAAATTTTAACAATTTGGTTCATCAGTAAAATGTTTAATAAATTCATAATATCTCATGTATTTTTTAAGTTTCATATAACCTTGAATCCACATTAAAATGGAGAATTAAAAATAAAAACATTAATCACATCCGTAGTATACATATCAATAGAACACATGTCTCGCTGCATCATATAAATTTTAAACCCCCAACATCTTAAAGCATTTTTAGCTGGGTTTGTAAGTCTAAGTTAAAAATACTAACCCATAAAGGTTGTAAATCCAAGCAATGAGTTATTTGATTTGATATTGTCAAGTTATGAGTTTTATGAAAGACACCTTTCCCATTGTATGAAAATAATTTCTAACTAACTATCCATATGGCATAAAATTTTATTTTGGTCATAGATGGTTCCATTATACAATATTATGAATATAATCTTGGTTATGCCATCAAATGATTATGGGGTATAAGTCTTATAAGCATTAGGAAATGTCTTAGTAGATTTTTACACCATAAGTATATATTGTACCATTAGAAGAATTACCCATAATTACATAAAAAGATCCACAAGTCATCCGTAATTAACAAAATAGACCAATGTTATGACTATTTATGATAATAGAATCATATAATCTTGATCAAATTATCCTCCTAAATATTTAGATTTGCACCACCTTTTTATCCCTTTCCTATCTTCTATGATTATAATGCATCATTAAACAACATATCTGTGATTGATACTATAGATTTTAACAGAGTTTTATTAAATTCCTTCTTTTATTAAGTAGACTATGCAATGACAACATAATATATTAATTGGGTTCATCCTCATTATCAATTATTGTCTTATTGCATACAACCCCTTTGGTTATAAAATAACACACCTTAATAATTTATTAAGATATAGTTATGGATGTTCAGATAATTTAGATTCGTTAAACTTTTTTAAACTCAAGCCTTAATTTATTAGATTGATTACTATCTTTAGCAATCCATCATGACTTGAATATTAAAATTTATCTACACATATAAATAACAAAAGTTTTATGTTCTTTATCCTTATGGCTTTTACTTGCATCAAGTATATGTTGAACATCAAAAAATTTTCTTAGTCGATAGTTTTCTTACATATGTCAAATTATTAATTACAGAAGCTTGTTCTTTCAAAAAACATCAATACTTAGAATTAAATAAATCTTAATTCAGACATAATTTTAATATTCTAGTTATTGATCCTATGGCTTTATAGAATTCTTTAGTTGGTAATAACTAACTTTTAATATAGATCTAATGAGGCATCTTTTCTAATGAATTCACACTACATGATTGTTTTCTCAATCTCTTGAGTTTTGCCAAGCTTGTGTTCATGATAAATTTCACCATAATAAACACATAATTGTGTTATGTTAAGTTGTGTGCATTTTTAATGACAATGTTGGTAATGTTTTATTCTCATCTATTATGTTTTTCATTTTTCTTAGGTTTTGTTCTTACTATATTATACCTTAGTGGATATAGTTTTTTAGTATACTACATTTTATAGCTTTTGGTGATTCTATTAGGGAAGGTTTTTTTATGCCCTTTGGAATTTCATCACTACTCCACCATCATGTAGTCAGTGCCCTCATCAAATTAATATTTCCATTTTAAATAATACTATGATAACTAAGATGTATATATATATATATATATATTCCTAATACATTGAAAAATAAATATAGTCACATTTGTGGCTTCCAATGATTAAGATAAGCATGTGTTGGAAAACACTATAAATAAAACCACCATTTTGATCAAATATCACTCTAAGATATCCTATTTTTGTATAAGCTAATATACTTGGCCTCCACTAAGGAAAGCAGCTCAAGCATTTTCTAAATATAAGTTTTATTTGGCTACAATGTTAGCTCTCTTCCATCCTAGATGAAGATAACTACCTTTGGTGTTGTTGATAGGTAATGAACTTTAGTTTTCACTAGAATTTTCACTTTAGGTGACCTCAATTTGCCTACCACCTTTGCATTAGATATTTTTTAGAATATGATAAGAAGAGCCTGATGTTGAGGAAGCAAGTTTAATTTAAACTATTGAGGTACTCCATGTTGGTCCTTATCCTCACATTAAAATATTTCATATTACATAATAAAGTATACTACAATGGATTTATAATGTTCTTTCATTTCCTTAATGGTGGACAAAGTTTAAAACTAAGAAACAACATATTAATAAAATAATTGAACATAGAAGAAAGATGTTAATTATTGTCAAATATAAGAAAAAATCAATAACCATCCTATGTGATGAGCTAATGAAGATGATTATTTTGTAGATTGTGGGCTAATACCCACATGTTCTATATATTTTAAGAGTTTCAAGAAAACCATAATTAAAGCACATACACTTATAAGTTCTCTATGGAGGACCAAATAATAATGACATTAGTAGTAGAAATATTTTCTCAGCACATCTTATTAATGGATGGTCCATAAAGGTTCTGCGCCAAACCTATAAATATTGATGTCTGCACCATAGTGTTTTTAATGAGCAACAAGATAATTTGGTTGATGGATGTTTCTTAATATATTTTTGCAAGTATTTTTAGTACTAACATTACAAGCATCTACTTAAAGAGAAATTCATAATATTAGGCACAATTCAAAGAAGACATACAAAGAACAGGATTGTTTTTAGCTCAAGTTAGCAAAGCTTGCTAGTGAATAAAATAAAAAATTCACTAAGCAAAGATAAATAGGCTAGTTATGGTCAAATGCTATACTTTTATAATTTTTATTTTATTTTTATTGACTTCTTATTATATATGTTTTGATCTAAAGATTAGAAGACAATGCGCACATACAAATATCATAAACTAAAATTAAAAATTTATTAATAAAAATATTAATATAAATTGATCATAACTAATCATATTATAGAATAAATATTGTATTGTATAATATGCATAGATCTAGATTTCAAGCTATAATCGAATTTTATTAATTATATATTTTCAAAAATTGAACTAATCACAATATATTGTATAATAAAGTTTCAAAATTAAATTAATTTAGTAGTTGAAATTAAGGTTATAAGGTTGAATTGATCATATCAAAAATTTTGGATCATATTGTACAATCATATACTAAACAATCTTTTGCTTCACATTATTAATGATATTATTATTATTTTCTTAGGGCTCTTAATATGCATACTCTATAAAAATGAGAAGTAGAAATATCAAAGAGAGTAGTGGGAGTAAATCTTTTCAAGGGATAAACTTTTTTTTTCTTTAAATTAACAGACCTATGTGATTTCTCTAAAAGTGTGTGTGATTGATATTATCTTTTTTTTAATACTTTATCTTATCTAGAGTTACATTTGTGGCAATTAAGAGAGCTTAGGTTTTATGTTTGTGAGAGATCATAATTGTTCTTAAAAGCTTATACATGCTTAGCTGACTAGTTGGTGTAGCAGATTATTAGTTCCCCACTTGGAGAGGAAGAAAGGTGTATGATTACTCCAATACTCATTAAGGAGAAGAGCTTATTTCTTTGAGTGACTAAAGGAGAGAGTTGTGAAAATCTCGAGTGGATAACATAGGGTCTGGACTTAGGCTTGTGTGCTAAGCCATGAAAAAACATTGCTTATTTTTTTGTTTTTTTTCATACTTACTATTTCACTGCTTTTACTTCTACATGCTCTTACTTTATGTGATATAATATAAATTCTAGTAATACTTGATCTCTCATGTCTTGAAATATCTATAATGTTATAGATTATTCATTTTTGATCTCAATCTAAAATAAGTTTTTATTAACATATTTTTGGGCAAGTACTTTTTAGTATGAACATTACAACTATGCTCTAAAAGAGAATTCAAAGGATTATATACATTCTAAAGAAGAAATATAAGGCTGAAGAGCTCAAGTAAGCAAAGCATGCACTAGAGAATAAATCAAGCAAGAAATTTAACTAATAAGCAAGGTAGTTATAATAAATTAAGTATAGAGCTATAGAGTCAAATACTTTACTTTTATGAAATTTATTTTGTTTTTATTGAACACTTATTACATATTTTTAGGTTAAGAGATTACAAGAAAATGCACGCATAAGAGCAGCTTAAATTAATTTAAAAAAGTGAAATATTTTAATATAAATTGATTATAAGTGGTCATATTGTGTGATATAGATCATATTATATATTATGCCTTAATTTATATTTCAAGATATGATCAATTTTTATTAATTGCAAATTTTCAAAAATTTCACAAATTGCAATATATAATGAGGATCATGAGAAGGATTGGAAAGACTATCCTTTAAATAAAAATGGGAGATTTAAACCATGGTTGAGTCCAACCTACCCACTAATCCTTCTCCTAGATAATGCACTAATAAAGTGACTACCCTACTAAACCAAAGTGGCTAATCACCCTAGATATCCAACCATGGGATATTCCTAGCATGCTTATAATTTAAATGGCCATTAAGACCCCTTGGCATGAGCATGGTTGACCAAAAGACTAGGAATGTCAAATCTAGTCCAATTTGGTTTAACCTTGGGCCGAAGTTAATGTCAAATCACTTAGACCTTATATTAACCATCTCAGATTAGCTAATAAATGTATCCATATGATAAAATTATTTTAATAGGAACATTGGGTCTATCAAATAGATCAATTGAATATAAGTCAATCTAATAGACCAATTGGGACAATATAAGGGCATAATCCTCAAATTGATTAGACCAATTAAAAATACAAACACATCTTAATATATTAGAAATGTTTCAAACATCATTAACAAAAATTGCTTCATGGCCCAAGCTCCACTGGTAAATAAGATGCTTACACCCATTAAGGCCAACACTCTTCCTGGTGGTTGATTATACTAAGCTAATAATAATATCTAAATAAATCCTTAAGAGTAATTATAGGTAACGACATCTTTGATGGATTCTTAGTTTAAATCACATTGATTTGACCCATATAGGATAGACAATTTAATTAAATGGACCAATATACTCATTTTTTATCCTAAAGAGCAACACATGTGTATGATGGAATTAAACCCAATAAATAGTTGAATCACTTCAAACTATTGAAAGTGATTATAGAAATAATTGTTAGGAATAATTTTTTTTAGTTCAATCTATGTACATTTAACAACTTTAAATAAGTTAAATTAACCAAATTGGTGATCATGTCTCATTTGAGTTTAATGGTGTTCATGGGTATTCCATCATTAAACTCATATATTTTTTGAAAAAAAATATTTTCATGGATTTTTTATGGGAGGATGCCATTTTATAGCTAAATAGCTTAGGAAGTTAAGGTGTCTATAATAGATAAGATTGCATTTTTGAGGATAGTATAAGGTGTTTAGTCCCAACCAATTGGAGCTAATCTTACTCTCTCTTCCTCTGACCTCTAAGGCTATTTCTTAACTACCTTTAGCCATAGTTAGCATTTTAGGTGGCAAGGTAAGCCATGGTAATTTATGGATATCTTAGTTATAAGATGCCATAGATTTCTCTCAAGTAAGGAAAGGTCTATAACTTATTGTCTAAGCTAAAACCACCTAATGATCGATCATCCCAAAGTCTCTGAATAAGCATCCATGGAGTGAAAGAACTTTGGTTGATTCATCAATCTGAGACAGTATAAGCTAATTTTAGGGAGGTTCTTACATTTACTACTTTATTATTGAAGGTGTACAGATAAAAAAAATATAAGCTCAACAACACCATAGGAAAAGATTTTAAAGCCCATAAGTGTCTAGCCCTTTAATTTATAAAACTTATGTTACTGAAATCATGTTACTTCAATGAGAAAAGAAGGTAATATCATTTCAAGAAGGAGCTTGTGTTTACTAACCCACACCTTGTCCAAATTTCTAATTCTGCTTGAATGAGGGAGGAAGATGAAGGAATATTCTCAAGAAAATCCCTTACCATTTTCTAAATAGTTTTTAGATATTTTTCTTTATTAGACTAGTTATTAAAAATTTTAGAAAATTTTGGAGTTAAGCATTTTGATAAGAAAAAATTTGAAAAAAATATCACTTCATTAAATTATTTTATCTAGTTTAAATTTTTTATTATTTTAACCTATTACTTCTTATGAACTTGAAAATTAATTAAAATTCATTGTGTTGGTTTAATACAACATCTTAAACCTTTCATAAAAATTTGAAGTTCATTTTAGTTTTGATGCATGACCTATGTTTTTTTCAAATAAATTTTTTATAGTTTAAAATTTTCAATAATAAAATAGAAAATTAAATTTGTTAAGAAATTCAAAAGACATTTCTAACATATTTATATATTTTTATAAAATTTATAAGAATTGTTTAAATTATTTAATTTACTTAATCAATTAAAGGAGGATATTTTCACTATTTTAATTTTTAATAAATAATTTTTATTTTCTAAAATTCTAGATAAATTATGAGAGGTTTCTAAACTCAATAACTACTCTCTAAATCCTCTAAAAATTTATTTATGTCATTCACATAGAGCTTACAATTTTGTAAATAAAAAATTCTATATTAACAAATTATCATTTTGTTCGTTGTAGGCCAACAATCATGTGTTGTTCCTTAAAGGTGTAATATGGTGTTTACATATAATCACATTTATCAGATTTTATGCGATATATATTACTTTTAGTAATAAAAATACCTTATTCTTAATTCTTTAATTATTAATGTATGTTGAATGCATTCAAAATTAAGGTTATATAAAAAGGGTAATCAAATAATTTGAAATTAATTTAGATTTTACGATTTTAATTTTTGTAAATTCAATAATTCTAATTTTTAAAATTTTAAAGGAAGATATAAATTAAAAATATTATTATTTTTGCCACTTAAACTATTACTTCATTTAATTGAAATAAAATCAATCTAGAGGAAAAAAAACATATTAAAACACTATATTGCATTAGTATGCTTGCACTTCCCGATAGTATTCATGGATTAGTTTAAGAACATATGATTCATTGCCCCATCACAGTAGTTTTTGATTTAATATATTTTATCTCAACCATTTTTTCCCTTATAGAGTCATTATATCAATTGACACAATTTACACTAATATTTATGTACATAGATTAATTGCCTAAGCTGTTTTGTCAACTTGGTTGGTGGGGAACTTAGAATTTTGAAACACTTGACATAACATCTTAAGATTTTGATTGTTTTCTAGATCATTTTGGTAGTTCGCATTATAAACAACATGTGTGTTGAGAATTTTCCTTGAGTTAACTCCATAGCCTAATATTACACTTTCATTAGGTTTATTATACCTATTTGAATACTTTAATTTATTATCCTCATTAATAATAGTCTAGTCTGCTAGGCCAGTGATATCTTTTATCCCCTTAATCATGTCTGCTTGAGTGAGATAATTTTATGGAGTAATTATTTATATAATGTTGTAGTATATTCATAGCATAGTTCCACTTCTATGATAGTGCTATTTCCTTTTTTTTATAAACTTGGTTGTCTTTTGGATCAAGTTCAATTTGAGTTTGGCCAATATAATACTTGGTCAAATTATTACTCAAGTGAGATAAACCGATTTAATAAAGTGATTTTGCAGTTCAGTTACACATTATGATTGAACATGATGTGACACATCACAGAGTTAAATGAGATGGGTCAATGACTAGGTTTCAAACTAAGAAGACTAAAGAGAATAACAAGCAAGCTTATGAAGAAATAAAAGCCACTTAAACATTTCCATGTTATGCATTTTTTTATTTCATATGTTAAGATTGTAATGTGAGTATTTTATGTAAATGTGTAATGCTAAAAGGATGGCCTTGTAATTAAGGAGAAATAAAAGGGGCTTTATTTGCAAAATTCCATAATTTACTAAGAATTAGAACTTAATTAATTAATTTGAATGCATTGAGTGACTCGATAAGAAGAGAGAGGAAATTATGGCTAGCATCCTCTCTCCTCTTTTCGCTTTTTTGAATTGTTATGAGTTTAAAGTGAGACACTATGTATAGTTATATAAAAGCCCTTTAATTTTTTTGAAATAAAAGGTTTTTTTGGATGTTTTGTGAAGAATTGAGTGTGGACACACACTTTGGTTGAGCTTGGTGGATGGCCAAGGAGGAGGATTTGGTGATCCACTTTTAGCAGTACTTTGGTGAGTAGTGCACTTATTTTAATTTTATCGCTCTTAATTTTTTAAAAATTCTTAGTAGCAGCTTGTTATTGAATCTTTGTTCAATCATATATAAATCAAAAGACAAAACTTTTTTTGAAAAAATCTATCTCATGGTTCACTTGCAAGGGTTGGCCAGATTCCAGGGTTTCTAGGACCTTGTCTATGTGGCTTGGAATTGGTTAAACCAAACTCTGCAAAAAATTACCAAAATCTTTATAATCGTAGCTTTTTTTCATCCTTTACTATATCTATTGTTGATTAGGTATGTCATTCAAAGTTTTTTAAAGTTTAATAAACCTTAAGTCCAAATCAAGCTGCTGCTAGAGCCTAATTCCTGCTTATTTAGATCTAAGAAAAATTTAATAAAAAATACTTGGACCATTTCAAATTTACTAAAAATTTTTAGATCACAAATATAATAGTTCCATTAATTTTTTTTTTGTTCATGTCATTTGAATCTTTGTGAGTGACATGTAATTGGTAGAAGTTAGGGCTCCAAATTTAGGTCTTAGCCAATAACTAATTCTCTAAAAATTCTAATTTTGCTTAAAATTAAACTCCACCTCATATAGCATAATTCTCCTATGCATATTAAGAGAGTACCCCATCTATCAATTTGATCATTTTAGTGATCTAATCCCACCACCCACATCAAAACACCTTTAGCTTTCAAGCATACACTTGCATTCAGTTTCATTTTTTTATTCTTTTTTTAGTTAGTGATTTCTATTCAGTAGTACCCTGCACTCAATATAATTAAATATTTTTCCATTTATCCAAAACTCATCTATCCTTAAGTGATGATACTTCACTTGAACACTTAGATTATGTACCTGATAATTGATGGTTTAAACTTATTTTATCAAACTAATACATTTTCATGTATACAGAGTGATGTTGGCACTTTAGATTAGAATACATCCTATTAAAATGAGAAAGCTTGACCATTGTCATGATTAATTGATTATTATTATTTAGTGATAGTTCACTTAAAAATAAAAATTTTTGTAATCATGATTAAATCTCAAATGATCATTTAATAAGTTTGATTAACCTAAAGCCCCTCACTTCCATTGATGATAAAATGATAGCCTTAGGATAGTCATAAATGAAATCAACTTGCTAAGTTTTCATGGTCATATGAGTTAACCTTTGAGTACACTAACCCCTTACACACAATTAAGTGCTATGATAGTTTATAACTCTTTAGCCACTTAGCATAAGGAAGATGTTGTTTGGTCATTTTGATTTATAAACTTCTCTAATGCTAAGGTGAGATATCTTTTACTGTAATTAGAATTCATGATAATTTGTTTCCATTATTGTGTGGTGTTTTATTACATTAATATAGAAATATTCTACTATAAATGTTCAATATATTTTCATTACTTTTACAAGGATTATATATATATATATATATATATATATATATATATATATATATATATATATATATATATATATATATATATATATATATATATATTAATCTATGTTATAATTCTACTCTATGATTTATTATTTTGTTGTGCTATACTTACTCATGTAGTCTAGGATATTTTCTTTATTGTATTTTAATTTAAAATTTCACATGAAAAATAAAATATGAATTAAGTTTCCCAATTCAAAATAAGTTGATCCTAAAACTTAATTTTATTATTTAAGTTAATTAAGCTTGTTAGGTAGAACTTAGCTACCCCTTTTAGTATTTTTCTTCTAAGTATATATAAGCATATTGTCAAGTTACATCAAGTTGTTATTTATTCTTTTATAACCATCACAACATAGTGAATGTTAATTATTTTTTTCTTACATTGATTGTTTGTTATTTACATTTTCTTATTATAATGTGATTGTGTACATAATAAATGATTTCACACTAAGCACATAAAATATAATATTTTATATCAATTTAATAAATAATAAATAACCTTAAAATTGATTAGAAACATATTTTAAAATTAATATTAAGGCTCTTTCTAGCCAGATATTTTTAATTTGCTCTCTTATATTTTCTAAAGGAGGTATAAGATAAAGTTAGCTAGTGATCAAAGACCCCAAGCATGAATGCACATTCATAACATTTCAAGTCAATAATGCCTTAGTGGTCTTCACTTAAGGAAAATCTATCTGTATTACATGCCATCAAGCTTTAAGTTGATATGATTTTAATTGTGCTTAGGGAGTCATAACATTTTATAGAGCCACAACCAAACCTAGATAGGGATTGTAAGACCAAAGTTGAGTAATGTTTGTTGTGTATGATTGGGTATTCTCATTTCCATTTTTTCATTATCTTTTCTTTACTTATATAACGGTTAAAAGTTTTGCATCTTTCCAGTATTTCTTAAGAACCATTCTATATAAACTTCTTAGTTTATTTTTATTAGGTTGAGGCCATAAGGCTAAATCTAGAAGATGCAATTCATGATTGTTGATATATCATCTCATGATTATGTGGGGTTGATTATCTTTTCAAGCTGAATGACTTTGGACTTGATAGTCTAAGATGTTGTATCCATGAAATCTGAACTAAGCATATTTTTATTAATTCCTTTATTTGTTACCCATCTACCCTCATGAGCCTAAAAAATATTATCACATAGACTTTCTATTTATTAAGCTATCATTTGACTTTGTTATGATGATTCACCTTATGCCTTCCGAATTGACTCCCATTATATGTATCATATAATGGAATAATAATTATTAAATTACAAGTCCTCCTTATTAAATCTAGAAAACAAAGTCATAATAAAGATATATTTTTACTTATCGAGGGTTTCACTTAAAGGTGTTCTCGAGTGTAATTAAGCAGGTGGAGCCTAATCCTTATAGAAGATCAAGTTACCCACATTTTGTTGATTCCTTTTGATTAATTGATGATATATCTTTAAATAAATGTTTAGCATGAGTTCAAATAAAATATGAAAACTTTAACTATGGTCCTCTTCTCATCTCCTCTTGTAAAATATTTTATATGAAGACTATGTTGTCAAGCTAATACAATTCCCTACACACCAAGTATATTGATATGCTTGATGGGATCCGATCTCTCTCTCTCTCTCTCTCTCTCTCTCTCTCTCTCTCTTTCTCTCTAATTGGAAACATATAAGAGTCTTAATTTGTATCTATGGAATTTCTTCAATCTTTTGAGTTTTGACTTAGTAGTCATATCTCTATTTACACATCTATGAGTAGTAAAATATTAATCCAAAAATATTTTGAGATACTTCAATATTTATAATATCTTATGGGTGAATTCATATACCATATACCAAATATTTTATTTTTTATATATATATTTTAATATCTTTTCTCAAACATCATACATGATTGATTAGTCACAAATGTCCAACATTAACAGCACAATCATGTCATACCTGAGGGCTAATGACCTTCTATGCTAAAACCAATGTTTATAGTTTTAGTGATTAAGTTTCACAAAAAAGTGTCACAATTAGTGATCATACTTCTTCCAAGGATGTATTGTGACCTTCTTCGAAACAAGAGAGGAGCATTAAATAGTGTTTGTATATTTTTTTTTCTTAAGAAAAATAACTCTTGAAATTTTATAGAATACTAAACCCTTTATCTTCATGAAGTTGTTCAGCATGTTATATGTTTTTCATTTTTCTTATTTTTCTTCTGGAGGTTCTTTCAGAACCTTAATGAATGTTCTCCATTATCATGTAATAAGAATTTTTGACATTTCACCTTTATTCTAGTATAACTCCTAGAACATTTATTAAGCAGAAGAGCTCGATGCACCAGTATACCAGGAATAGACATACCTATTAACAACAATGTCAACAACTAAAAGCTTTTTCTTCTATTATTTTTGGTATTTTTACTATACCTAATAAATTTAAAGTTAAGCTCTTAATGAAGAAATTTCTAACATCATGATATCTCTAGATATTCTTTATCCTACTCATCCTACTATTCATGTTACTAAAAAAATATTTTGATGAGAAGAATTTAAGAAGTTATCAACATATGGCTAGTAAAAACATATTACTTAACAATAGTTATTCACACTATTTACATTTTCTAGTCATCAGGTCATATGATGTTTTAATTTGGAGTCATTGAGACACCACACAGATCTTAGGGGGTTCTTATTGAAGTGATTAGGTACAGCATTAAGATATGATGTACCATCTCGAGAGATGGAAATAGCACCATACAATGAACCTAAGCACCTAATAAGGACTCCTAAGGCAGATGGGTCTTCGTATTACAAGAGATCTTTCTGCTACTTTACATTGAAAAGCAAAGTAGGGTTTATTTTATATCGAGTTCTTTAGTTCCCTATAGAAGCAAGCTTCCATAGTTAATTACATCCTAAGAAATAGGAATTTTTTAAGACCACTCTCGATTAAAGTAGTCAATAAAAATCTCCAAAGACTTCAAAGTTAGACTATCAAAGAATGTATTTTTGAGAATCAAGTGGAAAGATCAAGTAGAAAGACTTATTTTTGAATTCCAAAGGAAGGTAAGTAGGGAGCACTCATGATACTAGGAAGCTTAGTGAGTACTCCAGTCTACCCTATAATGAGGCTTTATATATTTAAAAGAGAGAGTTTATTTTCATTTGAGTTGAAATTTTATTAGAATGCTAGGGCTTATAGTCCATCAACACAAGATGATGGAAATGCCTAAAATGTGAGGACTTACACTCGTGACCCGAAGAAAATAAGTAGCCTTGAATCCTAAATCTAGAATGCTTTAGCACAAGCTAAAAGCATGACTTAAGTCTAATCGAAAAATGAGACATAATAGTTTATCTCCACAAGAGAGGACAAACCCACCCAACTCTTCTGGACTTATAACCATCTGGAGAGGCCACCAACTAACACCTCCTATGCTTTAAAACCATGTAGGCTGCTCTTCTGTATATACAAGATAGCTATGATGTTATTTAATTAGAAAAAAAAAACAAGTCCTAGACTCAATCCCTAAGAGATAAGATAATGATTGACATGAAATTATGACTTAGAGTAAATACAAAATTTTTAATTTTTTATATCAACTTTGACAAATTCAGTTGGACAAAGGCTTAGGACAATTATGCCTAAATGCATGATGAAATTAGATTACTGGCTAAATTAGTGGGAGGTGTTCTCCACTACATGGGATGCCCTCAAAGGTCAAGCATTCTTCTATAGAGCAAGAATGGAGACCCTCCCTATTCAAGAGTGAAACAAGATGTTATGCATAATCTTATAATATTTAACATTCAGCTAAGTGGTTACTAAATCTTTTAATTATCTTGATTTTAGCCTAGGCTTTAAAGTGAGGTTATGAGTTATATTGAAATTTAGTTATGAGTTGTTAATGGGGGTAGAAAAATTAATTTCATCCTAAAGTACCTACCGCATCCAGGCCACACATTCAATTATAAAACTTTAAGAAACCTATAAAAAGCATGCCATTTCTATTGTACAAGCTAAACATGATAATCAAACATTTATAAATTTTGTGAAAGAATAAAAGGCCGATGCCGCCGGGTATCTCCATACACCCCGAAAAAGAAAAGAAGTTGGGTGGCCAAGCTTTACCCTTATACAACCTAGATTATAAAAGAATATTACAATTATAATTAAATAAATGCTTTAGGGATCTTCATTCTTTGTTTCTTTCTTTTTTTGCTTTTGATTTGGTTTTTCTCCAGGCCACAGGGCCTCCTAGGTCTTTGCCCTCTAGTCACTTCTCATCATAAATCCCATTACACTAAGCTTAATCTTATTGCAAAATTACATGTCTAACTACACCTACAAAATAGATGATAGCTAAACAACCGTGTAAACCAAGCAGTTATATCCCATAAATTTGGACTTAGCACCCTGCACATGAGTAACCAAGCCCACTTGTCTTAATGTGGATTATGCAAAGGGCATAAACAACTTGTAAGCAAAAGAATTTATATTTATTATTACAATGGCCCCTTTAACATAATCCCTTACAAAAAATGTCATTAGGCTAATAGGGGTCTAACATCCAGTATACATAAAAGTAATCCTAACACCCATTCTAAAATATTACATCACAAAATAAAATATAACACCACAACATACACCATCCTAACTTAAAGGCAGAAGTGGTGACTTAGTATTCTAATATGTGTGCTAAGGTTTGGTGTAGTATGTTTTGGCTAGGCTTTAGAATTATGATTATCTAAAAGTTTGGAATTATTTAAGTTAGACATTAGGGGAGGTTTCACTTCAAGTTATTAAAAAAATTGACATATTTTAATTTATAGCTTATTTTGTTTCACTTAATATTTACTTAGCATCTAATTATTATAAAGAGAGGAAAGAGGTTTAACCCTATTCATCCCTACCTTAAGTTATTTTCTAAAGGAATGTTGTTATGATTTTTGGTTTCTTCAAGTGAATGATTTGATAAACATTTTATTACTCCTAAATTTGGGTTGATCTTAAGGAGTCATATCCAAACATGAAATACATTTTAGATAAATGAGATTTAATTACTATCACATGGATAATATTACATCATTCATTTTCATCATCAATATTATGCATATGATATTGAACTTAAGATACCTATACATGTAATGTACATATGTGTATTTTTTCCACACTTGAATGATTGTTAATGCATGTATTTTTGGTACAAAAGAGAGATTTCATTCTTTCTCTATGTATACATGCACATGCATTAGAGATTTAAGCAAGTACGTGCCATTGTTGAACCAAGAAAGTGAGGTAATCTAAGACCTCCTTGGAGCTACTTAAAGCTTCGTGTTCCCGGGATGTCTAGACTATATATTTGCTATCCTAATTATATATAAATGTATATCTAAACACAAAAATAAAAATTATGCAAAATTTTGTATATTAATGAATTATTTACTCATGTAGAGTAAAGTTCTATCCAAATTCTAGCACATGTACACATATGAATGAAATTAAGTAAGTATGTGCTATTGTTAAACTAGGGAAGTGAGGTAATCTAAGACCTCATTGGGGCTACTTAAAGTCTCATATTCTTGAGATGTCCAGACTATATACATATTGACATTCAAACACATGTAAACATACACATAAATCATGAAAATATAATAATATTTTAACATGTTTAAACTATAATTGAATTTAAATCATATAGAATATTCATATCCAACATTAATTTAAATTTTCAGCATTAGTTTATAATTTTAAAATAATTTGAGATTTATAGTGATAATAGTCATGTCATAAAATAAGATTAATTCAACACATGCAAATTATACATTTATAACTATATTCATTTGATTATTTTATTTTAAAACATGAATAAATGATACGAATGGCATACAAATTTATAATGATTGGAAATGAATAATTAAACATTATCACATGATACATTCAATCACATTAATTCCAAAGGATAATCAAATCAAATAAATACTCTTTAAGATTAACCAAAGTTATTATGAAGTTTAGTTTTTAGATTTGAATTATCAAAACTTAAAGAGGAGAAATGATATTTACTATTTCCCCCATCCCATGTTAGTGACTTAATGTATTCAAGAAAAAAAATAATTAAGTAAATTTTATTGATTGATTAAGTTCGAATCATTAAGCAATTAATTCAATTTTTCATTCCTAAGCTTCTTTAATTTAATTAGCCACTTAACCATGAGCCCCTAATGATTTGCCAATGAGAAATTAAAATTTGTAATGCTCCTAAAGAGACCTAATGCAATTAGGCTCATGCTTAAAAGTTAATTAGATTAAGGAAGAATCTAAATTAAGTAGTTATATTATTTTCCCACACCCATGGGTTAACCATAAGTTCCTTAAAGATCTTTATGTTACTAAACACATAAAGAGAAACCCATGAATTGAATTTGAATTATCTGAACCAATTATTCTTTTCATTTTGATTAATTTTACCATTAATTTACTTAATTAACCTTTAATTAACAAATGTATTAATTAACCCTCATATGGAAATGTACTTAGGAGAATAATTAGGAAAGAGGCCATAATATTTTTTTTCTCATCATTCCCAGTGTTAATAATGATTAAACATCATTAATCATTTAGATTTTCTATTTAGAATTTTTAATAATTCTTTAATTAATTAAGGAGGGTGATTTGGATTAGACTTTCAAATTCTCCAAATTACAGGGATAATAAATCCCAAGAAAATATTGAGAGGCAGAGGACATCCCATGTATTTAACTCGCCAAATTTGGGATCAATTCTCAAGTAATTAAAGCCTTAATTAAGGTAATTAACCTAAACATCAAATCTTAATTAAGCATTATTCATTGATCAAATATTAGGAATTTTTTTATATTAAATTATCCTCTTTACCTTTTTCAAAATGGGTTTATTCATATTTTTTGGATTTTCTACAATTAGTTATAAAATTTTAAAGTTCTTGCCAATTAATTGCATCTTTAACACTTAACTAATCTCTTAAACTGTTGGTGCCACATAGAAGCTGTCGTGACAATGCTATCCACGTTGTGCCATGTGATAGGTTATTTAAAATGTCCAACGTGGTAGTTGAGTCAGCGGCGGTGGACTCGATTTCATCCATGCAGTCCGATCTTGGATAGGATGATAGAGATTAATCATGTGGCTTTTAATGGATTAAATCATAGCCATCTATTCAAATCATGTAGAACACACAACCAATGATCTGTCATCCCCCTCAGCACCCTGAGATAGACATTGACTGCCTTCACAATTCTTAATCTAAGGTCATCAGAGCTCGTGGGACATCAGGATTGACTCCAAAATGTGCAAGGAGGAGATCTAAAAGAATTATATGATAGAAATCACATACAATCATAATTCACTTCACAAAAGACCAACACCTAAAGGAAAAATCTATGATTTGCCAAATTTTTACCTAGCCGGAGCTAGGGACTGGCTGTCTGTCGACTGAGGTGCTTTGTCTTGAAGAGATGAAGCCCTATTGAGAAGATCTCGAGCTACCTCCCCGCCAATTCCTCTATGGACTAAGCGCTGTCACTAAGCTCATCAGAGTTGGTCTTGAAGTACCTTTCGGTGATCAAATCGATCAGATATCGATTCATTTTGACTCATTGGAGTGAGGGAAAGGTGTGAGAAGAGTTAATTTAAGATTGGTAGAGTTTTGGTGAGGTTAGACGGATAGGGCTCTTGGTTTCGATTGGTGGATGATCTCGTTGGCGATGGAGAGCACTAGGGATTTAAGGAAAGGTCTAGGACTGCTAGGAATGCTATGAGGAAGCTCTATGTAAATTTTGAATAGATGGGGAGAAGTATACTCTCCTCCCCAAGTAAACTAAGGGCTGAGATTAGCTCATCCTTTGGCAGTCGTCTGGCTGGGGTAGGTGGCTAGAGATGGCAGTGGACTACTGAGGTGGAGGTTCTTGAGAAGCTGAGGCAGTGGCATGGGGTGTACCTCCTCCTCCATGTAAACCAATGGTGAGCAAAGGTAGAGTTCACCCTCTCATGGCCAAAGGTTGAATCCAACAGCCTTAGGTCAGGCTGGGTTAGTGGTCTTAATGTTTAAGAAGAGTTAAGGGTGGCTGCCAAGGCTTGCGAAGTGGGTGAACTTATCTAAATTGGGATTTTATTCTATTTGGGTGGCTTGGTTCAAGGGTTTTGATCCAAATCAGGTTCATGATAGGTTGGGCCCATTTGGGCAGATCCATGGTGACCCAAGGATGAGTCATGCCAAGTTTGGTTAGGTTTGGACTTGGTTTGGATGGGTTTGGCTCAATTTGACCCATATGGGTCAAATAAAGTTCAATTGGGTTAGGTTGACCAATTAGTCAAATTGGGTCAAACCTGGGATTTGAGCGTGTTTAATTGGTCATTTGGAATGTATTGGTGCCATTGGTTTGGTTTAATTTGAATTGGATTTGATTTTGGCTCATTTGGATTCATTTGAATCAAATGAGTTAAGTTGACCAATTTGGCCAATTTGGCCAAATTAGCTTGGGTGGAGGGTTGGTTTAGGTTCAATTAACCATTTGAGAATGATTATAGGTATTGGTTTGGATTAATTTGGACTTGGGAAGGATTTTGTTTAATTTGACCCTTTAGATCAAATTGGGCTAAGTAGGTCAATTTGGTTTGGTTGACCAAATTGGGTTCAATTGAGGGTTGGATCAAGTTCAATAATCAATTTATGATTGGTTAGAATCATTGGTTGTAATCAGTTTGTCTTAGGATTTAATTTGACTCAATTTGGCCTTTTAGGTCAAATTGGGTCAGGAGGCCAAGTTGGCTTGGTTAGGTTTAATTGGTGGCTGAGTCATATTTGATATTTAATTTTTGATTGATGGGAGTCATTGATTGCAATCAATTGGAGTTCTAATGAGATTTGTTTTATTTTGGACCTTGTGGGTTAACTGGGTCAACTTGGATCAAATGATCAAAATTGGTTTAGTTTGACTCAATTGGTTGCAATTGGGTGATCAAAGATGATCAACAATCATTATGGAAGAGATTGGATATGTTAATTTAATCTAATTTGGGTTGGATTGAAGTTTGAATCAATTTGGTCATTTAGCCCACTTTGGGTTAAGTGGACCAATTGGGTTAATTGAGTTGAATTAGATTGAATTGGGTGTTGATAAGGGTTCAATGAAGGATTTAGAGTTGACTGGTGGCATTGATTGCAATTGATTTGGGTTTGATTAGGTTTTGGCTCATTTTGACCTTAAATGGGATTAATTTGATTCATTTGGTTCAATTGGTTTGACTGCAAGCAATGGGAGAGTTTGAAATGATCTATTGGATGGTTGGAGTGCTTTTGTAAAAAATCAGTTAGATTTGGTTTACTTAAATGGGTTTTGGGTTGGATCCAAGGATCATGATGAAATCAACTTAGGTTAGGGGCTAAGTTAATTTCCCTTGGAGCTTGGATATAAAATAAAAATCTAATTGAGATTGGTTGTGGATGAGTGGACAAGCATTTGGTTTAGGCCATAGGATGGGTATAACCTATTTACCCTAAGGTATAACCTAATCTTTGGGTATGCCTTCTTAAGTCTCTAAGTTTGGGTTTAGCATTCCCTTAGTCACTAGAAGTGTCCTATGACTTGGAAAATCCAAGTGCCTAGAAGGTTCCTAAATCTAAGATGGGAAGGATGAGTCCTCGCTCCAAAAGTGAGGTCAGGTCCTTTGGGACTTTTCTAATCCTTTACCTTAAATGCATCATTGTGAATGGTAAAAAAAAAAAATACTTAAAAGTCTCATTAAAAATTTATTTTACCATTAATATTCAAGTTAATGGTACACCTATCACTTTTATAATTATCAGTTCTACTCTCATCCATCATTTTTTTCACCCTCCATTTTGGATAAAAAAGAAATAAAATTTTATTTTACTTCTATTTTGAGTTGTCCCATCAACAAGTTAATATTTTTATGTTGAAAAGAAGAATATTTCTTTATCTCATCCTTTTTCCAAATGCAAGATGGTACTTAACAAGGATGCATTTATGAAATATTTAACTTATTATTATTTTTAATTTGAAAAGGTAAATAAGAAAGATAAATTCATTTAAAATTCCTACGTTAGACATTTCTTCAAATACTTCTGGAAATTTAACTGTCCCAATAGATCTGGAAGGGAAAGCTATTGTTGATCTAGTATACTCTTACCCCTCAACAAGACATTATCGATCATGGATAAATAACAAACTGGAATGATTTAGCTCAAAAAATTTTAGCTAAATATTTTCAACCATTTAAAATAACTAAGCTTAGGAAAGATATTACATATTTTATTCAATTGGATAATAAATCAATATATGATTCTTGGAAGAGATATAAAGATTTATTAAGAACATGTCCTCATCATTCATTAAGTAATTGGTTGATCATTCAATCATTCTACAATGGCTTAGTAGGCTCACTTAGAATTATTATTGATGCAATAATAGGAGTCTTATGTCTAAACCTTTCTATGGAGCTTATACTTTAATCAAGAAAATAGATAATAATAATTTTCAATAGCTATTTGATATATTAAACCCTAAGAAAGCAGCTAATGTTCACAATATTGATGTGATTATAATGTTTACATCACAAGTAGCTTCCTTATCAATGAAATTAGATAGTTTAGGGTTAATCATAATATAAAGACTATAAATCAAGTAAGAGAAAAATAATGAGGTGTTTTCTACAAAAGAGCAACATAATCAAAAAAAATATAAATGATAATTTATGTCATTAATAGACCTAATGACCCTTTCTCAAATTCATTTAATCCATGTTGGAGGAATCACCCTAACTTTTTGTTGAATAATAACGCAAATTATAATCAAAATGGAAATCTAGGAAATTGAAATAACAAAATTATAATAATCAAAACTAAAAAAAAATAAACTTATAATTCCACCTAGTTATCCTCCCCAAAATCAACCAAAAGACAAAATACCTACTTGATGGGGACTCACTGATACAATTAGGGAAATTAGCCAATAATCTACAAATAAACCTAAAGGTAGTTTGCTTAGCAACACTTAAATAAATCCTAAAGAAAAGAGAAAATAATGATGTAAGGCTATAGAGCTAAGGAGTGAAAAGAAATTAGCACAAATAGGCTTAAAAGATATAAAAATGGAAAATAATGAAAAGGCTGAAGAAAAAGAAAATGTTAAAGAAAATAAAGAGATTGAAGAAAAAAATAGAGAGAGTTTCGTTTTGAAAAATGAAGAAAAATAACCACCTTTATTTCTCTAAAGACTAAAAAAAATTAAATTTAGATAATCAATTTTCAAAATTCTTGGATGTTTTCAAGAAATTATCCATAAATATACCATCTATAAAAGCATTAAAGCAGATGCTTTCTCATGTAAAACTTATGAAAGCTATACAATATAAAAGAAAGAAATTAGGAGAAAATAAAGCAGTAGGCTTAACTGAAGAATGTAATGCAATCATTCAAAGAAAACTACTTGAAAACTTTATGATCCAAAAAGTTTTGCAATACCTTACTCTATAAGAAATAATTTTTTTTTTGAGAAAGCTTTATGTGACCTAGGAGCGAGTATGAATTTAATTCCTTTATCAATCTTTAAGAAATTAAGCTTAAGAGAAGTGCAGCCTATTAGCATGACTTTATAGTTAGCTGATAAATCCTTAACTTATCCTAAGGGTATAAGTGAAGATGTTCAAGTAAAGGTAGAAAAATTTATATTCCCTACTGATTTTTTGTATTAGATATGAAAGAGGTAAAGAGATATCTCTCATCTTAGGAAGACCAATTTTAGCTATAGGAAGAACTATGATTGACATTCAAAATTAGGCCTTAAAAATGTAATTAAATGGTCAGAACTTCAAAAAAATCATAATTAATTGTAGAAAAAATAGAAAAATATAAATAAACCCATTTTGGAAAGGTTAGACAGAGGAGAATTTAAGAAAATAAAATCCCTAATTTATGTCTTGTGAATAGTGTTTAATTACGGCCTAATCACTTGACCAATTAATTCCAAATTTGGTGGGATGATTCCATGGGACTCCCATAATTTTCTTGGAATTATTTGCTATGTAATTTTAAAAAATTAGAATTTCAATCCTAATGACCTTCACTAACTAAATAAATTATTAAAATTGATAAATAGTGAAAATTAAATAATGAATGATAATTAATCATTATGAATAGTTGGAATAGTGATGAGAAATAATTAGGGTGTCTTTCCTAATTACCTTTCTAAATGTATTCTCTTAGGGGGGTTAATTAATATATGTAATAATTAGGGATTAATTAAGAAGATTAGTGAAAAGTAGAAGTCAAACAAAATCAATGATTTGAAGTGTAACTTCCCCTAATATTTAACATAAATAATTCTAAAATTTAGATAATCATACTTCTAAGGCATAATTTAGGCAGACCATGCTAAACCTTAACACACACATTAGAATACTAAGTCACTAATTCCAGCCTTTAGATTAGGCCCATGTATATTATGGTGTTATGTTTTGTTTATGATATAATATTTTATACTGGATGTTAGGATTATTTGTGGATAGACTGGATGTTTGGTCAATAATAACCTAATGATGTTTTCTATAGGGGGTTATGCTAGAAGAGTCACTGTGGTAATTAGGATATCTGGGCTTGGTTACCCAAATGCGGGGTCCTAAGTCCAAATTTTTAAAATTTAATTGCTTGAACTGTATGTTTGTTTGACCAACGTCTATCTCATAGGTGTAGTTAGATTTTATTTTACATAAGTATGTTATTTTTGCAATAGGATTAGGATTGGTATTATAGGGTTTAGGATGAGTAGTAGCTATAAGGTAAAGACTTGAGAGGCTATGTAAACCAATCCAAAAAAAAAAAGGAAAGAGGGTCAATAGATTGAAGACCCCTATAGCATTCATTATAATTGTAATATTCTATTATAATCTAGGTTATATAAGGGTAGAGCTCGACTTCCCAATTTCTTTTCTTTTTCATGGTATACAATGGTACCCGGCCACACCAACCTTTTATTCTTTTACAAAGTTTACTTGTTTGATTATTGTGTTTAGACTGTGTAATAGAAATGACATACTTTTCATAGGTTTCTTAATGTATGATGATTTGATGTGTGGTCTAGATGCAGTAAGCTCTTTAAGATAAAATCAAAATTTTTATCATCACTAAAAATTCATAACTAAAATTTAAGATAACTCATAACCTCTTCTTAAAGCTTAGGTCTATAATAAAAATGAATAGAATATTTAGAAACCCTTTAGTTGAATGTTGTATGTTAACACACCATCCATATCATATTATGCCACTTTTCAATAGGGAGGGTCTCAACTCTTGCAGGATAGGGGATATGGTTGGCATTTGAGGGTGATCTCTTGTAGTGGAGAACACCTCTTCTAATTGATTTAGCCCATGATTCAATTTCATCATGCATATAGGATTAATTGTCCCAAGCCCTTGGTCTAAAATGAATGTATAAAAAAAAGGTTTATAAATTTATAAATTTTGGGCATTAATCTAAGCCATATTTTCATACCAATCATGATCAAGTATCCTTTGGGAGTGAGTTTAGGATTTTAGCTTTTTTTACTAATTAAATAATAGCCTAGCCATCTTGCATCTACATAAGACCGACCTACATGGTTTTAAAGTGTAGGAGGCATTAGCTAGAGCCACTCCAGGCAATTGTAAGACCAGAAGGGTCAGGGTATGCTCATTCTCTCTTGTGGACGTGGACTATCATATCCCATCTTTCCTGATTAGACTTAGGTCGTACTTTAGCTTGTGCTAAAGCATTTTAGTTTTAAGTTCTGAATCCACTTATTTTCTTCAGGCAATGAGCATAAGTCCTCACCTCTTAGGCATTTTTACAATCTTGTGTTATTGGATTATAAGCCCTAACATTCTAATAAAATTCTAACTTAAACAAAAGTAACTTATCTTTCTCAAATATATAAAGCCTCACTATAGGATAGATTCAAGCACTCACTATGCTTCCTAGTATCATTGGTGCTTCTACTTATTATACTTTGAAATTTGTACATAAGTCTTCATATTTGAACTCTCTCATTTGATTTTCATAAATGCATAATCCTTTGATAGTCTAGCTTTGAAATCTTTGGAGATACTTATTGGATACTTTAATTGAGATTCATAAGAGATCCCCATCTTCTAATATTTAATTAACTTTGGAAGCTTGCTTCCATAGGAAGCTAAAGAACTTGACATAAAAGAAACCCTGCTTTAGTTTTCCATGTAAAGTTATGGAAAGATCTTTGGTACATACGTAGACCCATCTACCTTAGGAGTCTTTATTAGGTGATTAGGTCCATTGTAAGATGATGTTTCCATCTCCTGAGATTATACATCATACTTCAATAAAGTACCTGATCACTTCAAGAAGTACCCACTAATATTTGTGTGGTGGCTCCAAATTAAAACACCACAAGCTTGAAGCTCAAGATTGAGCTTTATTCAATGAGTTCAAGTATGCTCATGAGCTAACTAATTTTGTATGAAATAAAATAAAATAATCTGATTATATTAAAGTTTATGGTAAAAACTATTAAAATTAATTAATTGGGAAAAATTACAACACAACAACAACAACAAGCCTTTATCCCACTAAGTGGGGTAGGCTACATGAATCCTTCATCTCCATTATGTCCCATTAAGTGTCAAATTCTCATTTAATTCAAGTATAGTTAGGTCATTTTTTATACATCTTAATCAAGTCTTTTTAGCATACCATCTACCTTTCTTAACATAAGGAAAATCTAATGCATCTACTCTCCTAACTGAGTCTAAAAGAATAAGAATTTATTTAATTTTAAGGAATGAGTTATAATTTTTAAATATTTTTACTTTTTTATACATATATTATTAAATTCTAATATGTTTTATGTATTTTTTATTAATATTTATTAAATGAGTCAGCATAGATCTAATGAGTTGAATCAAGTCTAGATTGGGCTTATCTTGTTGGATCATCAAGCTTATAAACTATTTATTAAAGTGAGCTCGAACCGACTCAAGAATTGGCTTGACTCATTTACATGTATATTTTGGGTCTTTTGGCATAAAAGTGTCTAAAACACAAACTTGACCCAACCCATTATGTTGGCCTTAATAAATGCTTCAGAGGAACCCATCTATGAGGGTTAGTTGTAAATCTTTCTAACATTATAGGTTTGATTCTAATATACCCTAGGATAGACCTCTCTCACTACTTGTGTTCAATCATTCCTAAGTGAATATAAGTGTTTGATTTAAGTAGTCAATGCCTCTCACTAATTTAATCATTTGAATAATTTATCATAAAACTCTAAGAATTGTCTTGGCTATCTTGAAAATTAATCTTGAAGATTTGATTTATAGTTTAGTTAAAGGTGCCCACTTGTCTTTATCCAACTTAAGTTTTTAACCAAATGACTATCTTATTCAACTAAATTGGTTAATCATCCTATGAATCTAATATTGAGATGTTTTTAACTTGGTTTTTTTAAAAAATAAGCACTTGAATTCCTAAAATGAAGCTCAGTTGATCAAAAGATCAGAAAAGTAATTTCTACTTTAATCTAGGTCAACCTTGGGACCAAGTATACGTCAAATCACATGAATCTTATATTGACCATCTCAAATTTTGATAAATGTGTTCAAATAATAAAAATATTTCATTGTGAACATTAAGTCAATTAATTAGTGCAAATGAATACAAGTCAACCTAATTGGCCCAAATTGACCCAATATGACCAATATTATGAAATTAGTTATAATTATCAAATTGATTAGACTAATTGGACATACAAACTCTACTTATTTTTTAAAAAAATTGTTCAATAATCATTAAAGTAAATTTCCCTATGATTGAACTCAATTGCCCAAATAAGGTGTTTACATCTATTATGTCGAACAACCTTTTTTGGGTGGTTGATTGAGCCATGCTAATCATGTTATCCAATAAATCCTTGCTGAGGATGTCATTGACAAATGTTCAACTCAACTAATAATGATTTGGCTACTCTAAGGTGGTCAATTTAATTAATTGGACCAACATACCCTTTTAATCTCAAATAGTAACACTCATATTATAATGACATTTAACTCATCAAATGATTGAATAAATTTAAACCCTTGAAAGAGATAATGGAAATAATAATTAAAAAAAATATTCAAGTACAACATTATTCCATTTAACTAACTTACATATTTTAAATTTACCGAATGGGTGAACATGTCTCATTTGAGTCAAATGGGGTTAAATAGGAATTTCACCATCAAAGTAGCATAATTTTTTTAAGAAAAAAAATTGACATGGATTATTCATGAAGGTATAGTAAGTTATAGACAAATGGCTTAGGGAGTTAACACAGTTAATATAGGTAAGAATGCATTTAAAAGGAGAGGCAAAAGGGTTCAATCCCAACAAATGGGGGTATCCCATTCCCTCTCTCCATATGATCTTTATGCCTATTTATTAATTTCCTACCAAGATAGTTATTATTTCAAGTAGCTAAAAAAGCTTATCCATAGCTATAACCATGGCTAAGGGATATTATGTTTATAGCCAACTTGACTATAAGGATCCATGACCATCTCCCAAATATGAAGAGCCCTAGAACATATTCTATATGCTAAAAACTAGCTACCATCATTATTTTACCATCAAATTTAGGGTTATATTAAACAAAGGGAAGTTGAGGTTGCCCTTAAGTGAAGTTAGAGTAAAGGCATCTTAATCAATAAATAGGTAACAATTTTTAGTTAGTGTAAGGCATACATGAAATTTTTAGGCCTATGGGCATGAATATAATCCTTAGGTCAAACGTGTAAAAATTATTATATGTTTATATAGTTATTAACTTAAGATATTGCTATTAATTTGAATATTTGTAGTTCTCAAGAAGAAAAACATTTAATTAATTAAAATTTTAAATCCTTCCCTCCCCCCTCCCCCCTTCCCCCTTCAAGCCCAAGTAAACCAATAATTTAGTATCAAAGCCTTAGGTTATGGTTTTTTGTCTTCACATTTAACATCGATCCTTTGGGTGTTTGCACATTAATAGTGATAAAATAAATGCAAGGCACTCCACAACACGACCACACTTATTTGATGGCATTATTTTATTTTATGGAAAAGTAGAATAATGATATTTTTAAAATTTTGTGATTGAAAGGACAAGGGTCTCACACCTTTACTAATAATGGTAAAGAAATTACAATGTTTATAAAAGAATGAACAACTTTAGAATTGTACTTAGGATGACTAAATGATATGGATGTAATTGCTTTATATTGTGGTCTATAATATAATGGTTATTTAAAAATTTATAATATAATAATAAAGTAAAAGATATGGATTAAATTCATTATTACAAGTACGGGCCCTAAAAAAAAATAAAAGAAACCTAGATTAAATCTTAAAGCAAGAGTATGAGTTTTTCAAGATGAAGCCTAGAGAAATTGTTATAAAAATATTCATATTATTAACAAGTATCATCAATGGTTTTAGTGCTCTTATTAAGCTATAAGAAAATCATTAGTAGATAAATAAGATCCTATGTTTTTAAAAAGAATGGGATTTGAAGTTAACGACTATTTTCAATGCTTGAGATTTGATTCATATACTTTTGATCACTTTTATACTTGTTAGTAGTACATTAATAAAAGTTTAGCTTGAAATATGAATGAAAAAAAATCTTAAGAAGCAATTAAAGAACATAGGATTCAAATGTCATAATTATAGTAATTATAGCTCATCACCATTAAAAAATTGTGATGATAAAATGGCTTTATAAATTTGGTACTCTTGGTGGATATTTAGAAAGAGTTTCTTTAAAGATGAAGGTAAGAAGTCTAATAAGTATCTTAGAATAAATTAAAAATGGAATCTATAAGTGTGAAGAGGGAGATTCCAATGTGTTTCAAGTGTAATTAGCTCGATCATTTCAAAACATAGTTCCAAGTAAATAGAAGTGAAAGGTTGGAGAAATTCGTACCAAAAAAGAGCAAAAAGGCATTGAAGGTCACCTAAAAAGACTTAAATAATTAAAAGACACCATCAAAGTTGTCTAACTAAGAATAAGCAAATATGTGTCTTAACCAAAATGATGAAACTTTGAACTAGGTAAATAATTTGTATAAGATGATATGCAAAGTATTTTACTTGATGTGAATGATGTTTTAAGTTTCTTAAAAGAAGTATCATACTTTAATGAATGAGCATGAAAATTTAAACTTGCACCATATTGAGCTTTGAAAAGAACTACAATATCTTAAATAAGAAATTATTGTTTATTTACTAAGGCATCCTAAAGAAAATTCAATTTTTAAAGCTAAAGAAAATTAACTAAAAAATAGGGTTGTTGTAGTAAAAGTACATCTCATGATTTGTATAACTCTAGAAAGACTACACACTATAGAATTTATGGATATTTAATGTTAAGTGAACAACAAGTGTATGCTTAGGTCGTCTTGCTAAAAGTAATTAGACTATAACTTTATATGGAGTATCATAGTTGGATTGGATTCTTGAGCTCAATATGCACAAGTCATTAGATCACACTTTATGCATATCGATCATGTCAGTCACTCCATCATCAAACTAAAAGTGATTTGAGTTTCTCAGACCAATGAAGGTAGATGGTAGTAGGGTTATAAATGAACTATGCCTAGCCAAGTAGATTATTGTTTAAACTTAAGCTCATTTATTAGTATCCTATTTGAGTTTAGGTTAAGCTCAACTCGAGCTTTTAAGGTTGTATTTAAGCTCTCATTGTTAAAATTCCACTATTGACCTCACTTTTGGAGTGAGGTTGACTATCTCTTTCATAGACCTAGGACTCATCTAGGCACTAAGGTTCTCATAGGATTAGGACACTTCTAATGATTACATGAACATTAGTCCAAAACCTAGAGGACTTATAGGATATGGCCATATGACTAGACCTCAGCTTACAATATGTAGGGCCCACTTACCCTAAATACAATTAAATCATATACTAAATAAATATTCCACACCTATATTGAATGACCACAAACTAAACTGCAACCAACATAAATTTCTCCTATGCTTAATTTGACCCATCAAGGTTCAATTTGGTCAAATGGTCAAGTTGACCCAACCTAGCCTATTTGGCTTAAGAAGGCTAGATCCAAAATCAATTCAATCCAATTGAAATTTTATTCATCCAAACTCATTTGAATCTCTATTGAACTTGATTGAACCTTGACTTCAATATAATTGAACCAAATCAAGCCAAACTAGCCCTTAGCCCAAGTTGACCTATTTGAACCTTATAGGGCCAAAACCCCATCCAACTTGATTAAGTCCAAATTAACTTAATATAAGCTTCATGGTCATCTCAAATACCAAGTTAAGCATTTAAATTCACTCCAAACCATTCAATTCCACCATTTGGTTCAACTAACCCAATTTGACCCACTTGACCTAAAGGGTTCAAATGAGTCAAAATCCAATTCAACTCAAAATTGATTACAACCAATGCATCAATTAACTATAAATTCATCATTGAATATTTTTCAATTTCTAATTGACTTCAATTGAAGCTAATCAAGCCAATTGGCTCACCTAACCCAATTTGACCTAAGGGACCAAATTTATTCAAATTTCAATCCAACCTAAATTGGATAAATACAATCCACTCAATGACCCCTTAAATAATTATTGATCATGATTGATCATCCAATTGCAACCAAGTTGACCTAATTTGATCTAAAGGGCTATATTAGGCAAAACCTCATTATAATTCAAATTGATTGCAACCAATGCCTCTTACGAATCATAAATTGATTATCGAACACCCTCAAATCATCAATTGAAGCTAATTTAACCAAACCAACCCAATTGAGCCATTTAGGCTAATTTGACTTAATGGGTAAAATTGAGCTAAAACTTATCCTAATATAAATCAAATTAAATAAAAATATTTAATCACTCTTAAATGGTTAATCAAACATGAATCAACCCCTCACTCAACCCAATTTGATCAATTTGATCAAATTGGTCAACTTAACACATTTAGCTCAACTGAACCCATATAAGCCAAATTTAAATCTACTTCAAATTGAATCAAACCAATTGTACCAATAATTCCAATGATCATTGGAATATAATCCAATAGCCCTCTTGACCCAATTTGGTCAATTGATTAACCTAGCTAAATTGAACTCAAATTGACCTACATAGGTAAAATTAAGCCAAACCTAATTGCTGACCTTATTTTTGGATGAGGTTAACATCTCTTCTGAAATTAGTAATTAAGACACCTAATCTTAGATTAAGAACCTCTTAATTAAGTACTTAACACTATATCTAGTGATCTAGTGCAACTTCTTTGGGTTTGATCTAACCTAATAGCTTTAGGTAGACAACCTAAATTTCAAACATAAATTAAATCAAAATAAATGAAAATAATTTAAATCAAATGATTGAATCCAAATATAAACCAAAGTCAAATCTAATCAACCCTTTTGACATGAGTTTGACTTATGTGGGTCCCACCAACTCAAAGGTCAACCCACCAATATCTAATCAAATAAAATCATTACAAATGATCTAAATCATAAAATAAACATTTTTAATCATGAATTTAAAGAAATTTAAATTTATTTAAGCCTTACCTAGGTTAATTAGACCACTTAGTCTAAATAAATCTAAATGGGTCCTATTGGGTTCAAATAATAATCAAATTGAAATCAACTCAATTTGATTGCTCAAAATCATTTGAACATGATAATCAAACATAATCCAACCTATCATTTAGTCCAATTTGACTCAAATGAATCCAGCTTAACCCATTAAGCCCAATTTGGGTCAAATGGGTACAAATTGAAATAAAATTGAAATCAAATAAAATTAATCACTCAAAATCATCTCACACATGCAATTAGATATGATTGAGATCTAAACAAAACTCAAATGAGTCAAATAGGTCATTTGAACCCAATTGAAATAAAGCATAACCTATTTAAGCCTAAATGAGTTAAAATGAAGTGAAATACAAAATTAATTCAAATCATACATGAATTAATTAAATCAAAACTTAATCAATCATCAATTAAACATAATTGAATCCAAAATTAAATGATATAAATCAAAATAAATAAAATTAAAACTCTTTGAATCCAAATGGATTGAATTAGGTTTCAAATCTCCAATCCAACTCAAATGGATTTGGATTTAACCTCAAACCCATATTAGGTTTGATTTGGATAGCCAAACACTAGCCTAAAAGTTGTGGTGGTGATGCCAAAAGCAATAAGTGAAGTAAAAGGGGAGTTGAGTTGAGGTTTTGACCAAGTAAAGATGCTTGGTGGATTCTTCCTCCTCCCTTCATCCAAAATCCCTTAGATTTTATCCAAGTAATCTTTGACCACCTCTTGGAAGATGATTCCAAGACCTGAAATCAAGTGGTCAACCCTCAAGAAAAATAGGAATTTACTTCTTCCTCCATGAGAGAAAGTAAGAGAGAAAGGAGAGCTTGATGGAGCTCTCTCTTGGCCATGGGAAGAAAGGGGAGGAGATGACCTCCTCCCCTCAAACTTCTTATCTCAAATACTCACAAAGCCAAGAGAGACAAAATCCATCCTTTGGCCAAGCCACCTGCCATCGGTGGCCAAAATCCAGCCACCTAGAATCCTACATTCATTGCTCTTGGCCGTGTATGAAAAGAGACTCATTCCAAAATGTGTACAAGGTGAAGAGAATGAGAATTAGAGCATTCCCCTAGCCTTTCACTACTAGCAAGCCAAAATTTTCCCAAAGTCGATGGCTATCTCTCTACCTCCAATGGAAAATGAGAGAGGGAGTATTTCACCTCAAATTGAATGTCCAAACACATTCTAGAGGTTATGGTGACCTCAAAAGAACCTTGCCTCAATCCTCTCACCATTAAGAAGCCAAAAAACAACCAACGTTGCTGGAAACCATCCATGAGTTGGTCTAGGAGCCAATCCAAGAGGAGGCAATCTGATTCTTTCCTCCAATAACTTCATTACATCATTCCAAAGGTATTTGAGTGGATCCCATTGCCAGAGGTCACCGGAGTTGAGGTATGCCATGAATGCAACTCCTTTAGCAATAAATTTTGGTCATGTTTGAAGAGAATTTTTTCCCCAATAGGATCAAACTATATAGATTGATTGTAAATCGATCATTAATCATTTAGCACTCAAAATTACATCAAAGTCAACATCGAATTGCAGGAAATCCATCAGATTCAATGACAATGTTTATCACCCATCGAAGACAAATGGGGGAGCAATCTCCATTGTCAGTTTCTTCTATTCATAACGAATGGTCGAGATTTAGTGGTATAAACTAAGTCAACTCCTATAATAAATCATGGAATGAATCAGGACCGTTCTAACTTTGAGCAGACGGTCGAGATCCATCCCACGTGGTGTCATTTTAATGTGGCCTCCACGTAGATTATGTGTGACCCAATGACACTGAGCCATGTAGCAAAGGCACCATGTCAGTGCCGCCATTTAAAATGGTAATTCCCATTTTAAATAATTTAAAAATCATTTAAAAATATGAGAAACTTTGAAAAGTCATAAACAATAAAAACATAAATAAACAAAATCCAAATGAGAGCTCTATGGATTCATCTCAGTGAGTAGAATCCATTAAACCCAAAATCTCTAATTAATTTTGTGTGATTTTAGCATAATTTGACTTTAAATGAAATTAAATAAACTCAAACCATTAATCTAATTGATATAAAACTTTGATAGACTAAAATTGAGGTTGAAATACATCTTAGGAAAAATTTTCATGAATTATTGCAATGTAATTCATGAAATATCAAATTTCAAACTCAAAACTTCATATTTAATGAAATAAATTAAAATTAAATGAAATAAATCATGAAAATGGATCAAATCACTTTAAATTAACATAACAAATCCTAATAAACTTAAAAAACATCAATGAAGATCACTAAAACTTAATAAATCACTAAATCACCTAATTTGATAATTAATTGAATTAATTAATTCAAATAATTAATGAGAACTTAGAAAAATTACAAAAAACAACCAAATTGCCAAAAAATTTAAATAAACCCTCTATGAAATCATTTTTCAGAAAGGAATAAAAAATTAACCCCCAAAATAATCCTCAATAAAATAAGCTTAATTTGTGTTTTAATGAAATAATTAAAACCTTAATTACACCCTAATTATGCATCTGATTAAAATGAAACTTTAGAAATAACCCCACTCGCCATAAAAATTTCAAACCGAATTGACTTTTATAATGAGAATTCTTGAATTTTTCAAATCTCTAGGTCAATAGAAATCAAATAATAAATAAAAAAATTCATAAAATTAAAAAATTCATAAAAGTAACTTAAAATAGCTTCACCAACATCAGAATATTTGAGAATAAGTTTTCAACATTCTAAATCAAAGGATTTGATCTCTTACATATGTAAGGTTTAATGAAAATAATAATGAATGTTAAGATTAATTAAACCTTAAGGCTAATGAACTCATAATCAAATAATCAATGAAATCTTAATCCATAATCAATGTAACTTATAAATGGACTAATACATTAACCTAACTATCCTAGGTTTACAAAATTTAAACCAAATGAATATGAATTCAACAAACATAAACGTAATTGAAATTAAACATTAATGAAATAAATGTTAAACCAATTCAATTCAAATGAAACAAATCAAATCAAATAAAAAAATCAATTAAATCAAGAAGATTTAATCGGATAAAAAAGAAATGAAATGAAAATTTTAAATTTAAATTCTAAATTAAAACTTTAATCTAAATTTAACTCAAATCCAAATCATCTAAATAAATCTAAAAGGAGCTAATAAGATACTTAAGGATCTTAGTTATGCCTTTGGAATGAATCTTCATCTTTGGATGAATGTTTCATTATATTAGAACTTAAGATGTTGAATAGAATGGGTTCCACCCAAAAGTGGTATATATTCTACTCTTCATTCTTTAGAACTTAAACTTCACTTTAAAATAATAAAAAAAGCTAATTTTAAAATGAAAATAAAATCATTAAATCATTAGAATTGAAACCATCCAAAGGTAAATCAAACAACTTCAAATTGAAACTTGAACTAAAAATGCCTAGGAAAGTCTTGACACATAACCCTATCTACTTCACACACTAGATCATTAGGTCACAGACCATAGACTTAGGTTAAGTCATTCTGTCATACTTTGTGATACTCTATGTTGCATTGTAATGTGCTTTTTATGTCTTTGTGGTGTACTATTTTGGATTGCATGTATAGGATTGTTTGCCAGTTAGACATAATAGTAAGACATTCTTTTTAGAATTAACATTATCTTCTATAAGGAGCTCTGCTAAAAAAACGTCCATCATAAATAAATTATAATAATTATTTTCTTGTGGGTTTTCTTAATTTTTTAAGGATAGCCTAATAGGGCAGGTGGGCTAAGCAAGAAACTAATGCTAATCCCATATATTTGCAAAATATAATTGTTTCATGATATTTGTATTTTCCTGACAACTATTCTACAAGGCTTAAGATTTATTTTTGAATTTAAATATAAATTTGAGCTTAGAATTAGGTTAGGATTTATAGGGTCTAGGATTATTAGGAGCTGACCCTACCAGCAGATAGGTGCAGTGCTCCCCTTTGAAGCCCAATTTGAGGTTCGTGAAGAAAGAGATGATCTTGGAAAGAAGATCCATAGATCTAAACATATAGATCTAGATCGGGCTATATAAGAGAAGAACTCAGCTATCCATTTTCTCTTTCTTCTGAGGTGTATAGTAGTACTCGACTACATTAACCTTTCTTTAAATTAAACTAGCTTGATTTATTTTGGTGTGTAATAGAATCAACCTACTTTTCTAGGTTTCTTTCTGTGTTGTGTTTCCTGTGATGCATGCCTGGATGATTATGCTCTTAGGGAAAACTAAATTTTCCATCCAATCTAAATCTAAATATCTTAAATAATAAATAAATAAACTCAAATCTCACAAAAATTAAAGCCTTGGGGATAACTTAAAATCCAATAGAAATAATTAACTCTTGAAAATCATGCAAACATATTACTCTAACTCTTAAATTAGGCACTTCACCCATTGCACATATGAGGCATCTGACTTGTGAGGATGGCCTCCTTCTTAGAAATTCTACCTTCATTAATTGATTTGGCCCATACCTATTTCTAATTACATGATATTTAAGCATAAAATTGCATACCCAAGACCTTAAAATAATCATGAGTCAAAATAATAAAAGCTAAAAATGTGCATTATTTAGTGCATTCCAAACCCTACATCATCCTAGGGATTAGGAAGTGAGTCTAGATTCTTAGATTCTTTTCCAAAAGATAACAGCCTAGCCATCTTGCATACATGAGACTTAGCATCATGGATTTAAAATGCACTTAGGTGGTCTTAATTGGCAGCCCTTCCAGGTGGGCTATAAGTCCAGAAGAGTCAGGGATAAGTTTTTTCCCTCAAGTGAGAGGAATGATCGATAATTCTTAAAAATAAAATTAGGTTGAGCATCTAACATATATTAAAAGCATTTATAGACTTAGGTTCTGAAGCATCCTCCTTGGCATAAGTATTCAACCCTAAGCATTTCTATAGTTTTGTGCTTCTAGAATCTAACCCCTAGATTTCTAAGAAAATGTCAACTCAAAATCTAAATTAAAATATAAAATATAAAGCCCAATGATAGGATACTTGAAATGCTTACTAGGCATTCAAGTATCAATAGGAATTTCCCACTTAATCCCATTTAGCATCCTAAATGAAGTCTTTCCATTTTGGATCATTCCTAATTGAAATTCCAAAATATCATTCCTTTGAAAACTAGTTTACAAATCCATAAAAATAATAGCTTATTTGCTTAATCGATAGTATTTTTAGGAAGATACCATTATTCCTAAAATGTAATTAACTATAGGGGCTTGCCCTTATAAAGAACCATGAACCTAGTTTAAAATAAACTCTATTCTCCTTCCCATATAGTTCAGGGGAAAACTCTCTAATACATGAAAGATCCATTAGCCTTAGGAGTCTTTTATTAAATGATGAAATCCATTATAGGATAACATGTTTAGCTTTTGAAATAATATGTTTATTCCTTAATGATGCATTTGGTCATCCAAATAAGAAATTTTTAAACCCTATGTGGTGTCATAAATTTTCCTCATACCAACCAAACTAAGTCCAAACTCAACTAAACTTGGCATGCTTATACTTAGGTGCCCATTGACCTACCCAAGTGAACCCAACCCATGGTGAACCTAGTTTAGTTCAATCAAAGTGATGCAAGGGTTCCAAATAAAACAAAATCCCTATTTGAAATGCCTACCCACCTCCTTACCTTTTGTCAGCCACCTTTGGCTCTCTTTAGACATAGGCCCACTGACCCAACCTAACATAAGGTTGTTGGATTTAATCTTTGACTAAGGGGAGGACATCTACCCCTTGGTCTGCCATTAGTCCACCTCAAAAGAGGTGTACACCACATGGCAGGCCACCTGGCTCCTCATGCCACTTAAGGCCATCTGCCTTAGCAGTATTTTGCCATCTTCGACCACTTACGCTAGTCAAATGCCTACCAAAGGCTGAACCAATCCCATGGTTTGGTTCACTTGGGGAGGGGAGTATACCCCTCCTCTTCCATTTAAATTGAACATACACATTCACTAGGGCCTCACCATTAATCCCTGAGCTTCCCTCGAATGATTCGAGCACCATATTATTGGTGAGACCAAGCTCCACCTTTAACCTGAACACCCTCACTGTCCAACTTCACCAAAACTCCACCAAACCTAAATTAACTCTTCCCACACCTTACTTAGGCGAGTCAAAACAAATCAAGAAGCACTCAATTTGAGCACTGGAAGACACTCTAAGATAAACTCTAGCGAGCTTCATGGTAGCGCTTAGCCTAGAGGACAACCATGAGGAGGAAGTTCATGAACTTCTCAACAGGTCTTTGCATTATCAAGATGAAGCAACCTCAGTCAAAGGACAACCGATCTTTAGTTCTGACAAGATAATTAATGACCAACTATAAAAAACTATAGGATTTTTGGTCTTTTGTGAAATGAATGTGTGTTTAATGTTGATTCAACTGTAGGATCCTCTTAGAATAACTCCTTGATCAATTTTGAGTCAAATCCATCATCGAACTAGCTTCGGGGAGCTCAGATTGAGTGGTGAAAGGTGTACGGTGTCCATTTCTCATTAAGGGTAGATGACAAATCATAGGTAATCCATTCTACGTGATTAGAATAAATTGTTGTGATTAATTATGTTATATTTATTTAATTTTTCCCTTTAAATTACAAGATTAATCTTCACTACTTGATTCATGATCATATAATCGTGATGAAAGTGCATTCACCACTACTAACTCAGCAGTTGCATCGAATGATTTAAGTAACCAATCCCATGGTGCCGCGTGGAAAGCACTGTCACGAAAATGACCACATGGTGGAACTATGTAAATGGATTAATTAGAGATTAAAATATGTTTTAATTAATGAGAACTTTAAAAAATTAGTACAAATTATTGGAAAATATTAAAAATAAAAATAAACCTATTCTAGAAAGCTTAGATAGAGGATAATCATAAAAATAAAATAAAATCCCCATTTTAACTAAATATAGTGATTAATTAGGGATTGCAATTCTACTTAATTATCTTAATTAAGTTCTAATTACTTAGTCAATTGACTTGAGATATTGTATGATCAATCTTTGGGATGATCTGCCTCCCATAATTTTTTCAAGTTAATTTGCTATGTGATTTAAGGTATCTAACTTTTTAAACCCTAATTAGCCATTTGGTACATTTAATAATTATTTAAAATTAATAAAATTATGAAATAAATTATGAAAGCTTAATTAATCATTAAAATAGTATGGGTAGTTAAAAAAAATTTTAATTAAGCTCTATTTGTACTCAATAAGCAAAGAGCTTCCCAATGAAATCAAAATCCCTAATAAGTTTAGCATATTTTTGAGAGTAATTAATAATTATGAGTTTTCTTATTCATTTGATTAATTATTAATTATAAGCCTAATTGCATTAGAGATTTTTATGGCATATTTATTTTATGCTTATGCATCTTCATTAACTTTGTAATCATTTCTTAGGCTTATTTTCAAGGGTTAATTAAATTTATAGGTCACTTTGGGGTTTGGTTCAATTAAGAGCCTAATTAACCTTAATCAATTTATAAAAACTTTCTAAGATAACCTTAGACCACTTAATGAGCATAGATGGGTATGGGTTAAATTTAATTATTTTATTTCCTCAAGGATTAAATAATTCAAACCCTAACATTAAATCTTAATTTATTTGATTTAACTTAAGGATTGTTCATTTAGTATGAATGTCCTTAGGTCTTAATGAAGCCAAATAAATCATTTGGTAATGTTGAATTACTTTGCCTCAATCATTTATAAATTTATATTTCATATGTCTTATACATTCCTATTTTAAAGAAAAATTGAAATGTGACATTTAATTACATGACTATGGCCTAAATAGTGTGGCTATTTTTAGTAATAAATCTCAAATTAATTATTAAAGTAATTATGATGCAGCTACAAATTAGATGTTTACTAAATTAAGTATGACAAACTCCAAATCTAATTCTTATGCATATGAGACTTATAGTAAGTGGTATATTAGGGATAAATTATTATCCCTTATAATATAAATGGTTTAAAATGTTTCTTAATTTCATCTTTATACCTATATATGTAATTGTGCATATGAATCAACAAGTATATTGTATAGACATTCTAGGAGCACAAGACTTTAAGTTGTCCCAAGGGGGCTCTCTAATTACTTCACTTCCCTTGTTCAACAATGGCATGTACTTGTAAAGATTCAATATACATGTGTATTTATATGTATGTATAAGGAATAATTAAGTTAATGTTCTCCTCTATAAAAATCCATGTATCATATAGTAAAAGAATATGAGTATAGGTCTATTCATGCATCAAGTGTGTATTGATTAAAATGTGATATGTATTTATTAAATTAAAGCAAGAATAAAAATAAATAAGAAATAATAATAGGTAATAATGGGTGATGAAACAAAGCTAAGAAGACATTATTGACTTTATTATACTTTGGCTTCATTAATTCTAGGATGCCTTTTATATTTAAATAAAATTTCTTAAGCCTAATCCAAATATAGGTCTTAATTAAATTCATGAATTCTTCATTAAGGAAAGCAAAATTTACTAAATTCATCTATTAGAATTAATCTTAGGATAAGGATCAAGGAAGGTTCACCCTTCCTCCTTCTCTTTATAATCTTAAATCTCAAAGATGAAACAAAAATATACACAATAATAAAATTCAAACTTAATACTTATTTAAAATCTTTAAAAATATAAACTGCAACCACCCCTAATAAAGGATTTAAACATCTAACTTTAGATAATTCACAACTCTAATACTTAATCTAAGCATACCACACTAGGCCTAACACACATATTAGAATACTAAGTCAGCAATCCCAGTGTTAGGTTATGCCGATTTTGTAGTGATGTTTTCTTTTTTGATGTACTATTTTAGACTGGATGTTAGAATTGTTTATGCATATACTGGATGTTAGGATGATATTAAACTAATGATGTTTTCTGCAAGGTATTGTGTTTAAAGAACTATTAAGATGATAATAAAATTATAAATGCCTCTTACTCATAGTGTTTCTTAATTCCCTAAGCATAATCCATTAAGACGGTGGACTTGGTAACCCATGGTAGGGTGCTAAGCTCAAATATATGAAATATAATTGCTTGATATGTATGAGTGATAAGCTAACTTTTATATTTAATTTTTCTTAAAAATATAATTTTTACTATAAGATTAAGATTAGAGCTGTGGGATTTAGGATGAGTAGTGGCTAGAAGTCATAGACTTGGGATGCCCTATGAAGCATGAAGTATATCAAATATATGGAGTGAAGATGAAGGCAAAGAATTTAAGACCCCCGTACTTTTATTTTTATTTGTAATTTAATTATAATTCAAGTTGTATAAAGGAAGAGCTCAACTACCCAATTTCTTTCTTTTCTTGGGTATACAGTCGTACATAGCTGCACCAGCCTTTTTATTCTTTAAATCAATAATATTTGATTATTACTTTTACATTGATTACATAATAGAAATGACATATTTTTCATAGGTTCCTTAAGGATTGATTGCTTGATCTATGGCCTAGATGCAGTAGGCTCTTTAGGAAAATTCATTTTTCTACTTTAATTAACAACCTTAATTAAAATTTTAACCAATCACAACCTCATTTTAAAGCCTAAGATCCTAATAAAAAAGATTTAGTAGCCTCTTAGCTAAATGGTTGTATATGTCAACATTATGAATGCATATTATTTCACACTTGCAAATAGGGGGTCTACATTCTTGCATCATAAGGGACATGATTGGCCTTTGAGAGCAGTCCCTTATAATGGAGAACACTCCTTCTCATGGCTTACCCATAATCTAATTTCATCAAACATTCAGGCATAAACTCTTCTAAGCTTTAGTCTAAAATTAATGAGTCAAAAAATTTAATAAAAATTTATGAATTTTATTACATTTGTCTAAGTCATAATTTGCATACCAATCATGATCTACTCTCTTAAGGAGTGAGTTTAGGATTCTAGATTCTTTTTTAATTAATAACATCCTACCTATCTTGCATTTACATATGACCATTTCACATGATTTTAAATTACATGAGGTGTTAGCTAACAACCACTCTAGGTGGCTGTAAGTTTAAAAGAGTCAGGGTTGGTCCACTCTCTTTACTAGAAGTGCCAGCATATCCCACTTTCTTTGAATAAATTTAGGCTGAGCTCTTAGCTTATGCAAGAGCACTTTAGATATAGGTTCAGAGGCTACTTCTTTCTCTTTTATTACAAGTGTAAGTCCTCACCTCTTAGGCATTTCCATAAACTTATATTATTGGAATCTATGTCCTAGCATTCTAATAAAATTTCAACTTAAATAAATATAACTCTTCCTTTCAAAAATATAAAGCGTCACTCTATGATAGATTGAAGCATTCACTAGGCTTCCTAGTGTAATGGATGCCTCTTACTCATCCTCCTTTGGAGTCCATTAAGAATTCTTCTCAATTGAACTCTTCCCACTAACTATCCAAAAATTACCAATTCTTTAATTATCAAACTTTGAAATCTTTGGAGATATTAGCTTACTACTTTAATCAAGAGGGTTCCTAAGAAATTCATATTTTTTTAGGATATAATTAACTATGGAGGCTCACTTCCATAGGGAACTAAAAAAGTTAACTTAAAATAAACCTTACTTTCCTTATCTATGTAAAGTGGGGAAAAGATCTCTAGTATATACATAGACCCATCTTCCTTAGAAGTCCTTAATAGGTGATTGGGTCCATTGCAGAGTGATGTTTCTATGTTTTGAGATGATATATCATCTTATAGAAAATATTTATGACATCACATAGAATTTTAGGAATTCTTTATTTGGATGATCAAATGTGCCATTAAGGAGTAAATATATTATCTTGGAAGATAAACATGTTATCCTATATGGATTCGGTCATTTAATAAAAAATAACTCCTAAGGCTAATGGGTCTTTCATGCACTATAGAGTTTTTCCCTGAACTACATTGGAAGTAAAGCAGTGTTTATTTTAAACTAGGTTCATAGTTCCCTATAAGGGAATGCCCTAGTAATTACATCATATAAATGGAGGACCTCTTCCTAAGAATACTCTTAATTAAAGGAATTATCTATTATTTTTGTAAATTTCTAAGCTAGTTTTCAAAGGAATGATATTTAGAATTTCAATTGGGAATTATCCAAGGCCAAAAGACTTATTTTTGGGAGCCAAATGGAATCAAGTAGGAAATACCTATGATATTGGGATGCCTAATAAACATTTCAACTATTTGATCATTGGGCTTTAAATTTTAGAGTTTAATTAGAATTTTAAGCTCACATTTTATTTAGAAATCTAGGGCTTAGATTCTAACAGTATAAGACTATATAAGTAAGTAGGGTTGATGACTTACTTCGAGGAGGATGTGTTAGAACCTAAGTCTATAAATACTTCTAACACAATTTAGAAGCTCGACCTTGTTTCATTTTTGAGAATTATTAGTCATTCCTCTCACTTGAGGGAATAAACATTTCCCTAACTCTTCTGAACTTATATTTCACCTGGAAGGGCTTCCAACTAACACCACTTAAGCGCATTTTAAATTCATGATACCAAGTCTTATGTATGCAAGATGGCTAGGCCGCTATATATTTAGGAAAAAATCTAAGAACTTAGACTCACTCCCTAATCCCTAGGATTATGTAGGATATAATATGCACTTAACTAATGAATATTTTTTAGCTTTTAAATGTTTTGACTCATGATTCATTTAAAGTCTTGAGTATACATTTTTATTTCTAAATGTCATGCAATTAGAAGTGATCATGGGCCAAATCAATAAGAGAATACAGACTTCCCCAAGAAGGCAATAATCCTCACAGGTCAGATGTCCTTTACATGCAATGGGTGAATGAACAATTCAATAATTTAGAGTAATATGATAATATGGTTCATAAAAGCTAATTATTTTAGTTGATTTTAAGTTATTCTTAGGGATTTAATTTATATGAAGGTTTAAATATTAGTTATTTTTATTTTAGTTGATTAGATTTAAATTATTATTTTCCCTGAGAGCCTAATCGTCCAAGCATCCATCATAGGAAACACAACACAGGAAGAAACCTAAAAAAGTAGGGTGATTCTATTGCACACCCAAAATAAATCAAGCCAATTTTAAATTAAAGAAAGGCCAATACGGCCAGGTACTGCTGTACACCCCGAGCTCTCCCCTTATATGGCCCAACCTAAAACTACAAGTTTAGATCTATGGGTCTTCTTTCCAAGATCATCTCTTTCTTTAAGGACCCCCTTTGGGTTTCATAGGGGACCTCTACACCTATCTTATGGTAATCCTAGACCGCATAGATCCTAACCTAATTCTAAGCTCAAATTTACATTTCAAATTCACAAATAAATTCTAAGCACTGTAAAACAAATATCAAGAAAATACAAACAACACACAATAGTTATATTTTACAAATATACGAGCTTAGCATTAGCTGTTTGCCAAGCCCACCTATCTTATTGCGTTATGCTAAGGGATTATTCAACACCTACAAGAAAAACAACCATTTTTTGTAATTTATTTTACCACAGTCCCTTTTAGCACAACCTCCTATAAAAGATAGCATTAGTTCTAAAAGAACATCCTACCATTTAGTCTAAAGGGAAAATAATCCTAGACATGTAGCTTAAAATAGTACACCACAAAACAATACATCACATCATAGCATAGAGTATGACAGAATAACACAAATCAACCTAACTTAAGTGTATGGTCCATGACCTAATAATCTAGTGTGTGAAAGAAATAGGCTTGTGTGTCAAGACTTTGCTAGGCCTTTTAGTTCAAGTTTCAATTTATATTTTGAAGTTAGTTTATTTTTATCTTTAGATGGTTTTGATTCAAATGATTTAATGATTTAAGATTCTTATTTTAATTTTTCAAATTCATTTTTATGTTAAAATGAATTTTAGATTTTCAAGAATGAAGAGTAAAATAGATTCCACTTTTGGGTGGAACCCATTCCATTCAACATCCTAAATCCTAATATAGTAAAACTTTTATCCAAAGAAGAAGATTCATCATAAAGATCTAACTAAGATTCCAAGCATCTTAATTAGATCTTTTTAGATTCATTTAGATGATTTGATTTGAATTAAGTTTTGTAATTTTAATAATTTTGAAATTCTTCTTTTAATTTCTTTTGATTTGATTATGTTTTTCTTCTTGGTATAATTTATTTTCAAATTAATTTGGGTTGGTTTAATATTTGTTTTCTTTGTCTCAAGTTAACATTTTCTTCCTTAATGTTCATATTCATTTATTTTATGTTCATTTGGTTTTAATTATGTTAACCTAACACATTTAGGTTAATGTTTTAATTTATTCATAGCTTGTAGTGATTAGGGATTAAGTCTTTTTAATTGGCTGATTATGAAATTAATGAATTATTTACTTAAAGGAATAATTATGGTTTACATTTTTAATAACCCTAAGTTTGTAATCAACCAAATCCTTTGATATTAGAATGTTGGAAAATTATTCTTAAGTGTTATGGTGTTGATGAAGGTACTTCAAACCAATTTTTTGAATTTTATGCATTTTTATTATTTGTTACAATTTTCTAATTTATTATTTCATTTAAATTGGCCTAGAGACTTAGAAATTTAATAATTCCCAATTTAGAGATCAATTGGGTTTGAAATTTTTATGACAAGTGGAGTTACTTGTCATTTTAAGTTCTTAAAATTTCATTTCAATCAAATGCAAGATTAGGCGTAATTAAAATTTTAATTATTTTATTAAAATCTAAATTAAGTTTAATTTAGAAGGGAATACTTAAAGGTTTTATTTTTCTTAGATTCCTCTATGAAAGATGCATTTATAGAGGGTTCAATTAGAATTTTTTGAGTTTTCATTGATTTATTATGATCTTTCTAAATCCAAGTTAATTAATTTATTTAATTACCAAAATAGTCCATTTTGTGATTTATTAAGTTTATGTGGGTTTTATTGATGTGTTTAAGTTCATGGAGTTTAGTATGTTAATTTAAAGTGATTTGATCAATTTTTATGATCTATTTCAATTAATATTAATTTATATCATTAAAATTAAAGTTTGGAGTTTGAAATTTAATATCATTAGATTTACTATGAGATAAATCATGAAAAGTTTTTTAAAGGTGCATTTTAACCTCAATTTTGTTCCCCAAAGTTTTATTTCAGTTGGATAAATGGTTTGTGAATAATTTGAGTTTGATTAATTTTATTTAAAGTCAAATTAATCTAAAATTATCCCTAATTAATTAAGGATTTTGAGTTTAATGGATTCTACTCATTGAGATGAATTCATTGAACCCTCATTAGATTTTGTTGGATTTATATTTTATTTATTATGATTTTTTGAAGTTTCTAGTATTTTTTAATAATTTTTAATTAAGGAAAATGAGAAAATCTCATTTTAACGGTGACACTGACGTAGGGCCATTGCCATGTGGCAAGGTGCCATTGCCACGTACCGTGGTTCCATTGGGCCACACGAGATTGATTTTGACCATTCAAACTTTGATGGGACAGTCCTAATTTCATCCGTGATTTCCTATAGGGATTTAATTAGACCATCCGGCTAGATCTCGGCCGTCCATTCCAAATAGATGGAATAGATGGAGGAGATTGTTCCTTATTCTTCTCTGGTGAGTGATGGATGTCGCCCATCAAATACAACAGATTTTTAGTGATCCAAGGAAAATTTCAACATAATTTTGATTGTAAAATAATCAAGGATCAATTTGCAATCAATCCATACGGTTTGATCCCCTAGGGGATCAAATTCTCTTCACAAAGAACCAAAGAAATTTATCATAGGCATTGGCTATGAGGCATATCTCATGGCAGCTATACCTGGTGGTCGCCATGCTCCAAGCACCTTCTCCTTGATGGGACGAAGCCATAGACGTGATTTGGTGGCTTATCTCCCTACCAAAACCCTTGGAGGCTAACAATCAGCCATTTCCCATCGGGTTTGGTCTTCCTCCAGCTAGCTAGCGGCGACATGCCTCGGTGAAGATCCGTTTGAGGTCATCTTAACTGCTAAAATATGTTGGTAAGGTCATTTTGAGGTGAAGCACTCTCCCTCTTATTTTTCCATTGGAGGCTGAGAGGTTAGCTGCCAGCTTTGGCCTAATTCTAGCTTGCTGGTGGTGAGAGGTTGGGGGAATGGTTTAGTTCTCCTTCTCTTCATGTCGTGGATGTTTTAGAATGAAGATTTGAAGAGGAGAGGGCTTCTCTCCTCTCTTTCTATACATGGACAAAAGCCATGTATGGGGAGCTTTAGGTGGCCAGAATCAGCCCACCAGAGGTGAGGGGCTTGGTTAGATGGTGTGTTTAGTTTCTCTTAGACTTGTGAAGATGTTTGGATCAAAGGATACCTTTTCCTCCCTTTTCCTTCTTTGGCTGAGAGAGACCTTATGGGAGTATCTCTTGTTCCCTCTATGCTATCCCCTTTGGAGGAAGAAAGTTCTCCTTTAATGGGCTGGCCACTTGATTCCAACCCTTGGAATCATCTTCCAAGAGGTGGTCAATTGATTTGGGTAAAATCTAAGGGAGTTTGAATGATGGGAGGAGGAAGAAACACAAAGACATCTTGGCATGGAGAAACTTTTTTTTCCATACCTCCTCTCACTTTGACTTTTCATTATTAGCTTTTGCATCACCACCACAGCCCTTAGGCTAGTGTTTGACTGCCCAAATTAAACCTAATATGAGTTTGATGTTAGATTCAAATCCATTTGAGTTGGATTGGTGGTTTGAAACCAATTCATGCTAGTTAGATTCAAAGTGTTTTAACTTTATTTATTTTTAATTAATTCATTTGATTTTGGATTCAATTATCTTTAATTGATGATTTATCAATTGTTAATGTCATTAATTCCTTTAGAATTTGAGTTGATTTTGGATTTCATTTCACTTTAACCCATTTAGGCTTAATGGTTTAGCTTGATTCCAATTAGGTTCAAACGACCCATTTGCTTAATTAAATTTTGTTTGTACTCCAATCATGCTTGATTACATATATGGAGTGATTAATTTCAATTAGTTTGTGGTTTTGACCCATTTGACCTAAATTGGGCTTAATGGGTTAAGTTTGGGTTCATTTGCATCAAATGACCAATTTGATCAAACTAGACCCAATGATTTATCGGATTTTGTTTAATGATTATTTCCAAATGATTTTGAATAATCAAATTGAGTTGATTTTAATTTGATTTAAGTCTAAACCCAATATGACTCATTTAGGCCCATTTAGACCAAGTGTTCTAAGTAACCTAAGTAAGGTCTAGATAAATTTAATTTTTTTTTATTTTCATGATTAAATATGTTTATTTTATCATTTGGATCATTTAGAATTATTTCATTTGACCAAATTTTGGTAAGTTGACCTTTGACTTTATGAGACCCACATAAGTCAAACCCATGTCAAAGTGGTTTGTTAGATTTGACTTTGATTTAGATTTAAATTTGTTCATTTGATTTAATTTGAATTTATTTTGGTTTATTTAGATTTATTTTTATTTAATTCAAGTTTAGAATTTGGGTTAAGTCTATCTAAACCCATTAGGTTAGATCAAACCCAAGGAAGATGCACTAAGTCACTAAGTATAGTGTCCTAAGTGTCTAATTAAGAGACTCCTAATCTAGGATTAGGTGTCCTAATTACTAATTTTAAAAATTATGTTAACCTCATCCAAAATGAGGTTGACACATCTCTTAATATTGTACTCGATCATTTTAATAAGTACCCTCTAAGTTTTGTATTGTGTCCCTACGAATCCAAACTAAAACACCACATCCATTCAACCTTGGCTCGAGCTTGATTCAAGTTTAGCTCATATTGAGATTATTGAGCCTATTAACAAGCAACTCATTTAACAACACAAATGAGCTTTAATTGAGCTTATTTAAGAGCAACTTATTAGGAAATATAAATGAGCTACATCAAATAAAGTTTATTGAGCCTAAAAAAATAATGTTTTAATTGTTACTATTAAAAAATGAGTCTTAATTGTGCTTTAATTGAGATTCTTAAAAGCTAGTTCATAAGAAATAAATGATATTACTCATGAATATAATTGAATCAGTTGAGTTCATTCTTGTTCAGTTAGAACTAAGTATTTAAAAAAGTATTCAAGCTCTTTCAATTAATTAATCAAATAATAAAAAAATGCTCTAATTAAGCCAAGGCATAGTAACAAGTTAAATGTTTAATAAATTTGTAAACCTATATGGTAGTTAGAAAACAAATGCTTGAGGTGCAACATCAAAGAACATACATTAGTTTCTTTACTTGAACCAAAAATGCTAGTTATGCATTGTTGACTTCACTTTTTGTGAGGTTGACATCCATATTATTTAGACATAGGATTTCATCTTGACACTAGGATTTCCTCACTTAGAGATTAGATATATCTAGTGGCTAAGGAGATGCTGAAACCCAAACCCAAAGACTTTTATAAATCAATCGAAGGAATAAGCCATTGAACTACCAGACCACTTCTATCCTAACTAACCCAAATCATCACACACTAAACCAAATTGACTTCAAACTAATCAAAACCTCAAACACAATCAAACCAAACCTAAACCAAGCAGACTTGACCTTAGATGTTTTAATTGACTCGCTTGGCTCAAATTATCTCATTTGGCCCATTTAAGTCACCTTGACTTGGCCATTACAAAGTCAAAATTAACTTCAACCAATCAACCATATGATATCCAAAGTGAAAATAAAACCAAAATCACACTCAATTGAAACCAAATTTGACTAATAAGCTTAATTGGCCCAACCCGACCCATTTGGTCCTAAAAGGCTAAATCCAAAATTATCCCAAACCACTTAAAATTGAACCTATCCAAGTCATTTAAAACACAAGTTGAACTTAATTGAAGCCTAATTAAAACTCAATTTGGTCAACTGATTCACTTAATCTAAGTTAGCCTAATTAAACCTTATAGGGCCAAAATCAAGTTCAATCCAATCTTAATTAAACCAAACTAAGAATTCCAAATTACTTCAAATTGATAACAAAATATAACTTAATGATCAATTGAACATAATTTGGTCAATTTTTCCTATTGACCAAACTTAGCTAAGCAGTGAGTATAGGCTCTTAATTTCATTCCTAATAATTAATAACCTAGTTATCTTGTATTTACATGAGACCTAGCCACATGATTTTAAAGCGTAGGTGGTCTTAGCTAGCAGCCCATCCAGATAAGTTATAAGTCTAGAAGAGTTGGGATAAAGCCACTCTCGTTAGCGAAAGTAAATTAATACATTCTATTTACTTCTAATTGGATTAAGTTGGGCTTTTAATTGATGCTGAAGACTTTTAGTTATATGTTATGAGGTTACCTATTTATCTTTTATTATGGATGTAAATCCTCTTCTCTTAAGCATTCCTGCTATTGGTACATAAGGCCTAACATTCTAAAAAATTGTCAATCCAAACATAATAAGCTCCAACATAAAATATGTAAAGCCTAATAAGATAGACTGAAGTGCTCACTTGGTTTCCTAGTATCGAAGCACTTTTTACTCATTCCCCTTGGATTCTAAAAAGGAATGTTCCTATTTTATTTTTCCTAGTTGATTTTCCTAATTAAACAATTCTTTAATCATAATCTTTGAAATCCATAGAGACACTAACTAACTGCTTTGATTGAGAGTTTTATTAGAAGATCACATCTTCTAAGATGTAATAAAATAAGGCTTACCTCTATAGGGAACTTTTAACCCGACTTAAAATAAACCCTGCCTTACTTCATCCATGTAAGGTCAGAGAAATATCTTTGGTACACATAGACCTATCAACTTAAAATTTCTTATTAAGTAATTGAGTCCATCATTAGGTGATATTTCTATCTCTTGACATAATGTTTCATTCCTTGATATTGCATTTGATCATTTCAATAAGTATCCCATAAGATTTGCATAGTGTCCTAGCAATTTTAAGCACCACATGCCTCATTAGGAGATACTACCAAAAGAAAGAAAATTAGAGTCACTTCAAAAGATTATGACTCTTACACCATCAAGAATATTTTACTAATTGATGAATTGAAGTGCAATTTGATTAGCATCTACAAGTTATGTAATAATAGGTATGAATTCCAATTATCATCTAAATAATATTTTATTATACTATTATGAAAAGTGTATTTTATAGCTCATAAATGCAATAACATATATTTGCTTGAATTGAGTTGCTTGTTGTTTAATAGTGAAAGTGCTTAAAATGTGTTATAATGATCCATGACTTTAGCATAAGAAATTTTATCATGTAGTCATGTAAAACTAATTTGAATAATATAAATAAGAATTTGTCAGAGGCTTATTAAAAACTTTATTATTTTGAAGACTATCTATGTGTTTAGTGTCAGTTAGGAAAATAAACTTCATATGACATTTAATGCAGAGTACCTTAAGTTACTTAAGATAAAATGCTTAGATAATTAGGTGATTGTTAGGTCATAAAACTTAAAAATAAATTAGCATATAATTATTAGGATGGTTTCCCTTGCACTTCATATTTCTTTGGAATGTACGTCCACTTAAAGCCACCTTCTAGAATAGATTATTAAAAATTTTCTAAAGGAGTTAAGACTACAAGTGCACTTAGCGAAGGAGTTAATCATTCTACATTTCATTCTTATGTTAACTTATGTGTGTAGATGATGAATTAAACAATAAATTCTAATTAGTTGTTATACAATAGGAGCTAAATCAATTTGCAAGAAATTATGTTTGAGAGTTAGTATCTAAGTATAATAATCAACATATGATTTAAATAAAATGATTTTATTAACATAAGTCAAATAAATTTAGAATTGTAATTTAAAATAATGCTAGATTAGTAGTTCAAGGTTATAATTATTGAAAGAATTGATTTGATGAGTTACGTGCTCCAATAGCTAGACTAGAAGCGATTAGAATACAATTAGCATTTTCGAATTGTAAGAGCTTTAAACGAAATCAGATGGATGCAAAAAGTGCCTTTTTGATGAAATTATTAAAGAAGATATTTTTGTCCAATAACCACCAAGTTTTGTTGACTATTTATATCTAAACTACATATTCAAATTAAATAAGGCTCTCCATGAGCTTAAATAAGCCCTTAAGGCTTGATATAAGAGAATAAGCACACGTTTGATTAGTTTGGATTTTGACTAAGGTATGTTAGATGCTACACTATTTGTGAAGTGAACTATAGATAACATTTTAGTGACTTTGATCTATGTGGATAATATCTTATTCAAAGTCATAAGAATCTTTATGCCATGAATTTGTTGAAATAATGAGTAAAAAATTTAAGTAGATCTAAAATAGAGTGCATGAAATATAATTTTATATATAAAAGATTTAGTGGCAGAGTGGTGATAATGGGTGATCAAGTCATTAAAAAGAGTAAATGTTTTAAATATCTAAGGTCTATTGTTTAAAGTGATGGTCATATAGATGATGATGTTATTAGTAGAATTCAAGTTGGATGGTTAAAGTGGAGGTATGCATCGGTACCGTTGTTTAATAAGAAAGTACCACTTAGACTCAAAAGAAAATTTTATAAAAGTGTGAGTATTGGCCAATAAAAGAGAAGCATAAAATTAAGTTAAGTGTCGTAGAAATGAGGATGCTCAGGTGGATGAGTGGTCATACAAAATGAGATAAAATGAGAAATAAATATATACAAGATAAAGTTAGAGTAGCTCTAGTGGTTGATAAGATTAGAGAGAGTTTCCTTAGATGGTTTGGTCGCATAAAATTCTAGCCTTTCGATGACCCAATTTAAAGAGTAGATATATTAGATTCAACTTATGTTAAGAAGGGTAGAGGTAGACCTAAAAATGCTTGATGAGAAAGTATAAATATGACCTTAATTTATTAGGATTAAATAAGATTATGACACTTAATATGACACATTATATATAAAGGCTTGTTGTTGTTACTATAATGAGCATGAACTTTGAGATAAGTATAGTGAGAGGACTTACATATTTTCCATCATTGCAAGCTAAAATATGTACACCAATGTTCTTGTTACAAGATTCAATACGATAAGACTAAAGTCCATTGGTACCCTTAAGAGTTAATAACTGAGCTAAATGAGAATGTAAGTAGAAAGTGGATTAAAAAAATTATTGAAGATTGGCATTATCTTCTTAGATTTAATATTGAGATATTTATCACAAGACTACATGATAAATTTCAAGTGGATCTTAATGAGTCATATTTAATAATAATGAAAAAAAAGATATAGATTCTAGATAGGCTCACATAAATTAGTATTTTGATACTAAATAATTGTTGATTATTCAAGCTTATAGGATATTATAAAGTTGACTATCAGGGTGTAGTGTTGATCGAAAGAGCACAACAAGTACCTATCAATTTCTAATATTTTCACAAATATCTTGGTCCAACATAAAGTAAAATTTTGCTACACTATGCATTATAAAGGCTTAGTACTACAAGTGATTGTTGCACAACTACTTTAGATTAGTTAATAGCTTTAGGATTAGGGAAACAATTTAATTAACTTTTTTATTTGGTGTGATGATATTAGAGTCTTAATTTTAATGAAAAATCGAATTAAGTACTAAAAAAACATAGAGATTAACCATTAGTTGAGAACATATAGCTTAGGAGATGTAGTCATGGAGTTTGTTAGTAATGATCATTAACAAATTGACATCTTCATGAAGCCTATAGCTAAGGATCAATTTTTCTTACTTAGATGATTACTAAATATATTATATTCATCAATACAGACTCTATATGATCATTTATGATGTTTTACACATTTTGAATGCCAATCTGATTACATAAATTAATAATATATAAAAATCAATAATTAATTAGCACCTACTAATTATAAACTACCTGTAAAGCATAATAGAGACTTATAAAGCTTGTTCTAAACCAATTTTATCTTTATTGATCTTATTAAGATCAAACCCTTTTCATGTCCTTAGAAAACATGGATGGTAGTTTAAAAAATAGCTTTTAACTTAACCATCTGGCTATAGTGCATTCAAAATCATTATTTCCTTATCTATTATAGCCATTAACCAAAACTTCTTTATTTTTATTTTTTTAAGAAGATTACAAAATCCACTAATTTTTTGTTAATATGTAGACTTTCTTTTCATGACAATAATACTACTCTCTATATCACTCATTTCATAGCCAAAGTACTGATGAAAGAAGTTTTCACCAAAGAGAAGAAGGTACAACCCCTTTAATTTAATTTAATTTTACTTCTCATATCTTCGTATATTTAACTCATATTCTAGTTCATTATAATTTTCATTGTTCTTTCATCTTCAACTTTTATTTTTCCCACATCTTGGATGTTTGGCCAAATGTGGAGATTTTGGTACCAATGTGGTGAGGTTTCATCACTTGTAGGATCCCTAATATATCAAGTCTTAGGATTAATTATGGATCAATTATTCTTTCTCCCTTATTAGACATTGAATGTTATACCATCCCACTATTCTAATAATTTAGATTTTTTAATATTGCACCCAATTATATACATTCACGTGTGCATAACTTTAGGATTAATAACATAAGAGTGGCTATGTGTGTGCGTGTGCATACACACATGTGTGTCCAAGGGAGGACACAAACACACACACATATGCTTTTGATGGCAAGTAAAATTTAATACATATAAAATTTCTACTAGCCCTTTAGATGGTCAAAAATTAACCCTAGACTCCAATTATAGCCCATCTTAGAATCACATCATTAGCCATTACACCTTTTCTCTCGAAGCATACTACATCCTTCCCCATTCTATCCTATAGAAGGATGGCAACTTTGAAAAGCTCAATCATGCACTTTCCTTGGCTACATATTATATTTACTATGTTCTTATAAATATTCAAAATATAATTTTTGCAAGTATATGAGAAATAATAAAACCTTAATTATCTGTGTTCACATAACCTAAATTTTGGACATTTGGTTAAATTCATTATTTTTTTAAATATCTAATTCTAGATCTCAATGAGTATGTCATTGATGACGACACCTAAGCCTTCTCCAAAGATGATATCCATCAACACTCGAGACATGAAAGACTAGTCATCTCACATATCTTGTCACATATTTTTGCTTAATGTAAAGTCAACTAGCCAACCTATTATGGATGGTCCAATAAATTATTCACTACATAAGTTAAATGATATAGCATTGGCTCATAAGTAAAAGGCCACTATTATAGAATATTCTTTGTTTGGAAGAAGAAGAAGAAGAAGAAGAAGAAGAAGAAGAAGAAGTTGATAGTGACGAATTTGAAAAGATTTGAAGTTCATTTTTTGTGTTGGTAGTTTTCAAGTTTACATGTCCTTATATGTTTGTCGCTAGGTTAGTGTTTGGACCCCCCACCATCACCTTATTTTACAATGACAAAGGGATAAAAGTAAAAGCCTTGTAATGATGTAAGCATGGCCAAGTATGAAAGTATAATTATGGTAGTATATAAACAAAAATCCATAAGAATGACCATGTATGTTATACTGGCATATTTTGTACTATCAAATCATTACATCAATGATCCTTTCTTTTATAGTTTGCATTCATCACATGTTTCATTATTATTGTAAATTTTATATTTTGATGATGATGTGATTAATTTATTTTGAAAGATATTTTTTTTCTATTTTTGATTACACACAGTTCATGGACTTATTACTTAAAATTTCACATGAAATAAAAAAATTTTAATGTACATTTTTCATCACCAAAATGGGGGAGATTATTGACACTATAAGCCAAAAGTTTATATTATATTTTAATGAACATAAATTTATATTAAATAATTCTTAATTTATGCATTAAATAGGTACACTATAAAAACATGAAAATAAGCTTAATATACTAGAAAAATATTAAAGGTATTTATTTGTAAGATAAGCTCAAAATAAAAATATAGAATCAACAAGAAGTAAAAAAAATAAGAAAAACCTAAAACTACTTGTCAAGACTATATACAGTTCTCACATTGTTATGCTAGTATATATATTTTACTAAATCAAAATGAGTTTATAATATTACTTAATATCATAAATATAATAAATTAAAAATTTTCTTGATAAAATAATTGATAACTATTTTTAAAAATTAAATAATAAAAATTTGAAGACTTCATGGGTCTCCCAGATGTTTGTGTGTCAAAGTAAAGTCTTTTTAAGCCTACACAAAAATTAGGGCCAATCTATAAAGATATAAAGATGTTAGTCTAGAAAAAAAAGATTTAGTAAATTCTGTGGGCTTCTACAAACTAATATAGTAGACACTCTTAAAAGTTTGCAGGCCTTGACAAAATGCTAAATTTTAAAAATGTTAAATTATGTGTTCTAGCATTTGGCACTGGAATAAGTATGTAAATACCATTATTTTTGAATGGTGGGTGTTGGGGGAAATGTGGCAAAACTATTTTAACATATTTAACTAATTGTTTGAATCTCTAAGTCAACAAAATAGAAATACCATCTTATACCCTTACTTTAAAGTTGATGTTTTTGGTTTGTTGATGCTTTATTACACATAAAATCAATCCTATTAGCTTCAATATCAAAAATCATTGTTGAAAATCTATCTTCTTCTTTAAAAAAATTTAAGTAAAAATTAGTTTTGAAAAATGAGAAAATTATAGCTTTCTTGCTATAAATATTTTTATAGTTAAGATACTCAGTTTCTTCATGTTATTGAATGATTCATGTGTTACATTCTATTTTATCTTATTTAATTTTTATATTATACTCTCTATTACATTTATTTTCAAGTTTTCTAGAAGAGAGCATTTATTGAAAGTACCATTTCACTGAAGGGGGTGAAAGAGAGGTAGTCCCCATGTAAAATTGGTATAAAGGTTTATCCACCTATGGAAAACTAAAAAAATTTATTTAGCTTAGGTTGTATTATAAATCTTCAGAGTGGTAGTTACTTGTACATGGATATAAACCTTAAGCTAAACCATATGAAAATTATTATATCCCTAATGATAAGTGGTAGTGCTTTAACATAATCTAATGCATTAAAAATGTATAAATAGTTTTTACAATACATTAAATTATCCAAACCACATATCTCGATCCTCAATTGGGATCTTCTTCCATGAAACATATGGAGTGTCGTATTTACTCCTTATTATGTCCCTAATTTTATATAGAGTTCTCTGGATGGATTAAACTAGATAATTATAATTAAGACTATAATCATAAAATTTTAAAAGTAAAACTTGATAGATAAACTTATGTGTCACCCTCTAACTCAATAAAAATGTGTCATTAATGGCTAAGTGGGCATAGATGTATCAGGCTGATCAGATAGCATACGCTACAATTTAAGCTCCCTATAACTTTTGTGTCCCTAATACGGGTTAAAATGGCGTAGTATCAGCAGGCCCTAGAGAATGGTAATACTATGTATTGATAGTTCCTAAAGTTTGAGAGGGAGAGATTAAAAGGGAGGTTGAAGTGGTGACTTTGGTGGTAACCTAGACATTGGGTCTTAACATAGTCTTCTTCTTCCTCAAAAAAATGCTCATAATAGATCATTGGAGAACATCATCACCATTACCTGATGCCATCTGTTAAAAAATAAAAAAAATTAAATAAAATGATTTGTTAAGAAAGAAAATGATCTAAATAACCAAACAAGAACATCAAAACTTTGTAATAAAATAGAGCGCAATAAGTAGAGTACTTAAAACATATTAATTATTTTACTCCGATGAATCACTAGAAGTTGAATTAATAGTATCATGTTCCTCATCATCTTCGCTATCCTCATCTTCAAATTTATTAACATCTTCATAGTCAGCGTTAGTATCAATCAAGCTTACAACTAACTCTACATCACCATTTAGAAGTTTAAAATATGTCATCTCATCCTCTTCATGAGCAAGTCCAATAGTATTTTAAAGTTTCACTCTTGCTCTAGGTTTGATCTTAACTACCACTGCCCACTCTAATTTCTCTCTCACCATTTTTGGATATCTTAAGTACTACACTTGAGTGGCTTGATATGCAAGGATAAATGGATCAAACTTAGTATATTTTTTAGTCAACTTCACTTCAGTAATCGCATATTACTTATGCTTCATAGTACCTCTATTATGCATAGAATCAAATTAATCACAATTAAATAGAATGACATTCCTTTCCTTTGATCAAAGATATTGTAATTGCACAATTTCTTATAGAACACCTTAATAATTAATCTCATCGTCTGAGTGCATGTTTCCTTTAATGCAAACACCTAAGTTATATATATATATATATATATATATATATATATATATATATATATATATATATATATATATATATATTTCATTCGACCAAGAACTAGTGTAAAATATATAATCATTTACTTCATAAATTAGCAACATATTCACAATTTGCGTCGATCCCCAAGCAAGGTCATGAAGGTCCTAATTCTTCACTCTATCCCTCTAATCATGATCTTATTACATTGAGTAGCATAAGAAAGTGTTAACAATAATTTTAAAAAAAATATTAAGGTCACAGTAACAATTGCTTACATGTATTCTAATTCATGTTGGGAATTCTTCTTTAACTCATCTAAGTTTAATAAGTTTACGAATAACCTAAACTCAACATTGAAATGATCAACATGATAAAGTTAACATTATGTTTGAGTAACAATATAAAATATATATTATTACTTCGACAGTCTTACTCAAGAAATGGCTAAACTTTATCATAGTTGATTAGAACATTGACTATCATTATTGTTGACCTCACTTTTGGAGTGAGCTCTCAACTTCTCTATCTTAGACATAGGACTCCTCTAGACACTAAGAGTTCTCAGTCATAAGATACTTCTAGTGATTAGGCAAACACTTAACCTAACCCTAGTACTTAGAAGGGTTTATCATAGGATTGGGCTATGCATTAGGGATTTAAGGAAATAACTTTCCCTATAGCTCAAATCCAGCCCATGTACAGTCCTTCAAACTAATCCAAATCAAATCTCAAATCAATTCCAACTCAGATAATTTTTTTAAATATCAAATCAATCCCAACTCAATTGAGTTTCACAAATCCAAAATCAAATCCAAATTCAATTTAATTCCAAATGATTAAAATCCAAAATCAATTCCAAATCTAACTCCAATTCAGATGATTGAAACCCATGATCAATTCTAAATCCAAAACCTTCCTAAGCCTTATTAATCATATCCATAACCTTAGCCAAACCCTTAAAATCAACCCAAAGCCAAGTGATTTCTTTATAAATCACTAGTTCCATTATTTGTATTACAACTATAAATGAAATTGGCATCCAAATCATCCAAAACAAATGAATATAAATCAAACCAAATCAAAACCCCTTTTTCAAACTTTTGACATCAGTAAATTCACAATCAAATCACTCACATGATTCACATGGATCATTTATATTCTCATTTATCTTCACAAATATAAATGAAATATAAATTCAAATTATCAAAATCAAAATCAATATAAATTCAAAACTCAAATCCAAACCCAATTTATATCCTTTAAGCCAACTTCTTGCATTTAGCTAAATCATTCTCAAATCAATCCAAACCCTTGGATTTTCTCTTCAAACAATCACTACTTCAATCACATGCCCAAATAAAAATATAAACTACAATCACCAAGCCAAAATCAAACTAGCCCAAGTCAAACCCAAGTTCATCCTTTTGACTTGAAATTATCAAATGAACCAAAACCCATTTGACTCCAAACCACTTGCAATTGGATTTATATTTCTGTCATAAGTCCATATGTGAGTTCAACCAAACCTGAATCAAGCCATAATCAAGTCAATTGACCCATTTAGGCCACTTGACCCAAAATGACTTAAAGGACCTTTTTAAGCCAAATTCTAATCCAACCCAAATTGGATTGAACTAAGCCCAACTAAGCCTCAGATTGTGATCAACAATCAGCCTAGAATAATCAATCACTCAAATTAGGTCAAACCAAGCTTAACCTAGCTTTTGACCAAGTCAACACTTAGCCCAAATGAGACCTAAACAAGCTAAAATTTATGAGCCAAATTGATTGAAACCATCTATCTAAACCATCCATAATCAATTATTAAACATGACCACACCCTCACTTGAGCTAGACCAAACCCAATTGGCCCTCTTAGCCCAAGTTGACCCAAATTGACCTAAAAAGCCAGAAAGGGTCAAATCTTGATCCAAGCCAAATTGATTGCAACCAATGGGTCAAATTCATTCCAAATTGATTGTTGAACTTGACCAAAGCTTCAATTGACCAATTAGACCCAACCTAGCCCAATTGGCCATGAACCCAACTTATCAAATCAAATTGAAATCAAACCAAATTAGAATTGATTAAAACCAAAGCTTGCAATATATTTCAAATGATCAACCAAGCCTAAACCAACCCATGACCTAACCTAATTGGGTCAAATAGGTCAAATTGATCAACTCGACCCATTTATCCGAAATGAACCTAAATGAACCAAAATCAAATCTAAACCAAGTTGAACCAAACCAATGATACCCATAGGCTCCAAATGATCATTTGAACTTAACCTAACCATATTTTGACCCAATTTGACCAGTTGATCAACCTAACCCAATTTGACCCAACTTGACCCAAATGGGCTAAATTGAGCCAAATCAAACTCATAGAAAAATGACTACTTTGCCCTTAGGTCAAAGGGTATCCCATGACCAAATTCACTACCAAGGAGGGGTGGTGAACATAACCCAATGAGCTTGGGTCAGCCATGACCCAAGGAGAGGCCAAACTGACCTCCCCAATTACCCTTGGACACTTGGCTCATCAAATCAACTCACTAATCACATGGGCAGCCACTCTACCTCACTCCTCAACCCAAAATGACCCATGTGGGATGTTTTTCAACTCAAACTGATCAGCCAATCCTAGCCATTGAGCCAAAATAGTCAACCATCCACCATCGATCTAAGGAGAGATATACCCCCTCATTCTCACTCAAGTTAGAAGGAATTCATTCCTCATAGCTCTAGGAGTTGAAGCCAAGCATCCTAGAGCTTTCCCCAGCCATTTTTGAGCACCTTTGCTTCCCTACTCTTGATTTTGCTCAAAGCCAAAATAGGGGAGGTGATTTTTGAATCCAATTCACTCAATCTTCAACCAAAGTGAAATTAATCTTCCACACACCATCCTTGGACCATTTGAGGATTAGATTGAAGCTAATCACCTACATGTTGTGGATTAGTCTTCTAAGCTAACTACATCGAATCAAAGCTCATGCAGCTCAACAGGACTTTATTTCATCCAAACAAAGCTTTCTCAATTGTTAGAACCACCTATCACAAGCTCAGTGGGGTATGCCATTGAAACTGACCTTGGAGTGAAGATTGCTTGGTCTTTTTATGAAGGAAATCATCATGTCACACGATCTCCATTGTTAGATGTGTGGCTTGTGCTTCCTCGAAGGTGTGGGATGAATTTGAGCTCCATCTGAGCTCGAGTGAGCTCAGATCGAGTGACAATCGATGGACGGCATCTGTCTCTCATCACTTGGGAGGAGATAGATCACGGACCGTCCATTCCGTGTGATCGGATCAGACTGTCCTGATCAAATCACGCTTTAGATCTCTCAGATTTCCTCTTAAACTGTGAGATTAATCTCGATCATCCGATCTTAGATCGGATGACCCGTAGAGAAAGTACGTCACTGCCAGTTGACTCAACTAACGAATATGATAACTTAAATAACCAATCCCATCACACCACGTGGAAAGTGTGCCTCGTTAGCCACCATGTGGCCCGATAGGATTAGGAGTTTAATTTGGCTTAATTAATCTGATTTTAATGGTGAAACTTCTAAAATTCATAACTAATTATAGAAAATATAAAAAAACAAATAATTTCTCATTTTAAAGGTAATTTAGAGGAGAAAAATAAAAAATTAAAATTAATTAATTTTAAATAGTAATTTTGACTCAGTTTGGGTTTAATTAGAAATGTAATTAAGCTAATTACTCTCTAACTACTCCAACAATTTATTCCAAACTTTTTAAAATTGATTAGTGGGATAACCTCTGCCTTTCATGATTTTCTTGAAATTTATTGCTTGATTAATTAGGAGAATTTCTTATTTCATTCTTAATCATTCTCTTAATTAATTAAATGATTAATTAGCATGTTAAATAGTGATGAGTCCATTAATTAAGTTGGCTAATCATTATGAAATAGTGAATGGACATAGGGGATGAGATTAGGACCTCTTTTCTAATATTTACCCCTAAGTTTATTTCATTTGGATAACACTTAATCAATTTGCAACTAATTAATGGCTTAATCACTTCATTAAATAGTTTAATTAATCAAATTCAAAACAAATCATTCTAGAATTCAATCAGTCAATTTTTGGGTAGATTCTTAGGTGTTCAATAACCTAAGAGAATTCTAAAGAAAATTATAATCAAACTACATGTGTAGGAGGGTTATAAAAGTACTTAATCAAACCCTTTAGCTTAATTAACCAATAATTATGAGATAATTGCATTAAGCCCCTTCATTTCTTAGGTGCATTACTAATTTAATTTTCATGTGGTTGCATATCATATGTTGGCTCATAATTACTTGGATAATTATGTTAAAGTGGTAGAGGTAAGGGGTAATTAATGAATTTAATTCATGCATTAACTTAATCAAAACATATAATCAACCTAATTGTTCTAAATTAAACCAAACTAATTCACACATGGGGGGAATGGGTTAGGACTAGTAACCATTTCTCATATTTCCTACGTCAAATCAAATTCAAAGAAAAAATCTCCTTAAAGAATTTTTATTCACTTTAAATGATATTATTTTATATGATTGTCCTTAGGAATTTATTAGTGTAGATGAAGTCATGTGTTTACATTCCTTTATTTCTTTTCAATCATGCTAAATATTATTTTCCATAAGAAATCATGCAATCATTTCTTTTAAAAATTAATTAAATAAAATATTTTCTTTTATGTTAAATTGCATGTTTTGGCTACAATTTAAAATATGAGTGGCTATTATCACTATTAAACCAAAAAAAAATTTCATTTTTAAAACTTATAAATCAAAGATTATAAATGAAGTGATGCTAATTATAAATATTTATAAGCTTGCATGTGATGATAGCATAAGATGTGCATTATGAAGTTCTCTTTCCTTCTCTTAACATAGATTCACATAGGATTTGTAAGTGTATAGTTCATTTGAAAAGAACACAACGCTTGCCTAAATCTATTCCTATACATCTCTATATTAAGACTTAGAAAGGATCTTCATATTACACATGTAAATTATACAACTAAATCATAATCTCTTGCATGATTCCTTATCCATTTGGTTATTTTTGTACATCTATATGTGTCTATGAAAAGTGGTATATCAGTCTGGACATCTCAGGGCTACGAGATTTTAAGTAGCCTTAAGTAGGTCTTGTACCTTACGTCCTTGGTGCAGAAAATAATGGCACTGTACTCACTTATAACTTTATACATGCGGATGTGCATTTAGCTTATGGATGAAAAATCCCTCTTTTCTACATAAGGAAGACATGCATTAATGATCCAATTAACAAATGGAATATCCAAATTTTCAAATCACATATCCTTGCATTCATCATTAAAGTTTGCTAAGATTTGCATTGCATGTATAAGTATGCTTAGGATTATTCATATGCTTGATACACATGGTGGAGAGAAATGAATGGGTGTGTGTTATGTGATAGTAATTCACTCTAACTAATCCTAAGATATCTTTCTTATTGAATAGGGCTATTCAGAGTGAATCTAAACTTAGGGTTAATTAAAACACATAATAAACCATTCACTAAAAGAAATTTATAATCATTCTAGCTTGGAAATGCTTTAAGGTAGGGATGAAAGAGAGGTCTTTTCTCTTTTCTTCTCTTTACAATATTTTGTCATTAAGTATAGGTTTATTCAAATCAAATCAAGTCACAAACTAAAATTGATAATTCAACTAAATCACTTAAAATAAAATCACCATCTAAATTAAATCTTTCACACTTAATAAAATCATAACCCTAAAGCCTAGCTAGGATAAGCCAAACAAGCCTTAAATGGCACACACATTAGACTAAGTCACCACTTCTTGCTCTATGTTAGGGCGGTGCATGGTTTGATGCATGATTTTGTTTATGGTGTAATATTTTAGACTGGATGTTAGGGTGTATGTGTGTACACTGGATGATAGGGCGATCTTAGCCTAATCATGTCTTCTACAGGGGATTGTGCTTAAGAGGCTGTTGTAATAAAAATAAAAAATATATAAATATATTTGCTATGCAGGTTGCTTAGCCCCTAAGCATAGTCTAAATTAGGATAGGTAGACTTGGTTACCCATATGTAAGGTGCTAAGTACAAATTATTAATATAACTACTTCGGTTGTGGTATTTTTAGCTAACTTTTATTTTGCAGGTTTAGTTAGATTTACCTTTCTCATTTTAATGTAAATTTTGCAATTAGGATTTAGAATGAATGCTATGGAGGATTAGAATGAACATTGGTTAAAGTAGTCAGGTCCTTTTTGTACCATGTCATTCTATGGAGTAGAGCTCAACTACCCATTTTTCTTTTTTGATTGTTCAGTGGAACTCGACCACATCAACTCTTATTCTTTTGACCTAATTTAATAAATTGATTGATGTTATCTTTATGATTATGTAATTAGGATGGCATGATTTTCTTAGTTTCTTAATTGTTTGATGATTGTTGAGTGTCTTGGATGTGATTAGGCACCTAGAGAAAAATAAATTTTCTATCCAATTAATCAATTTAAAATTAAACTAAATAATTCATAACCTCACCTAAAGCCTAGGACATAAATCAAGATAATAAAAAATTTAACAACCCCTTAGCTAGATCTGTATACCTCATATCATGCATAAATCATATTGTCTCACTCTTACCAATGAAGGGCTTCTACCTTTGCTAGAGAAAATGACTTGACCTTTGAGAGCCATGGTATAAACACACCTCCTTCTTTTGATTTTGGCCCATAATTGATTTTCTCATGCATTAGGCATATAGAATCCCATAGCCTATGTCAAATAAAAATGTCCAAAAATCAAATAAAACTTGACAAATTACATTAGATTAAGTCATAAATTCATACCACTCATGCTCTAGTCTATTATGGAGTGAGTTTAAAGACTTAGTCTCCTTTCTAAATAAATAACAGCCTAGCCATCTTGCAAAGTATATGACCTGCCTACATGTAAAATCATAAGAGGAGTTAGCTGGCTGCCACTCCAATCTATTATAAGTCCAGCAGTCGGGTGGTTTATCCTCTCTGGTACAGATAAATCATATACCCATTTTCATCTTAGATTTAGGTCATGCTTTGGCCCCGCCAAAGCTCCTTAAATTTATGATATGAGATTGTTGTTTCCCTTTGGGGCTATAAGCATAAATTCTCACATCTTAGACATCTTTACAATCTTATATTGTGGAATTGTAAGCCCTAGATTTCTAATAAAAATTCAACTCAAACATATAATTCTTCTTAATTTCAAAAATATAAAGCCCAACAATAGGATAGTTTAGGATGCTCACTAGGTTTCCTAGTATCATGAGCATCCCTTACTCATCTCCCTTTGATTTTGATAATAACTCTCTTCTTTTGCTCAATCCCACTTGATTTTCTAAAAATAACCAATTGATGAATCTTTGAAATCTTTGGAGAAAATAATCATTTATCTTAATCGAGGGTATTCTTAATGAACCTTATTCCTTATGATGTAATTAACAATGGGGCTTACCTCCATAAGGAATTTAATGAACCCGACTTAAAATAAACTCTATTTTACTTTTTCATGTAAAGTAGGGGAAAGATCTTCGGTACATTCGAAGATGCATTGGTCTTAGGAGTCCTTATTAGGTGATTATGTCCATTATAGGATGGTGACTTCTGTCTCTTAAGATAGCATATCATTCCTCAATATCACATCAGATCACCTCAATAAGTACCCCCTGCCCTAAGATCTACATGGTGTCCCCTAACATTTAGAAAAATAAACACCACAATTGCCCTTAGCTATTTGTTATTTAGATATCTTGATGAGCTTTTTTACCCAATGCTTTTCCTGATGATTGAAAAATAGATATCACATTATGTAAATCTCCAACGCCTTTGGCCTTATCTGTGTGTGCTTGTGACTCAAAGTAATAAGGGTAAAATTTTCTAATTTCTTAAATCAAGTAAGCTTCACATATAAAGCCTTCAGGGTATGCTTTATTCTTCATAATTTTTTGGATTTATTCAAGAATCTCCGTGAGTTTTTGAAAATAAATTTACTTAGATTATATATTAATTACCATTACTATTTAAATTAAATAGATACCTCTTAAAAGGGTATATCCAATGATACTACGCTAGTCCTCTCACTCACCTTCATAAGGTAGATGTATTAGTAAGTGCTCCATTGAGTTGAAAATATAAGGGGAAACATCCTTTTGAGCTTGCAAATTATGAATGGAAAATTAGTTTCTAGTTGCCTTAGATCTTCTGTATTTAATCAAGCTAAGGATAGTTCCTTAAAGAAGAGACTAATTTTGATCAAAAAATTTAGGATTTGATCTCGTAAAGTACTAAATGCTACTAGAAGTAAGCATTGTAAAAAAAATATCAATCAAGACTCTTCATTATTTTATATATTTTTTTGCTACTCAAATCTACGCATTTGCTCAAACTATATATATATATATATATATTATGTATGGTAATTTTAATAACTATACCCACTCACAAACTATTCTCCATTGCTCTAATGTGAAGCAATACTTTGTTTTATTCTTCAATAATTTGCCAGTTGTGGTCTCTCTCAACTCTAACTCTATTCTCCTACAATATTCTTTTAGGTCCAACCTAGCCTTCACATTATCTTTACTTTTACTCATAATATCCATCATAGTGTTGAAAATATTGCCAAAGAAATTTTTTTCTCTATTTAACACATTAAGATTATGCCTAATCAAATTAGGCTTCGAGTAGTGTAGATCCCAAAAAATACACCTTTTTTGTCCAGTTATGGTTTACACCATAACCTCGAAGATGACTCTTAGATAACATAAGAGAATCAATTATCGTTAGAAAAGAACTAACAATATGTCATAAGTCATCCTCACTCAATCTTAGTGGTGGCTTGGCTTTCTCAACTCAATTTTTCATGAATGCATCTTTATTTCTTCAAAATGGATGATTAGTAGGGAGGAACATGTGATGACAGTCAAACCACATATTTTTTTGGTCATTTTTAAGTGTAAACACCTTCGATAAATTCATGTAGTATGAACAAACTAATTTCTTGCAGTGCTCTACTCTGATAACATTTCATACAAAAAATTCATTAATATTCCACATTAGCACTACCATCATTTGAATGTTCTGCTTTGCAATAATATCATTATGAGTGCGCCACTGTCTTATAACATTTTCAACTCATCTATTAATGGCTACAAGAAGACATCAATCTTTGCAGCAGAGTGAGAGGACTAATGTAGTATCGTTGGATGGTGTAACCAAAGACAATAACATATAAGGTGTAGTCATGCACATTTTTGGAGATAAATTGTATAGTGTAACTATCACAGCCCAACATGAATAAGATAATGTAAATTGACTATATGGTGTGAAACCATCAGTGCACAGGTCAAGTCTGATGTTTCATGGATCAACAATAAAATCAGAATAAGTACGATTGAAATGCTTACAAGCCTCTTTGTTCGATGGATGACTCAAGATATTTGATGAACTTGCTCCATGATATGATGATTGCTTAGCTTTGCTAGTCTGCATAGAGTTTTGCGGCAAGTATAATACATGTTTAGGCAGTACATCTTTCTATTTGCATTCATCAATTATTCTTTGCTACAATACTGTCTATAAGCATGGGGCGATATCCATATTAAATTATTCTAATTATAATTAATAATAATTAAAATTAATGCATTTAGCCAATTATAAAATGGAGTATCTATCTGTAAATAGAAATTTTACGATAAGGGCATAATTAATTTTTGCATACATCTTAAACTACTTGAAATTCTAAATTACTCTTTACCAATTAACTCAACCAAGGATCGATCAGTGAGATTGATGGAGAAGGTGAGAGGAGAGCTCAGGCAAGGGAATTAATCGAATGGTGTGCAGCATAAAAAGAAGACATGATAACATTATGTTCACCAAACACTTAGGAGTTGATGCAATGTTGGAACATTGCAATGATTAGTATAACTATAATTTTGTAAAAACTAAATTTGATATTTTTCACATCCTCTAAAGAGGTAGTCATATTAACTATATTCATCAAATTAATTCCTTTAATAAAATTAAACCAGGCATAAATTATGAAATTTATATAAATCTATACAAAAAAATCAAAATTGTTAATTGTGTAATTAGTAATTTAACACATCAAATTAATTGGAAAATACATAACCAAAAAATTCTAAAATAAGATTTATAAAATAATACAAAATCTAACATATAAAATCATCAATCTACCTCCAAGTAAATATCTTAAATTGAGATTAATCAATTTTAAACAAATGTGGATAAGATCTAGCCTAAAAATAACAAAAACTCTCAAAACATCAAATCCATTTTTTCTCACAAACGAATGAATGAAATCTCAAAAAGAAAACATCTGTATAAGCAAGTGATCAAGGTTTACCTTCGATTCTATGAAAAAATCAGAGCAAAAAAATACATTTCGGACAAAAGTCGGCGAGCTCTAGGACATTTCCCATCGTTGGTTGAGAGAGGGAGACAATTCAAAAGGAAATGGCGTAGGGTAGGGGACTAAGAACTTCATCGTCAAAATAATAGAACTTTCGATGGATTTTTTATTGAAAAATCCAATGAAAAATCCATTGAAAACTATTTCTACAGATTTTTCTGTCAGAAAATTTGATATCTTTAAGTGATTCAATCATGATGCCCTCTATAGTCGATACTTTCATTGAAAAAAATTTCGGTTAAAAATTCATCAATAATTCAGCCAGTAATTTCAACAAAAAAACTCCATCAAAAATCTGCAATTTTACTTCAGCATTCTTTGTTTTTACCTGTCCGTGATCCCACGCTCCTGCACACGAGCTGGCAGCACCAGGGAGGGCTGTGAACTCACTTAGATGGTGCTTTCTGATTTAAAATTGTGTTTATTAGACTGAATTTTAATGCATTAATCAAATGAACACGCAGCCCTTAAGCTCTAGATATTGTTTATTAAAAAGGTCGGCCAAAGAAGAGGGTCAAAACCCTTCATTGCCATGGTACACTGAAAACACGATTTACCATTCAGCCTCCCAAACCCGTCCCTGCGATCTCTGCTGCGGCTGCAGCTGCCCCTTCTATAAATGTATCACTTCATCAATATTCTCTTCCTCCAAGAAAGTCTCGCCTTTTTCCTTAAGTTGGCTAACCATCTCTCCTCCACATTCATGACCCCCTCTCTTCACACTCTTCTCTCACTTCCCTTCTCCTTCACAAATTTATTTCAAAGTCATTTTGCCTGCTTCTTTCACCAATTTGAAGCCCTTTAGTTCAACACAGCCATCCCCGTTCTTTCACAGATTCATTGCCTTACCTTTTCCTATATATGTCTCTTGCAGCCTAGCTATCCATGTGTTGTCTTCCTCAAAATATGGTCAAGAGGGAGTGAAGGGTGTGGCTGCATAATGGCCGGTGTTTTGCTCAAGACCGCGCAACGTTTCCATATTACACCGCATCGCTGTACTGGCCTATCAATTAGAGGAGCTTCTTCTTTGCAGTAGAAGAGAAGAAAGAGAAGAGTACTGATCGATGGATAGGTCTGCACGCCGATGCGCTGCTTATGGCCTGGCTGCGTGGTCTTGCGCAAGATAACAGCGCTCATCCGCTTTTCTCCGTGCTTTCACACACCGAAGCTGTCTCTCCTCTCCCATCTAAATTTTTTTCTCCTTTCATTTCTTATCCTATCATGGCATGAATATAGCATCTGTTAACATTTCCAAGGAGTAGACCAACCTTCTCCTTCCCTTTTCCATAGAATTACCTAGGAACAATTAATTTTTTGGTCACAATAACATTATTTATCCGTTTACTTTTTATTTATTTTCTGTTATGGATTCGGTTAAATGGTTTGCTTGAGCCAATATTACAGGTAGCTTTCGAAAATATTTACGCATTTCTGTAGCACAAAGAACGAAGACACGACCTGACATGCTTTGGAGCAGAAACCTAGCACCGCAGCAGCTGCGGGGCGTCATCTCCACCATCTTTCCTTAACTTTTAATGATCATTTTGTTCCTATAATTTGATCCTTCTCTACTCTCTCTTTTAAAGCAGGTTTCTGATATACCTATTTATATACGAATGTCATGTCGAAATAGTTCTTGGGAAAACGCAGGATGGAATCGACGAAGGCAACCGCAGACATGGAGGTTAGAATTTGGAAGGCATCGCGGATGCCACATCGCGTGCGCGGCGTGCAGAGAGAGAAATAAAGAGCGAAGAAGGTAGGAAAGGGGAACGGGAGGTTCGCCCGGGAATATCGGCGAGAAGGGTTGGGCCGAAGGGGAGGGCAGGTCAGTGCTGGGTTGCTTCCGACCCATCGGGTCACATCGGAGGCGACAACCTGTCCGGTGCGGGGCATGTGCGCGTTCGGCGCACAGTTTCAAGTATACGACGGCGTGTCCGCCACGCCGAACTGTCTCCCTTTCACGTCACTCACTCTTTTGCACTGTCTCTCTATTTCCTCTAGCTTACTTAGCTTGTAACAAATACTCGTGGGGCAAATGCTTTCTATGGCTTTTGGGTAGAAGATGGAGAGATCGGGATGGACAAATATGAGCGTTCGCGCTTCGCTGAGGAAACTCATTCTTCCTGACTCATTTATTTGAGACCCAAAAAAAAAAACCATGTGGCTTCGCATTCAATCCCATCCCTTTGTATTGTTTATGGTATTTATTAATTTGTCAGATATGGCCAGTCCATAGGTTTAAATCTGGCGCTTTTGGAAGCTCCTATTTATTGTATAGGTTGTTTCTACGGTGATAACTGATAACGGTGTTATATATATATATATATATATATATATATATATATATATATATATATATATATATATATATATATATAGATATATATATAGATGTTTGTATGTATAGACGTATGTATACGTAAGATTTTATTCAAAAAATAATTAGTTTGGACAATCACAGAGGTCTAAATATATAAAGCAAGTAGCAATAAAGTGGATGCAATCATTTAATGGGATGAAATGATTGTGATTCTATGCAAAAGAATAAATGATTCTTTCTAAATTCTTTGGTAAATGAGCTACTCTAATAAAAAACCTCCTCAATATTTCTAAATTGTCAGGCCACTTTTATATAAAAATCTATAACTAGAGCAAAGATCCCCAAAATCCTTAACTTTATCAAGTGATTCTCTATATGAATATAAGGTACAATAGTGGAATATGTTTCATTGATTATAGGGAAAAGAAGAGTTTTAAGGGGCTGTTTGGGATCAATTTTATTTTGTGATTTTTTTTATGCTATTTTTAAAATATATTAATTTGAAGTATTTTTTTTTATTTTAAAAATAAATAATATTATTTTAAAATAACTTAAAATAATTTTTAGATATTCTGATTATTTTTAAAATCTCAATAATCATGAAACATATCTTACTTTGATACAAAATATAAATAAAATAAAAGTAATTCCAAACATCACCTAACTTCAATTAAGATTTGTAATTAAACAGTCTGTACATCTATTATGAAATTTTTAATGGACTGGATTAATGATCAAATAATTTTAATAATTTTAAAAATCATGCATCCTACTAATATTAATGACATTAAATAAATTCCTTTTCTGGAACTTAAAACTAGATATTATTTATCCAAAATAATTATTCAAAATAAAATTGCATGAAGATTTATCTCTTTTCATATGAAGGAATGACAGTCTATCGCACATATTACGATCTTTACAATATATTACAAAAAATTCAATCAAGATAGATCTCAGAATTTGATTTGAGACGTGTAATATAAATTTTTTTTTAATTATATACTGTAAATATGTCAAAATTATGGAATATATTAATCATCACCTATCTTAGTGTTTAAATAAAGATGGAAATTTTATTATTTGACGTTTAAGCGTGACTAAACGGATTGCTTCACAACTAAGATATAAATGAAAAATAAATTTTATGTACAACATAATTGTTCCAATTTTTTTTTGATGATTTGGCATAAAAATAAAAAAGGGGAAAAACAGAGAGAGAGAGAGAGAGAGAGAACAACAACAACAAGCTTTTATCGCATTATTTGGGGTGGGCTACATGAATCTTTATTCTCTATTGTATCCTATTAAGTGTCAAATTCTTATTTAATTCCAATAAAATAAGGTTATTTTTCTACTTCATAACTAAGGCTTTTTAGATCTACTCTACATTTCTTAACATAGGTTGTGTCTAATAAATTTACTCTACTAGGTCATGTGATGGCCGATATTTTATATGACCAAACCAGCTAAGACAACTCTCTCTAATTTTATTTTCCATTAAAGCTATTCCAACCTTTTCACATATATTTATTCCACATTCCACATTTTGTCTCTAAGTATAAATCCAATCACGCAGTTGAGCATTCCCATCTCTATAACACTTAACTTAGTTTTATGCTTATTTTTCATAGGACAACGTTCTGCGCCATAAAGCATTGTAGGTCTCACCGCCATCTTATATAATTTTTCCTTAAGTCTAAGTAGTACTTTTCTATCACACAATAAGATTGATGCATTCCTCCACTTTAGCCATCCAACTTGAATTCTGCTAATAACATTTCCATATATTTCACATCACTTTGAATAACAGACCTTAGGTATCTAGAACATTCACTCTTTTGATGCGATCACCCTTATCATAACCCCACCAATAGATCATTTACAACTAAAATTACACTCCATATATTTTGTTTTAGATCTACTTAAATAAAAGCCTTTAGACTCTAAGGTTGACCTTCATTATTCAAGTTTCACATGAACTACCTATCAAGTGCTATTAATTAGAAGAATATCACCAACAAAAAACATACACCAAGGTACATTCTTCTATAAATCTCTAGTACGAACATCCATAACTAAAGTAAAAAAAAATGGTTTAAAGCCGATCCTTCATGTAATCCAAATGAAATAAGAACATACTTGACCAATCCTCCTTGTGTTTGAACACAAGTGAGTTCCAACATACATACCCTTAATGATTTGAATATAAAGAGTATTAACACCTTTTTTTTTCTCAAACTCTCCAAAGCATCTCTCTTGAAACTTAATCATATTTTTCTCTAAATCAACAAATATCATATGTAGATCCTTCTCACTCTCCCTATACTTGTCCATCAAACTTCTCAACAAATATATAGCATCCATAGTGTACTTACCATGCATGAAACCAAATTGATTTTAAAAACTTTTTATATCATGTCATAATCTATACTCAATTAATCTCACCCATAATTTTAATATATGGCACATTAACTTAATTCCACTATAATTTGCACACTTTCGTGCATCATCTTTAATCTTAAAAGTAAGAATCAACAAATTCTTTCTTCACTTATGTGGCATCTTTTTAGTCTTTAAAATAATAGTAAAAAGAGTAGTAAGCCAAGAAATTCATTGATCTCCTAAACATTTTCATAGTTCCTTTGGAATATCATCAAGTCCTTTCCACACTTTAATTTCTTTAATGCCTCTCCAACTTTAGTTTAACTCATACATGAAGAAAACAAAAAAATATTTGTATTTAGGTTACTAAAGTCGCAAAAGTCACTCATATTTTAAGAACCTTCATTAAAAATTTTAACAAAATATCTCATCTATCTATGATGAATATCATTTTAATTCCATCATTAAAAAAGAAAGAAAAATATTAATAATTACTTTTAATTGTTCATTGCTTCAAATTCCTTTTTTTTGGTTAAATGAACTTATAAAATCATCAAAATTATTATCGATGGTATGAGTGGAATAGTGTAATATTACTCAAAGAAAAAATTAATCACAAATTTTAATTTTGCAAGAAACTTTCATAAAATATCCTATTATAAAAATATTGTTTCCAAATTACTTATGCAATGAAAAATCTATGATTATCACAAATATATTACTTCTTGTCATAAAACGAAATATAAATGTTAATAAAATTAAAATAACTATGACTAAAGTTTTTAATAATTGCAACGTAAATATATAGTACCATTAATTCCCATCTTTTTTTCTTTAGCAAATTAACAATCTTTTAAAAATCATACAAATTGGAATGCAATTGGCATGGCATCTATAAAAGATTTATCACATGCCATTGACTTATTATGTATAACAATCTAAGGACTTATCATGTAAATGTATGTGAGGTGTTTTAATCTATATGATTGTATGAGAGGACACACAAAATTTATCATATATTCATAATTTAAAAGTCAATGTATGAGAGGTCAATGTTCAATCATTTAAACATAACTTAGAAGATATCAAATGTAGTGAATTTAAAATATGTTTTTCATGTGGGAGGACACACATGACCCGAAGTGTGGAGAAGCTTATCAAGTGATAATTGTTGAGTCACTTAGAATTAGATGGTCATGCAATTATGTCACATTTATTTTTCTATGAGGTAGGTTCAGAAATTAGTCAAACCTTAATATATTGTGTGGGTAATTAATGTATTTCTCCCAACAGGTTGACCTACTTGGATAAGATAGTTATCATATGTACATATGAAATTGTGTAAACAAAATTTATTAATATAATCAACTCCATAAGAAGATAAAATTGAGATCAAATCAATCATAATGAGAAAATTATGGTGCAAGGTTGTGTGCATGATAGATACATGATTTATAATGCAATTACATGCTCAAGAATAGTTAGACATACAAGTGTTATATTATATTTTCCTTGAAAAGCTAAGATTTTGAGTTAAAATGATAAGAATTAAAGGTTATATATTTTGGTTTAAATTTAATTATATCTAAGGAAAATATTTAAATTGAGGGTCCCACTTGTTGATTATCACACAAGATAAGTTTTCTTTAAGATCAAGATGTGTCAAGTTAGTTATTATTTAGTTACTTAGGATTTCAAATCATTTTGAATTTTTATTTATTTAATTTTTGTTAACTTCTCTTGTAAATATATAAAAATATATTATTTTATTATAATATTTATTTTTACTTCATCACATCTATCAAAATTTATGAAAAAATTTCATAATTTTTTTTGGAAATCATTTGGAATATTTATTGATTTTTTATACTTAATATCTGTTTTAATTACTAAATTTAAAAAATTATGTAAATTTAGTTTTATATATCATATTAATTTAAAATTTTAGGAAATTTTTATGGTAAACTTAAATTAATATTTGTAACATTCATTGAACTTCTCACAGTTTTCTTTAATATATTTATATTATTTAATTTTGAATAGTGATTAAATATCTTTAAAAATTCATAACTTTTAAATTCGGTTATGAATTATAGAATATTTGTACAAAGTTAAATTACTATTTTACGCATTTATTAATATTTTTCATGTTTTTTATATAAATTCTTTATTTTTGAATTTTAAATAGTGATAAATTACATTGGAAAATATATAACTTCTTCATTTTAATTCAAAAAATTATGAATGTTTTATAAGAAGTTTAGATTATTGTTCCAAGCATTTTAAGAATTTTCATATTTTTCTTGAATGTATTTTTATTCTTATGAATTTTTAATTGTAATTTATTTATTTAAAAAATCATAGCTTTTTAATTTTAATTCAATTTGGTTTCAAATTTTATGGCAGGTCTCTATTCTTTGTTAGTATGACTAGAGTTTAATGATTTTAGGATATTATTAAGTGGTTTAACTAATTAAAATGAAGAATGTTTTAATTTTAAAAATTATAATTAATTATATAAATTAAGGTTCAATGTATTTCTTAAGATCTACATGATGGATTGCCAACCTTAAGAATTTCAAGTCAATCCATGCACTAGTGTATTCAAGAAAAATATGAATAAAAATCTTAAAAATTAACTCATGGATAAATAGAAATGTGGTCCAACTCGATTAGAACTATTAGAATTAATTCATTAAATCTAATGGTTGAGAGGTCATCTCTTACCCCTTGATGGGTTGTGAGATTAAACATGGGTTGGGCTTAGGTCGATGCGATCCAAGCCTATTCTATAAGGATTTCTCCTCTTGTAGATCTTCTCAAAAAAATTGTTCACTAGAGAGTAAGAGGAGGTGACGAGGAATCAATTACATGGCTTCATGAGCCATGACATAGCCAAAGAAGCTCCAGCTAATCCTGACCACAAGGTAAGATGGAGGTGTTTAATTTACCCTAGGGGGGTTAGGATTGGCTTAAAGTTGATCCGAGAAGCATCACATCCTATCCACAAGCCCACTGTTACACTAAATTTGGATGAGCTCGCTCCCTCTTAAATAGCTCTTGACTTAAGGGTTAGTCTTTGGATGCTTAAAGCGGCTAAGAAGGTTGAGGAAGGGTTTAGTTTGGTTCATGGGATTGAGGAGAAGCTCTCTAACCTCTCCAATTATTGTGAAGAGGGATCTATTTATAGCCCCAAGCTTAACCATGATAAAGCTCTTTCAATAGATCATCAACGATTCTATACATGACATACTTAAGGGAGGTGATGGCAAATTGAACATAATGATTAGGTAAATTGATGGGGATTTGTGGGCTCCAAAAATTTTCCACCAACCTCTTCGATGAAAAAAGTAGTTTTAAAGTCGGTGTAATTTTCAGAAGGCAGATGAAATAGTAAATAAGACACTACCCAGAGATTTCACCCTCATTTAGCGAGGACTTTAGATCTGGTTCCAGGTTTCCTATAGGCACAAACCCCTATAGTTAATTACCCTCTCAAGAGAGAACTTTAATTAAGGCTAGTCTTAATGCAATGCGTAGTAATAGTAGCGACATGTAGAGTTTTAGAATTTAAGGTATGAAATTCATCATTTCAGCTTAAACCAGATGGTTGGGGGAATGATGAAGTATCCGATCTATATCCCATGGTTTCATCATCTCGGGTAGTCGCGACCCTTAGTCTACTTAGTCAGAGGAGGTAGTCGACGTGAAAATCCTCATCGGAACACATGGGTTACGTCATCTAAGAAATCCTTGTAGACCTGAGGTGGTGTTTTTCTAAGGAGACAGGCTTAAGTCTTCCTTAGCTAAGAATATCTATTTTTCCTATCAAGTATATCCTATGATTCACAACTCAAAGGGCAGAGCCATTGGGGATCATACAAGCTACAGTCGTGATCGTAATATAATGGAATCCCGCCAAACCACCCGTGACTCGGTGTGCTTCTTTCAGGAGCTCTTGGCCAAGCAGTGAGGACATGGTTCATGTCCTTACTGGAAAGAGATTGATTGAGAGTGAACATAGTAGAACACTTGGTTTGACATTGGCTTATTTATGAGCTAGAGTTTTCTTAATTTGTCACCCCCGACAAACTATTACGGAAGGTGGATAGATTAAGTTTGATTTAAGTTTACAATAATAGAGTTTCGTTTAAACGGTTTCAGATCGCTATTTGAAAATTAATTAATTAGAATATGTTTAAGAGTTTTAGATCATGTCAACTCTGTTTAATTGCTAACAGAGGACTAGCTCTACTGTCACCTAACATAATCAATTTCTTAGATATTTCATTGATTTGAAACTCTTTTTATTAGTTTTTAAGTTTTGTTAACTCAGACCCAATCATAAAGAAGCGAAGCAACCCGGATCCTCGGATACTTGAATTCAAGTTTCAAAAATGTGGGGCCCATGCGGTGTATTTTAATATTCAAATAATTTAATGTTTAAATTAAGAGCTTTAGATCCCTTTAATAACGAGAATTAGATCTCATCGATAATCGGTTTCAAATATTTCACTAATTTGAAACTCTTATTATAGGTTTTTTAGTTTTGTTAACCCAAACTCAGTCCTAAGACTAAACTGGGAAACAATTTTAGATTGATATTTTATTTGATTTGAAAAATTAATTAATTTTAATATGTTTAAGAGTTTTAGATCTTATCAACTCTGTTTAGCTGCTAACAGAGGATTATATCTACTTTTGAAACTCTTATTATAGGTTTTTAGGTTTTGTTAACTTGGACCAGTCCTAAGACTAAACCGGGAAGAAACCCGCACAACATCCTCAGACACTTGAATTTAGACATTAGCATCGTGTCGGGGCCCATGAGGGTGTTTATAACTTAGTTAATTTAGTCTAATTAGTGATTTCATTGATTTTGAAAATCATAATTAGAATGAAATTCCTTAATTTTTGTGTTGAAGGAAATCTCCTTTATTTTTTGTAGATTTTGGCTTAGTATCGCCTTTTGTCTGCTTGTACAAAGGGTTACAAATTCGGTGGCGAAGAAGACATTGTAAATTGATCTAATATCTTATTAGATTTTTGAGATTAATATTTAATATATTTCAATTTAGCCTGTGCGTCCTTTTAGACATTAAAATTTGCACTTGGAATATCTATGTCCGAGCATATGCATGTGTTTATTCAAATTTGATTTCCCTCTCTTTTATTCAAATTTGATTTCCCCCTCTTTTATTCAAATTTGATTTTCCCCATCTTTTATTTCAAATTTGATTTCTCACTCTTTTATTCAAATTTGATTTTCCCCCTCTTTTATTCAAATTTGATTTTTCCCCTCTCTTATTTCAAATTTGATTTCTCACTCTTTTATTCAAATTTGATTTTCCCCCTCTTTTATTCAAATTTGATTTTCCTCCTCTTTTATTTTAAGTTAAAAGATTTGGCCTTAATTTAGAACCTCCTCAGATAATCTCTGGCTAGTCAGCTGTTTGGCTAGTCATGCCCGATAAGTGAGGTTGGTGTTTTGAAACACATCACCCAGTTTTCAATCCTGTTACACCCTGATGAGCATAATGAGACCTTCAATCACTCGGTACGCCTTGATGAGCGTAGTGAGCGGTGTCTTGTGACACTACAGTTGGATTTCATCTCGTCATGCCCTGATGAGCATGATGAGGCCTTCAATCACTTTCGGTACCGATGAATGTCGGTGGTGTCTGGAACACTATGACCCATTTCATCTTGTCACATTGAGCGTGAGGCCTTGGACTTGCATAAAGACAAACATATCCATATATTATTTTTTCTTTCAGGCATTTCATCAAACACCTTCCTTGCCTCTTCTACAATACCATTTTTAGCATACATCTTTATCAAATTGTAGACTTACTCGGTACACTCTGATGAGCATAGCGAGCAGTATGGGAAAGATTATGTAGAACTAGTTTGGGTCGGTTGAAGGTGGGATGACTGAGGCGGGTTTGAAGGATGCTGAAAATGAGCTTAACAGAGGCATGGTGGGTTTTGGGGAGAGAGCCTTGGAAAGCGCAGCTAGTTCGGTGGTGTAGGTGGGATGGAGCAATGGGCGGTCGGGGGGCGAAGCGGTCAATGGTTTTGTGGGTCGAAGCTTTCGACTTCTGAAAGGCTGGAGTCAAATAGCAGACCATGGCAGATTATTGAATGTGGGACCTGTGATTTTGGTCAGTCAGGGAATTTTATATGTAGTGATTTTTGATTTTATAATAACAAGATAAAATTCTTAATGCAAGAAAATAAAAGTCTGATAAAGTAAAGAGAGATAATAGACAAAAAATTTTACGTGGTTCAAACCCAAAACTAGTCCATGCCTAACCACACGCTAGAATCCACTAAATGCAAAATACTTACAAATAGTATTCTATAGCAGGTACAACCTACAATAATATACTCTCCTAAAGGGCAGTACACCCCAATATAAATTTTACAGCACAAAAAGAAAAATATAAAATAATAAATTTTGATAAAATAAATCTCACAAATATACCAAGCTATCCAATTCAAAAAATGATCTCACAACTTATAAATGATCACTTAAAATATTTTGGCAAGATAAAATGCTCACTTAATATTGAAAAAAAATAATAAAATGAATATCTTAAAAGTGATTTTACTAAGATATTTATGTTATTACAATTTGTAGACTAATATAAAAATTATTTCAAAATAAATTCATAATATTCTTTTGTATAATAAAATAAATTTCAGCAAGAAATATTTTATTTTATTTTAATCAAAAAGATTCTTTCAATTAAAGCTAATGATCACAAAATACTTAAATAAAATGAGTATATGATAGATCTAAGTAGGCTAGTAAGCTTTTAATTAAAAGAGATCTAGCAAATATGAAAATAATTTCAGCATAATAATTTAATTTAAAATGCTTAAAATATACTTCTAAAATAGATCTAAGAATAAATGATCTTTGAAATAAGATTAATAAAAATATTTCAAGAAACCAAAAGAAATTTGTAGGAAGTTAAAAAAACAAGTTGAAATAGATCCTACAAACTATCACAAGAGTTTTTCACAAAAAAAATGATTGAAAACTTTGATGTGAAAAAAAATGTTCAAAGACTAATCCACCAAAGAGTATAAATTGGGAAGAATAAATAGATGGTGAAAATAGCATGAACAACTAAAAGGGATTAAGACCAAGAAAACAAACTCAAGTAATTTGAGAAAGCTTACTTAGTTAAAGATGTTGAACCTTCCAAACCAAGGATTTGATCTTGCAACATTGGAGAACACTTGGAAGGAAAATCTAAGAAATTTTCTTTTAGATTTTCTAGAGGGATTTTGAAATTTGAATGAGGAATGCTTTCATGAAGAGAATGAGGGTTATTTATAGGCAAGAAGGTCATTTTGAATTATTTCAAAAAAATTTATTATTCTAACCTCATGCTATCATGTGATAATTTAATATTCAATAAAAATATAATTTATATTAAATTAAAGCAGCCAAAATTTGGCTATTCACATGGGCAAGTAAAAAATAATTAAATATGGCTCTTAATATATTCAAAGCATGTAGCATGCATTCATTATTAAAATCAGCTAATATTTGAAAAGTCATAATAAATTCACTTTTAATCAAATGTGAGTCATGTGACCTATCAAATTAAAGGAAAAAAATCCAAAGAATTCATTGGAGATGAAATCGGATATAAATTCTTTGATTATAAAATGACTTTGGCTAAAATACAAAATTTCATATATTTTTATTAATTTTGACATGTGACATTTAAATATTATGATATAATTTATATATAATCATACATATAGTTATCATATAACCATCAAATTAAATTAAAATATTTAATTATATTAAGTAAATAAAATAATTACACTTAATAGTCATTTATATATTATTTTGACAATTCAAAGTTATGTATGAATCATATAATTGAATGTTAATTAGATAGAGATTTATATAAAGTAACCTCATTAAAATAATATGTTAAGTTGTGAGCAAATTGATTCATGCCAATGAATAAATGCATATAACCTAAAATATTATATTTGAGCTTCACATTATCTAATTTGATCTACCTTTCATTCTTCTTCCTCTGCAATTTCCTCAAATATATTATGAGATGTATTAGATATGTAATTAGCAATTGATATATCAAAACACATAAAACATTCATTAGAACATCCAAACATTCATTTGTTATCATCAAAATTGATCGGATTGAACATGAGGCTCATTAAGCCAACAATCTCCCCTTTTGATGATGATAAACTAATGTTTATTGATTTTGATGAAGGTGCAAATTGACCTTTCATCATAGTTTTGAAAAGAATTTCTCACAAGAATGAATGAATAATGCTCCCCTAAATGTATGCATAAAATAGACTTAATACTAACCAACATTTTACTCTTCTCCCCCTTTTGACAACATCAAAAAGTGAGAACAAACTACATACAATTTTAAATATTAGGATCTAACATTCCAAGCATGCATCTTAAAGTACAAAAATGTTCTTCTGGTAAGGGTTTTGTAAAATATCTACAATTTATATTAATGAAATTAATATTAACATGACCTTTCAAAACATGATCCCTAATAAAATGATGTCTAATTTCTATATGCTTGGTTCGTGAGTGTTGGATAGGATTTTTGGTCAAACTAATAACACTAGTATTGTCACATTGAACTAGAATGTGATCTTGCTTAATACCAAAATCTTCTAATTGTTGCTTTAACCAAAGGACTGAAAGCAACACAACACTACTATGTACTCTCATTAGTGGATAAAGCTCTGAATTTTATTTCTAGATGACCAAGACACAAGTGATGATCCTAAAAATGACATGTGTTAATGCTTTTTTCTATCTACTTTGCATCCCGCAAAATCAACATCAGAATAAACAACCAAATTACATGATAAAAAAAATTTAGGATACCATAAACCTATCCTAATAGTGCCTATCAAATACTGAAAGATACGCTTGACTGCTATTAAATGAGATTCTTTCGGGTTGGCCTGAAAATGAGCATACAAACAAACATCAAACATAATATCAGGCCTACTAGCAGCAAGGTATAAAAGTGAACCTATCATACTCCTATAAATTTTTTTATCAACATATTTTCCTAATTCATCTAAATCCAATTTTGTAGATGGGCTCATAAGAGTTAGATTTAAATCTTTTCATGTCAAACCTCTCAAGCAATTCATTTGTACTTAGTTTGACAGATGAATGTGCCATTTTCTTGTTGCTTCACTTAAAGACCTAAGAAAAAGATTAATTATCCTATCATACTCATTTCAAACTCTTTAAACATCAATGATGAGAACTCATGACATAAAGATTCATTTATACTTCCAAATAATATATCATCTACATACACTTATACCATAATCAAATCATCATCTATGCTCTTAAGGAATAAGGTGGTATCTACTCTACCCTTTCTAAATCCATGATCTATCAAAAAGTTACTTAACCTATCATACCAAGCACGAGGAGCTTGTTTTAAACCAAATAAGGCTTTCTTTAATTTATATACATGATTTGGACAATCAAGGCTCTCAAATCCAAGTGGTTGCTCTACAAATACATTTTGATCAATAAATTCATTCAAAAATGCACTCTTGACATCCATTTGAAAAAGTTTAAAATCCCTAAAATAAGCATAAGCAAGGAGTAACCTGATAGCTTCTAGTTTTCCTACGTGTCTAAAAGATTCTTCAAAATCTATACCTTCAACTTGTGTGTACCCTTGTGCAACTAACCTAGCTTTATTTCTAATAATACAATTTGTATGATTTTACTAAGATGTTTATGTTATTACAATTTGTAGACTAATATAAAAATTATTTCAAAATAAATTCACAATATTCTTTTGCATAATAAAATAAATTTCCAAAATAATTTATTTTATTTTAACCAAAAGATTCTTTCAACTAAAGCTAATGATCACAAAATACTTAAATAAAATGAGTATATGATAGATCTAAATAGGCTAGTAAGCTTTTAATTAAAAAGAGAGATCTACCAAATAAGAAAATAATTTCAACATAATAATTTAATTTAAAATGCTTAAAATATACTTCTAAAATAGATCTAAGAATAAATGATCTTTCAAAATGAGATTAATGAAGAAATATTTCAAGAAACCAAAAGAAATTTGTAGGAAGTTAAAAATTTTCTACAAAGTTGAAATAGATCCTACAAACTATCACAAGAGTTTTCACAAAAAAATGATTGAGAAACTTTGATGAAAAAAATGTCCAAAGACTAATACACCAAAGAGTATAAATTGAAAGAATAAATAGATGGTAAAATAGGAACAACTAAAAGGATTAAGATCAAGAAAACAAACTCAAGTAATTTGAGAAAGCTTGCTTAGTTGAACATGTTGAAGCTTCAAACCAAGGTTTTGATCTTGCAATATTTGGAGAACACTTGGAAGGAAAATCTAAGAAATTTTCTTTTAGATTTTCTAGAGGGATTTTTAATTTTGAATGAGGAATGCTTTCATGAAGAGAATGAGGGCTATTTAAAGACAATAATGTTATTTTGAATTATTTCAAAAAAATATACTATTCTAATCTCATGCTATCATGTGATAATTTAATGTTCAATAAAATATAATTTCTATTAAATAAATATTAAATTAAACACCAAAATTCATATTCATGTAAGTAAAAAATAATCAAATATGACTCTTAATATATTCAAAGCATGTAGCATGCATTCATTATTAAAATCATAATGTTTGAAAAGTTATAATAAATTCACTTTTAATCAAATGTGGGTCATGTGACCTATCAAATTAAAGAAAAAATCCATGGAATCCATTGGATGAAATATATAAATTCTTTGATTATAAAATGAATTTTGCTAAAATACAAAAATTTCATATATTTTATTATTTTGGATATATGTGACATTTAAATATTATGATATAATTTAGATATAATCATACATATGTTAGTTATCATATAACCATCAAATTAAATTAAAGTATTTAATTTTATTAAGTAAATAAAATAATTACACTTAATAGTCATTATCATTGATTATTTTGACAATTCAAATGCTATGTATGAAATATATAATTGAATGTTAATTAGATAGAGATTTATATATTAACCTTATTGATTCATGCCAATGAATAAATGTATATAACCCAAAAATATTATATTTTGAGCTTCACATTATCCAATTTGATCTATCTTTCATTCTTCTCCTCTAATTTTTCTCAAACATACATGAGATGTATTAGATATGTAATTAGCAATTGATATATCTAAAACACATAAAAACAAGAACATCCAAATTCATTATCATTGAAAGAAACATATGACATAACATATGAGAAGAGGAGTAAGTTGATGTATTTTTTTTTTATTCTAAAGTGATCTTTAAATAGCAAAGAAGTATGCTCTGAGAAATAATATGATAAGAAATAGTGGATGATGTCTTTTTAATTTTTAAAAAATAATGAATATTGCTGGAAAAAAACAATAGGGAATTACCTCTATTTTTTTTCTTTGATTACTGTAGAGATAAGAGGAAATGAAAAGAACAAAAAAATTTTCAGTTTTCTTTTGAATTAGATAAACAAAATAAATGGTTCTTGAGGTAATTTAGAGATTTTAAAATTAATTTTAAATTGACTAAATTTAACGTGATTTCAATCACATAATAACATATATATATATATATATATATATATATATATCAATTTAGGATAATTCAAACCCAATGATTTTGCGATCGAGCGTTTGGTTCAAGTCGTCGTCAAATTGGGTCCACTTCAGCTCAAAATGCGTGTCACCGCTTTCGATCGCTCAATTTTCGCGCAGACTCATCCAAATCGGGTGCGAACAATCTCATTTGATAGATTTTAGCATTTTAAAGCCAATGGCACAATCAACTTTATGAACAGAGGTTGTTTGATTCTCATCTGCTTCCTACCTCAATATGTGCGAGTAGATCGGTTGATCTTGCTCATTAAGTCATGCAATATTTATATCGACCAATTTGATGTTAATGTGATGGCAAAGTCCATTTATCAATCGAAGGTCATTTGAGTTGATTTCGGCGATGTCTAGTGTGTTTCAACCTCGATTTGGGTGCTATCACTTCAAATCGCTCGACATTTGCACAGACTCGTCTGAATTGAGTGTGAATGGTCTTATTTGATAGTTTTCAATGTTTTGAAGCTAACAACGTGATCAATTTAATGAACGGTGGTCATTCAGACATTATCGTAGCTTCCCGACTCTGATATGGGCGTCGACATTATGATAGCTTGAGCGCTTAATCAAGTGCTCGTTAGATTTTGCAATTTTTATATTTTGATCAATTTTGACGTTCTAAATGTGACGATGAAGTCCGTTCATCGATCAGAGGTTGTTTCGACCATTTTTAGTGACATCTAGTGCATTTTGATTCTCAATTTGCGCACTGTCGCTTCCGAAGTCCATCGAGTTAGACTTGTGGGCTTGACTCGACTTATGGCACGTATGTGGAGGTCAAGATTCTATCACTACTTGTCTTTTGGATGGAGTGGCTGTTCCATTTACCAACATAAAACCTAAGCTAGGGTGGCTCACTTATTAGAAGGACTCATTCAGTTGGTCTTGATCCAATTGGGATGAAGGAAATGAAAGAATTTGATAATTACTAAAATTTGAAAGGAATTTTTGGAAATTTCATGAGATTGAGTCAGATTGACACATTATGACCCTTTTCCATTAGTTTATGGGTTTGACCCATATGGCTTGATCAAAAGGGTTGAGGTTAACTATCAAAATATTCTAGATACTCTCTCCTAACTTCCTTAAAAAATTTATAGATGGGTACCTTTAATTCAGATGGGTACCTTTAATTCAATCATGAATTAAATTTCTTAAATAATTTTGAGGTTGCCTAAGCCAAACCTCAAAATGTCATGATCAATTGCACAAGAAATTGAGTCAATGGGATAGCTTGATTATTCAAATTCAACAATAACATCTACTAGAAAATGGTTGAATTCAAGTAATGCGAGAAGTCTACTTTGAGGCTAGCTAAAGTTTGACCTAAATGTAGGATGGATTGACAATTGACCCCTTTACATGGGCTCCACCTAAAAATTATTAAGGCTAACCTAATGGTTGATCAGGTTCAAGTTATGGATTTCTTAAGGAGGATTTGAAATTTAGTGATGCTAATATTTTTGATATCAATAACATTCTTTTAATTCATATTCTTTTAACGCTTTTTACACTTCCAACCACACCCTTAGCATTCCTCAAGATAATTAACTTCTAACAATATACCTCATAACCATCAAAAAGCTTTCCTAAAGCCCACTACCATGATATACACTACTAGGACCTCATCCTATTACCTACTTCTCGACAGCTACATAACTCAATGAGCTCTTATATGCTCCAAATCATAAATACACATCCTAAGCTAACCATTCATAAGAATTTCTAGTCATTTACCCCAACTAAAGTTTAAAGTGATCTTCCAAATCAATTCAAACCAACTCATGCTAAACAAGTCTATATTTTCAACATTGTATCCCCTAAACTCTTCATCATCTCACAAATAACTTCAAAATTGATCCATTGATAGTGGGTAAGAATCCATTGGCTTTTTAGGTCTTTAATCTCACAAAAAGGACACCCATCTTCACCAACTCATACCTATAATAATAATCATAAATAAATCACTCTCATAACTTTAAATTTAACAACCTAATGATGATCACATTGACAATCAAAGCTCATATATTGTGCAATGACATGCATTTGAGATTCTTGTTATACTTGATGCCTTCAATAGAGCATTAACCGTTAACGACCTTTCTCGATCCAAAAATTACTTATTTAGTTAGCATTTACCATTGATTAGGCTCCTTAGATTTAAGCAATGCATAATTATCAATAAAAATTTTATAGTAAGTTACATCAATTTTTTTTTTGTCTAAGCATGGTAGTGACCATGACTAGCATAGATTATGAATTTAGGATATATCAAATAGTCTTATCATTATCCTCCAAACTATTATACTCAATAAAGTGGTGTGGAATATTTTACATTGCATTGAGAAAATCATTCCCATATCAATCTATATGAGGGCATGAATTGCTAATCAAGAGTTATTTCTTTTATGAGAGAAATAATTAATCATAGGCTAGTATGTACACACACACACACACACATATATATATATATATATATATATATATATATGTATGTACACACACATGTATATATATATATGTATGTATATAGACATGTGTGGGAGAATGTTAGGAGAGACAGATCAAAGTAAGCACAAAGAATCAGTTCAAGTGTTTTGGAGCATACACAAAGCAAATGAACCAAAGTAAAAGAAATCACATTGAAGACACCAGATTTAATATTGAAAAATCCAAGAACGAGAATAAAATCATAAAGCCACACCACCAAGAAATCCACTATGAAAGAAAAATTGAGGAGAATAATGCATATTACACATATTAGGAGCATTTTCATACTTCAATCACTCTAGGACACTCTCTTCACTCTCACACAAAAACGAATTAGAGAAAAGATTCAATAAATTGTATAAAAATTGTCTAAATCCGAAGTCTCCCTACTCGTAGCGCCATGGTGCTACGACCCAGTTGCTTAGGCGCTAGCGATGTTATTTTCCAGATTTTTTTGCAAGGGTTTGAGCGTCATGGCACTGCTTTACAATGTCAAAGTGCTAGCCTCTCTATCATTCTATCTTTGTGCCCTTATGACAGCATCGCAGTGCTATCGTGAAGCGTCGAGACGGTGATCTTTCTGTCTCCTTGGTGCAAAGTCAACACCATGGTGTTATCCTTCTGGCCAAAGCATTGCCTCCTCTATTCCTAATGACATGATCTCTTGTTCTAGCACCAAGGCGTGCTTCTTTGACGCCAAAGCTTTACACCATAAAAATTTTCTTCAAGAGACATTGCCCCCGAATCCCTGACATGAAGGATAGGGAGTAAGTGAACAATTCCGTCTCCATCTACCAAAACTACCGGAAATGTTTCAAAAAAGGTAGTCATACGACGTACAAAGAGTTCACGACCCTTCTTTATCTCTAAATATGGGTGCCAACCACCCAACAGCTATTCCATCCCCATTATCTATTGAGGCTCAATAATCCCCTTTCGGGGATTATTACCAATGTAATCATAAATCGATTGATAAAATCAAGCTCCACAACATAACAGCACACACATAAAACTGAATCAATATTAATATACATTGCAGTTAAATCTGGCGTATAAAATTTATTTTTTTAATTATCTAAATCAAAATACATTGAATTGCATAAATCACATCATTATGTAATTAATATTTAAACTGTGATTTTTATGAATTTTTTTTTTCCTTCTCCTCAGCTCCACGCACAAAAGGAAAGCATCTGAATCGTTATCAAAATTACTATGCCTCTCTTTTCTGAATAGCTCCTTCATATGGTCACGTCACCTTTTCCTTCTCCTTCATACCATTTCAGTCAAACGGTGCCTAACCTCCAATAAATCTAAAGGCGAGGCTTGACCCATTTTCTTTCATCATTATTTTCCTAAATATACCCTCGTGGTTAATCCATGATAATAACATATGTTTTAAGATACACTAAGGAGTATTACTTTAATTAAGCAAGGAACTAATCATTACATTGTATTTAGAGACTAACAAAATTAATTTTTAACTGTTAAGAGTTAGCGAGTGACAATACGATCACTCGACCACAGCTCTATTCATTATTTTTTTATTTCTCATTTATTTTTTCTAATCATATAATGTATAAATTATACACAAATAATCAAATGTAGAATGCCTCAGAGATGGCCACAAGGTGGGGATCTTCAGTTTTATCAGTTCTGCAGTTTTGATGTTGAAGGCTGGTGTAGTGGGCCAATGTGGCGGGCGGGCTTACTATAATGGGTGGTATACTGACAGAGAAAAGGAACTGAGGCGTCTTAATTTTGGTTGCAGGGATGCATATTAAGAGCTGCACAGGAAAGAAGGATAAATATATCATACAGGCGCCTGCAGTCGCCCATTAAAGAAAGATGGGTCCCATATAAGTCTGCTTTTCTGTTTGATAGTTACCTGAACAGTAATTATAAAAAAAAAAAAATTGAATTATGCACACAATTCTAATATATTTATATATTTAATACTTAAATTTTCATATTAACTTAAATAATACTTAAAATTTTATTTTTAAATAAAAATAAAAATAATAATATTTTTTAAAATAAAATTTATATTTTTATGCATAAAAATATTATTTTTATAAATATTAAATTTTAGTTATTAAATATGTATATAAAAAATCGTGTGATATGTATTTTTATATACATTTTTCACTCTGACTTAGAAAGTTGAGATTTGATTTTGATAAAATAAAAAAATTTAGATACTCATTATTGTATCTTCTATAATAACTCTATCGCTATTTTTTTATATAATCTCAAATAGATCTTAATTGGCTGACTTAGTTTATATTATGAAAAAATTGTAAATTTTCTTTACAAAGTCCCCAAAAAAAGTATTTGGACAACAATATTAAACTGAGTTAGGTCAAGTAAATCATTATGAGAGCCTAAATTGAGTTTTGCTACTCATTGATAGTGAACTAGCTTGAATTATTTATAACTTTGAAATTTCCCAAATCAAAAATACCTAGAATTAAATTTTCATAAGTTAAAAATTAGCTCTTACTCAATCCACAATACCGAGCTACTAAATTGACCCAAGATACTCATAAATCATGTATTCTCCTAATAAAGTTGGTTACTTAAGCATAATATTTACTAGCCAACTAGTGATTCTATCTACAAGATGCTAAGTATACTTGTCCTCAATCCAAAACACATATGAAGTACTTAATTATCGATCACTTATAAGCTGGATTTTGCCACAATATAGTTAATTGCATTAATTTCAATTTATGTAATTTATATATAATTATACTATTGATAATTAAATGACTTAGCCTTGGTCCTAAGTCATAAATTAGGAATCATTTATCAAACTTGAGAGTGTGAGACCTCAAACTTTTAGCATGAGCATAATCCCATCAAACTTAATAGTTTATTTTGATTCCACAATGTCTCGCTACGAACCCTATAAATTTCTCTGAAGTTACTCTGATGGAATATTTCAAAGGATACATCTTCATGTTGTAACACCACAACCTCTTAAAGACAACTCTTAAGCCATACATATGGTCTTTATTTTCTTTGCTCTTGATGAATACATCATCAATGTCGCATTTTACTTTATCGTGGATGAGTTCCTCGAAGATCTTAATCATGGCCTGCTGGTATGTAAATACAACATTTTAAGGCTGAAAGGTATGACCTCATAGCAATAGATTTCAGTTGGAGTTCGAAATATAATGTACTTAATTATATTCATGTGCCATCTTAATTTGTTATAACCAGATAACCCAATAATTAATGAAAAGATCACTTGTGAGGAGATTATGTCTTCCATCAACTTCAGTTAAGTAATGAGAACTCTTCTTTAGGATATGCCTTATTCAATATTAAAAATTGATACAAATGTGTCTAACCGTTTTTCTTTTTAACCAGAATGAGACTAGCTAACTAACTTTTTTTTCTTCTCTAATAAAGCCAACATTGAATAACTTCTTGACTTTAGTGAAGAATTGATACTCAATGTCTAATTGCATATATCAGGGAGCTTGCTCCACCAAGAATTAAATCAAGTTGAATTTTGAGCTTATGAACTAGTACATTAGAAGTTAATTTGGGCATCACACCATTGTTTTAAGCGAAGTAGTGCTTTAACTATAAATGCAACTTGACCAAGTCATTGGCTTCATTTTCATTTAAAAGTAAACTAATTAATGTAGGGCGTGATTTTTATAACTACCTAAGTTAATTTCCTTTAGCTCAAATATAAGTGATTTTATCTCTTCATCCAATTCAGGTGGTTCAACTCTAACTTGAAGGTCATCTAGATCATCCAAAGTTTCTATATAGATTTCTTCCAAAAATTCAATGTCATATGAAAAGAACCTCGGAATCTTAGTTGTAAATGATAATTAATCGGCATTTATCATGTATTGGCTTGAATGCATGAAATCCTAATCCAAGTATTCACTAAGATTTTCTGAATTTGTTTTTCCAATGCATTTCAAAATAATTTTACATGTGCTTTGATCATGTATGTTTTATTAATCTATACTTTCCTAAACCCATAAATAATACTAATTAAAAATAATTATATTCATTCATTGAAAGATTCATTTTTAAGTTATACATCAACTCTTAAATTTTGGGATGATGAACAAGGATATACCTTTTGGTTGTGGTGTAACATTTATTTCTAAATCTTAATAGTATCTAAATATAGTGGGGACACAGTTAAAGTGTTGACATACTGGTTGATCTTCTTAAACAATGATACTTCAGATATAATACTTTATTCATTAGGAATTCTATCTCCAACACTATCTTCTTCTAGTGTCACGTTTATCTTGCCTATCAAATAGGTTGAACTGATTGGTGCATGGACCACATATAATTCATCCTATGAGCTAGATTCCAAGTTGATATGTATCAAAATAGGCTTTTGGTTCTTAGTGGGAGTGTTGTTCTTCCTCGAAATCCTGCTTAGTATCTTCCTCAGCCTCATCCTTGCTCTCTAGTTTGTTGGAGCATCTTACGTACTTGCTTCATTAGAGAGGTGAGATGCATTTGGATTATGATTTTTGGGGCCTACTTCTTCCTTGAACTTCTCATATTTTCTTTCTTTTTTGAATCTTCTTGTGATTCTTTTCCTTTAATTTTCACTTCTTTTTTATATTATTATTTTGCTTTGACTTTTCTTCTTTTCTTTTTTACTTCTAATGATTCTTCTCATTGTTATTTCTTGTTTCTTTGTACAACTCTATGGATGACTACTTGCTTTTAAAGAATGTAGTGGGTCGCATCTTCATAAATTCCAACTTTATGAATAGAGAACAACTTTAAGTCTCCTTTGATGCAATATTCCACTCCATCATGCAAAATTTTGATATAATGATGGAATGAGGAAGGCACCATTTTATTTTTTTAGAGTTATGATGTGGAACTTTACCTCAATTTTCAAATCCATAATCCAAAGGAGTTGAGTTATTGAATTGGCTCTCTCACCTTATTCATTAAATCCTCTCAACATCATCTTATCTGAGCTTACTCTACCCCTATGTTATAACCTAGTTTTAGTACAAATTACATTTAAAATTCAAAAAAATTAAGACCTACAAAATAGAGGTTGAAAAAATATACATGCATAAAAGAGCTCATAATTCCAACATATAGAGTTAACACTAGTAAGTGTCAAGCATCTCTATCCAAGTGAGTCATGCTTAAGGGCATATGCACAAAGCACATATAATATTAGCTTTTAAATTTCTTAAGTAGATCCAGTAAACATGACTCCTTAAATTCAATCAATGAGCAAATAACTAGCCTACAATCAAGTCAATCAAATAAAAATTGCACCATAAAACAATAAAGACATACATAATAATTAAACACCACTCTAACCTATGTCTAGAATAGGTAATCTAGCAATCTAATATATGTATAAGGTAAGTGTAGTGCATCCATGCTACACTTTAATGTTTAAATTTTAGTTTAAACTCAGAGTTTTGTTCATTATCATTGGTTGTATTTAATTTAAGTAATTAATGATTTAAAAGTAAAAGATAAGCAATGATTTAATTTAGGTTTACATTGAATTAATGTTTTAAAAAGTGTGAGGAGCATTAGTCCCGCTTGGGGTAAAACCCACTCTTCCTAACACTCTAGTCCAAATAGACTAAACACACTAAAAATGAAGGGCAATCATAAGACTCTAATCAAAGTAATTTTTATTGATTTTAATTAATTAATTAGTGATGATTTATTTCAATAGTTAAGTTATGGTTAATTAGCCTTTTAATTTCAATTTAAATTCAAACGACTTCATAAACATTTTCAATTATGTTTAAGGTTAGAAAACACCTTTAATAATGGCTTACAAAATTTTGGTTAATTTCAAAAGCATTACTAATTAATTATTTTTTTATTAATTAATTAATAAAAAAAAAAACTAACATTTATATATTTAAAAATTATACAAATAATTTCTAGAGTTGGAAAACACCAAAAAATAATCTATTAAAGTTTGGGATAAACTGAAATTAATTTTAATTTTAGTAATTAATATATTATTTATTTTCTAGAAAATATTTAAATAAAATATAGTTTATCAAATCATGAAACTTTATAGGAGCACTAGAAATGAGGTCCAAACACTCCCATAAAAAATTTATATCATTTGAAAGTCATTTTAAAATTTCTATGATTTATTTAATATATTTAAATGTTTAAACTATAAGAAATATTTTATTAAAAAATATTAGTTGATTTTATTTTTTGAGCTTTATCTATCTTTATGGATAGGTGGTTAAGAATTGGAAATTTTTCTAGGTACATTTGATTTATTTTGAATTTTTAAATCTAAAGGATAATTAATTAAATATTATATTAAAAAATAATCTTTTTATTTAAAATTTAATAAAAGTGACCTAATCAATTTTAAACTCTATGAGATTAGTTTCAAGGTTTGGGAAGTTTAAAATATTCCATGAAATTTTAGTTAAATTTTTTAATTAAATATTATGTAATATATTTTATTTTAATTATTTACTAAAAATCAAATAATATTATAATAGTTTTAATATTTACCAAAATATTTTCTTTGACTAAAGGCAACAAGGAAAATATTTTTGGTAATTTTCAAAATTATTTCCACATTATTTAATATTTTATAATTTTTAATTCTTTTTATAAATTTAAAATACTTATTATTAAATTAATTTCAAATTTTATGAAACTTCTCTTAAGATTTATCACTTATCACTAGAGCCATTCATCATAAGAGTTTAATTTTTTTTATTATACTTTATCAATTTATGAAGGGGTTTAGCTTATTAAAAGTGAATTTTCATAACTTCCACAAGTTAAAACTGATTAATTAGATGACTCTCTTAATTTTAGGTTAATATTTTAATAACTTAAAAAATACTTATCCAAATATTTGATAAGTTTAATAGAATTAGGGAAAGTAATTAAAAACATACCCAAAAGTTTCAAAATATTTTACATGTATTTAAGATTAATTGCAAAAATAAGATTTTTCATAATGTTCTAGTTACTCTCAACAAATCTAATAAAAATTGGGGTTTTTAACTTCATTAGATTCCTCTATGTTAATTGAGCCCAAAGGGGGTTCATTTGTATTTTCTTATATTAGTGGTTAATTAATCATAAAATCTTAAAGTTTAGAATTTTTAAAGTAATGAAAACATTATTTATCTTTTAAACATGTTGCTAATGGGGACATGCTTTACACATGATGTCTTGTCATTTGAACACAAAAATCCCACATTTAAATTATGAACTACAATTAACCCTAATAGTTTGATCAAAGATTAAATAACCATGATTAAGCCTATGCTTTATAAGGGTGAATCAAAATGTTCTATGGTTTAACAAGATCATCGTCTATTTAAATTGATGGCTAGTGATTTGTCCATCACCTCCAACTCAAGAGAGTGATCGTTATATGAAATCTTTTGATTTGAAAATTCTATGGGCTAATTATCCAATGTAATGCACTAAAAAGTATCAAAAAATGAAATGCAATGGATCTCTACATTCAAATCCTAATGAATCACACTTTTTTTTCACAAAGTGTAGGGACTTGGGAAATTTTTTAAGTACTTGAAGATTTACCTCACTCAACCCTTTTGAGTGTAGTTGACATGTTGAGGAGCTTGCCTATGTTGAGATGAGCCTCTTACGTGTAGGTCTTCACTTGCCTCCTAATTGGTCACTCTCGAGACCCCTACATCACTATGGATCACTAGAGTTTTGTATCTTGAGCATCCCGAGCTTAAGAGAAGAGGGGAAAGGTTTTGATGTGATCTTAAGAGCTTGTTGGGTGTTTTGGGTGAGTGAATTTATGCTCCTAAATTCTTTGTGCTCAAGTTGGGTTTGATGGTGCTTAGCTAAGGGGAGTTGCAAAAGTGTTTCGAGCTCTAGTGCCAATAGGAACTCAGGAGTGTTTAGACATTATTTTGTGATCTTGGTGAGTAATCATAGTGCTTAAAGTCTACTTAATTCTAAGTGTGTAGATTTTCACATATGAATCAAGATTTTAGCTTGGTTTAGGCATGGGTGGCTCAGCTTCTTTAGCTCAATTAGGGTTAAGATGTATCACATGGAGGTCCTCTAATGGTTATCTAAGTTTGAGGCAATGGGGTGAAAGGGACAAACCATAAGGAGTTAACTAATGCTTATCTCTTTATGAGTTTATCTCATTTTTTAATGGCTATCTCAATAAGCTTTGGGCAACTCTAAACTATTTGACTAAGCTTAAGGAGTGAATTGGTGGCTATCCCAGGTGAAGGTAAGGAGTGGACTTATCATTCATAGGTTTTGTCCTTAGTTGGGCACCATAGTTCAATTAGGTTCAACCCAAATTGGGCTCACCATGGGACATGCCCAGTTGGGTAGACCCATAAGGACCCAAGGAAGTGTCTATTAAGTTCTAATAGGTATAGACTTGGTTTGATTGAGTTTGGCTTATATTTACCTATTTTGGCTCAATTGGCCAATTGAGCCCAAGGGGTTATTGAATTAAGTCTAATAGAAATTTTATGTGATTTTGCATGATTGGATTTGCCAAATTTGGATTTAAATTGATTTGAGTTAATGTAGTTTAATTGGGTCAATTAAGCTAGTTGATCAAATTAGACTTCAATTGAGCATGGGTTGTGTTTAATTAAATTTATTTAATGATTTTGAGAATTTTGGAAGCTTTAATTTAAGTTTAATTTAAGTTTAATTTAATTTTTATCTTATAGGATTCAGTTATATCAACTTGGGTTAAGTAGGCCAAATAGGACCAACTAACCCAATATGGCTTAAAAGGGTTTGGTTACAAGTACTTTGATATGGCTTTGGTTTAGTGTCCTCCTAGCCACTAAGAGTATTCTAATACTCTTTATGAGGAAGTCTTATGCTAAGATAAGATCCTAAGAGCTTAGTAAGAGAGTGTTTATCAACTTCACTAAAAGTGAGATCAGCATGGATGCACACTCATAAGCTTCGGACAAGTTATCTAGTTTCCATCAAATGAAGATGCACCTAACCAATAAATCAAGTGTTTAAGAATCAAAAGGTGAAGAATATGCAGGTTATTGTCAATAACTTGTAATGGAGAGCATGCCACTTGACCAATACATAATAAACTTAAAAATATATTTCCGAATAAAAAAAACATGTGCCCAACCCCTTAAAGTACACATTTGGCATATGGTAAGACAAATTATTAGGTTACCTCCTCACTCATGAAGTGATAAAAATAAATCCAAACAAGGTAAAGCCACATGATCTAACAATGACTTCTATGGAAGTGTAAGACCTCACTAAGCATGCCAACAACCTCAATCACTTAATCTCTAAGGTGGATGAGCATTTCTTACCCTTTTTAAAGTTCTCAAGAGTGCCAACGAAATTGAGTAAAGAGAAGAGTGTGAAGCCATATTTTGGTAATTAAAATCCACTCACCTATCTACCACTACTATAGAAGTGGGACTAAGAAAGAATCTACTTTATACTTGAGAGTTGGAGATAATTTCACGAGCCCAATACTCATTAAGGATAAAGGAAATATGCAGTGACAAATCCATAATGATAGCAAAACTTTTAGACGTGCCAAGTTATGATGTCTAATTAGTGAGTTAATAGCATGCATTCTAATTATTTCAACTCAAAAAATATTTTCTTTATTTTCAAGTTCTCTCAATACAAGTAGTCACCACCCACCCACATATAGCTATACTAGCCAAGTTTGATCATTTAAGAGGATTGTTTCAATGGTTAGCCAATCTAACCAAGTTTTACATCTCTTACTCATTTCATGCAATAATCAAGACCCAAGCAATCATTCATTTTTTGATTGACTTTAGTATTTTCCACCTGGGAGGTTTGATCATGAATAGTATGATTATGATATGTTAATGGTGTGTTTGGTACAAGGAAAAGGTATAGGCATTATCTTATAGAGCCTAGTAAAAATGATGATTACTTGTTCATTAAAAAAAGTTCAATGTTACCAATAATCAAGCCAAATATGAGGTGTCACACACCAAACTAAGGTTTGCATAAGAGGTCAAGGCAAAGCATTTAATTGTTTTTGTTAACTTGTAGTTCATGGTGAATAAAGTTGATGGTGATTATAAGATTAGGGAGGTGGTGCTCTAAAGGTATTTGTTTAAAGTCAAGTAAAAGTTAGTAAATTGGAGTACTTTTGGATCATATAGATACCACACAAAGAGCAAGCAACTTAAGAGACCAGCCACCTAATTAACTTATCATTCCTACCATTAAAGAGGACAAGGTTCTATAAATAAAAGAGAATAACTCACCAAGTTGGATGGATCCATTCATAAAATTACAAAAGACTAGATAAGCTATAGCAACTATTAAAGATCTAAGGTGATACATAAATTAAATAGTGTAATACACCTTGATTTGAGAGGAATTAATTAGAAGATCTATCATGTTGCTTAATCTCAGGTGTGTGAATGAAAGCAAGTAGGAGAAAGTGTTCCATAGTACACTATAACAAATTTAAGAGAACAACATAGGAGTGAGAACACTTATCTATTGAATCTCAAGATAGAGATATTTTTGGCTACTTTGAAGAAGAATTAATAATACTTATTGCAGAGATACAAGAAGTGCTATAATTTTATGCCAATGAAATTACAACCTTTACCTTAACTATAGTTGATCAATAGCCCTTGGCCATTTTCCATTTGGGACATGGACTTAGTTGTCCTCTTACCACTTTAGTGGCTAGAGGTGGTCCATCTTAGTGAAACTTAGTTATTTTCTAAGTGGATATAAGCCTAAGCTCTCACCAAGATCACAATGCAAGTAGTGATAAATTCTATATGGTCTAAAATTATTTATTGATAGATGTTTCTAATGACTATTATAATTGACAATGAATTATAGTTTGTTGATAAAAAGTTAAAGGAAGTTCTATAAATATCAAGGAGTTGGTCTCAAATTTGTCCAATGCATCATTTATAAACTAATGACCAGGTCAAACTAGTGAACAAATTCTTAATTACTTTATGTCTCATAGGTAGGCTAGACAATATCTTCTTCAATAAAAAGCTCAATGTCATCTACTCTATCATATTTGGTAGAAGTGCTACCACTCATCAAGTATGTGCTTCATACCAAGGCTTCATGGTAGTTATTGAGCACAACTATCATCCAACTAATCTAGATAGACAAAATGAAAAAGGAATGAAAATAACACTTGACCTATTAAAAGCTCTTAAACAATATTCTTCTTTGAGGCATAAGAAAATAAAAAGGTGAATGATAAAGTGCTATAATATTAATGTCAAATAAGAAGGTTTTAACCTGATGACTTTGTGTTAAAAATGGTAGATGCAATAACTTGCCAAGATTCACTCGATAAGCTTGGATAAATTCGAATGGCCCTTATATCTTCAAGAAGCAAGTTAGACTTCATGCATATTAGTTATATACTCTATAGAGAAAATACATATTAAGAACTTGAAGTACATACAACCTCAAGAAATTCTACCTTCAAGAGATTCATCGATCATTTATTTTCATTTTGTAAGCATTTTTCATAAAAAATCAAAGAAATAATAAAAATTGTTTTGCCAAATTAATGAATTAACTCACCAAGAAATTGAGGAACTCACCCTATAGATTCAATAAGCCTTTCCATACTCACCTTCTATACATTTGAACTTATCTATACTTTTGTATGCTCAAAGAACTTACATTCCTAAGAGAGTGTTTTAAGAGAAGCATCCTACACTGACCATTGTTAAAGTCGAGCAACTTTAAGCTTGAATTGAGTAGGACCAATGTGACTAGATATATCAATATAATTAAAGCTTTTGGATTATTATTAATGCGAGCTAACCAACTTGAGAGATGACTAAGAATCAAACATCAAGTGCTAAAAAGTAATAAGACTACTCACTATGAGTCCTACCGAGCCTAAGCACCCAAGAGCTAGAAAAATATGCATGCCGCAACACATTACCCTCACCTATAGGCATATTCACTCTAAAGTGTTGAGCACATTCAAATTGATGATAAATAAGCATGTTTGTGTGTGTGTGTGTAACATAGCCTTGTCATAGTGAGTTGACTCTCCCTTTTATGATAGTAGTCCCTAAATTTGCTATATTTTCATTTTATTTTTTTAGTTTCATATAATCACTTTTGTAGCCTTTGGCCCTATAAATAAAGAGTCTAAAGGCTCACTCATGATCTTTTATCATTTTAAGAGCTTTGTATTGCTAGAATTTTATTTAAAAATCATACAACTCACACTAACTTTTTAGTCTTCTAAGATTTCATATGCTCAAATTATAGTTGCACCTTTTAAAGTTAGTGATATATAATAAGTTGCATATTTTTTCTCATCACTCTATCTCTCTACACCTCTACTTCTCAAAATAAGTGTTGCAACCAAGGTTTGATATCCACCCACAAAAAAATCAATATCCTATAGAGACTAATATAAAAAGAAATATTAAAATTTAAATTCATAAACTTACTCAACAATAAGAATTTAGATTTCTTTCTAAGTATTTTTAAGACTAATCTAAAAAATCATGTTATGGTTAAGATAGTCAGCAGTCAAAAAGAACTAGATGAAGTTGAGTAATGAATGCAAAAGGTCAAAAGCCAATGAGATAGAGAGGACTAAGTTAAAGCTTTTCTTTGATAACCCTCTCTCTTACATTTCTCCACTTCCTTTTTCATAAAGGTTCTAAAGTAAAAATGGGTAAATAATTCTTACATTCTTGAATGTTTATAAAAAATTTTGTTATTAGGCCATCTATTGAAGCATTATAGAAATATCAAGTTATTCAACATTTATAAAAAAGATTTTTTTTAAAGGTCTAGAATTTATTATACTTACTAAGGAGAGCATTGCTTTTTTGTAGTGAAAGATATAATATATGCTCAAGAAGTATTATAAGATGGAGTTGCACCTTAGAGTCCAAGAGAGATGCACTTAAGGTGTATGATAATATAAAGATCAATTCAAGTAAATGTGGGAGGATTTTCCTTTTAGAATACCATAAATTAGTCTAATTCTATTTTTAATGCTAATTATATATTATTATTAGTTTGTTTCTTCTTACTTTTAGCATACTTTTAGTTATCTTTAAGAAAGAAGGTTATTTGTATCTTTAATAAATCTAAAATAATCAAGTCTAATGATCTGCTCAAGGTTTTTTTAAACACGTTGGGAGATTATTATTATTATATTTATCTATAAAAATGATGCAATTATTATATTATACATTATATTACATAATGACTCTCATAATTTGTATCATTTCTAGTTTATATCATTTTACTGAGCATCTAACATATAAACCCATAATCGATGCAAGAAAGTAGTAAAGTTTATTTAAAATTTAAAAGATCAAATTAATATATATTAAGTATCTTCAATTTTTTTAAACACATTGGGAGATTATTATTATAATATTTATCTATAAAAATGCATGCAATAATTATATTATACATTATATTACATAATGACTTTAATAATTTGTATCATTTCTAGTTTATATTATCTTACTTAAGCATCTAACATATACACCCATAATCGATGCAAGAAAGTAGTTAAATTTTATTTAAAATTTTAAAAATCAAATTAATATATATTAAGTATCTTCTATATAATCATGAACATGCAAATAATCAGGCGTAAAATAGTAAGTAAAAAGTCCTTCTTTGATGATGTAGGTTATTAAATTAGGCATATTAGCCTCACAAAACAAGTGCGATAAGACTGGTTAACTATTAAAGAAAAAAAAGAATGAGTATTATCTTGCACTAAAATAAAAAAATGGATAAGATTTTTTATCCACCTAGTAGAATAGGTAGTACAACCATGACATGTATATTCTCATAAGCCTAAAGATTTGGTTAAGTTCAATGAAAGCAACTTTTAGTGTCAAGTAGTTGTTGAGTTGGTTTTGAGGTATACAAAAAATTTATTAAATTATACACATCAGCTTGCCAAAATTGTATAAAACTTTGGTTTGTGCATGTGTTGGCTTTCTCAGTAACAGTGTCTCTACTAATGATAATGGCCTATATATAAGCGTGTGTCAATACAATTGTTAATACATCATTTACATCACTTGAATTAATTAAATAACATGAGGAATTATTTATTGAAGTGTCTAAGAAATATTTTACTTGGAAAGAAAGTTGTATTATTAGTTTTTCTAATTTAAAATTTTGGTGTTTTATGAATCCATATTTATTTTACTTAAGGATAAGCCTTAAATTCCCATTTGTTTTACTTATTATCATTCATCTCTAATTAGTGCTTATTTTACTAGTGATTAATTGGCTACTAATTAAAAGTATTATTTCATAATTGAGATGTGGAGAATAAAGTCATCATATTGAGAAAGCCCAAGATAAATCTTAAGGCAGATATGCCCATGTAAACACATGTAATTATTAGGACCAATTTTATTAGTTGATGAAATTTTATTGATATTAAATTATTTTATAGATGAAAGTACATTATATTGATATATTAGCAACCCTAAGTTCTCAAGAGAATAATAAGATACATTATAGGATCTGATTATAGTGAATTTTTTTGTGCCATTTGATTTACATTTTAGGTTACCTAATAAAAGTAATTTTTTATGATATCTAATCCCTAAATCATTAATATATGATTTACAATGTTTAAGATTTCTCTACATAGTATACCTTATTTTATATTTTTATTCGGTACACCATAATCATATTTTTATCCATTCAAATAAAGTTAAATATACCATATTCATTATTTTACTTTATGTGCACCATATAATTATATTTGTGCATTACAATATACTATGTGGTATTTTTATATGTTCTAAGGTTAGTGGCTTTATTTTTCTCTTACAAGCAGGTCAATAAAATTTATGCAAATATAAGAAGTGTGGTGAATTAGTGTGCTTTTCAAATTATTTTAATTATAAAATTATTATTTTTTAGTAAAATTTAATTTTAAAAGTGTAGTGCATTAACCAAGAAACTATAAAAGCTTAAAATTTTAATGTTAGCAAAACCTTGTGAAGTGCCAAGTTGCGATGTTCAATCATTGATTAAATAGCACTCAACTAAAAAATTTGTCTTTATTTCCAAGCTCTCTCAATATAAGTAGTCACCAACCACTAACATATAGCTATACTTGCTAAGTTCGATCATGTAAATAGATTGTTTCAATGATTATCGAAGCTAACTAAGTTTGTCATCTCTTACTTATTTTATACAACAATCAAGGCTCAAACACTCATTCATTTTTTGGTTGACTTAAGTATTCTTCCACCTAGGGAGATTCTTAATCATGAATAGTCACAATTTCCATATGTTAATGGAGTGTTTGGGGAACAAGGAAAAGGTGTAGGAATTGCCTTATATTGCCTAGAAAAAATAATGATTACCAATTCATTAAAATTTTTTTTAATGTTACCATTAATAAAATAAAATATGATGTGTTACTTGCCAAACTAATGTTTGCAAAAAGGTTAAGGCAAAGCATTTGATTGTTTATGTTAACTTGTAGCTAAAGGTGAATCAAGTCAATGGTGATTGTGAGGATTGGGATGTTGTGCTTTTTGTTTAAAAGTCAAGGGAGAAGTTAGTAAATTGGAGTATTTGAATCATAAAGATACCCCAACAAAGAGAATCAACTTGATGACCCACTTTCTATGTCGAGCAACTTAAGAGGCCAATCACCCCATGAACTTATCATTCTAACTATTGAAGAGGACAAGGTGCTATAAATAAAAGAGGATCACTCACTAAGGTAGATGGATCAATTCATAAAATTACTAAAGACTTGGAAGACTATAGCAACTGTTAAAGATCTAATGTGGTTCAAAAGTTAAATGGTGCAAATTATACTTGATTTGAAAGGAATTATTTAGAAGATCTATCACATTGCTACTATTAGGTAGAAGAGCTACTACTCATTGAATATGTGCTTCATAGCCAGGGCATCATAGTAGCAGCTAAGCACAACCATCATCCAACTAATTAGGAGAGACCAAATTAAAAAGGAATGAAAATATCACTTGACCTATTAAAAGTTCTTAAAGCATATGCTTCTTCGAGGCATAACAAAATAAAAAGGAGATTAGAGAAGTACTACAATATTAATGTCAAATAAGAAAGTTTTAAACCTGATGACTTTGTGTTAAAAAGGTAGATGCAACAACTTGTCAATATTCACTCGATGAGTTTGGATCAATTGGGATGGCTCTTATATCAATGAGAAGAAAGTTAGACCTTTCAGTTGTTGACTCTATCGAGAAAGTCATATTTTGAACTTGAAGTACATACAACCTCAAGAAAATTTACCCCCGAGAGAATCATCGATCATTTGTCTTATTTTGTAAGAATTCATCATAAAAGTCAACCAAATAATAAAAATTATTTTGCAAAATTAATGAATTGACTCGCTGAGCACTTGAGGAACTTGCATTATAGATTTAAGAAGTCTTGCTTTATCTACATGTGAACTTATATAAGCTTTTCTATGCTCATGAAACTCACATTCCCAAGAGAGTATTTTAACAAAAGTTGCTTACACTTTGAGCTCACTCGAATACCACCAAAGTCAAGCAATTTTAAGCATGAATTGATAATAACCAACATGACTAGAATAAATCAACATAATCAGAGATTTTGATTTTAAATGTGTTAACCAACTTGAGAAATGAACCATCAAATATCAAGTGCAAAAAGATAATAAGACTACTCACTACTAGTCTTGCAAGTGAGCCTAAGCCCCCTAGAACTAAAATAATATGCATGTAACAACACAATTTCCCTCATTTATAGGCATATTCACTCTAAAGTGTTGAGCACATTCAAATTGCATCAACCAAGCATTTGGAAATATATATAAGAAACATAACATAGCCTTGCCATAATGAGCTAACACTCCCCTTTTTTTGATGAGCTTGATAATGGGTAATATGTGAGTTTTTGTTGGCAAGTCTTCATGAGTTTTCCCTTAAGAATGCAAAAGTTTAATGTAAGGTGGGGTCCTTTCATGGAGAAGACTATAACCATAGTAAGTTGAGTCCCTGTGGTGAAATTTTATATCAGCCTTCATCTATGCCTTTGGAAAAAGTGAGGATAAATGAAAACAAATAGAAATATAACATCTTTTTTGGGACACCACGTAGATCCATAGATGTTTTATTAGGGTGATCGGGTATGACATTGAGGAAAGGTGTACTATCTAGAAAGATAGAAGCCACCACCCTACAATGGACCTAATCACTGAATAAGGACTCCTAAGGACTATGAGTCTTCGTATGTACCAGAGATTCTTCCCTACTTTATATGGAAAAGTAAAGTAGGGTTTATTTTAAATCTGGTTCGTTAAGTTCCCTATGGAGGCAAGCTCCCATAGTTAATTACATCCTAAGGAACATGATTCTTTAGGAATACTCTCGATTAAGCTAAATGATCATTATCTCCAAAGATTTCAAAGATAAGACTATCAATCACTTAGTTTATTTTTGGAAGATCAAGTGGGATTGATCAAGAGGAGAGAGTTTTATTGAAGCCAAAAGAAGATAAGTAGGAGATGCTTATGATACTAGGAAGCCTAATAAGTTCCTATGGTTGGGCTTTATATTTTTGAAGTTTGAAGGGAATTATTTATTTTGAGTTGAATTTTTATTAGAAATCTAGGGCTTATAATTCCATGACACAAGATCGTGGAAATGCCTAAGAGGTGAGGATTTATGCTCATGGCCTACAAAGGAAAGTAGTAGTCTATGAACCTAATTCTAGGGAGCTTTGGTGAGGGCTAAAGAATGACCTAAATCAAAGGAGAAAATGGGTATTTGGTTTACCTCCACAAGAGAGAATAAACCACCCGACTGCTTGGACTTACAACTGCCTAGGATGGTTGCCAACTAACTCCTCCTACAATTTTAAATACATGCAGGCAAGCCATATTCTTTTGCAAGATAGCTAAGCTATTATTTATTTAGAAAAAGGCTAAGTCATTAAACACACTCTCTAAGAGACTAGATCATGTAGGGCATGATTTAATGACCTAAATCTAATGCAAAGTTCATTACATTTTTTTCATTTTGGACTATTCATTTGACACGGGCTTCAAAATTCATATGCCTAATGCATGATAAATTAGATTAGGGGGCCAAAATCAGCAAGAAAGGAGGTGTGTTTCTACAATGGCTCTCAAAGGTCAAGCCAAGTTTTCATGGGTGGAAGCCTCCAAATCAAGAGTGAAATAATATGCTTTTTTATGCATGATGTGAGCAAGAAAATACAACATCCAGCTAAGGGGTTGTTAATTCTTTTATCTTTGTTTTATAATCTAACTTTAAGTGAGGTTATGAGTTATTTATTTTTAGTTTTAAGTTGATTAATTGGATAGAAAATTTATTTTTTCTTGAGAGCCTAATCATCATCCAGGCCATACATCAAAGTAAGGAAGAAATTAGAAAAACATGCCATCTTAATGCACAAGCTAAACAAACATCAATCAATTTATAAAGCTAGCATAAAAGAATAAGAGGCCAACTGTGGTCAGGGTCCATTGCACAAACTTGAAAAAAAATTGGGTAGCTGAGCTATACCCTTATACAACCCAAATTATAAATGAATTAATTATAAAAATGAATTCATATTATGGGGGTGTTCATTCTTCATTCTTCATTTCTTCTTTCTTCTTTCTTCTTTTTGGCTTGGTTGGGATGTAGTTGCTCCAAGGCTTCATATGGTGCATAAGACAGTCTTATGACCAATGTTCATCCTAATTCACCCATAACATTCATTCCAAATCCTAATTGCAAAAATTACATAACAAAAGGGAAAAGTAAATTTAACTAAAACTTGCAAAATAAGATTAGCTAAATTTTCACATCCCAAGCATGTATTGGACTTAGCACCCTACACATGAGTAAATAAGTCCACCTGGCCTATTTTGGATTATGCTTAGGGGTATAAACAACCTACACAATAAAAGCAGTTATATTTTTATTACAACGCCCCTTAAGCACAATCCCCTGTAGTAGACAATGCTTAGACTAAGATAACCCTACCATTCAGTCTACACACATACACCTAACATCTAGACTAAAACATCATATCATAAAATAAAAGCAAACATTAAACCATGCATCACCTAACATAGGACTAGAAGTGGTGACTTAGCCTAATGTATGTGCCTTTTAAGGTTTGTGTGGTATGCTTAATTAGGCTTTAAGGTCTAGGTTTAAGTAGACCATACAAATCTTAAAGCCTCGTAACCCTGGGGAAAGAAAATTTGGTAGATCACACAAACCTTAAAGAAATGTTGGGAAAGAAAATTTGGATGCTTCATGTTGCATGATTTGGTTAAGTAGAAAGGAGAGATTCTCTTATCCATTTTCATATGTACATTTACAAGTATAAAGTCATAAGTGAGTGATTATATACAAGTAAGGTACAAGATGTGCTACTTAAAAAGAAGTCAGACTAATATACCACTTTTCTTAAATACATGTGCATGTAAAAAAAGAAAATGGAAAGAGAATCATGCAAAAAGTTTATGGTTGTTTGATTTTGGTTTGATTATTTAGTTTACATATGTGATGTGGAATTCCTTCTTATGTCATGACATAGGAGTGTATAGAATGGATTCAATCAAGTGTTTGTCATTTTCAAATGGACTATACACTTGGCAAATCCCATACAAACTTATGTTAAGAAAGGGAAGAAAATCACATAACACATTTTATGCTATTCACATGCAAGTTTATAAGTACTTATAAATAGATAATATTTGGTTTCTAAGTTTTGAAAATAGTTTTGGATTTAGTAGTGATAATAGCCATTCATATCCTTACTTTAGCCAAAACATGCAATTTGACATAAAAGAAATATATCATTTTAATTTAATTTTTTCAAAAGACATGAATGCATGATTTTCATATGACATACACACTTAGCATGCTAGAAAAAATAAAGTGATGAAAGCATGTAAATTCATTCACCCTAATTAATTCCTAATGACTATCCTATGTAATAAGATTATTTAAAGTGAATCAAAGTTAGTTGAAGGAAATTTTGATTTGGTTTTGAATTTGATTTGAATTTTAGAAAATGTGAGAAGGTTTGCTTGCCCTAACCCATCTCCCACATGTGTATGTTATTTTTGTTTAATTTTTAGAACCCTTAAGGGGATTTCATGTTTTACTTAGGTTAAAGTGTTCATTAAGTTCATTAATTATCCCTTACCTACACCACTTTAATATCTTTAACCAAATAATTATGAGCCAATGTATGACATAAAATCACAAGGAATTTAAATCAACAATCCACTTAAGAAAGAAAAGGGCCTAATGCATTTGGTTCACAATTAATGATTAATTAAGCTAAAGGGTTTAATTTAAGTACTTTCATAACCCTTCCCACACATATGGGTTAGATATGATTTTCTTAAGCTACTTAGGTTATTGAACACCTAAGCATCTACCCAAGAAGAAAATGATTGAGTTCTAGAATGTTTTGAAAATTTTGTCAAGTTAATTAAGTAGGTCATTAGTGGGTTAGCCCTTAATTAAATTTTGATTAAGGAAAGGGGTTTAGGTAATGACTTGGGGAAAATACCCCAAACCCATTCCATAAACCTCTTATTCACTTAAACAAAGTTTATTTAATTAATCAAAGGATTAAACCACTGTTCATATGATTAATTAAGCTTAATTATATTAAGAGAGTGATTAAGGATTCATTAATTTAATTTCCTAATTAACTCATCAATAAATTCCAAGAAAATTAGGGGAGGCAGAGGTCATCCCACTAAATACATCTAAGAAACTAGAAATTAATTAAAAAAGTAATTAGAGAATAATTAGGTTTATTAAGTTTTTAATAAAACCTTAATTAAAAAAATTCATTATTCAAAATCAATTGGAAACAATTTTAATGAATTCCCTTCTCAATTATCTTCAAAATGCATTTTATTTTATATTTTTCTAATTTTTCTATATTTAGTTATGTAATTCTGAAGTTTCTATCATTAAGGATTAATTAAAATGCCAATTATATAACTAATCCTGTTAGCACCACGTGGGCCGCTGACGTGGCCTGTGCTTTCCATGTGACATGATAGGATTGGTTATTTAAGTTATCACATCCAATGCTACATCAGTCGGCCATGCTTTCTCCATGACCATCCAATCAAAGATCTTATGGTCATGATTAAGCCCATGATTCTTAAGGGATAAGTTGAAGGATCCTACATGGATTAATCATGACCGTCCATCCAAAACATGCGGGATGGATGGTCCATGATCCATCACTGAGCTCATCTATGGGAGAGGGAAACCGTCCACCCTTTAGCGCCTGATCCGAGCTCGATTGAGCTCAGATTGGGCTCAAACTTAACCACACCATCATCATGTAAGGAGCAAGATGTCCAATGGTCAAAATGCAATGGGGTGAAAGTTTCTTTCACAAAGGACCAAATAATCCTATATTTAAGCTCAATTTTGATCCATACCTTGACAGAGGCTATCACTGGTGCTCCCAACCATCGAGGTAGCTTCGTTTAGTGGAGACAAAGCTCTGTTGAAGATTTGAGTGCTTGAGGTTGAGTGGATTTTCATATTGACCAAAGTGTGCTTCAATTGCTTACAACCTTGATCAAACTCCCCTCTCCCGTGCCTTGAGAACTTAGATGAAGACTTAGGTGAGCTCAATTCCTATGGGTTGAGCTGGTTAGGCCATTTTGGAAACCATGTGGTTTGGTTTGGCCAGAGGGAGGTAGCGGAGAAATTCCCATGTGCTGAATGAGGTGGAGGAGTGATTTCCAGGTGTTCAATTTGAGTGAGGTGGTTAGTTTTGGCCTTGGGTTGGGTTTGGCTGACTCAAACCCATTGGGTCATGTGCACCACACCCACTAGTGTCCACTTGGTCCACTAAGAGGGTGCTAAGTGGCCATGTAAAGGATATGACCAAATTCCATGTGGAATTAAGGTTCCTTGACCTAGGTAAAATGGTCATTTAGCTTTGATTTCACTTTAGGCAGATTTAGAATAGTTTGAAATTGGGGTGGTCCAAATTTCAAAGAATTTGGAGTTGATTTGATGTCATTTGACTCATGTTGACCCATTTAGGTCTAAAAGGGTCAACTTGGGTCAAGTTGACCAATTGGTCAAATTAGATCAAACCAAGGTTGGGTCAAGTTTATATGGATATTTGAAATGTGTTGGCATCATTGGTTTTGCTTAATTTGGTTTATATTTGGTTTTGATTCATTTGATTTCATTTAGGTTAAACGGTTCAAGTTGACCAATTTGACCCATTTGACCTAAGTGGGTTAGGTCATGGGTTGGTTTAGATTTGGTTGGTCATTTGAAATATATTGCAAGCTTTGGTTTCAATCAATTTTGATTTTGGCTAAATTTGACCTTTTAGGTCAAGTTGGATTCATGGTCAATTGGGCTAGGTTGGGTTTAATTGGCCAATTGAGGCTTTGGTCAAGTTCAATAAGTGATTTAGAATGAATTTGACCCATTGGTTGTAATCAATTTGTCTTAGATCAAGATTTGACACATTTTGACTATTTAGGTTAAGTGTTCAATTAGGCTAGGTTAGGCTTAAATGATGACTTGGTCAAGTTCAAACATTGATCATGAATTGGTTTTAATCAATGGTTTCAATCAATTTTCCTATGGTAGATTTTGGCTAGTTTAGGTTTTGATTTGGCTAAGTGTTGACTTGGTCACCCTTAGGTTTGACTTGGTTTGACCCAATTTGAGTGATTGATCATCTCATGATGATTGTTGCTCATAATGTGAGGCTTATGTGGGCTTAGTTCAATCCAATTTGGGTAGGATTAGAATTTGGTTCATAAGGGGTACTTTAGGTCACTTTGGGTCAAGTGAGCCTAAGTGGGTTAATTGGCTTGATCAAGGCTTGATTCAAGTTTTGGTTGAACTCACATATGGACTTATGATTGAAATATAAATTCATTTCAAGTGATTTGAAGTCAAATGAGTTTTGATTCACTTGACAATTTCAAGTTCAAAGGGTGAACATGAGTTTGACTTGGGTTTGATTTTTTGGATTTAGTTTTGGTTTGATGATTGAAGTTTATGTTTATTTTTGGTTTCATGATTGAAGGATTGTTTGAATCATGAAGAGAAATCAAGGGTTTGGCTTGATTTGAGTTTGATTTGGCTAAGTTCAAGAATTTATCTTGAAAGGCTTAGTTGGATTTGGGTTAAATTTGGATTTGATTTTTGAATTTAGTTTTGGTTTATGATTGAACTTTATGTTTATATTTTGTTTCATGATTAAAGGATTGATTAATCATGAAAACAAATCAAGGGTTTGGCTTGATTTGAGTTTGATTTGGCTAAGTTCAAGAATTTGACTTAAAAGGCTTTGGTTGGATTTGGGATAAATTTGGATTTGATTTTTGAATTTAGTTTTGGTTTGATGATTGATGTTTATGTATATATTTGGTTTCATGATTGAAGGATTGATTGAATCATGAAGAAAAATCAAGGGTTTGGATTTGAGTTGATTTATTTAAGTTCAAGAACTTGAAAGGCTTAGGTTGGATTTGGGTTAAATTTGGATTTGATTTTTGAATTTAGTTTTGGTTTGATGATTGACGTTTGTGTTTATATTTGATTTGATGATTGAAGGATTGATTGAATCATGAAGAAAAATCAATGGTTTGGCTTGATTTGAGTTTGATTTAGCTAAGTTCAAGAATTTGACTTGAAAGGCTTAGGTTGGATTTAGATTGAATTTAGATTTGAGTTTTGAATTTAGTTGTGGTCATTTGAATTTATATTTCATTTATATTTGTGAATATAAATGAGAATATAAATGAGTTACGAGAAAATTTAGTGAATTTGAAGTGATTGGAATTTGATTTGAGCTAAGTCCTTAAGATGGAATCAAAGGGAATTAGGAAAGATTTTTTAATTTGGAATTCAATCATGGATTTCAATCATTTGGAATTGATTCATAATTTGAGAAAATCCATTGGAATTGATTTGAGATTTATTTTGGAATTGAAGTTGATTTAAGTTCAAGGTTGATTTGAATTTGGAGTTTGACTTGAAAGAAGGAAGTAAGGATTTGGTTCAAGCTATGGGGTAGGCAAATTTTTCTAACACCCTTAAGGCATGACCTATTCCTATGGCTAACTCTTCTAAGTCTCTAGGGTTATATTAAGTGTTCACTTAATCACTAGAAGTATCTTAAGACTAAAGAACTCTTAGTGTCTAAGAGGAGTCCTATGTCTAATAAAGAGAGCCTGAGAGGTTATTCTAAAAATGAGGTCAACAAAGGGCGCCCAATAGGTGTGGTAACTGACAAGGAATACCACACATATTGATGTTGATCGAAATGACCAACAACACTAAAAGACCACAAGAACTAACATAAATGATCTACTCCCAACCCAAGGTGTAGAAGGAATCAAGAGCTTAGGTAATGTGACTCTACTTATGTGAAAGACATAATAGAGTGAAGGAGGAATCCACTAGGGACAGAGCATGTGAACCTTCCACTAGGGAAATAGGTTCAAGTCGATAAGAGGTTTGATTTGATTTTAGTATCACTGAGGAGGGAAATTGATTTGATTTGTTTGATTATTTAGTTCTATTTTTTTTGAATGCACTGGGGATAAAAAAGTGAACTCTGCACTGGGGGAGCATGTTGAAGTCATCCACTAGGGAGGAGAGGTTGTGAAATCCGTTGGGGGATTAGAATTCTAGATTCACTGGGAACCAAGCAGACTTACATCTCATTGAGGAGAAATAGGCTGATTTAATTTGTTTGGTTTTATTTTGATTGTTTGATTTGACTCTACTAGGGGAGATTGATTTGATTTATTTTATGTTATTTTAAATTTTGGATTTTGAGATGGACCCTGTTGGTTTGTGATGGAGCGCACTGAGTAGGGGCCTTGTAGGCCTTGATCTAGCTCAAATTTATCAATCCAAAGGGGTAGTCTACCAATCACATAGTAAGACTAACCAACCAAAAAAATTTCCTTTCAGTTTGCAATGGTCAAGTTTTAAGAAGAAAGCGTGGGGACTCACATCTTCCAAAATAGGGAACCACTGGGGTGATCGATTGCTTGTGCAATAAATTAAACCCAACCTAAGGCTGACTATTGAGTGAATGTCATTGGAGGACTTAAATAAACTCAAAAATATATAAGATTAATTTCATTTTTAATTGTTTTTTATGAATCTCATTAGTTTGCGATGGACTGCACTGAGTATGGGCAATGTTGGCCTTGATCTAGCTCAGATTTAACAATCCAAAGAGAGTATCTTTCCAGCCGGGGGGAGAACTATCCAACCAAAGGGGTGCCTTTTGGGTTGCAATGGTTAATTTAGAGAAGAAAGCTTAGGGACTCATATCTTACACTATAAAAAGAACACTTGAATGATACATTAACGAGGTAACATGTCAGCTTGACCTAGGGCTGCTTGTCGGTTTGTGACAGTCATGCTAGAAAGAATGCATAGTAGACTTATATCCTCCAAAGAGTAATGACTGCCGGGGTAACCTGTTTGTGGTAAATAGATTGAACCCAACCTAGAGGCAACTATTGAGGGGAGACTTATCTCAACTCGTAATCATTCTATAGGAGTTTCTGACATTGCTCTAAAGATAGGATGCCTGCTTGGGAAAAGGGGCCCTTTGGGTGCTTGAATTCCTAATCCATAAGTGAATTAATTAATTTATTTTATTTATTTGTTTATCGTGGACCCTGTTAGTTTGCATGATACGAGAAGGAGCTTATATCTAGACCTATGCATTACTAAACCAAGGAGAATATGTGCATCCGTGGAATTCTCTAATCAGGGTGGCTACTAGGAAGAGGCTCTAATCCAAAAGTACCTGGGTATTTTCTAAATGGGGTCTCAAATGTGATCCAAATAGAATGCTACAAGGGATGGCTGGGGGTTGATCCAAAACAGAAGATAATTTATGAGGTATTTAGTGTCCAACTCAAGGAGAAAGCATGGGAACTCACATCAAGAGTGGTGTATCCGGGTGAGTTCCTATCGATAGCTGAACATCAACCAACCTAAGGTGCCCATTGGTTTGCAATCACAACTAGGAAGAAAGCTAGGGACTCACATCCTCCTATATGAGCGATTGTGGATAGTCTATCTTCAGTTCAATAGGTGCTATTTAACCTATGGTAACTACTGAGTTAATGCCATTGGGGGGACTTATATCAACTCAAGAGTAGTCGAGAGGAAAGGAGCCTCTAGGAGACTTACCGTAAACCTCAAATATACTCAACCTAGTCAGTGCATGATGACTAATCCAAGAAGAAAGCTCGAGGACTCACATCTTCTTAAACGAAGTCAAAATGAGGTAGCTTACTGGCTGCCTAGTGAAGCCTACCTAACTAACAAGGCACTCATTAGTTTATAATGGTCAAGTTAGGAAGAAAGCAAAGGGACTCACATCATTCAGACAAGTGACCACTAGGTGTGGGTAATGAGGTAGCATGGGCGACCTAAAGCAATTGAGTGTGCCATGGGGGCTTGCTCCCACATCAAAATAGTTTGAGACAAAAGATATGTGTTTATTTTTAGTGCTTGTGTTAAAGAAAATAGGATGCCTCTTGGGTTATCTCACACCTATCCTAAACATGCTTAGGGAATTTGATGAAATGATGACACGAATAGCAGCTGAAATTCTCACCAAGAAAGGATGCCACTTGGGTTCTCTCACTCCTAACATAGTAATGCTAGTCAAAATATGATACTTCTTGGGTTCTCTCACACCTATTCTAGTAGCACCGTAGAATTGTGTTTGATTGTGTTTGTGTTGTGAAAGAGGGATAGGATGCCTCTTGGGTTCTCTTACACCTATCCTAAACATGTCATGGCAGATTCACAAGATAAGCAAATAACACTTTGAATGAAGAGAAGATTTTGAAGAATCAGAATGAAATTTTGTTCTTTTAATGATAATTATTTTCAAACATATTTTATGGGTAATATTTTTTCAAATAGAGCCCGTTAATTGGAAGCATCGAGTGTTCCCCTTTACAATTTATAAGCTAATAAGATCCTCCTTGATTCAAACTTGCCTCCCATCTTTTGATGGGCAACAATTGGTCTTCTTAGAACTAATACAAGTTCTCCTACTTCAAAAGACCTAGGGTGGACTAGCTTATTGTGAGCTTGAATCATTTTAGCTTTGTATAACTCGAGGTTCTGGCACGCCCGTAGGCATCTCTCCTCCAAACCTTCGAGCTCTTCTAGCCCCAACTTTGCATTCTTTTTTGTAGTGATTTTGCTACCCAATGTTATCCTTAGTGATGGGAATTGAACTTCTAAAGGTAGAACATCTTCAGACCCATACACTAAGGAAAATGGGATAGATTGGGTTGGAGTTATGTATGTGGTGCGGTACACCCCAAGGCTTCAACTAACTACTCGTGCCACTGTCGCTTGTTGTCAGCAAGCTTCTTCTTTAGTATTTGGATGAGAGTTTTGTTGAATGCTTCTGCTAGGCCATTTGCTCGGGGGTAGTAGATGATGGAGTATCTCCAATCTCAATCGTGTCTTCTAGTGAAGCTGTTGATCTTGGTGCTTTTGAATGTAGTACTATTATCGAATATAATTCATTGACTAATCCCAAACCTGTATATGATATGGTTCTTGAAAATTAACATCTATGTGACCTCTTTGAGTGGGATTGCTTGCCCACTTGGAAAAGTAGTGGGTGAAGATAGAATGAATGACCCTTGGAAGGAGGATCGATCGGACCACAATGTGTATAACACTCAAATGGCCATGAAGCCAATGTAGGGTTTAGAATGTTGGGTGGTTGATGTAAGACTGCGCCGTGTACCTGACACTAATGGTATCTCCTAGCCACATTCTTGCAATCTATAATCATCGAAGGCCAGTAGAATCCTAGTCTCTTGATCTTTGCTTTCATCTTCAGACTGGATTGATGCACTCCACATATACCTGAATGTATCTTGAACATAATCTTATAGGCTTCATATTTTTCTAAACAACATAACCACATTTGATTGAAATACCATCGATACAAGGTGCCATCCACGAGAGCATAAGAGAGAGCTCTCTGTTTCACCTGATGGGCTTATGACTTTTCTTGAGGTAGTTTATCGGTGTTTAAGTAATCTATGAATGGTTGCTTCCAATCCTCCGTCCTTTTTTTGGTGGCGACAACCTCCCCTTCAAGAGAAAGTCTCGATGAGTTCAACATCAATAAGGGATAGGATTTATCTATTTTGGACCCTTATTAGAATGTACTTATCTAGATATGCCAATTCTTTGGCAAGTTTGGCCAAAACATCTGATACTATGTTCTCTTCTTGAGGGACCTTGAAGATGGTGACCTTAGGGATTTGGGCCAATAGCTTCATGGTATACTTGTGATAATGATGAAGCTTGGGTTTGAGAACCTTGTAGGACTTGCTAATCTAGTTGATGACCAACTGGGAGTCCCCATAGATGTTGATACTCTTGACACAAACTGTGATGGCTAACTCCAGACCGGCAATCAAAGCTTCATACTCAGCTTCATTGTTGGTGCATGATTGGAAAGATAGTATGAGAATCTCATCACTTCACGGTCTAGAGTTAAGAGAACTATTCCTACCCCTGCCTTTCCTGGAAGAGTAGATCATGGTGCTTCTCCTTTATGAAAGGAAGCTGCACCATCCAAATACATCTCCCAATGACGATTGTCAACCTCCTAAGTTCATGATTTGTTGTGGAGATTATCACTAAGCGAGAATCAGCAAAATGGGTGTCGCTAAGAAATCTAGTGCTTGTATCCTTTCCGCGGAGGGTATGAATGTGATATCAAACTATGAGAGAATCATGGACTAACATGCCAAAAGTCTGGATAGTGTTGGCCGTGTTATGAGATATTGCAGTGGATTGATTCTTAAACTCAAGTTCACCTTATGAGAAAGCATATAGTGCCATAGCTTTTGGGATGCAAAGATTAAAGCTATGAATTATTTCTCAATAAGTGGGTAGTTCGCTTCAGCAGGGATCAAATGACGGCTGAGGTAGTAGAGAGCATTCTCCTTCCCTTCATTGGGCTAACAAAGCTAGGAGTCATCCAATGCAATGTAGAGGATCAATAGCCCGGGATAGAGCTACTAGGCGATGGCTTCACCAAATACTGGTTGATATCTTCAAAGGCACGCTGGCACTTATCATCCCACTTAAACGTAGCATCCTTTTTGATAAGTACTAAGAATGTCTTGCATCTGCCCGATAGGTTGGAGATAAAGCATCTTAGATACGCCAACCACCTTGGAAAGATCTAAGTTGTGTTAAACTTTTAGGGGGTGTCATTTCTAAGATAGCTTTGATCTTTTTTGGATCTATCTCTATTCCCCGATGTTGGACAACAAACCCAAGGAACTTTTCTGAAGCTACTCTGAATGCACACTTCAAGGGATTCATTTTAAGGTTATATTATTTTAACTATTCAAAACTACTCTCGTCAAAGAGATGGTCTTCCTTTTCTCTCTTGACTACTAAATCATCAATATTGCACTCAACCTCATGATGGATGAGTTCATTGAAGATCTGAGTCATGGCCCATTGGTATGTAGCACTAGCATTTTTAAGGCTGAACAGCATGACCTTATAACAATAGATTTTGATCGGGGTTTAAAAAGTAGTGTTTCTTTCATCCTCGGGGGCCATCTTGATTTGGTTATAGCGAGATGACCCATCCATGAAGGAGAAAATTGCATGACATGAGGCGATGCCCACCATTAATTCTGATATAGGAAGAGGAAACTCATCCTTAGGACATGCCTTATTTAAGTCTCTGAAATCGACGCATATGTGAATTTGGCCATTCTTCTTCTTAACTTTTATGACACTAGCTAACTAGGTAAGATATTTTTCTTCCCTGATGAAAGCAACATCGATCAGTTTCTTGATTTTAGAAATAACCCGTTGTTTAATTTCTAATCGTATGTGTCTAGGTGCTTGCTTGATAGGGTTAGCGTTAGGGGTCTATTGCTAGTTTGTGGGCTACTAGGAGATAATCTAAGCATTTCTTCATAACTTCATGTAAAGTAGTCCTTAAACTCAATCAATAGCCTAACTAAGTCATTGGTTTCTTCTTCATTTAGCAACAAATTGATGTATGTCAGGCGTAGATTTTCTTCCATACCGAGGTTGATTTCTTTAAGCTTGTCAATTATTGAATAGATTTCCTCTTCAAATTATGGTGGTGCTTCTTTGATTTGGAGATCATATGAATCATCTAAAGTTTCTAAACATACCTCCTCATAAGAGTTGGTATTGTTTGAGAAGAATTTATCAGACTCCAGATGATTGGTAAGCAAGTAATCATCATCAATGGACCCTTGTACCAAATCCTAGTCTTGATCTTAATTGTGCATCCTTGCCTGTATTATTCCATAGCTTTTCAAAGTATTCTGACTTGTGTTCAGACCATGTATAAGGAATCAAACCTTTTTTTGCAAGATTAAGAACACAAGGAGAGTACCAATCAAAAGAAAATTCCATTAATTCTTTATATGAATTATCCTCAAGTTCTACATCAACTTTAGGACTTGAGGATGATGATCCCAATATGAATCTCTTCGGCTTCGCATCAATGGAGGACTTAGGGGCTTCCTTAACTACTAAAACTTCAGCTTTTTGAGATGAAAGTGAGGTTAGAGTTAAGGTTCCAACTACTCTCTGATAGTTTCACATAAACTTGATTCAAATACTTTGCTTTGTTTGGAGGCTTGGTCTTCATCTCTGTGTCACCTCCAATGAAACTGAGAGGGGGTATACTAATCACATGAGACTCATCCTCCAGTTGGATTCCAAGTCTATGTGAATAGTGGGGTACTCATGAACTGGAACATAACCCTGTTGGCGCCAACTAGGGTCTTCACCTAGGGCGCCTCTATTTTTTCCTGCCTCCTTCGTGGAGGTCAAGTCATTCTACCCACATGTCCATATGATGGAATGAATTGTGGGTGGAATGTGATATGCAGATCTACTTCTTCCTCATTGTCCTTTTCTCGTTAACTTGAACTTTCATTTTTCTTTTCTCTTTCTTTTTCTTTTTTTTTCTTTATTTTTCTTCTATTTATTTTTCTTTTGAGTTTTTATCAAGTTCACGAGGAAAGTTATTTTGAGGAAGATCATAGGTCGCATCTTCATATATCTTAACCTCTCTAACTAAAAATGGCTTTTCATCACCTTTAACACAATACTCGATCCCATCCTTTCTAAACTTGATGCACGATGGAGGGAGGATGGAATCATCTTGTTCTGATGTATCCAAACCCTATCGAGCAAAGTAGTGAATGAAGTATTCGAATTAATTATGTAAAACTTGGCTTCAGTCTTCCATTCATCTATCTCCAAAGGTAACACTATAGAACATAAAGCCCTCTCGCCTTGTTCATTGAATCCTCTCAACATTATCTCCAGTGTGGAGATGTTGATCCTCAAATAGGAGGTCTTTAGACTCATAATATGTTCAGATGCACGATCAACAAGAACGAGTTTGAATCTATGCATGTCCCGTAATGTAGAGGGGTTGTGCTCCATGAAGAAGGTCTTCATCTATGAAAGTGACTTCTTGGGCTTCTCTGGAATAATGTGCCTTATGTCTAACAGCGGTCAGCTGAGCTAAGCATATTCAAAATCAAGAAGAGCCTTGATTAATGATTCTATCATCTCTTTGGATAAAATGAGGGCATCATATATGCTTAGCTTAGATGACAACTTTATTAGGGGAGAGAGGACATTGTAATCCACTCTATGTTAATCCTCCACAAGCAAATCCAAGGTTGGAGCATCCTGTGGAGGGGCTTCTTGATCATCTAAACTAATGACTTATTTTTCTCTATCTTGAGTGCTGCCCTAGGAGGTAGAACCTTACCACTATGGAGGTTGACTTTGATGATCTCTTGTGGAAAGTTAGTGGAAGGTTCTACCTGCTCATTAGGCTCACCTGCATTTTCTCCAATGGGACTCTCAAATCAGATGATTCCAAGTCTATCTCAAGAGGCAAACCCATGGTATTCATAGAAGTCAACTAATTAGAAGAGGAAGATCAAAGTTGTTATAATTGTTGAAGACTTGAAGAGTTTTCAGAAGAGTTAGACAACCCATTAGAAGTGACACATATATAATTCAAACTAGCTTTGTTCCTTGATTTCTTGGATTTTGAAGGAGGTACATTATAGAAGCAAGTAAAGTAAGTGGGGTGAGAGATTTGATGCCCTCATCTGTCAGTACAAGATGTCTACTAAAGGAAGAGCTAGTTAGGAGTGTTGAAGTAGTAGTAGCCTATGGAATTTGGAGGTTGGACTGTTATGGTTGTTGCTACTTGGCTATCTGGGCGGCTTGCTGCTAAGCTCCCACCTTCCCAAAGTTGTCCTGGACAACTTGTAAACCTTCCTTGATGTTGGAGGTTTGAGTTGGCTCGGGTACCTACAGGGAAAGTTTCTTGATTTTGGAAATAATTTTATTAGAGGTTAGAGATAAGGAGATATCCTAACCTTCTTTGGTTTTGGAAGGATCGCAAGTATCCCCAAGGATTACCCTAATAGAACTAGATGGTTGCTCCACAAGGTATTCCTTCGGGATAATTATGGCGCTGTCTTGAAGCTATGTTCAAGTCAGTCCTTGAATGTAAAACAATATTTCAAAACATGACCTAGCATGTGGTGGTAGGGGCAAAAGTTAGGATCATTGCTCTTGCCCACTTCCTCTGACCTTCTAGGTTTGGGTAGCCGAAAATCAAATTTTTTTAAGAGATTATTAAAGATTTTCATGATTACCTCTCTCTTAAATGAATATGGTTTGTTTAGTTTATCTATAAGACTAGGTAGACCATAGCTACCAGGTGGTGGGTATGTGTACCACTGGTGTTGTGGATATGGCTGAGGAGGAGGCAGTGCAGGTTGTGGAGGCTACTGTGGTGACCGATAAGATGGCCTCGATGGTGGTAGAGGAGGTGGAAGTGATGGCTATGGAGCACAAGGTCTCTCATACTACTCTCTGGCTGATTTTTTCCCCTTATCTACTGTTGTCATTACCTCTGGTTTCTTCTCATAGGCTTTCTACGACTTTGGTTTTATAGATTGATCTAAAAAAAAAGCTTTGCTTCTCCTTATAAAGCTTGTTGATTAGTTTCTCAAATATTTTGATGGTGAAACCTTTGAGCATGAAGATGACAGCCATGGATATTTCTTAAGCAGAATCTCAATGGCATGCTATTAGAAAACTCAATTCACATTTCATACTCAAATTATATGTCAATGAGGGACTCACCATGGTGTTGTTGAGCCATCACTGCACCCTTTATTGAGCTCCAGAAACCTTAATGAAGAGTTGCTCAACTCGCAAAGTCTTCACTAAACTATTGGGAAGTTCTGTACCAAGGCTATGCCACTAAGCTCTTGACAAAAAGGAAGAGTAAAGCATTATGCGTTGCAATGGCTACTTAAATATGCTATGTATGTTTGTCCCAGTTCCACTATCATGAAGCTCTTGAAAGAAGGTGGCAGAAACCCTTAGGATATTGGATGGCATCAAATTCCTCTGGGTAGGGTCTACCCCACGATGATTCTCCCTGGGCTTGAGCCAATGCTTCTCTCACTTTTTGCTCAACCATGGTTTTGATATCCTTTTTGTATGGAGGTACTATCTACCTTCCTCAAGTGGCTCACTCTGAGGTAAAGTCTTGGTGGATCCAAGACTAACTCACGGCGACTAGTCTCAAGTAGGATGACTGGTGCTTAGTTCTGAAGTGCTAAAATAGCTTCTAGCAAATCTTCAAGCTACTTCCCCATCCTATATATTTGTTCATCCTTTTGGTTTAATTGTTGAGGTGTTAGGTCGAGTAGATTGTGTCTTCTTGCTCGACCATACACCTTCCAAAGTCTTGAGCATCACACAAAAGAGAACCCCTAGTGTCTACCATGTCAACTCCTATTGAAACCTCTAATAGATCATCCTCATTAGGATCAAAGCTAATCTTCTCATCCTCTAAATTAGACTAGGCATATCCTAAGATTTCCTTCTTCTCCGCCAAATATTGAGCCATGTCATCAGGATTGAATAATACAGATGGGGTTGATAGAGTAGGATCACTATCATGAACAATGCATCTAACCTCTGCTTCTAAGAGCTAACCCATGAGGGGTAGTTGGAAGAAAGATGCTCACGGTATCATCGGATGGGATGGAGTAGTACTCCTAGGAGGATCTATGGCCATGGAGACAACTGAACTGTCTCCTCCTCCCTCTATTGCTATAATCTCCATAGCCTGTTGAGGTGGTGGTGGTGACAGGATGATTACGATACTTCGAGGTCACCATTCCTTCCTCACCATAACAGGGGTATAGGGTCAAGCAGGAGAGCTGAACCTCACCACAGTAGGTGGTGTAGATGGAAAGGGATCTCTTGGCCATAGCTGAATCACCAGTGGGGTCATCTTCTCCCCAGATGTGGCCTTCATGGCCTTGGTGGAGTAGATCATGGACATGAGAGTGGATGGGGTAGAAGCGGTGTGGTGGAGGCACCACCTACTCTCTAAATAGGAGCTCCTCTCTGTGATGGGTAGTCCTGAGCAAGATCTTGTCAAATGATGCGCGAGCAACACGATCGGAAAGTCCACTGCGAGGCCATTGACTGATACCTCCATGCTCTCGGAGTAACATGAATGATGGGGCTTCTGCCTCTCTTCTAATCTCACCCATGCTATGGGGATAACGATCTCAAATCAAATTGAGCCCAAACTATTGTGCAGGCTCACCAACTGGTGAAGAATTAGCTAGCATGCACCTCCTCCTCTCACTAACAAGACCATGAAAATGAACTAGGTGGAGGTGAAGATGAAATCCTCCTAACATACTCTCTATCAAAACTAGAGAGGGGTGAAACTATTCTACGTAATGAGAGGAGACACTATCCTAGGTGACTCCTTCATGATAGCCTAAGACACTGCCTCTTACTCTCTCGCTATGCGAGTGTGATACTGCTTGATCATGTGGTTCTTATTTCTATGCTAAGTTAGATGAGAACTAGACCAATCGAGGTAGGAGACAATCTCAGGGGAGCCTTCCCTTGGAAGGTGCCAAGGGTGGTGCTAGCCCTTGGGGTAAGGGGTAGCAGCATCTTGGCTTCTATGTGGGAACGCCACCTTCCTCTTGAGGGAATCTCAAAATCGATGACGGATGATCAACTTGCATGATCTGCACTCTTGTGGTGGTGGTCCCCTCACATGTAATCTGAGCCCCCTCAAAGCCTGGGCCAAAGTGGATGAGGTGGGCATAGTTAGAGTGTGGGAGGTTGGCCTGATCCAAGGCCAAATCCATCCCATGAGGAAATGTGAAGACATATCTCTCTTTGCCATTGAAATCTTGAACGGCGAAAGTGCAATGTTGAAAAAAAAACTTGAATCAGATTTTTGCTTTGTAGAATTTTTTTGAATTTAGATTTAGAATTTGAACCCACACTCAACAACTTGAAAGTGTTAAATGAGGCTCAAATGAATTTGGACGAGAGATTTTGGAATTGATTGGAAAGGAGATTTTTGAATGTAGAATCCATTTCCAACAAATTTGTATATGTTAGAAATGGGTTCAAATATTTTTGGAGTTTGATGCTTCCATAGGTTCATATTTGAATTTGATTGATTTGTAATTTTTGGAATTTACTAACTTAACAAATTTAAGTATGCTAGGTGAGGTATTTGAAAATAATTTCTTCTTTTGTTTGCTTGTTTTTTTTTTTTTGAATCGTATGTGAGTTTGAAAAATGGAATCTTCACTTAGTAGATTTGAGTATGCTAAATAAAGAATCCAAGTGTTTTGTTGTTTTTGAAAAGAGGATCTTAGTTAGCAAATTTAGGTATGCTAAGTAAAGGATCCATGTGTTTTGTGTTTTGATGGTTCTAAAAGGAGGATTCTTTACTTAACAAATTTGGGTATGCTAAATAAAGGATCTATGTGTTTCGTTTTGATTTTGTGATTTTTGAAGAGAGGACTTTTAGCAAATGTAAGTATGCTAAGAAAATCCAAATGTGACTTTTAATTTTGAAAAGAGGATTTCTACTTAGCAAAATTTAGGTATGCTAAATAGGAATTCCAAATGTGTTTTATGTTTTGATGATTTTGAAAAGTGGATTCTTAGCAAATCTAAGCATGCTAAGAAATTCCAAATATGTTTTGATTTTTTTGATGTTTTGATTTTGAAAATTGGCTCTTCACTTAGCAAATTTGAGTATGCTAAATGAAAGATCCAAGTGTTGTTTGAAATTTTTTTTATTTTGAAAAGTGGATCTTCACTTAGCAAATTTGAGTATGCTAAATGAAAAATCCAAATGTTGTTTGAATTTTTGATTTTGAAAAGTGGATCTTCACTTAGCAAATTTGAGTATGCTAAATGAAAGATCCAAATGTTGGTTGAATTTTTTGATTTTGAAAAGTGGATCTTCATTTAGAAAATTTGAGTATGTTGTATGAAAGATCCAAATGTGTTTCATGTTTTGTTATTTTGATTTTTAAAAGTGGATCTTCACTTAACAAATTTGGGTATGCTAAATGAAAGATCCAAATGTTATTTTAAATTTTTGAAAAGATGGTTATTGATTTTATTTTAAAATAAAATATTTATTCAATAAATTGAAGGAGGATGTTCATTTGTACTTTTTTGAAAATATGATTGTTGATTTTGATTTTGAAAATGAAATCTTCATCAAAATGAATTGAGTGAAGATGTTCATTTGTGCTTTTAAAAAATATGATTGTTAAATTTTATTTTTTTGAAAATGAAATCTTCCTCAAAATAAATTGAGTGAAGAAGTTCATTTGTACTTTTGGAAAATATGATTGTTAGATTTTATTTTTTAAAATGAAACCTCCATCAAAATAAATTGAGTGAAGATGTTCATTTGTCTTTTGGGAAATATGACTGTTATATTTTATGTTTGAAATGAGATTATTTATTTTATTTTGGAAAGTGAAATCCTTATTCAATAAATTGAATGAGGAAGTTCACTTATGCTTTTCAAAAAGAATGATTATGGATTTTATTTTTGAAAATGAAATCTTCATCAAAATGAATTGAGTGAAGATGTTCATTTGTGCTTTTGGAAAATATGATTGTTGATTTTATTTTTGAAAAGTCAAATTCTCATTCAATAAATTGAATGAGGAAGTTCACTTGTGCTTTTTGAAAAGGATGATTATGGATTTTATTTTTGAAAAGTGAAATCCTCATTCAATAAATTGAATGAAGAAGTTCACTTGTGCTTTTTGAAAAAGATGATTATGGATTTTATTTTTGAAAATGAAATCTTCATCAAAGTGAATTGAGTGAAGATGCTCATTTGTATTTTTGGAAAATATGATTGTTGATTTTAATTTTGGAAAGATTCAACTTATAACAATCATGAAGATTGTTAGATGAGGGTGATTTAGCAAAATTTTTGTGCAAACATTTTATTATGTGTATTTTGAAAAAGTGCTTTTTGGAAATTGATGTTTTCAAATAGGATTTTTTTTCTTTATTTTTGGAATGAACCTTATGTTATCATGGAAATGGTAAGAAGGAAGTCTTTAGCTATTTCTTTTTCATTAAATTTTTATTTTCACCTATTGGGAAACCTAATAGGGGTTTTAAGACATATATGGAGTGAGGTCCTAAAACCTAAAGGATGTTGGCTAGCTTAGCTTAAGGATGAAATAAACTAAGTGTCAATAGAAAAGGAAGATAGCCTTATATTTATAAAGTATAAACCCCATCAACACTTGGAGACAATGATCATTTTACAAAGATGGAGAGGAACCATCCCAGGTGTCACCAAAAATAATGAATTTTTTTCTGCTTCATCTATCCCTTTGGAAAATGAGAAGATAAATGAAAACAAAAATATAACACCTTTTTTGGGACACCACGTAGATCCGCAGATGTTCTTATTAGAGTGATCGGGTATGATATTGAGGAAAGGTGTACTATCTCAGAAGATAGTAGTCACCACCCTACAATGGACCTAATCACTAATGACTAAGGACTATGGGTCTTTGTGTACTAGAACTTCTCCAACTTTACATGAAAAAGTTATGCAGGGTTTATTTTAAACCGGGTTCGTTAAGTTCCTTATGGAGGCAAGCCCCCATAGTTAATTACATCCTAAGGAACATGATTCCTTAGAAAACTCTCCATTAAGGTAAATGATCATTATCTCTAAAGATTTCAAAGATAAGACTATCAATCAATTGGTTTATTTTTGGAAGATCAAGTGGGATTGATCAAGATGAAGGAGTTATTATTGATGCCAAAGGATGATAAGTAGGGGATGCTTATGATACTAGAAAACTAGTAGGCATCCCAAACTATCCTATGGTTGGGCTTTATATTTTTGAAGTTTGAAGGGAATTATTTATTTTGAGTTGAATTTTTATTAGAAATCTAGGGCTTAAAATTCCATGACACAAGATGGAAATGCCTAAGGTGAGGATTTTTTAGCTCACAAAGGGAAGCAATAATCTCTGAATCTAAATCTAGGGAGCTTTAGCGAGGGCTAAAGCACAACCTAAATCTAAGGCAAAAATGGGTATTTTGTTTACCTCCACAAGAGAGGATAAACCACCCTACTGCTTGGACTTACAACTACCTAGGAGTGGCTGCCAACTAACTCCTCCTATAATTTTAAATACATGTAGGAAAGTCATATGCTTTTGCAAGATAGCTAAGTTATTGTTTATTTAGAAAGAGACTAATTCCTTAAACACACTCCATAAGAGACTAGATAATGTAGGGCATGATTTAATGACTTAAATCTAATGCAAACTTTATTACATTTAATTTTTATTTTGGATAATTCATTTGACATAGGCTTTAGGATTCATATGCCTAATGCATGAGAAATTAGATTATGGGCCAAAATTAATAAAAAAGGAGGTGTGTTTTACCATGGCTCTTAAAGGTCAAGCCAAGTTCCCTGGCATGGGTGGAAGCCCTCCAAATCAAGAGTGAAATAATATAATTTTTATGCATGATGTGAGAAAGAAAATACAACATCCAGCTAAGGGGATGCTAATTCTTTTATCTTTGCTTTATAATCTAAGCTTTAAGTGAGGTTATGAGTTATTTATTTTTAATTTTAAGTTGATTAATTGGATAGAAAATTTATTTTTCTCTAAGAGCCTAATCATCATCCAGGCCATACATCAAAGTAAGAAAGAAAATAGAAAAAATATGCCATCTTAATGCACAAGCTAAACAAACATCAATCAATCTATAAAGCTAGCATAAAAGAATAAGAGGCCAACTGTGATTAGGGTCCATCACACAAACTTGAAAATAAATTGGGTAGCTGAGCTCTACCCTTATACAACCCAGATTATACAAATGAATTAATTACAAAAAATGAATTCATGTTATGGGGTCTTCATTCTTCTATTCTTTCTTCTTTCTTCTTTCTTCTTTTTTCTTTCTGGCTTGGTTGGGATGTAGCTACTTCAAGGCTTCACATGGTACATAAGACATAGTCTTATGACCAATGTTCATCCTAATTCCCCATGACATTCATTCCAAATCCTAATTGTAAAAATTACATAAAAATGGAAAAAGTAACTCTAACTAAAACCTACAAAATAGAGATTAACTAAACATGCCACACATCCCAAGCATGTGTTGTACTTAGCACCCCACACAAGGGTAACTAAGTCCACCTGGCCTATTTTGGATTATGCTTAAGGGTATAAGCAAATGCACAAAAGCTTATAATTTTATTACGGTGCCCCTTAAGCACAATCCCTAGATAATGCTTAGACTAAGATCGCCCTACCATTCAGTCTACGCACATACACCTAACATATAGACTAAAACATCATATAACAAAATAAAAGTAAACATTAAACCATGCATCGCCCTAACATAGGACTAGAAGTGGTGACTTAGCCTAATGTGTGTACCTTTTAAGGTTTATGTGGTATGCTTAGTTAGGCTTTAAGGTCTAGGTTTTTTAAGTATGAAAATGTTCAACTTAGAGGGTGGTTTCATTTAAATGGTTTAGTTGATTTAGTTTAAGTTTTATTTCATGATTTGATTTGATTTGAATGAACCTAAAATTAATTACTAGGTGTTGTAAAGAGAGAAAAAAGAGAAGAGAACTTCACTTTTCTCCCTACCTGAAGTAATTTCTAAGGTGGATTCATTAATGATTTTTTATTTAGTGAATGTTTTATTATATGTTTTAATTAATCCTAAGTTTAGAACAACTCTAAATAAACCTATTCAAAGAGAAAGACATTTGATTAAGTAAAGTGAATTACTATCACAAAATAGACAAGACTTTATTTCTTTCCAACTTGTGTAACATGCATATGGATGGACCCTAAGCATATCGATACAGTCGAATGGAAATATTTAGTACACCTTAATGATGCATGCTAAGGGCTTAAGAAAATTTGGATGCTTCATGATGCATGATTTGGTTAAGTAGAAAGAGAGAGATTCTCTTATCCATTTTCATATGTACATTTACAAGTATGAAAGACATAAGTGAGTACAACGCCATTGTTTACACCAAAGGTGTAAGATACAAGACATATTTGGGGCTACCTAAAGCCTCGCAACCCCAGGGTATCCAGACTAATATACCACTTTTCTTAAACACATGTGCATGTACAAAAAGAAATGCATGGAAAGAGAATCATGCAAAAAGTTTATGTTGGTTTGATTTTGGTTTAATTATTTTATTTACATGTGTGATATGGAATTCCTTCTTAATTCATGACATTGAAGTGTATAGGAATGGATTTAAGCAAGTGTTATATCCTTTTCAAATGGACTATACACTTGGCAAATCCCATACAAACCTATGTTATGAAAGGGAAGGAAATCACATAACACATTTTATGCTATTCACATGCAAGTTTATAAGTACCAAATAGTATAATTTTCATTTATAATATTTGGTTTCTAAGTTTTGAAAATAGTATTGGATTTAGTAGTGATAATAGCCATTCATATCTTACTTTAGCCAAAACATGCAATTTGACATAAAAGAAACATATCATTTTAATTTATTTTTTTAAAAGACATGAATGCATGATTTTCATATGAAATACACACTATGATAGGAAAGAAATAAAGTGATGAAAGCATGTAAATTTATTCACCCTAATTAATTCCTAAAGATAATTCTATGGAATAAGATTATTTAGAGTGAATCAAAGTTGGACTAAGGAAATTTTGATTTGGTTTTGAGTTTGATTTGAATTTTAGGAAATGTGAGAAGGTTTGCTGGACCTAACCCATCTCCCACATGTGTATAGGTTAATTTTTAGAACCCTTAAGTGGATTTTATGTTTTACTTAGGTTAAGGTGTTCATTAAATTCATTAATTACCCCTTACCTAAACCACTTTAACATATTTAACCAAATAATTATGATTCATTGTATGACATAAAACCACAAGGAATTTAAATTAGTAATGCACTTAAGAAAGAATGGGGCCTAATGCATTTGGCTCACAATTACTGATTAATTAAGCTAAAGGGTTTAATTTAAGTACTTTCATAACCCTTCCCACACATATAGGTTAGATATGATTTCCTTAAGCTACTTAGGTTATTGAACACCTAAGCATATACCCAAGAAGGAAATGATTAAGTTTTAGAGTGTTTTGAAAATTTTATTAAGTTAATTAAGTAAGTCATTAGGGGGTTAGCACTTAATTAAATTTAGATTAGGAATGACTTGGGAAAAATACCCCAAACCCATTCCATAAACCTCTCTTCACTTAAACAAGTTTAATTAACTTAATCAAGGGATTAAAACCACTTTATAATTAATTAAGCTTAATTACATTAAGAGTGTGATTAATGATTTATTAATTGATTTCCCTAATTAACTCATCATCAAATTCCAAGAAATTAAGGGAGGCAGAGGTCATCTCACTAAATACATCTAAGAAACTTTAAATTAATTAATAAAGTAATTAGGGAATAATTAGGGTTAATAAATTTTTATAAAACTCTAATTAAGAAAAATTTATTGTTCAAAATCTATTAGAAATAATTTTATTGAATTCCCTTATAAATTATCTTCAAAATGCATTTTATTTTATATTTTTTTAATTTTTCTACATTTAGTTATGTAATTTTGAAGTTTTGTCATTAAGGATTAATTAAAATGCTAATTATATAACTAATCCCATCGGCGCCATGTGGACCGTTGACACAGTGCGAGCTTTCCACATGGCATGATGGGATTGGTTATTTAAGTTGTCACATCCAATGTTCTGTCGGCACTACCGCTTTCTCCTTCTCGATCAAAGATCGGTGATTGAGATTAAGCTGTTCTTAAGGGATAAATTGAAGGATCCTACATGGATTAATCAGATCCATCCAAAACATGGATGGATGGTCCATGATCTATCACTGAGCTTGCTTGAGGCAAAAGGCAACCATCCACCCTTTAGGGCTTGATCCGAGCTCGATTGAGCTTGGATTGAGCTCAATTAATCCACACCATCATCATGCAAGGAGCAAGACATCCAATGATCAAAATGTAGTGGGGTGAAAGTTTCTTTCACAATGGATCAAATAATCCAATATAAGCTCTATTTTGATCCATACCTCACAGAGGCTATCACCGACGCTCCCAACCATCGAGGTAGATTCATCTTGTGGAGACGAAGCTCTGTTGAAGGTTTGAGGGCTTGAGATTGAGTGAGTTTTCTTATTGACCAACGTGGGATTCAATTGCTTACAGTCTTGATCAAACTCCCCTCTCCCATGTCTTGAGAACTTGGATGAAGACTTGGGTGAGCTCGATTGGGTCCCCTCAAGGTGCTTGAAGGAAGAATTAAGCTCTAGTTGAGAATTGATGAGATGGAAATTTCCTTGAGCTCCCTTATTTTTAGCTTAAGGAAATCGAGAATGGAGAAATCCAAATGGCTTTAGGAAGCTTGGAGGAGCTTGGGAATGCTTGCTCTAGCTTCCCATCACTCAATAGAATGCAAGTCCGTGCAAATGAAATGAAATTAGGGGGAGTATATCTCCCCCTAGAATGATCGGATGGTTGTGCATGCATTTTCCATTTTGATCAAATTGATCCTATGGGTTGAGTTTGTTAGGCCATTTTGGACACCATGTGGTTTGGTTTGGCCAGAAGGATGTAGTGGAGAAGTTCCCATGTGCCAAATGAGGTGGAGGAGTGATTTCCATGTGCTCATTTTAAGTGGGGTGGTTAGTTTTGGCTTTGGGTTTGGTTTGGCTGACCCAAACCCATTGGGTCATGTGCACCACACCCACTAATGTCCACTTAGCTACTAAGAGGGTTCCAAGTGGCCATGGAAAGGATATGACCAAATTCCAAGTTGAATTGGCCATTGGTTACCCCTTGACCTAAGGGTAAAATGGTCATTTGGCTTTTATTTCACTTTAGGTAGATTTATAATTTGAAATTGGGTTGGTCCAAATTTCAAAGAATTTGGAGTTGTTTTGATGTCATTTGGCTCATGTTGACCCATTTAGGTCAAAATGGGTCAACTTGGTAAAGTTGACCAATTGGTCAAATTGGGTCAAACCATGGGTTGAGTCAAGTTCATATGGCTATTTGAAATGTGTTGGCATCATTAGTTTGGTTCAATTTGGTTTATATTTGTTTTGGTTCATTTGATTTCATTTTGGTCAAATGGGTCAAGTTGATCAATTTGACCCACTTGATCTAATTGGGTTAGGTCATGGGTTGGTTTAGGTTTGGTTGGTCATTTGAAATATGATGCAAGCTTTGGTTTCAATCAATTTTGATTTGATTTGATTTGATTTTGCTCAGAATGTGAGGCTTAGGGTTGGTTCAATCAATTTGGGTAGGTTAGAATTTGGCTCATGTACTTTATGTCACTTTGGTTGAGCTAAGTGGATTATTGGCTTGATCAAGCTGATTCAAGTTTTGGTTGAACTCATATGGACTTATGGTGAATATAAATCATTTGCAAGTAATTTGAGTCAAATGGGTTTGATTGGCAATTTCAAGTTCAAAGGGTAAACATGAGTTTGACTTGGGTTTGATTTTTGGATTTAGTTTTGGTTTGATAATTGAAGTTTATGTTTATAATTTGTTTCATGATTGAAGGATTGATTTAATTATGAATAGAAATCAAGGGTTTGGCTTGATTTGAGTTTGGTTTGGCTAAGTTCAAAAATTTGACTTGAAAGGCTTAGGTTGGATTTGGGTTAAATTTGGATTTGATGTTTTAATTTAATTTTGGTTTGATGATTAAATTTTATGTTTATATTTGGTTTCATGATTGAATAATTGATTTAATCATGAAGAGAAATCAAGGGTTTGGCTTGATTTGAGTTTGATTTGGCTAAGTTCAAGAATTTGACATGAAAGACTTAGGTTAGATTTGGGTTAAATTTTGATTTGATTTTTGAATTTAGTTTTGGCTTGATGATTAAAGTTTATCTTTATATTTGGTTTCATGATTGAAGGATTGATTGAATCATGAAGAAAAATCAAGGGTTTGGCTTGATTTGAGTTTGATTTGGCTAAGTTCAAGAATTTGACATGAAAGGCTTAGGTTGGATTTGGGTTAAATTTGGATTTGATTTTTGAATTTAGTTTTGGTTTGATGATTAAAGTTTATGTTTATATTTGGTTTCATGATTGAAGGATTGATTGAATCATGAAGAAAAATCAAGGGTTTGGCTTGATTTGAGTTTGATTTGGCTAAGTTCAAGAATTTGACTTGAAAGGCTTAGGTTGGATTTGGATTGGATTTAGATTTGATTTTTAAATTTAGTTGTGGTCATTTGAATTTATATTTCTTTATATTTGTGAATATAAATGAGAATATAAATGAGTTATGAGAAAATTTCTTGAATTTGAAGTGATTTGAATTTGATTTGAACTAAGTCCATAAGATGGAATCAAAGAGACTTAGGAAAGATTTTTAAATTTGGAATTCAATCATGGGTTTCAATCATTTGGAATTGATTCATGATTTTAGAAAATCCATTGGAATTGATTTGAGATTTGTTTTGGAATTGAAGCTGATTTGAGTTCAAGTTTGATTTGAATTTGGAGTTGGACTTGAAAGAAGGAAGTAAGGATTTGGTTCAAAGCTATGGGGTAGGAAAATTTTCCTAACACCCTTAAGGCATGACCTATTCCTATGGCTAACTCTTCTAAATCTCTAGGATTAGGTTAAGTGTTCACCTAATCACTAGAAGTGTCTTAATACTAAGAAACTCTTAGTGTCTGAGTGGAGTCCTATGTCTAATAAAGAGGGGTTGAGAGGTTATTCTAAATACTCTATAATTAATAACATGTGAGTCTCATCTATTAATGAGTCTACGTGAGTACTATGCCAAAGACTCAATTGGTTTGTGTAGGGGAGAATAGGAACTAACTACCCTACATCTCATTAAGCATAATTTGTTAACCCATATGTGTACCCCCATCAAAGATCCAAGAGTTTGGTATAAGGTGAGTCACACTTAGATGCAACTAATTCACTTACCATGATGCGAGTATAATGGTGATTTGTCACTAATGAGTATCCTTAAGGAAATTCATAAGTATCGACAAGCACACTCTAAAAATAATGCAAGTGCACTAGAGTATGCATCTAATAATGATAAAAAATACATATTTGTAAAAGAAAATGAAGCCTTGGTGAGTTAAATATAATCATTTCATTACTATATTATTTATATTGCATGTGATGAGTACAAGAGTTTATGGACTAAAAAAGAAAATTATGTATGAACTCCTCCACTCACAAATACAATGTAAAAACAAAAATAAAGGTTGAATTAACTAGTAGTGCACACAGTATGACTATCATTAGAGTTAATAAACCAAGCACAATCTACATGTCTAAAATATTATATCCAGGTTACCATTTCCACTAGCTTTCTTATGCCAATTTTAATGCCTACCTTGAACTTCATCATTAAAAAAGCTTTTGTACTCTAATGTCTATAAAAGTTGGCCTATAATGTCTCTTTCATCCAAAACTAAGCCTACCACTACCAAAACTCTTTTTCATAAAGACTGAGTTCTAAGGTGAGTTTCCCCTTATTTGTCTCATAATGAGCAAGCTTCATAGTTAGCTTGTTCTTCTCTTCATTGACTTTCTTCACACCCTATTACATATCTATAGAGGTTAAACTCTTTGCACTTCTTCTTCTCCTCACCCATTACCTTGAGGATTTCTCATACTCTTAGCAAAATTTAGAAGTCATCAACCAATTCATGATATGAGCATTCATAGACATAATGTGAAACATTAACAAAGGAACTTTATCAAGCCATTTTTAATGAGAGATGAATAGATGAAATCAAGGATGGTGTAGGTGATGTTGGAAGGGTTAGCCACATATGGATCATAAGAGCTTATAATCTAGTTGAGAAGCATCATCTTCTTCTTTTGGAAGGCCTTGTCTTAGTGGCTCTTGATCTCATTTTTGGATGAGGTTAACATTATTTCTAAAATTAATAATTATGACATCTAATCTTAAATTAGAAGCTCTTAATTTAAGCAATAGATCACATAATGATCTAATGCATCCTTCTAAAATTTGACTTGACCCAATAAGAATAGATGGATCCAAGCCCAACCTAAATCTAAATAAATAATTAATCTACACACATTCAAATTGAAAACCTAAATCCAATTGAGTTTAAGCTAAGAAAATTTGAATGGCTAACCCAACTACCCTACTTAAGCCCAAAACCACTCAAATCCAAAGAAATTCAAATGAAATCAAAAAAAACTCAAACCATATCAAATCAAAAGCATAACATTCATGAAATGAATATGAATGGAGTCAAATCTAAAAGAAGTTCAAAGGTAGTCAACCATTGAACAAAGGATTGACTTATGTGGGTCCCACCAAATTAAAGGTCAACCCACCATAATTTGACCAAATTAAATTATTCCAAAGACTCAAAATCATTAAATAAATATGTTTAAATATGAATTAAAAGAAATTAAACCTAATAATGTTTTAATTAGGCTAATTAGACCATTTTGATCTAAATAGGCCTAAATGGACCTTATTGAATTCAAATCAAAATTAAATTAAAATCAACCCAAATTAATTATCTAAAATCATTTAAAATTATTATTACACATAAATTAACCAATTATTGGGATTAATTTAATTAATATGATCATTTGACCCAATTAGACCAATCTTAGCCCATTAAGCCCAAATTGGGCCAAAGTAAGTTTTAAACACAAAATAAATAAAATAAAATAAAATCAATACAAGTACTTGTCTTTACATAATTAAAAGTTAAATGCATTATGATTGAGTCAAGAAGGTCATTTGTCCCAATTGGAATCAACCATAATGGGTTAAGTGATGAAATAAGCAAGTAACTAATTCCAAATTTTTTGAAGCCCATTAATTGGAGACATCATAAATGGTTAAACAACCACAATTGAAACTTAAGTCTAAATTCAATCCATCAAATAGAATAAGCTAGATCAATCCAAAAGAAAGAAATGCTTAAGTGATATAATACAAACCATTTAAACTCCAACATGGATTAATTACCATGGAACATATCAAGATTCTTCCTAAGATGAGTTTAGGATGATTGGTTATAAGTAATTAAGTGAGCTCAAGTCCATTCAAATAAAAGAATATACCATGGAGAAAAAGAAGAAAGCTTGGAGGTAAACTCTTAACCAAGTCCATTCCTTACCTCCACTGCTCATCCTATTTGTCTTAGTGTACCCAATTAGCTGACCATTCCTTCGAGCTAGCCTCCAAGGGTGGTAATCACCTTGGCCAGCCATAGTTGATCTCCTCCTCATATTTCTCTTGGCCCATAATGGAAAACAAAGGAGAGCCTTTCTTAAGAAAAATTGAGCCTTCCATCATGTTACATGGGTAAAATGAAGGAGAGTGCACCCTTTCCTTGATCTCCACATCCCTGGCAAGCTGGAGTTTGACCAAAGCCACTGGAAAATAGATGAAGCTTGGTCCATAGACCAATTTATGGGGTGGCATTCCAATTCCTTCTTCCTAGAGCTTCGCTAGGTTCCCATAAAGTTTTTTGAATCATCCTCACCATCGGAGATCATCGCCGAGGTATTGAATCAAATTGACTCTTTTACACATTTGGTTTGGTCTTTTTCAAAATGAACTTGAACTTAAGTGAGATCAAGTGGTATAAATTCATTCCATTTGAGTCTTTGATGGATTTATAATTGAAAGTCAATTGATTTTATCAGCTAGATCATCAAAAATCACTTCAATTCGATGAACGATGTTCAGGCTTCACCATCATTAAAGGACATTTAATCTCGATCGACCATTTCTTCTATTAGGAATGGACAGTTCCAATTTAGTCGCACAATCTGATTTAAATACAATAGGAATTACAAGGTAAATCATAACCTTCTAATCTTTGATCATGGTTGTTGTAATCACATGTTATTTGAGCTAAATCATGGATCCAGTTATAATGATGTCACATGGCAAGCAATGTGGCATCAATGCCACATGGCACCGACCATTTAAAATGGTAAAATCCATTTTTTTTAAAAAATTTACCAATAAAATCATAGAAAATAAAATCATTACTAAGAGCTCTATGGACTCATCTCAGTGATAGTAAACCCAAAATCCATAATTTTATCTAGTAATTTTGAGTTAATTTAGGTTTAAATGAAAATAATTGAACCCAAATTAAACACAAACCACTAATCCAATCAATTGGAAACTTTGAAGAATTGAAATTAGGGTTAAAACACAACCTTAGATAAATTTTTCATAATTTATTGACAAATAAAATCTAAAATACAAAATTTTTAAGCCATAGGTCTTAATTTAATAAAATTAAATAATATTAAATTAGAAAATTTTGTGAAAGTTATAATTAAGTTAAATCATCATAATAAACCTTAATGAACCTAAATACATCATTAGAACTCTCTGAAACCTTATAATATATAAAATGACTTAATTAAGCAATTAATTAAATTAATTAATTGATTAATAAACCTGAACTTCAAAAAATCATAATAAATCAACTAAATATTCAAAATTTTAAAATAAACCCTCAATATATACATCTTCCAAAGAGGAGTAAAGGAAAATTAAATCCCCTAATTATTCATGCTTAATTTAGGCTTAATTTGAGTTTTAGTAATATAATTAAAATCTTAATTAGTCCTAAATTATGCATCTGATTAAAATGAAACTTTAGAGAACTTAAATTGGTAGGGAACTCCACTTACCATAAAAATTTAAGAGGCAAATGTCTCTAGAGTGGAAGTTATCAAATTTATAATTCATAGGTTAATTTAAGTAAAAATTTTAAATAACAAAATTATAAAAATTACAAAAATTTATAAAGTCACTTCAATTCACTTTCAATAATACCTAAATGCTTAAGAAAAATTCTCTAAGTCTCTAAAGTTAAAGAACTTAATTAATAAAGTATTTAGGGTTTAAGGTTTAATGAAATAATTTAAAATAAATAATTTAATTAAATCTTAAATCACTAAATTCAATTAAATAATTGAAATTCAACATTAACCAAACTCTAAACTTCACATTAAAAATATGAAATTCGTTAACATAAAGAATAGAATAAAAGAGAAATTAAATATGAAATGATAGATTAAGTTAATTAGATGTAAGAAAACCTAAGCAATTAAAAATAGCTTGGATTTAAATTGGGTGCCCATAGTCAAATAGTTGTTTACATTTTTTAAATTAAGATGAGTTAACAAACTCCATCATGATAAATTAAACTAAAGTTTAACATGTAATGTTACATTAAGACTAATGAGTTAAATAATGAATTCCCTTGGTAATAAAATTAAGACTTCCTCCAAATTGGTTAGAGATAATTGAATTAATTTATTTAAATTCATACATATGAATGCCAATGAAGTGAATGAAAGAAGTTATGACTTGGAATGAATTACATTAACCAAACTCATTAGTATACATGAAAATATTAGTGAAATGAATAAATGAAATTAATTAACATCAAATAAAGTTAAATGATAAATTGAAAATATGTAAATAAATAAATCATGACATTGAAATATAATGGATCATTTAAACCATGAAATCAAAACCAAGCTTGAATTAAGATATTAATTTAAGTCGATTAAGTTCATATAAATCAATAAAAATAATAAAATAAACATAAACATTAAGGTAATAAATACAAGATCAATCTAAATTAATAAAATCAAATGAATAATGAATTAAATCAAAAATATTAAATATGAAATTAAGCTATAAAACATAAACTAAACAACATAAAATATAAATGAATTAAAATCTGACTTAAAATAAAAACTAAATCAAACTAAATTCATAATAATATGAACATTAAATTCCTAATTAATATTTAAAGAAATGCAGTAAACCTTAATCAAATATTATAAGTAATTAATCATAAACAATCAAGATATGTTTAATTAAATTAAAGGAAATGAAAACAAGAATGAATCTTAATCAAATTTCCAAATAAAATTAAAACATTAATAAAATAAAATCAAACTCAAAATGAATTTAAAGATGCCCATGGTTTTAGGTATATTGTTGAAATGAAATTAAATGTCTTTTCTTCAGGCATTATTCACCATCTTAGAATGAATCTCCATCTTAAGATGAAGATCTCATTATGGTTTAGAATGTTAAATAGAATGGGTTTCACCTAAAGTAGAATTTATTTTATTCTTCATTCTTGAAAATTTAAATTCCATTTTAACATAAAAAGAAATTAAAAATGGAAATGAAATCATAAATCAACTAAATTACTTAAATTGGAACCACCATGAGAAATTAAATAAATTTTAAGATTAAAAGAAATTAAAAGAATGAAAAGAAAAATTTTCATGGTTAACAAACATATAGTATATAATCAGGAGATCCAAGATCATTGGGATACTGATCCAAAGAGGTCTTGATACCTCGAACTTCTGGTTTAACAATGTCACATACTTATAAAGTGAAATTATGAAGTGAAAATCTTAAAATCAAGTTAAACCAAACTTTGAAAATCTAAATTAAAACTTGAACCTAAAATGCCTAGTAAAGTCATATCACTCAAACCCTCCTTCACACATTAGATTATTGGTCATTGACCTGAGACTTAGGTTAGGTCGATCTTTGATGTTCTATGATGTGATGTGAAATATTTTTATTATTTTATGGTGTATTATTTTAGACTGGATGGCTAGGATTATTTGCTCACTAGTCTAGATGGTAGGACTTTCTTTCTAGTCTAATACTATTTTTTACAAGGGGCTATATTAAAACAAATTGCTATAATAAAAAAATATATACATAATTATTATTTTCTTATAGGTGCTATAAATCCCTAGCATAGCCTATTATGATAAGTGGGCTTGGAAAGTAACTAATGCTAAGCCCGTATATTTGTAATATATATGATGGAGTGCTATGTCTATTCCAATATCTATTTTATAGGGTTTAAGAATTTATTTTTAGAATTTAAAATGTAATTTGAACCTCAAATTAGGTTAGGATCTATGTGCTCTAGGAATAGAAAGAGCTGACTACTAATAGATAGGTGTAAAGGTACCCTGTGAAACCTTGGAGGTCCTTGAAGAAGGAGATAATCCTGAAAGAAGACCCCCCCATAGATCAAACTTTTAGTTCTAGGTCATGCTTTATAAGATCAGCTTGGCTACCTCTTTTTCTCTTTCTTATGGGGTGTACAATGGTACCCAACCACATTAACATATTCTTATTAATTAAATTGGTGTGATTTATTTTTGGCATAATACAAATTGCTGATTTTCTAGGTTTTTTTTTGTGCTACATTTTTGGTGTTGAATGCTTGGACATTAGGCTTTTAGAAAAACTAAATTTTCTACCAACTTAAATCTAAATAACTTAAATAAAATAAATAAATTTAAAACTTCATACATAAATTAAAGCCTTTGGTGCAATTAGCTTTTACGAACCATGCTAGCATATTATTCAAAATCTTTAAATTGGGTGTTTCACTTATTGCATATAAAGAGCATATGACCTTTGAAGATGACCGTCTTCTTGTGGAAGTGTGCCTTTTTTATTGTGATTTGTCCTGTGATTGCTTCTAACTACATCTTAGTGTAGGCATTAATTTCATTCCCCAAAGGCCTTGAATGAATTATAAGTCAAAATATTTAAAAGTTGAAAATTATTAAATTAATTAGGTACATATCATACCTAATATGATCCTAGGGATTTGGGAGTGAGTTTAGGTTCTTAGATTCTTTCCTAAAATGTAGCTAAGCCATCTTATATACATAGATGCATCATAAATTTAAAAATTAACTTAGGCGGTGTTAGCTAGCAACCCTTCAAGTGGGTGATAAGTCCAAAAAAGTTCAGGATAGGTTCCATCCCTCAAGTGAGAGAAAAAGCTAATAATTCTCAAAATTTGAATTAGGTCAGGCCAATGACTTATGTTAGAAGCACTTATAGACTTATATTCTAAAGCATCCTTCTAAGAATAAGTCTTCAACCATAGGAATTTTTGCAATCTTATACTGCTAAAATATAAGTCTTAGATTTCTAATAAAATATTAATTTAAATCTTAATAAATTTATCTCAAAAATATAAAGCCCAATGGTAGAATAATTGAAATGCTTACTAGCCATCCTAGTATTTATATGCATTTCCTACTTTATCTCACTTAGCCTCGAAAAGAACTCTTATATTGAAGTGTTCCCTTTTGAAATTCAAATTCAACCATCCTTTGGAACCAACTTTGAAATCCATATAAATAAAACATATTTCTTTAATCAAGTGTATTCTTAGGAAGAGATCATCATTCCTATGATGTAATTAAATATAGGGGCAAGTCCTTATAGGAACAATGATCCCAGTATAAAATAAACCTTGTTCTACTTTTCTATGTAGTTCTAGGGAAGAATCTCTAAAATATTAAGAAGACCCATTAACCTTAGGAGTCCTTATTTAAGTAATTAAATCCATTACAATATGACATGTTTACCTTCTGAGATAATATATTTATTTCTTAATAGTGAATTTGATTACTAAAATAATAAATTTCTAAAGTCTATGTGGTGTCACAATTTTTCCCACAATGGCCTCTAACAATTTTCTTTATCAAGCTATTTTTGTGCAGGAAGCACTTACGAAATAGCAACTTCACTCACCAAACCATTCTATGATATTGCCCTTATACCATAAACTCATGATGTTGGCATGGCCTTTATTTGCCATACAACCCATCATCTCATCCTAAAGAGTCATCAAGTACCAATAAGATAATAGATAGGACACCATCACAAAATTTAAAATTACATCAATGAGTTCAACATCTCACTAAGAACTTAGAGGTAAGTCACCGAAGAAGCCAATTTCCTCTAGGTTAGTTGGATAGGTAGATGACCTAATGCCACCAAGAAAAATAACAAATTAAGTACATTATTATGGTGTTTATTTTTAAGATTATGTGTATGAAGGACACCACATGGGGTGTCATTATTGAACTGATCGGGTATGACATTAAGAAATAGTGCACTATCTCGAAAGATAGAAATCACTACCCTATAATGGGCCTAATTACCTAATAAGAACTCCTAAAGCATGATGGGTCTTCGAATATACCAGAGATTTTTCTCCTACTTTACATGGATGAATAAAGTAGGGTTTATTTAAACCAAGTTCTAAAGTTCCCTATGGGGGCACATCCCCATAGTTAATTACATTATAAGGAAGATGAGTTTCTTTGGAATACTTTTATTAAAGTAGGCAATTATTGTCTCCAAAGATTTCAAAGATAGTGCTATTAATAAATTGATTATATTTAAAAATCAAGTGGGATAAATCAAAAGGAGAGACTTATTTATCGAAGCCAAAGGAGATGAGTAGGGAATAATCATGATACTAGGAAAACATAGTGAGCATTCTAATCTATCCTATGGTTGGCTATATATATTTGAAATTGAGGAGAATTATGTATTTGAGTTGAAATTTATTAGAAAGTTAGGATTATGATTTCATAATGCAAGATTATGGAAATGCCTAAGAGGTGAGAATTTATGCTTGTAGCCCGAGGGAAAACAATAATCTCAGATCCTAAATCTAAGAAACTTTAGCGAGGGCCAAAACACATTCTAAATCTAAGGCAAAAATGGGTATATTGTTTACCTCCACAAGAGAGGGCAAACCACCCAACTGCTAGACTTATAACTGCCTAAGGTGGCAGCCAGCTAACTCCTCCTACATTTCAAAATTATGTGGTCAAGTCATATGTTTTACAAGATGGTTAAGATAGTATCATTTAGAAAGAAACTAAAAGTCTTTAAACCCACTCCCTAAGAGGCTAGTGCATGAGTGGTATGAATAATGACTTAGTCTAATGCAAATCTTATTAATTTTTATTTGATTTTGAACTCTTTATTTTGACACAGGCCATAAGATTTTATATGCCTAAATGCATGATAAAATAGGGTTATTGGCTAAATCAGAGAGAAAAAAGTGTTTTCCACCACAAGGGAGACCCTTAAAGGTCAAGTCTTCCCTTATCGTGCAAGGATGGAAACCCTTTTCTTAGCAAAAATGAAACAAGATGATATGCATGATATTATGTATACAACATTTAGGTAAGGGATTGCTAAATCTTTCAATTATCTTGATTTAATACCTAGGCTTTAAATGAGGTTGAGTTGTTTAAAAAAAAATAGTTATGAGGAGTTTATTTTTCCCTAAGAGCCTAATCAAATCCAAGCCATATAACAAACACCAATCATAAAGAAACCATGAAGAGGCATGTCATTTCTTTTACACAATTATAAATAAAGCATCAATCAATTTATAAACTCAATGTGAAAGAATAAAGGCCGGAGCAGTCGGGTACCTCCGTACAACCCGAAAAATGAAATGGGTAGTCGAGCTCTACCCTTATACAACTCGGTAATGACAAAATAATTACAATTATAAATAAATGCTATGGGTCTTCTAATCTTCATATCCTCATATCTCCTCCATTTCTTCATTTGGATTTGCTTGCTTCAAAGGCATCACGTGGCCTCCCAAGACAAAGTCTTCTAGCCACTGCTCATCCTAATCCCCCATAACACTAATCCTAATTTCAAATGCAATATTACATCAAAAATAAAAAAATAAATCTAACTACACCTGCAAAATAAGTGTTAGCTAAACACACTATACAACCCAAGCAAAGTATATTTTGGACTTAGCACATGGGTAACCAAGTCCACCTATCCTAATTTAGATTATGCTTAGGGGTTAAGTAACCTTCAAAAGAGAGCATTTATATTTATTTTAAGCGCCCCTTAAACACAATCTCATACATAAAATATGATTAGACTAATCACAGCCTAACATCCAGTCTACCAAGCATACACCTTAACATCGAGTCTCGAATAATACATCATAAAATAAACATACATCAAACCATGCACTGCCCTAACATAAAGCTAGAAGTAGTGACTTAATCTAATGTGATTAAGTCCTAAACTTAACTATACATGCATTTTATATCTTAGCACACTTAAATGATGAATGTAAGAAAATGTACTTGGAATTGATATTTTATTTGGTTGAATTATTCTATCATATTAATTTAAAGTTCTATCTAAATTCTTATACAAAAGTATAAGAAAAGAACTCTAAATCATATGACCCAACCATTTGAACAAAATATAAATGCATTTCTTTTCAATAGAAAAAAGTGGTTTTCATTCATTAGCTAAATACACATTCAAATGTAAGAAAGTTTTAAGTAAAGTACGTCACCATTGTTCTACACCAGGGGAGTGAGGTAGGAACCTCCTTGGGGCTACTTAAAGTTGTGCACCCTCGGAATGTCCAGACTAATATACCCACTACTCTTAAATACATATGGATGTATAAACAATTATAAAAATGAAAATCATGCAAAAATTATATTTGATTTGTTTTATTTATCTTTGTGAGTGAATTAAAGCATTATCTAAATTCTAATATAAAAAATGCATAGAAATTAAATCAAATGGGTCATCTCATTGTTCACAGGGAGTGAGGTAGGAACCTCCTTACTTAAATTATGAGTCCCGAATGTCAGACTAATATACCCATTAACATTCAAACTTATGCAAATCAATATATGAATGTAAGAAAGAGACTCCATTTCATACACTAAACTTATATTCACATGCACCTCCTATGTATGTATAACTAATGTCACAACATATAGTATTTTCATTAATAAACATTGGAAAATATATTTGAGATTTAATAGTGATAATAGCCACACATATTTTTAATTTAAGCCAACACATGCAAATTGACATAAAGGAAATCATTTTCATTTAATTAATTTGAAAGAAATGAATGCATGACTACAAGTGGCATACAATATTTTAGCATGATTAGAAAGAAATAAAGAAACACAAGCATGTAATTTCATTCAATCCAACTAATTCTTAAGGACAATCATATTAAATAAGATCATTTAAAATAAATCAAATTTTCTTAAAACCATTTTTGATCTATATGTTTGAATTGATTTAAGGAATGTGAAAGAGGTTTGCTAATCCTAATCCCATTCCCCATATGTGTGAGTTAATTTGGTTTAATGAGAAGCAACTAGGTGATTTTTATGGATTGGTTAAGTTAAGTATGGATTAAATCAATTAATTAAACCCTTACCTATGTCACCTTAAGTTAATTAACTAAATAATGATGAGCCATCATGAGATGCAACCATATAGAAAAGTAAATTAGCAATGCACCTAAGAAATGAAAGCGGCCTAATGCAATTGGTTCATAATTAATAGTTAATTAAGCTTAAGATGCAACCCTTACTTTTATTATTTTCTCACACATGTAAGCTAAACATAATTTCATTAGCTCTCTCTTTAGGTTATTGAACACCCAAAGAGCTACCCAAGAGTTAAATAATAAAAGTTAGGAATGAATTGAATTTTAAATTAATTTAATTAAGCCCATAATTAGTTAATTAAATCCTTTTATTATATTTTAATTAGGATAATGAAGTTAACTTAGGAAAAGAGATCAAGAAAGAGGTCATCTCTAGTCATTTCAAACAATCAATTAGGCTTTGAAATAATTAGACTCCCTTTTCTTTTAATTGATTAATTAATTGGCTAATTAATTACTTAAGCTTTAATTAATTTGACAAATGAAAGAAGAGAAATGGTCAAAGAGTAAACCTAAACCATTTCCTAAGAAATTTCTCAACATGGTGAAGCTTAATTAATTAATTCACTATTCATTTGTTTAATTATCATTAATTAAGATAAGAGAGTAATTAAGGCTTAATCAATCAATTTCCTTAATTAACTATGCAATCATTTTCAAGAAAAATAAGGGAGGTAGAGGTCATCCCCCTAAACATCTCTGAAATGTTTGAAACTAATTAGATAATTAATCAAAGAGTAATTATGCTAATTAAAATTTTAATTAAACTTTAATTAATCAAACATTATTATTCAAAATTAATTAATAATAATTTTCTTATATTGTCCTCTAAAATACCTTTAAAATGAGCCCTCATTTATAGTTTTTGGATTTTTATAGGATTAGTTAAGAATTTTAGAAGTTTCAGCCTTAAAATTAGATTAATTAAGCCTAATTAATCCCTAATCCTCTCTGCTGCACATATGCGCAGTGCTTTCATGGCGCATAATGGGATAGATTATTTAAGTTGTCACATCGCACCTATATCACGAACTCGATTTCGTGGACTATTGATCTCGATACAATTAATCTAACAGTTAAGAAGAAAATAGAGAGGAATCTACACGTGATCAGATCAGGACCAACCATTCTGATAATGTAGAATGGACACCCATAATCTATCTCCTCCTGAGCGACGAGAGACGGAGACCGTCCATCGTTCATCACTTGATCCGAGCTCACCTGAGCTTGAATGGAGATCAAATCAATCCCACACCTTTGGGGAGGCAAAAAAAAGAAGAGATCCAACGGTGGAGATCTCATGACATGGAACTTTCCTCCATAAAAGACCAACCCATTTACATTCAATGATTGATTTTGGAAAATTACCTCACTGGAGTTAATGTCCAGCAGTTACAATGATTGAGGAAGCTTCATTTGGTAGAAATGAAGCCCTATTGAGCTGCACGAGCTTTGTTTTGGTGTAGATCGCTTGGTGGACCAACTCATGCATGTAGGAGCTTCGGCTTTGATTGAACTCAGACCTCCAATAGCTTGGAAGCTTGGGAAATAATTTAGTATTGCTCGATGAGGTGTGGTGATGGTGTGGGTAAGAGGAATCCATATTTGGTTGAGTGGAGAAGAAATTGAAAGATGGTTCTCATTAGGGAAGTGTGGGAGGTTCAGGGGTGCTCTAGGAAGCTCTTTAGGATTTTAGAAATACTCAGGGAACTTACCTAATGCGAATGGTCTCATTTTTCACTCGAATTGGGGGAGTATACCCTAAAATCAAGTGTGATGGACGGATGGGATCCATCTCAGAATTTCTACCAACTCACCATGTGAGCAGGAGGGTCATCGTCCTCCACGTGGCACTCGTTCAGTTACATGTGCTCATAGAATGCATGGTAAATATAGGGTGAGATTGATTGCATGATCCTTTGATTTTGCTAGGTATGAAGGGAGGTGACTTGGTTCATCTCCTTTTGGTCCATGGCTGATCCTAGTGGGCTTAGAGTTGGTTAGGGAGGCTAGGCATACCCGATTTGGCAATGGGATTCCTTCCATGGTGATGGGAGAGTGAACCTTGCCTCTTATGGAAATAATCTGATGTAAAAGGGTTTGTCTAATGGTTAATTCCCTTGGATTGGGTCCCACGTGGATTTGGGCTAGTTTGGGAGTGATCCAGGACTAGTTTGGGTCAAGTTTGGCCAACTCCTAGGGTCCCATGGGTTGGTTTGGGATGGTTTGGCTTCATTTGGTCAAATGGATTCATTTGGGTTCATGTTGGGTTGGGTTGACCAATTGGTCAAATTGGGTCAAACTAAGGCTTGGGTTAGGTTTAAATGATGATTTAAAGAGTCTTGGTTCAAGTGATTTTTTTAATTTGCTTAGGTTTGATTTTGCTCATTTGAAATCAAATGAGTCAAATGGGTCAAGTTAACAATTTGACCAATTTGACAAAATTGGGTTGGGTTATGTGTTGGTTCATGTTCAATTGGCTAATTAAGAATGATTGTAGGCTTTGGTTTGGTTTGATTTGGGTTTAATTTGGATTTTGGCCAATTTGACCTTTTAGGTCAATTTGGGCTAGGTTGGGTCAAGTTGACCAATTGGTCAATTTGAGCTCAATCATGGCTTTGGTCAAGTTCAATAAATAATTTTGAATGAACTTGAGCCATTGGTTATAATTAATTTGGATCAAATCATGATTTGACCAATTTTAGCTTTTAGGCTAATTTGGGTCAACTTAAGTTAAATGGATAATTGGACTTGGTTTGTCTAAATTGATGGTTTGGTCATGTTCAATCATTGATTATGAGTGGTTTGGATCAATGGTTTCAATCAATTTGATATATGGTGGGTTTGGGCTAGTTTAGGTTTCATTTGGGTTAAATGTTGACTTGGTCAAAGGATCAAGTTGACTTGGTTTGACCTAATTCAAGATAGTTGATCACCATAGAATGATTATTGATCATGATATGAGGTTTGGATGAGCTTAGTTCAATCCAATATGGGTTGGATTAAAACTTGGTTCAAAAAGGGTCTTTAGGTCACTTTGGGTCAAGTGGACCTAAATGGGTCAATGGGTTTGCTTTTGGCTTGATTCAAGTTTAGTTGAACTAATATATGAGCTTAAGATTGAAATATAAATCTAACTACAATCAATTAGGACTGTAATGGATTTTAGCTCATTTGAAGTTTTCAAGTAAAAAAGGCTAACTTGGGCTTGACTTGAGTTTATTTGATAATTATAGTTTATGTTTATATTTGGGTTGATTGAAGGAATGATTGATTCATGAAGAAATCCATGGGTTTTGAATTGGATAATTTGAGTTCAAATTGGTTAAAAAGGATAAAATTAGAAATTTGATTTGATTTGGGTTTGGTTTTGACCATTTGGATTTATATTTCATTTATATTTATGAATACAAATGAAGGTATAAATGAGTCATGGGAAAATCACTTGAGTTTGGAGTGATTTGGAAGCAAATTTAAGCATGTTTAAGGATGTAGGTCAAAAGGGCTTAAGTAGGGAATTGATTTGGTTTGATTTAATTTTGGTCATTGAAGGGTGGATTTCATTTATATTTGTGAATATAAATGAAGGAATGATTGATTTATAAAGAAATCAACTAAGTTTAATTTGATTTAAAGGGGGTTTTAGCTAAGCATATGAAGGTGGTTCATATGGCTTAGGAAGGAATTTTGGAATTTGAATTTGATTTTATGTTATATTCATTTGATTTGGAATTTTGGAATTTGAATTTGATTTTAGGTTCTATCCATTTGATTTATAATTTGGGTTGGAATTTGATTTGAGATTGAACTGGTATTTGACAAAATTAATTAAATTGGGGTCGATTTTAATTTGGTTAAGGCTAAGTCCATAAGATAAAACAAAGGGCTTAGGAAGGGTTTTGGAATTTGAATTTCAATTAAGATTTGAAGAAGGAAGCATGGATTGGGTTTAAGGCTATAGGGTAGGCATGTTTTCCTAAATCTCTAAGGCATTACCTATTCCCATGGCTAATTCTTCTAAGTATCTAGGCTAACATTAAGTGTTCACCTAATCACTAGAAGCATCTTAAGATTAAGGAGCTCTAAGTGTCTATAAGAGTCCTATATCTATGATGACGAAGTTGAGATCTCACTCCAAAAGTGAGGTCAACAAAAGGGCATCAAATAGGTGTGGTGTAAGTGACAAGGTGCACCGCACATATTGGTGTTGATCGAGATGATCAACAATGTCTGAAGAATTGCAAGTGCTAACAAAACAATCTACTCCTAAACCTAAGATGTAGAAGGAATCAAGACATTAGTGCAATGCAACTCAACTTATGCCAAAGGCATAAGAGAGGGAGGAAGGATCCACTGAGGGATCAAGCATGTGAACCTTCCACTAGGGAAGCAGGTCCAGGTTATCCACTAAGGATAGAATTTGATTTGGTTTGATTTTGAGGGCTCTGGGGAGAGGATGTGATTTATGCCTCACTAGGGAGGAATTTGATTTGATTTGGGAAAAGAAGATCTAATGGGGATTAGGATTCAAACCCACTGGGGATGAGTGCATGAACTCCCACTAGGGAAGCAGGTTCAAATTATCCACTAGGGATGGGAATTTGATTTGTTTATGATTGGACTCCACTGGAGAGAGGGTGTGATTTTGATTCTGAGGGCACATCTACTAGAGATATAAGCTCAGATCTGAGGATAAGATGGGTTTAATATATGGATTTCTTTAGGGAAGGATGGTGGATTTAATAAATGGACCCTACTGGTGTGCGATGGATCCACTAAGAAGGGGCTAATATTAGCCTAGGCCTATCTTAGATTTACAAATCCAAAGGGAATGTCTGCCATCCATCAGGTAGAGCTAACCAACCTAAGGGGTGCCTTTCGATGTACAATGGTTAAGTTAGGAAGAAAGCTTGTAGACTTACATCCTCCTAAATAAGGAACCAATGGGTTGATTTATTGATAGCATAACAAATCGAACCTGACCTAAGGAGACTGTTGAGTGAATGCCGCTATGGATTCATATCGACTCAAGAATAGTTAAAATTAATTTCAATTTAGATGGACCCTATTGGTGTGCGATGGATCCATTAAGAATGGGATAATATCAGCCTAATCCTATCTTAGATTTACAAATCCAAAGGGATAGTCTACAGTGGGTAGAGCTGTCCAACTAAGTGATGCCTTTTAGTTTGCAATGGTCAAGTTAGGAAGAAAGCTTGTAGACTTACATCCTCTTAAACAAAGAACCACTTGGGTAATTGATTGATAGCTCAACAAATCAAACCCGACCTAAGGCTGCCCGTCGGTGTGCAACAGTCGTGTTGGAGAGAATGTGTAATAGACTTACATTTTCCAAAGCAAGGATGACCACTAGGGTGACTCATTGGTGGCACAATAAGTCAAACCTGACCTAATGGTGACTACTGAGAGAGTGCCAACTCAGGGACTTATCTCAACTCAAAAGTAGTCAGGCAATTCTTATAGGAGTTTTGCTGACACTGCCCTAAAGATAGGATGTCTGCTTGGGAAAAGGTACTGCTGGGAGTTTTCCTTTTAATCCATAAGTGAAAATATATATTTTTTATTCTTTTATATGTTTGTGTCGACCCTGTTGGTGTGCAAGGGACCACTTTGAGAGCTTAGTCATCTCGGACTTACTTGGACAAAGGAAGAATCGCATATCCCAAGATAAATTCTTCAACCATTGGGGTGGCTACTAAGAAAGGGGGGGGGGGTTGTCCAATCCAAGAATAAAGTAGTGTCTAAATGGGGTCATTAAGGATGTGATCCAAATAGAGTGCCCACAAGGGAGGTACCACTAGGGGCTTTATCCAGGATCCTGTAAAAAAAAGCCTATAGGTATACGGTGGCCAACTCTGGGAAAAAGCTTGTTGACTTACATCTACCATGAGTGGTGTATCCATTGAGTGGGTCACTGCTAGCATGGTGATAACCAACCAAGCTAAGGTGCCCGTCGGTTTACGTTAATCAATCTCAGAAGAAGGCTTGTAGACTTACATCCTCACAGATGAAAAAATGATCATCGGGATAGTCTATCATCGGCAGGACAGATGCTATCCGACCTAGGGAGACTACCAAGTTGGGAGTCTTGTGTAAGGACTAGACCCAGACTTGAAGTAGTCAGGAGGAAAGGAGCCACTAGGGGACTTATCCTAAGCCTCAAATATACTCAACCTAGTCAATGCATGATGGCTAGTTCAAGAAGAAAGCATGTAGGCTTACATCCTCTTAAACAAAGTCAACATGAGGTAGCTTACAAGCTGCGTAGTAAGGCCTACCAAACAAACAAGGAGCTTATCGGCGTGCAATGGTCAACTTAATAGGAAAGCTTGAGGAATTACATCCGTTAGATAAGTAACCACTAGGGTGACACACTAGCAAAGTAGCATATCGACCCGACCTAAAGCAGCTAATGAGTGAGTGCTATGGGAAGCTTTATCCCACATCAAAATAGACCGAGATAAAAGATATATGTTTGTTTTATATATGGTTATGTGTAGTTTTTATTGGTGTTGTGTTGCTAAAGGATAGGATGCCACTTGGGTTCTTTACACCTATACACATCGTGGAGGATTTAGAAGCAAAGATATTTCTCGCTAATATGAAGTGATGGAATTTGAGATGAAATGAATTTTTTTTATTATTATTGATAATTGTTTTCAAACAAGATTTATGGATAGCATTTCTTTAGGTAGAGCCCATTGATTGGAAGCATTGAGTGCTCTCCCTTATAATTTATAAGCTGATAAGATCCTCCTTAGTAGGCCTTCTCTATGGCAAAAGGGCCTTCCCAAGTGGGTTCAAACTTTCCTCCCATCTTTTGATGGGCAATAATTGGTCTTCTTAGAACTAGAAAAAGCTCTCCTACTTTAAAAGCTCTAGGATAGACCAACTTATTATGAGCTTTAATCATTTTGGCTTTATACAACTCGAGGTTCTGGCATGCCTGGAGGCGTCTCTCCTCCAAACCTTCAAGCTCTTCTAACCACAACTTAGCATTCTGCTCCATTATGATTTTACTACTCATAGCTATCCTTAATAATGGGAGTTGGACTTCTAATGGTAGAACTACTTCAGACCCACACACTAAGAAGAATGGGGTAGATTGAGTTGGAGTCCTGTATGTGGTGCGGTAAGCTCACAAGGCTTTAACTAACAGCTCATGCTGCTGCCACTTATTATCATCGAGTTTCTTCTTTAATATCTGGATGAGAGTTTTATTGAAGGCTTCTGCTAAGTCATTTTCCCTTGGGTAATAGATGGTAGAATATCTCTAATATATGTTATGTCTCCGAGAAAAGTTGTTAATTTTAGTGCTCTTGAATGCAATGTCATTATCAGATATAATTCATAAGGGCACCTCGAATCTATATATGATATGGTTCTCAAAAAATTGGAGCACATGCAGAGCTGTGACCTCTCTAAGTGGGATTGCCTCCACTTAAAAGTAATAAGTGATAGCTAGAATGAACCGATGACCCTTGGAAGAAGGAGGATCGATCAGACCCACAATATCGGTACCCCAACACTTGAATGGCCATGAGACCAATGTGGGATGTAGAATGTTGGGTGGTTGGTGTAAGACCACACCATGCACCTGACATTAGTGTCATCTCCTAGCTACATCCATGCAGTCTATGATCATCGACGGCCAATCGAATCCTAGTCTCTTGATCTTGGCTTTCATCTTAGGACCGGATTGATGTGCTCTGCATAAACCTGAGTGTACCTCAATCATGATCTTATGGGCTTCATATTTGTACAAACAATATAACCACATATGATTGAAGGGACTATAAGGTGCCATCAACAAGAGCGTATGAAAGGGCTCTCTGCTTCACCTGATTGGCTTGTGACTTCTCTTAAGGTAGTTTACCTATATTTAGATAGTCCATGAATATTTTCCTCCAATCGACTCGTCATCCTTTTTGGCAATGGTAACCTCCCCTTCAAGAGAGATTCTCTCGATGAGTTCACATCAATAAGGGATAAGACTTGCCTATTTTGGACCCTTATTGGTATGGACTCATCTTCTAGACATGCCAACTCTTTGGCAAGCTTGGCCAATGCATCTGCTACTACATTTTCTCCTCGAGAATCTTTTAAATGATAACCTCTGGGATTTGAGCCAACAACTCCATGGTATACTTGTGATAATGATGGAGCTTAGGCTTCAAAACTTTGTAAGACCCAACAACTTGGTTGATAATTAACTGAGAATCTCTGAAGATGTTGATGCTCTAGATGCATAGCATAATGGCTAACTCCAGACTAGCAATCAGAGCCTCCTATTTGGATTCATTATTGGTGTATGGTTTGGACAGATGATATGAGAATCTCATCACATCGTACCCAGAGTTAGGAGAATTATTCCAACTTCGGCCTCTCTTGGAAGAGTAGATCATGGTTCTTCTCCCCTTTGAAAGGAAGCCGCACCATCAAAATACATCTCCCGATGGAGAATGCTAGCGTCCCCTAAGTTCATGATTTTTTCATGGGGAGGTCATCACTATGCGGGGAATCAATTGGAAGCGGGTGTGCTACTAAGAAGTCCGCTAGTGCTTATCCTTTCACTGCATGGAGGGGTATGAAAGTGATGTCAAACTATGATAAAATCATGGACCAACAAGCCAACCATCCGTATAATGTCAGCCATGTCATGAGATATTACAATGGATTGATCCTAGAGATCAAGTTCACCTTATGAGAAAGCATGTAATGTCATAGCTTTTAGATGCAAAGATTAAAGCTAGGCAGTGCTTTTCAATAGGTGGGTAGTTTGCCTCAGTAGGGATTAGATGATGATTGAGATGTAGAGTGCATTCCCTTTCCCTTCATCATTGGTTTGGGCCAAAAAAGTACAAGGGAGTTATCTAATGTAGCAATATATAGTATCAGCGGCTTGCCCGGGATAAGGGCTGCTAGAACTGCCAACATCATGAGGTAGTGCTTGATATCTTCAGTAACATGCTGGCACTTATCATCCCATTTGAACTTGGCATCCTTTTTGACAAGTGCTAAGAATGGCTGGCATCTCCCTGATAGGTTTGAAATGAAGCATCTTAGATACACCAACCACCCTTGAAATGATATGAGTTGAGTTAGACTTTAGTGGGTGGTATTTTTAATATTGCTTTGATCTTCTCCGAATTGATTTCTATTCCACGGTGCTAGACAACAAACCCAAGGAATCCTTGAAGCTACTCCAAATGCACACTTCAGGGGTTTCATTTTAAGGTAAAATTATCTTAACCATTCAAAAACTACTCTCAAGTTAAAGAGGTGGTCTTCCTTTTCTTTACTTTTGACTACAAGATCATCAACGTAACATTCAGCTTGATGATGAATAAGTTCAATGAAGATCCAAGTCATGGCCCACTGGTATGTAGCACTAGCATTTTAAGGTCGAAAGGCATGACCTTCTAACAATAGCTTCCGATTGGGGTTCAAAAAGTAGTATTTTTCTCATCCCGGGGCCCATCTTAATTTGGTTGTAGCCAGATGACCCATCCATGAAAGTTAATACTGCATGAGATGAGGCAATGTCGACCATCATCTCTGGTATAGGTAGTGGAAATTCATCCTTTGGACATGCCTTATTCAGATCCCTAAATTTGACACATATGCAAATTTGGCCATTCTTCTTCTTAACTAGAATGACATTGGCCAACCAGGTAGGATACTTTTTTTCCTAATAAAGCCTGCATTGATCAGTTTCTTAACTTTAGAAATGACCTGTTGTTCAATGTTTAATCGCATGCATATAGGAGCTTGCTTGATAGGGTTAGTATTAGGATTTATTGCTAGCTTGTGGACTGCTATGCCATGAGATAAATTGGGCATTTCTTCATAACTCCATGCAAGGCAGTCCTGAAACACAGTCAATAGCCTAACTAAGTCATTGGTTTCTTCTTCATTCAATAAAAAATGGATGTATGTCGAGCGTGGATCTTCTTTTGTTCCTAATTTGATTTCTTTGAGTTCCTCAATAGTTGATCTGATCTCTTCTTCAAACTCTGGTGGTGCATCCTTGACTTCAAAATCATTTGAACCATCTAATGTTTCTAAACACACCTCCTCATATGAGTTAGTGTGATTTAAAAAGAACCTATCAGACTCCAAATGATTGGTGATGATTAGACAATGATTATCATCATCGACTAGACACATTACGCCGAATCCTAGTCCTGGTCTTGATTGAGGATATCTACTTTGGTTGTCGCATAACCTTTCAAAGTAATCTGACCTTTGTTTGGACCAAGTATGTGGGATTAATCCTTCTTTGCTAAATTAATACCACAAGGTGAATACCAATCAAAAGATAATTGTATTAAATCTTTGTATGAATCATCCTCAAGTTCTACATCAACTTCCTGACTTGAGGATGATGCTCCAACAAAAACCTTTTTAGCTTGACATCTATGAGTGACTTGGGGGCCTCCTTAACTACCAAACCCTCAACTTTCTAAGAAGAAAGTGGGGTTAGATCTAAGTTCCCAACTGCTACCTGACTATTTTACATATTGACTGGATACATCCATGCTTTGCTTGAGGCTTCTTCATCATCGTCAGTATCACATCTAATGGGACCCTCTGAGATGGGTTGATTGGTATGCTAACCACATGAGACTCATCCTCTGGAACTGATTCTAAGTCTATGTGGATACCTGGGGTACTCCTGTGAGATGGAACATAACTCCTACTGGATGGCCACTAGCAAGGAGGTCTTCCACCTCTATAAACTACCTTTGGATCTGCCCCTTCCTCTACCTGGTAGGGGTTGAGTCATCCTACCCATTTGTTTATATGGAGGAATGAACTATGGGTAGAATCTAACATCTAGCTCTACTTCTTCCTCAATGTCTAATTCTCGCTCACTTGCATTTTTATTTTCTTTTTCTTTTTCATTCCCATTTTTATTTTCTTTTTCTTCTTTCTCTTTTTCTTTTATTTTTTAACTATGACCAAGTTTGCAACAATAAACTTTCTGATTTTGAGGAAGATAATATGTTGTGTCCTCATATATCTTGACCTCTCTAACTGAAAATGGCTTCAAGCCTCCTTTGACATTGTATTCGATTCCACCTCTTCGAAACTTGATGCACTGATGTAGAGAGGATGGAACCATATCATTCTCATGTATCCAAGGTCTACTGAGCAAAGTAGTGAAAGATGTATTTGAATCAATTATGTAGAACTTTGCTTCTATCTTCTAGTCATCTATCTCTAATGGCAACACTATGGAGCCTAAAGCCCTCTCATCTTGCTCATTGAATCCTCTCAACATCATCTAATCTCCTCAGAGTTCGTAAATGTTAATCCTCAAGTAGGCAAGGGTCTTTAGACTCATAATGTTTACTGATTCACCTGGATCAACTAACACCTTGGAGAGTCTGAATCTTCTCATATCCACTATGATGTAGAGGGGATGGTTGTGTTTGATTGTCCCCAAAAATAGTTCTTCATCGATGAATGTAACTCTATAGGATTCTCTTGAATAACATGCCTCCTCTCAAATAACGGTCAGTTGAGCTAAGTATATTTTTGTATCAAGAAGGTCCTTCATCAATGACTCCCTCATCTCTTTGGATTAGATAAGGGCATCATATATTTTTAGCTTAGCTAGTAACTTTCTCACATGAGGAAGGACATTATAGTCAACTTTATGCTGGTCCTCCATAAGCATATCCATAGGTGGAGCATCCTGTGGAGGGGCTACCTGTTCACTTAAACCAATGACTTGCTTACCCTTATCCTGAGGTGCTACCCTAGGAGGTAGAACTTTTCACGAGGTTGACTCTGACTTCATGAGATGGTTTGGTGGAAAGTTCTTCACGCATCAGTTCACCACAGCCTTCTCTGGGATCATCGAGTGGGATGACTCCAAATCAATCTCAATGGAAAAACCTGAGTGATTCAAAAATGGGTAATACACTTCTAAATCAGAAGAGGAATGATTAGAACTAAAGTCATTATTAATTAGACATATAGAGCTTTCTATAGGAATAAACTCAGGTAGATCATCAGAAGTGACACAAAGGTAAGTGAAATCCGCTTTCTTCATTGATTTCTTATATTTGGATGGAGGTACAAAGTAGAAATTATGTAAAGTAATCAGAGTAAGGGGTTTGTCACCCTCCTCGGCTGATACAATATGCCTGCTAGAAGAAGAGATGACTAGAGGAACTATAGCTGCAATTGTGGAAATAGTGCTGGAACTGATTGGTGGTTGCACTACTATACTATCCCGGGCAAGTGGAGGTTGTCACTACTTCGGCTGGGCTCCCACCTCCCTCAAGTTGTCCTTAGCAATTTGCAAACCTTCCTTGGAGTTGGAGGTTTGAGCTACCTCAGGGCTCTAAAAGGGTAGTTTCTTGATCTTAGAAATGATTTTCTTGGAAGTTCAGGATATGGGGATATCACTAACACTACTGACGCTACCACTAAAATTGACCATGCTAAAGCTACTACTACTATGGGGACCTCTATTGCCTTCCTCTTCAGAGGAGGGAACTCAAGGTTAGAAGGTGTGTCAAAGAGAATAAGTGGAGTCTATCCCGCCACCTCCTCCCTACTAACTGTTGTGAGGACTGTCCCCTCATAAGTAACTGCACAACCTCAAATATGCAACCAAACTAATCAGATGCACAGTGGTTGAGGTGAGCTTGGCCTGATCAGGGCCAAGTCAACACTAGACAGGAAGGAGAACACAAACTTGCTAGGAGTCATGTGTACTAAACTAAGTTGAACAGAAACTAACTGAGCTGAAACTCTGCATTTGTTGAAAACATAAATGAATTATCCCTCGCTTTGGTATTCACCTTTATAAATAAATTCTAGACTTGATTTAAAATTTTAACCCACACTCAATAAATTTAGTTATGTTAAGTGGGGCTTATAGATATTTTGATATGTGAGGAGAATCTTTACCATATGGTTTTGATTTAGAACCCATACTCAACCAATGTTAAGTTGTGAAATTCATTTGAAGATATTCATGTTGTGTATCTTGTTTGAAAATTTTGATTTTGAAATACTTTACTTAGCAAATTTAGGTATGCTAAGGAAAGGTTGTGATTGTATGTTTAGAAATTTTTTGAAAAATCTTTGTTTGTGGTGATTGATTATGTGTGTGGCATATGTTGATTTGATTTGAAAGTGAGGCCTCTTACTTAACAATTTTGGTATGTTAAGTAGAGGCCAAATGTGTTTGATATGCGCTTATTTGATTTAAAAATGAGGCTCTTACTTAACAAATTTGGAATGTTAAGTAAGAACCAACTGTGATTTGATTTGTGTTTGAAAATGAGACTCCCACTTAACAAATTTTATATGTTAAGTGAAAGCCAAATGTGATTATGATTTGAAAATGAGATTATTACTTAACAACTTTGGTATGTTAAGTAGGAATCAAGTGTGTTATGATATGAAAATGAGACTTTTACTTAACAAATTTGGTATGTTGAGTAGGAGTCAAGTGTGTTTATGATTTTTGGAAGAGAGAACCTATTTTACAAATTTGGGTATGTTAGATAGGGTTAAATTTATTTTTTTATGATTTTCGAAAATGGCCCTTCATTTGACAAATTTGGGTATGTGAAATGAAGTCCAAATGTATTCTGATTTTCAAGACTTTGGAAAAGAGGAACCCTATTTCACAAATGTGAGTGTGTCAAATAGAAATTCAACTTGTTTGATTTTCCAAAAGAAAGGGGAATTCTCATTTGACAAATTTGGGTATGTCGAATGGATTTTAAAATATGTCTTGATTTTGTGTGTGGATTTCTTACTTTTGAGAGGGGAAACTTCGACTTTTGCATATGTGGAATATGTTAAGTGGAGTTTCAATTTTATGCTATGATATCATTTGAAAATAGAATCTTCATTCAACAAATTTGAGCATGTTGAATGAAGGTAACTATTTTCAAATGATGCTTTAAAAATGATTTTGATTTTGATTTTGAAAAGAACTTCCATCTAATAATCATGGGGATTGTAGATGAGGTTTGGTTATATGAGTTTTATGCTTTTTGAAAGTTTCTTATGGATTTTGTGCAAGATGATTTTTTATGTGAATTTTTAAAAAGTGGTTTTGGAAAGTGACATTTTTCCAAAAGAGTTTATTTTCTTTAATATTAATTTGAACATTGCCTCAACAAGCTAGTGGTAAGAAGGTTCTAATTTTTTATCATCTTCTTTCATGAGTTAATTTTATTTATTTTTTACTTATTGGGGGAAATCCAATAGAGGTTTCAAGACCTACAAGGAGTGAGGTCCTAAAACCTAGAGGATGTTGGCTAGCTTTGCTTAAGAATGAAATAAGCTAAGTGCCAATGGAAGGAAAGATAGTCTTGGACTTATATGAAAAAACAAGGTTTATTTAAACTGGGTTCTAAAGTTTCCTATGGGGGCAAGTCCTCATAGTTAATTACATCCTAAGGAAGATGAGTTCCTTAGGAATACTCTTGACTAAAGTAAGCAATTATTGTCTCCAAAGAAAGATATGAATATCAATAAATTGGTTATATTTAGAAAATCAAATTAGATAGATCAAAAGGAGAGACTTATTTATTGAAGCCAAAGGAGATGAGTAGGGAATACTTATGATATTAGACAATAGTGAGCATTCTAATATATCCTATGGTTGGGCTTTATATATTTGAAATTGAGAAAATTTATGTATTTGAGTTGAAATTTATTAGAAAGCTAGGACTTATGATTCCACAATGCAAGATTATAAAAATGCCAAAGAGGTGAGGATTTATGCTTGTAGCCCAGGAGAAATAGCAATCTCATATCCTAAATCTAGAGGATTTTAGCGAGGGACAAAGCACATCCTAAATCTAAGAAAAAATGGGTATATTGTTTACCTCCACAAGAGAGGGTAAACCACCCAATTGCTGGACTTATAACTGTCTGGAGTGGTAGCTAACTAACTCCTCATATGTTTCAAAATTATGTGGTCAAGTCATATGTTTTGCAAGATGATTAGATTGTTATCATTAAAAAGAAACTAAAAGTCCTTAAACCCACTCCCTAAGAGACTAAAGTATAAGTGGTATGAATAATGACTTAGTCTAATACAAATCTTATCAATTTGTATTTGATTTTGGACTCTTTATTTTGATATAGGCCATAAAATTTTATATGCCTAAATGCATGATGAAATTTTTACTTGCAAATGGATTTATATTTCAGTCATAAGTCTATATGTGAGTTCAATCAAACTCAAATCAAGCTTTGACCAAGCCATTTGACCTACTTAGGTTCACTTAACCTAAAGTGACCTAAAGTATCCCTTTTGTGCCAAGTTCTAATCCTAACCAAATTGGATTGAACTAAGCCCATATAAACCTCACATTGTGAACAATAATCATCATAAGATGATCAATCACTCAAATTGGGTCAAACCAAGTCAAACCTAAGGGTTAACCAAGTCAATACATAGCATTTATATGTATAGATATGAGTATTTAGTTATGAGTTGTGATTGGGGTAAAAAGTTTATTTTTCTCTAAGAGCCTAAACGAATCCAAGTCATACAACAAACACCAATCATAATGAAACTATGAAGAGACATATCATCTCTATTACACAATTATAAATAAAGCATCAATCAGTTTATAAATTCAATGTGAAAGAATAAATGGCGATTGGGTATCACCATACAATCCAAAAAGAGAAATGGGTAGTCGAGCTCTACCCTTATACAACCCGGTAAAGAAAGAATAATTACAATTACAAATAAATGCTATGGGGGTCCTCTTATTTTCATATACTCATATCTCCTATTTCTTCAGTTAGATTTGCTTGCTTCAAAGACATCACGGGGCCTCCCAAGATAAAGCCTTCTAGGCACCGCTCATCCTAATCCCCCATAACACTAATCTTAATTGCTAATGCAAGATTACATCATAAATAGGAAAAGTACATCTAACTACACCTATAAAATAAGTGTTAGCTAAACACACCATACAACCAAAGCAGTTATATGTAATTTGGACTTAGCACCATGCATATGGGTAACCAAGTCCGCCTGTCCTAATTTAGATTATTCATAGGGGTTAAGCAACTTGCAAAGAGAGCATTTATATTTATTTTAACCGCCCCTTAAGCACAATCTCATGGTCTAACATCCATTCTACGAAGCATACACCCTAACATCCAATTTACAATAAAACAACATAAAACCAAACATACATCAAACCATGCACCACCCTAACATAAAGCTAGAAGTGGTGACTTAATCTAATGTGTGTATTAAGGCTTATGTGGCATGCCTTAACTAGGCTTTGTTATAATTTTCTAAGTATGAAGGGATTTAATTTGGAGGATGGTTTCACTTTAAATGTCTTAATTGATTTCTAAGTTTTACTTAATATTTTATTTTGTTTCATTTGGCTTACACTTAATAGCTAAGTGTTATAAAGAGAAGAAAATAGAGGATCAGTCTCTTTCATCCCTACCTTAAGTCACATCTAAAATAAATTAATTAATCAATTCTCTTTAGTGAATTACTTATTATATATTTTAATTAATCCTAGGTTTAGGTTCACTTTAAATAATCTCATTCAATAAGAAAGGCATCTTAAGATTAATTAGAATTAATTACTATCATATAACACATGTTTGTTCATTTCTTTCCATCAAAGATATAGCATGTATATGATTAAGTCCTAAACATAACTATACATGCACTTTATATCTTAGCACACTTAAATAATGAATGTAAGCAAACGTACTTCAAATTGATGTTTCATTTAGTTAAATTATTTTGTCATATTAATTTAAAGCTCTATCTAAATTATTATACAAAAGTATAAGAAAAGAACTCTAAATTATATGACTAATCAATCCAACTAGTTGAACAAAATATGAATGCATATCTTTTTAATAGAAAATTGGGTTTTCATTCATTAGCTAAATACACATTCAAATGTATGAAAGTTTTAAGTAAGTATATCATCATTGTTCTACACTAGGAGAGTGAGGTAGGAACCTCCTTGGGGCTACTTAAGGTCGTGCATCCCCAAAATATCCAGAATAATATACACACTATTCTTAAATACATATGTATGTATAAACAACTTTAAGAATGAAAATCATGCAAAAATTGTAATTAATTTGTTTGATTTATCTATGTGAATGAATTAAAGCTCTATCTAAATTCTAATATCAAAAATTCATAAGAATGAAATCAAATGGGTACATCGCCAATGTTCTGCACTAGGGGAATGAAGTAGGAACCTCCTTAGGGCAACCTAAAGTTGTGCGTCTCTGGAATGTCCAGACTAATATACCCATTTAACATTCAAACTTATTCAAATCAACATATGAATGTAAGACTCCATTTCATACACTAAGCTTATATTCACATGCACCTCCTATGTACATAACTAATGTCACATCATATAGTCTTATTCATTAATAAACTTTTGAAAATCTATTTGAGATTTAATAGTGATAATAGCCACACATATTTTTAATTTAAGCCAACACATGCAAATTGACATAAAGGAATTCATTTTTATTTAATTAATTTGAAAGAAATGAATGCATGACTACAAGTGGCATATAACATTTTAACATGATTGGAAGAAATAAAGAAACACAAGCATGTAATTTCATTCAATCCAACTAATTCCTAAGGAAAATCATATTAAATAAGATCATTTAAAATAAATCAAATTTTCTTAAAACCATTTTTGATCTATATGTTTGAATTGGAAAGAGAGGTTTGCTAATCTAATCCCATTCCCCATATGTGTGAGTTAATTTGGTTTAATGAGAAGCAATTAGGTGATCTTTATGGATTGGTTAAGTTAAGTGTGGATTAAATCAAATAATGAAACCCTTACTATGTCACCTTAAGTTAATTAACTAAATAATGATGAGCCTACATGAGATGCAACCATATAGAAAAGTAAATTAGCAATGCACCTAAGAAATGAAACAATGAAAAGCTCATAATTAATAGTTAATTGCTTAAGGTTTACTATTTTTATGGTTTTCTCACACATGTGAGCTAACCATAATTTTATTAGCTCTCTCTTTAGGTTATTAAACACCTAAAGAGCTAACCAATAGTTAATTAATAAAAGTTAGGAATGAATTGGATTTTAAATTAATTTAATTAAGCCCTTAATTGGTAAATTAAATCCTTTAATTATATTTTAATTATGATAATGAAGATAACTTAGGGAAAGAGATCAAGGAAGATGCCTCAATCCAAATCCCTAAGTCATTTCAAACAATCAATTAGGCTCTAAAATAATTAAACTTCTATTGAACTCATTTTTTGAATGAGCTCTCAACACCTCCATCTTAGGCATAGGATTCCTCTTAGACTTTATGAGATCCTTAGTCTTAAGACACATCTAGTGATTAGGTAGACACTCAACCTAGCCCTAGAAGACTTAGATTATTTATCCATAGGAGTAGGTCATGCCTTAAGGGTGTTAGGAAAATCTCCTACCCTTTAGCTTAAACCATTCCACACTTTCCTTCTTTCAAGTTAAACTCCAAATTAATTCTATTTAATTTTCTCCAAACTCAATTCAATTCCATGATTCAATTCCATGATTGAATTCCATGATTGAACTCTATGATTAAAAGATATGATTGAAACCCATGATCAAAATCCATCAAAATTCCTAAGTTCAAATTTTCGAAGTCCTTAACCCTTTCTTAAGGACTTAGCCAAAATCATGATTCAAACCTATTCAAACCTTTGAGATTTTCTCATGATCAATTTATATTCTCATTTATATTCTCATATATAAATGAATATAAATTTAAACTCATCAAATCAAATTCAAAATTCCAAATAAATTCATGAAAATTTTTTTAAGTCCCTTTAATTTTTCGTTAAAGGACTTAGCCAAAATCAACTCTAAATCTTGATCGAACATATTTAAATCCATGGGATTTTCTCAAAACTTATTTATATCTAAATTATATTCTCATATATAAATGAAATATAAATATAAATCAATCAAATCAAACCCAAAAATTAAATTCCAAATTTAAAATCCTTGAAATTCCCTTAAATCCCTTAATTTCCAATTAATGGATTTAACCTCCACTTTGATCAAACCTATTCAAATTCATGGGATTTTCTCAAAATTATTTGTATTTTCATTTATGATCTCATATATAAATGAATATAAATATAAATCAATCAAATCCAATCAAAAAATTAAATTTCAAATTAAGAATTTCTTTAAATCCTTTAAATTCTCTTTAATGGATTTAATTTAAATCATGATTAAACTCTTTCAAATTCTTAAAATTTTCTCATGATCAATTTATACTCTCATTTATATTCACATATATAAATGAAATATAAATTCAAACAATCAAAACCAACTCCAAAAAATTAAATTCAAATCAACTCAAAATCAAATCTAAGCTTTTCAAGTCAAAATCTTGGACTTAGCCAAATCACTTTCAAATCAAGCCAAATTCTTGATTTTCTCTCATGGTTCAATCAATCCTACAATCATGAGCTCATATATAATCCAAACCTCAATCAAACATCAAACCCAAATCAAAATCAAACCCAAGACCCTTCATATTTTCCTTTGAATATGAAATTTTCAAATGGATCAAAATCCATTTGACTTCAAACCACTTGTAAATGGATTTATATTTCAATCATATAGCAAGATCAATCAACTTCAAATCAAGCTTTGACCAAGCCATTTGACCCACTTAAGCTCACTTGACCCAAAGTGACCTAAAGTACTCTTATGAGCCAACTTTTGATCCTAACCAAATTGGATCAAACCAAGTCAAACCAAAGGGCTAACTAAGTCAACACTTAACCTAAAATGAAACCTCACATAACCAAAATCCACCATAAGCCAAATTATTTGAAACCATTGATCTAAGTTCACTCATGACTTATGTTTGAACTTGACCAAGCCAACATTTGAGCCTAACCTAACACAATTGGCCCACTTGACCCAAGTTGACCCATTTTGACCTAAAGGGCCAAAATGTGTCAAATCTTGATCTAAGCCAAATTGATTGAAACCAATGGGTCAAGTCCATTCCAAATCACTTGTGGAGCTTGACCAAAGCCTCAATTGGCCAACTAGACCCAACCTAGCCCAATTGATATTAAGCACCACATGACCTAAAGGGGTCATGTTGAGCCAAAATTGAACCTAACCCAAATTGATTGGAAACAAGGATACCAATCCACTCCATATGACTAACCTAACCTAAGCCTACCCTTGACCTACCCCAAATGGGTCAAATGGGTAAAATAGGTCAACTTGACCCATTTGACCTAAATGAAGTCAGATGAGCCAAAACCAATTCTATACCAAATTGAACCAAACCAAAGGCACCAAAACATTTCAAATGGTCATATGAACTTGACCCAACCCTTGGTTTGACCCAATTTGACCAATTGGTCAACTTGACCCAAGTTGACCCATTTTAACCTAAATGGATCAACATGAGCCAAACCCTATCAAATGGATTCCAAATCCAATGAAACTTGGCCAAACCTATTTTCGCAACATATCAAACATGTCCAAAGTGAAAAGTAGCAAAATGACCATTCTACCCCTAGTCCATAGAACAAATTTAGGCCTAGCCCATGGGTATTTTGGTCATACCCTCTTCACAATCACTTTAGGCTTTCCTAAAAGCTCAAGGGGACTTAGTGATCAGTGGTGCACCAAACCCAATGGGTTTGGGTCAGCCCATTTGGCCCATAGACCAAACCCGACCACATGGCTTGAAATTGAGTTTTTCCCTCCTAAGCTCAATTTTGCACATGGAACTTGGCAATCCACCTGGGATCAACCACCATGTGCACACTCAAAATCATCTAAACAACCTCCCTAATCTGGTCAATTGGATCAAAATGATAACTCATGGTTTAACCATCCGATTGCCATAGGGGCGAATATACTCCCCATAATTCAATTTGAATTGTTCATCCTCACACTCAATTGAGCACTAGAGAGAGTTAGGAGCCATCAGAGAGCATCCTTAAGCTTTCTAAGATAGATTTGATTTTTAGCTTTCCCAATTTTCTATCTAAGAAAATAGGGGAGCTCATCTCAATTCCTAAGTCCTTCCATACTCAAATTTCAATTTCCTATGCACACCTTGGGGATCTCAGTGCACCTAAGCATTCCCTGTTCCCAAAGTAAGGAATGGTGCAATTGGATCAAAGCCACAAAGGGGAGCAAGTGGTGTTGGTCCATAGGGAGATCTACTCAACCCCAAGCCTTGAAACTTTCAATAGGGCTTCGTCTCCACCAAAAGAAGCTACATCATCAAGCTCGAGCACCGGTGATCACCTTCAATGAGGTATGTAATTTTTTGACCACTTACCTTGATAGGTGTTGGTCCTTTGTGAAAGAAATGGTCATTGCATGAGAAATCAACCATTGGATAGGTTGGTAATTATGCTTAGATGGTGTGGGTTGAGTCTTGTATGATTCCATGCTAGATCGGGCTTCGATCTCCCCTTAGATCATGGACAGTCTCCATTGATCTTCAGGGAAGAACTTGGCTTATCTCAGCTGTCCATCTACGCATTTTAAATGGGCAGTTGAAATTATTTAGCAGGTCTTAGAAATCCTTTATCTATTTTAAACTGCGGGTGATTCCTTAGTCGTCCGATCTTTGATCAAATGGCCAAGGATATTAGCACGTGCACCGCTGCCGCCATTTGGGATGTGAAATTTAAGTCACACTCTCACAGCACGATGAGTGTAAAGTGCGCTGACCACCTCCACCACACGTCGTGCCGTGAGATGAGTATTAAGCAGGGATTAGTTAAGGGTATTAATTAATTCCTAATAAATCCATAGAACTTCTAAATTTCATAACTCTTCATAGAAAAATCAAAAAAATAAAAAAAAATTCTAAGGAAAGATAATTTCATCTAGAATATTTTAAAAATTATTTCAAAGTATTTTGAATTACACTCTTCTCTGAATTTAGGTTTCATGGGAATCTAAATTAGCTAATTATCCGTTAATTAGTTTATCAATTAATCTCAAACTTCTAGGGTTCATTTTAGATGACCAATGCCTCCCCTAATTTTCTTGAGATTTATTGAGGTCTTGATTGGGGAAATTGCTATTTCATTCCCTAATTATCCTTTCATGTAATTAAGGATAATTAAGGTGTGATTAGTGGATTTACCCTATGATTAAGTTTGATTAAGGTCAGATCCAATGAGTAGAGATTTTACAAAATAATTTTGGGGCATTTCCCTAAAGGTATTCCCTAAACCCCCTTTTCTCTCATTAATCCCCTCTTAATTGAGGGTTTGACTCATTAATTACCCCTTTAATCAATTTTTAAAAATTCTAAAAAGTTCTAGAACTTAATTAATCTACCTTGGGTAGATGCTTAGGTGTTTAATAGCCAAAGTTTAAATAAGGAAATTAAAACCCCTTTCATAAGTATGAAAGGGTGTTTTGAAAATACTTAAGCTAAACCCCTTAGCTTAATTAACTTTTAATTGTGAGCCAAATTGCATTAGGCCTTTTCATTATTAGGTGCATTGTAAATTTAAATACCTTGTGTGTTTTATGTCATTCCGTTGGCTCATAATTACTTAGTTAATTTTTCTAAGGTGGGGTAGGTAAGGGTTAATTAAGTGACTTAATTTATACCTTAACCTAATCAATGCTTACAAAATAGATTTACTTATCTAAAAATTAAACAAAAATACAAAACACATATGAAAATGGGTTAGGAATAGCAAACTCATCTAACCTTTTCAAAATTAAATCAAACTTCAAAGTAAACAAAAATTATTTTGAAATTCACTTTAATTTATTCTAAATTTTCTTATTCCTTAATAATGACTTTAGGATTTAAGTAAAGTGAGTTTGTTTACATACTTTCATTGCTTTGGCTCATTCCCAACATGTCAAGTTGTATTCCATATGATTCATGCTTTCAAATTTTAAAATAAAAATTATTTACTTTTTGTCAAATGTGCATGTGTTGGCTAAATTAAAATATAAGTGGCTATTGTCACTACTAAATCCAAATTATTTTTAAAACTTATGAATGAAATATCAAATTTTAAAGTATGCTACTTATACTTTAATTATAAGCTAGCATGTGATGGATTATAAAGTAATGTTTAGTGTAGCCTTTCCTTTCTTTCTTATGTTAGCATAGTTTTGAATGGAGTTGGTAAGATGTAGGGTTCATTTGAAAAGAACCCAACACTTACTTAATTCTATACCTATTCATCCCTATGCTATCATCTAAAAAGGATTGCCTACAGTTACATGCATAAATGCATAAACCAAACAAATCTATTAAATAACTTCTACATATTCCTTATATACTTCATTTCTTTTATATGCATGTTTGTATTTAAGAAAGTGGTATATTAGTCGACAACCGAGTTAGGCTTTAAGTATCCCTAAGTAGGTCTTGTACCTTACGCCTCAGGTTAACAATAGCGTTGTACTCACTTATGCCTTTCTTACTCTCATGTATGTATGTGAAATTTTGGATAAGGAAAACCTTTTCTACTTAAGAAAAATCATGCATATTCAACTTCTAAATTTTCTTAAATGGATTACTTAGCTTGCATCATAAAGTGTGTTAAGTATTCTCATTTGCATGTATAGATATGCTTAGGGTTCATCCATATGCATGTTATATATGTTGGGAAAGAAATGAAGTAATATGTGTTATGTGAATTTTGATTCATTTTATTTAATCTTAAAATGCCTTTCTTTTTGAATAAGTTTATTTAGAGTTTGTCTAAATATAGAATTGATTAAAAGATGTAATCAAAACATTTACCTAAATGAAACTAAAATATGAATTTATCTTAGAAATTACTTAAGGTTAGGGAAGGAAAGAGAAGGCTCCTTCTCATTCCCTCTCTTTATAACTTAGTAATTAATTATAGGTTTCACTTAAACCAAATTAAAACATGAAATAAAACTAACCCAAAATACTTAAACAACTTAAATGAAACCCTCCTCTAAGTTGAACATGTTCTTCACACTTAGAAAATTTAAATCCAAAGTCCTAAGCTAAGCATACCACACAAACCTTCAAAGTACACACATTAGCCTAAGTCACCACTTCTAACCTTAGGTTAGGTCAGTGCATGGTTTGATGTTATGTTTTATTTTGTGATATATGTTTTAGACTAGATATTAGGGTGTATGCTCATAGAATGAATGGTAGGATCTTATCTAACTACTCTTTTCTAGGGATTGTGCTTAAGGGTGCTATCATAAATATAAATGCTTATGTGCTTATACCCCTTGCATAATCCATAGTGGGACTTAGTCACCCATGTGTGGGGTGATAAGTCCAATAAACATCATTGGATTTGTGGTGTGATTTAACTAACCTTTGTTTTTGCATGTGTTAGTTAGATTTATACTTTTCTTTTTCATGTAAAAATTTATATAATTAGGACTTTGGAATGATTGTTATGGGGATTAGGATGAGCATTGGTCATAAGATCCTATCTTATGCACCATGTGAAGCCTTGTAGTGTCCACCTTCCAACCATCCAAAGGAAGAACCAAAGAAGAAAAGAAGAAAAGAAAAGAAAGAAAGAAGAAAGAAGAAAGAAGAATGAAGCTTGAAGACCCCCATAACAATGAATTCCTTGCTTAAATTATAATTTAATTCATTTATAATCTGGGTTGTATAAGGGTAGAGCTTGGCTACCCACATTTGATATTTTTTGGATTTTTGCGGTGGTGCCCGACCACAAATGACAATTTATTCTTTTTACGATTAGCTTTATAAATTGATTGATGCTCTGTTTAGCTTTTGTATTAAGTGGCATGTTTTTTCTAGTTTCTTCCTTTTTTTTATGTATGGCCTGGATGTAGATTAGGCTCTTTAAGAAAAATAAATCTTTTACCCAACTTAACATTTCAAATTCAAATTAAATAATTCATAACCTCACCTAAAGCCTAGAATTAAAATCAAGATAAAAGAATTAGCAATCCCTTAGCTGGATGAGCATTTCTTTATAATATCATGCACAAATGCATATTATTTTACTCATGATTGGAGGGCTTCCACCTTTGCCAAAGAACCTAGCTTGACCTTTGAAGGTCATGGTGGAAACTCACCTCCCACCTTTTTATTGATTTTGGCCAATAATCTGATTTCTCATGCATTAATCATAAAAATCCTATTAGCCTAAGTCAAAATGATTGTTTAAAAATAAAAATAAAAATAAAATTTGAATTGCATTTGATTTAGGTCATTTGAAGCTTGTCCCTTTACATGATCTAGTCTCTTTAGGGAGCGAGTTTAAGGACCTCGTCTCTTTCTAAATAATAATAGCCCAGCTATCTTGCATAACCATAAAGACTTGCCTACATGTATTTAAAATTGTAGGAGTTAGTTACCCCAGTGAGTTGTAAGTCCAAGTTCGTGGGTTTGTCCTCTCTTGTGGAGGCAAACCAATTACCCATTTTCACCTTAGATTTAGGTTGTGCTTCCGGCCCTCGTCAAAGCTCCCTAGATTTAGGTTCTTAGGTTGCTTTTCCTCTTTGTGGGCCATAAGCATAATTTGTCACCTCTTAGGCATTTCCTTAATCTTGTTAAGGAATCTTAAGTCTAAAATTTTAATGAAAAATATAACTCAAATAAACTAAATCAATTTCTAAAATTTAAAGCCCAACTATATAGTTTGATGCTCAGGTTCTAGCATGAGCATCTCCTACTTATTTCCATTTTGACGATAATAACTCCTCTTTGATCAATCCCATTTAATCTTCAAATACACACCAATTGATTGATAGTCCTTCCTATTGAAATCTTCAGAGACAACGATCATTTACCTTAGTCGAGAGTTTTCCTAAGGGATCCCATCTCTTATGATGTTATTAATTATGTGGGCTTTCCTCTATAGGGAACTTAAGGAACCCAGTTTAAAATAAACCATGCTTTACTTTTCATGTAAAGTAGGGGAAGAATCTCTGGTACATATGCAGACCCATCATCCTTAAGAGTCCTTATTAAGGTGATTGGTTCCATTAAATGGTAGTGACTTCCTTTCGAGATGTACATACCTTGATGACATACTCACACAATAAGTACATCTACAGATCTACGTGGCATCTTACTAATATGAATTTCTATAAGGTCTCTTCTTTTTCTTCTCCACAGATTTGAAAGGCGACTCCCTAATTGAAATTTATTCACCACAGATTTTTCTGGACTCCGCTAGGGATGGTTCCTCTCTCCATCTTTGATAAATAATCATTGTCTTTGAGTATCGATATTGGGTTTGTACTTTGGTATGGATCCAAGACTATCCTCCTTTCTGTTGGCACTTAGCTCATTTCATTCTTGAGTTAAGTTAGCCAACATCTTTAGATTTTAGGACCACATTCCTCGTTGGTCTTAAAACCCCCATTGGGTTCCTCCAAAGGGTAAAATGAAAAGATCTAAAATAAAGAGAAATGTCTTTTAAAGACTTCCTCCTTATCATTTTCATGATAAGGAAAGGTTCATCCTAAAATAATAAATCTTCCATAAAGAACTTTGCTTTTTCAAAAGCACCTTTTCAAAAAATGCACTTAATAAAATATCTTCCACAAAATTTTGTCACCTTCATTTAACAATTCACATAATTGTTACATGTAGGAATTTTCAAAAATAAAACTAATAACATTTTTCAAAAAGCACAAATGTACATCTTCTTTCAAATTCACTTTGATGAATATGTCATTTTCAAAATAAAATGAACAATCATGTTTTCCAAAAATCTCAATCATAATCATAAAACTTTTTAAAAAGCACACATGGATCTTTCTATTTCAGTATATTCACACTTATTGAATGGAAAGTTCATTTGTAAACAAAATTAAAATTTTCAAGAAGAAAAAAGCACACATGAATACCTTCATTTAATATACTTAAATTTATTAAATGAAGATTTCATTCTCACTAAAATAAAATAAAATATCATTTAGGAAATCCTACTTAAACATATCTTATATATGTTTTAAATTGGAATTTCTCCCTTTAAAAAAGAAACTATCACACACAAACATTTCATGCTTCAAAAATAAAAATTGATCCCCCATTCTACATACTTAAATTTGTTGAATGGAGATCCTCTTTTAAAACATTAAAACCAACAATCATATTTAAAAAAAAAATTCAAGCACACATTTGGAATTTCATTTAGCATAATCAAATTTGCTAAGTGAAGTTTCCAAATCCAAAATCAAAATCAACAATCATGTTTCAAAATTTTTCCAAAACACATTTGGAATTTCACTTAACATACTCAAATTTGCTAAGTGAAGTTTTCAAATTCAAAAATTCAAAATTGACAATCACCTTTCAAAATTTTCTAAACACATTTGGAACCTCACTTAACATACCCAATTGTGTTAAGTAAAGTTTCCAAATCCAAAATTCAAAAATTTTCAAAACATATTTTGAACCTTACTTAGCATACCCAAATTTGTTAAGTGAAGTTTCCAAATAAAAAAAATCAACTCAAAATTTTTAAACACCTTTTGAACTTCTTCCCTTAGCATACCAAATTTGCTAAGGAGAAGTTTCCATTTTTCAAAACCAAAAGAAATCAAAATTTTAAACACACCATTTGGAATTTCATATTAGCATCAAATTTGCTAAAGTGAAATTTCCATTTCATAAAACCAAGTGGGACTTCATCTTTAGCATGCCAAATTTGCTAAAGTTGGATCTCCACTTTCAATCATTTCAAAAACAAAATGAAGCACCTTAGGATCCCTTAGCATACCAAATTTGCTAAAGGATCCTACCCTTTTCAAAAATCAAAATTTTCCAAACAAATGAAACACCTAGGACTTTCTTAGCATACCTAAATTTGCTAAGAATCCTATTTTTCAAAATCAAACAAAATACACTTGGGTTCTTCACTTTGCATACCTAAATTTGTTAAGTAAGAATTCCAAAAATTTTTTTTCAAAAAAAAAATCATAACAAAACAAAATTTTCAAAAGAAACAATCACTTTTACTTAGCATACCAAAATTTGCTAAGTGAAAATTCCAAAACATTCAAACAAAAAAATCATTTGACCTTGCTTTAACATACCCAAATTTGCTAAAGGAAAGGGTCCTCCAAATTCACAAAAATTTCAAGTTCAAAACATAAATGAACCTATGGAAGTATCCTATCAAAATTTTGAATCCATATTTCAAAATACCTAAATTTGTTGAAGTTTGGATTCATATTCAAATTCCTCTTTCAATCAATCTTTCCAAATTCATTTGAACCCCACTTAACAAGTTATTGGATGTGGGTTCAAATTTTCAAATTCAAAATTCAAAATCTATGAGATAGAAAAATTGATGCAAGTTCATTTCTCATTGTAGATCTTTTTCGATTGCAAGTACAATTTGGTTTCAATTTACTTGATTGGTCTGATGGTTCAAATTATCTTTACTTTCCCTCATGACATGGATCTAGCCTTAGATCATGACTTCCTCATTTGTACCCATTTGATCCATTTTGGCCATGGATTTGAGGGGTGATCACTTGTGAGGGCATTCCTCACATCAAGGAAGAAGGTGGTGGGCGAAGTCAATCATCGGGTGACTTCCTCCCCATTTAGATATCTCCTCTCAGAGGAAAGCTGTGGTACCATACTTATTGGTCTCGGTATTGCGAGTTCAAGTTCAGTGGCAGTTCATCCTAGAGTTGCACATGTTGCCTCGGTGCATGCTAGCACCTACCATCTGTACCCTCCAAGGGTAAGGCTCCCCTAGTTTCAGGCTTGCCTCCCCATTTGAGTATGGGTCTACACTCTCCTCCTCTATTTCACCCGCTTAGGAACAAGAAATGTATGGTCAAATGGTTCCATACTCGGATAGCCAGAGAGCTTGAGGCAGCTACTAGATCAGCCATGGATGAGTCTCCCATGATCACTTCACCACTGGTTATGAAAAACTAGTTTCATCCTCTCTTAGGGTCAGATAGAGAGGATTCCAGGAGGATCCGTTCATGCCTCCTCCGGTGGTGCATCTACACCGGATTTTCTCGGAGAGGAGGTTGTATGGCCTTTCATTCTACACCAGTAGGTGGAGCATCTGGATGCTCAGTTGATACCAGTTGATCTTTAATTTGTTATCCCTGGCATAGGAGGTAGATCTCGAGAGGGCCCGTGAGGCTACATACATCATAGAACAAGAGTGATGGAGATTAGTCGGTCACGCTTCTACTTTGGTTGATTTCTAGCGCTACTACCCTTGACCATGCGATAGTATTCTCCTCATGGACCGACCACCACAGGCAGTTCCCATAGAGAGTTGGTGGTTCTCCACCCCACCACTCTACCCCATGTCTGCGATCTCCAATGCAGATTTCAGCATTACCCATTCCATCTAAGGCCATGAAGGCCGCATCCGAGGAAAAATGTACCTGTTGGTGATCCTATGGCCAAGGGATCCTACTCCTCCTACACCACCCATTGTGGTAGGGCCGAGCTCTCTGCTCGACCTTCTGCCCCAATGGTGGTGCGGAAGGAGTGGAGACCCCAGAGCATCGTGGTCGTTCCTTCACCAACTCCACCCATACAGCTGGATGTGGAGATGGTGATGGTTATCATGGATATTCTAGATGATAGTTCAAGGTAGCGTAGTGAGGATCATCCTAGATTGTTACCCCTACAAATAGTATGGGAGTATCATTCTTCTAGTGAGTATCCGCGGATTGACTCCCAATTCTGGTGAGGTCGGTGCCTCTCAGTGCATGATAGCGACCACACCGTCAGCCCAAGCTATTTATGCCTGCTGAGTTAGATCGATCCTTAGATGAGATAGTTGCACACTATTTTATGGAGAAAAGGAGATCTTAGGATATGCATGGTGTGATGAAGAAAGAGTCAGCTTTGATCCCAATGAAGATGACTTGATGGGGGATTCAGCTGGCGTATGCATGGTCGATACTAGAGGTTCTCTTCTTAGAGAACAACAAGCCATGGAAGGTGATGAGGTTGATCAAGGAGACAGATCATCACCTCGACTTGATTAAGGTAGAAAGATGAAGATTGATAGGATGGCACAATGGTTAAGGACTTATTGGTGTGTGCTTGAAGCAAGCCCTCTAGTTCATCCTAGTACAATGATGTGTCGGCTGAACTAGTGCATGTCTTAGACCCAATTAAGACTCTACCTCCCATTAACCAGGGTAGCACTAGCCCGTATAGGAAGGTAGTGGAAAGTACCTCCATACATGAAAAAAGTCTAAAATCCATGGTTGAGTAGTAGGTGAAGGAAGCTTTGGCTCAAGCAGGAGGATCATCGGTTCCAAAGGGTAGACCCTACCAGAATTGATGTTATCCAATATCCCAAGGGTTTGTACTCCTTCCTTCAAAAGCTTGATGTTAGTGGAACTAGGTAGCATATAGCAGGGTGTTGCATGCTTTACAACTGTTGGCCACAGTAGTATCTTTGATTGGTATGTTGAACTACTCAATAGTTCAATTAAGATATTTACTAAGTTAAAGCAACTCTTCATCAAGAGATTTGGAGCTCAAAGGGTTAAGGTGATCTCGTTGTAGCACACTCGGAGTCACTTGTTGATTATATTCTCTCGATGGACTTGAGTATGAAGTGTGAACCACTATGAAAAGCATGCCATTGAAATTCTCTTGAAGAATATCCATGGCCTGGTCGCCTTCATGCTTAAGGGCTTCACCATAAAGATATTTGAGATGCTAATCAATAAGGAGGGTAGCCTATAAAAATAGTTGCTTTTTCCATATCAATTGCCCAAGCAGAAATCCCAAAAGGTTTATGAGAAGAAACCAGGCGGTAGCGATGGTTGATGAGGGAAGCGGTAGCTAGAGATCGTCGAGCAACCATGACCTCAGTGACCTCCACCTCCTTTACCACCACCAGGTAGCATCGGCCTCCACCTCGACCTCCACATAGCAGCCACCACCTCGACCATACCACCACGGTGGCATGCATATCCCGTAGCTGGTCCACTACTCTTTTAGATAAGTTAAACAAACCTTATTCTTTTAAGAGGGAGGTCAGAAAATCTTTAAGAATCTCTTAAAGAAACTTGATTTTAGCTACAGAGCCTAGGAGGCGGAGGAAGTAGGAAAAAAGATCCAAACTTTTGCCCTTACCCATATCTTGGCCACATTTTGGAGGATTGCTTTACATTCAAGGATTAGCTTGAACATAATTTCAAGATCGGTGCTGTCATTATCCTAAAGGAATACCTTGTGGAACAACCTTCAGTTCCATTAGGGTAATCCTTGGGGATACAAGTGATCCTACCAAAACCAAAGAAGGTTGGGACATTTCTTTATCTAAAACCTCTAAGAAAATAATTCAGAAGATCAAGAAGCTTTCCTTTCAGGTGCCTGAGTCAGCTCAAACCTCCAACACCAAGGAAGGTTTGCAAGTTGCCAACTCTAGGAAAGTGGGAGCTCAATGCGGTGGCATGTGTTGGCCGGGATAGCCCTTAGCATAGCCACTATGTCAGACTCCACCTTGATTGCGGCTTCCGGTGACTTCTTCCATTTCTAGCTCTTCTATTTCTTCTACTAGTAGAACTCTTCTATCAGAAGATTAGGCATCAAATCCCTTACTCCACTCACTCTACTTGACTTATACTTTGTACCTCTAAATACTTCCAAGAAATTGAAGAATAAAGCTGATTTGAATTAAATCTATTTCCGATGAGTTGTCTCCTTCTATTCCTAACGATAACTCTTCAAGTCTAATTAACTATAAATATTTTGATCTTCCTCTTTCTAATTTAGAATTGGACTTTCTAACTTTAAATACTATGGGTTCACCTCTTGAGATAGACTTGGAATCATCATTACAGAGTCCCATAGGAGAAGTTGTAGGTGAGCCGCGGTAGAACTTGCCACCACCTTGCCTCTCAGAGATTCAGTCAACCTCCATAGTGGCAAGGTTCTACCTCTAGGCGCACCTCTAGATAGAGGGAAACAAGTCATTATTGAAGATCAAGAAGCCCTTCCACGATGCTCCACCCTTGGATATGCTTGTGGAAGACCAGCAAAGGTGGACTACAACATGTCCTTTCTCATCTAAGAAAGTTCCATCTAAGCTAAGCATATATGATGCCCTTGTCTTATCCAAAGAGATGAGGGAATCACTAATCAAGGCTCTCCTTGATCCTGAAATATGCTTAGCTCAGCTGACTGCTATAGGTGAGGAAGCACACTATGCAAAAGAAGCCCAAGGGATCACCTTCATAGATGAAGACCTTCTTGGGGACTTGGAGCACAATCCCCTACATCACAGTCGACATGGACAGTTCGACTTGTGGTTCTCATGGATTGGTGCATCTAACATTATGAGTCTAAAGACCCTTGACTTGCCTATTTGAAGATCGACATCTCTACTCTAGGAGATAGGATGATGTTGAGAGGATTCAATGATCAATACCTTTAGGCTTGAGCCCAGGTTCTAAAATAAATAAAATTGCCTTGGTAGGCCAAAAAAGATCATTGCATCAAGTTCAAAGATGGAATTGAGTACCGTGTCAATGGAGATGAAAAGCCATTTTCAGTTAGAGAGGTTGAGATCTATGTGGATGCAACCTACTATCTTCCTCAAAACACCCTTTCTCATGAACTTGGAAAAAATTAAAATGCAAAAGCAAAAGCAAAAGAAAATGAAGCAAAAGAAAAGATAAAAGAAAATGAAAAGAAAAGTAAAAGTCCAAGTGAGCAAGAAAGGGGAATTGAAGAAGAAGTGGATCGCATATCACATTCCACCCATAGTTCATTCCATCATATGGACATGTGGGTAGGATGGCTCAACCTCCACCAGGTAGAGGTAGAGGCAGAAATAGAGGCAATTCTAGAGGTGGAAGACCCCTAGTTGGCCTTCAGCCAATAGAGGTTGTGTTCCAGTTCATAAAGTACCCCTACTATTCACATAGACTTGGAATCCAGAGGATGAGTCTAATGTGATTAGTATACCAGCCAACCCCTCTCAGTGGGTTCCATTGGAGGTGACTTTTGATCCAGCCAGAGATGAAGACCAGGCCTCCAAGCAAAGCAAAGTATTCAAATTTGGTTTATGTGAAACTATTAGGTAGTTGGGAACCTTAGCTCTTACCTCACTTACATCTCAGAAAGTTGAAGGTTTAGTAGTTAAGGAAGTCCCTAAGTCTTCCAGTGACATGAAGCGAAGGTTCTTTTTGGGTTCATCATCCTCAAGTAGCTTGATGTAGGACTTGAGGAAGATACTTTTAATAAATTAATGGAATTACCTTTTGGCTTTTACTCACCTTATGTTCAAAATCTTATACAACACACTTGGTCCAAGCATAGGTCAGAATACTTCAAAAAGCTATGGAACAGTACAGGCAGGGAAGCACAATCAAGAGTAGGACTAGGATTGGTCTGGGTCCGATGAATGAAGATTATTGCCTAGTTGTTACCAACCATTTGGAATCTGATAGGTTCTTCTCACACATCCCCAACTCTTATGAGAATGTGTGTTTAGAAACTTTAGATGATCTAGATGATCTCCAAGTCAAAGAGGCACTGCCAGAATTTGAAGAGGAGATTCATTCAATCGACAAGCTAAAAGAAATCAACCTCGGGACAGAAGAAAATCCTTGCCCGACATATATCAGTTCATTGTTGAATGAAGAAGAAACTACCAACTTAGTTAGGCTATTGAGTTTAAAGATCTTCACATGGAGTTATGAAGAAATGCGGATTATCTCTCATGTAGCGGTCCACAAGCTAGCAATAGATCCTAATATTACCCCTATTAAGCAAGCTCCTAGACGCATGCGATTAGAAATTGAACAATAGGTCATTTTAAGTCAAGAAATTTATCGATGTTAGTTTCATCAGGGAAGAAAAATATCCTACTTGGTTAGCTAGTGTCATCCCAATTAAGAAGAAGAATGGCCAAATTCAAATTTGCATCAATTTTAGGGACTTAAATAAGGCATGTCCTAAGGATGAGTTTCCTCTTCCTATACCAGAGTTAATGGTGGACATTGCCTCATCTCATGTAGTCTTCTCTTTCATGGATGGATCATCTAGCTATAACCAAATCAAGATGTCTCCTGAAGATGAAAGAAACACTACTTTCAAAACCCCAATCAAAATCTTCTATTATAGGGTCATGCCTTTCGCCTTAAAATTTGCTACATACCAATGGGCCATGACTCGATCTTCAATGAACTCATCCATCGTTAGGTTGAGTGCTATGTTGATGATCTAGTAGTCAAAAGCAGAAAAGGAAGACCCACCTTTGACTTGAGAGTAGTTTTCAAACAATTAAGATAATATAACCTCAAAATGAATCCCAAGTGTGCATTGAGTCACTTAGAAATTCCTTGGGTTTGTTGTTCGACACCGGGGAATAGAAATAGATCTTGAAAAGATTAAAGCTATCTTAGAAATGCCACCTCTTAAGAGTTTAACTCAACTTAGATCCTTTCAAGGATGGTTGGCATATCTAAGATGCTTTATCTCAAACTTATCGGGGATGCAAACCATTCTCAACACTTATCAAAAGGATGCCAAGTTCAAGTGGGATGACAAGTGCGCACATTCAAGACATCAAAGAATACTTGAAGCGCCAGTTCTAGCTCCTATCACGGCCATTGATCCTTTACACTCGCATTGGATGACTCTCTCGGTGCTCATTGGCCCCAAGCCAATGATGAGGGAAGGAAGCTCTCTACTACCTTCATCATCTAATCCATCTAAAGAAAACTATCCACCTATTGAAAATATTACTGCTTTGATCTTTGCATCTCAAAGCTACAACACTACATGCTTTCTCATAAGGTGAACTTGATCTCAGAACCAATCCACTATTATACCTCACACGACCAATGTTTTCAAATGTTTGGCTCATTGGTCCATGATACTCTGAGTTTGATATCACATTTGTACCCCTCCGTGCGGTAAAGGATGGGTACTAGTGATTTCTTAGCGACACCCACTTCCGATTCTCCACTTGGTGATCTCCCGATGAACAAATCATGAACTTGGGAGGCCACAACCATGGGAGATGTATTTTGATGGTGCTGCTTTTTTTCTTAAAGGTGAAGCACCATGATCTATTCTCCTAGGAAAGGCAGGGGTAGGAATAGTTCTCCTAACTCTAAATTATGATGTGATGAGATTCTCATACTATCTTTCCAACCCCTACACCAACAATGAAGCTGAGTATGAGGCTTTGATTGTTTATTTAGAGTTAGTCATTATCAATCAAGAGCATCAACAACATATTTGGGATTCGTTGGTCATCAACCATATGTTTGAGTCTTGTCTCAAACCCAAGCTTCCATTACTATGAGTATACCTGAAGCGCGGCCTATTCCTCAAGTCACCATCTACAAGGTTCCTCGAAAGCAGTAGATTCCTTTAAACTTGCCAAAGAGTTGGCATGTCCAGAAGATGAGTCCATTTCAATAAGGGTCCAAAATAGATAAGTCTTATACCATCTTGATTCTGAACTTATCGATAGACTTTCTCTTGAAGGGGAGGTCGTCATTGCCAAAATGGACAAGGAGCTAGATTGGAGGCAACTGTTCATAGATTATTTGAACACCAACAAACTACCTCAAGAGAAATCTCAAGCCCATCAGGTGAAACAAAGAGCTCTTTCCTATGCTCTTGTTGATGGCACCCTATGCCGCCCTTTTGATGTGGTTACATTGTTTAGACAAATGAGCTGTGGCATTGTAATCGGTACATTCGTGTCTATGTGGAGTGCATCACCCCAAGATGAAGTCAAAGATCAAAAGACTTGGATACTAGGCCTTCTATGATCACAGACATGGAATGTAGCTAGAGATGCCATCGTGTCGTACACGGTGTGGTCCTCCACCAACCACCCAACATTCTACACCTACTTTGGCTTCATGGCCATTTGAGTGTTGGGGTACCGACATTGTAGGTCAATCGATCCTCCTTCTTCTCCAAGGGGCATCGATTCATCTTAGCTATCACTACTTTTCCAAGTGGGTAAGCCATCCCACTGAGAGGTCATAGCTCACCATGTGCTTCTTTTCGAGTCATATCATATAGGTTTGGGGTGCCTCGATGAATTATATCTGATAATGGTACTACATTCAAAAGCATGAAGATCAATAGCTTTGCTAGAAGACATGGTATAGATTGGAGATACTCCACCATCTACTACCCCAGAGCTAATGGCTTAGTAGAAGCATTCAACAAAACTCTCATCTAGATATTGAAGAAGACTCTTGATGATAATAAATGACAGTGGAATGAGCATTTGGTTGAAGCCTTGTGGGCCTACCACACATACCAACTAACTCAACTCACCCATTTTCTTAGTGTATGGGTTCAAAGCCATTCTTCCTTTAGAAGTTCAACTCCCATCACTAAGGATAGCAACAAGATCACTATAGAGAATGCAAAGTTAGAAGAGAGCTCAAGGTTTGGAGGAAAGTCCTATGTGTGTAACCTCAAGTACAAGGCCAAAATGATTCAAGCTCACAACAGCTAGTCCGCCTCTAGGTCTTTCCAAGTAGGAGAGAACTTGTGTTAGTCCAATTGTGCCCATCAAAAGATGGGAGGCAAGTTTGAACCCACTTGGGAAGGCCCCATGTCATAAGAAGGCCTACCAAGGAGGATCTTATCGCTTATTGATTGTAAAGGGAACACCGATGCTTCCAATTAATGGGCTCTATCTAAAGAAATATTACCCATGAAATAAAACTTGTTTGAAAATAATCATTAATAAAAAGAAAAAATATTCCATTCATCAAATCTTCTCTTCTTTCAAAGTGTTATTTGCTTGTCTTGTGAATCCGTGATGTGTTTAGGTAAAGAGTCCCCAAGGCATCCTATCCCTCTTTCACAACACAAATACAATCTCTCGATACTTTTAGAATAGGTGTAAGAAAACCCGTGAGGCATCCTATTTTGATTAGCATAACTAAGATAGGTGTTATAGAACCCAAGTGACATCCTTTCTTAGTGGAATTTTTGCCATCCATGGCATCATTTCATAATTCTGTGTTTTAAGGTAAGAGTCCCAGGCATCCTATTCCTTTTAACACATGCAAAAACAAACATAAATCTTTATCTCAAGCTATTTTGATGTGGGAGCAAGCCCCTGTCTCACTCACTCATTAGCTGCTCTAGGTCGGGTCTACATGCTACCTCCAAGTATGTCACCCTAGTGGTCATTTTGGAAGATGTGAGTCCTAGCTTTCTAACTTGATCATCAAACCAAAGAGCACCTTGTTAGTATGGTAGTCTTCGCCAACAATAAGCTACCTCATGTTGACTTTGTTTAAGAAGATGTGAGTCCCATGCTTTCTTCTTGAACTAGCCATCATGTTCTAACTAGTTGAGTATATTTGAGGTCTAGGATAAGTCCCCAGGCTCTTCCTCTTGACTACTTTTGAGTTGATATAAGTCCCCAATGGCATTCACTTAGTAGTCACCCTAGGTCGGATAACACCTATTGAGCCAAAAATAGCTATCCCAGCAATCCGCTATAGAGGATGTGAGTCCCCAGCTTTCTTCTTCATTATTGCAAACCATGGGAACCTTAGGTTGGTTGATGTTCGCTATGCTGACAGTGACTCACTCGGTGAGTACACCACTCTTAGTAGATATGAGTCCTCGTACTTTCTCCTTGAGTTAGACACCGAATACCTATTAAATTTATGACTAGCCATGTCATCTCCAGGGTGTTGGATTAAGCCCTTACCCCCATCCCTTGTGGGTACTCTATTTGGATCAAGTCCTTTGCGACCCCATTTAGACACTACCTGGGTTACTTTTGGATTGGACAGTCCCCCTTTCCTAGTAGCCACCCCTGTTGTTGGAAAATTTGTTCAATGGATGCATAAATTTTTCCATGGTTCAGTAAATCTAAAATAAGTCTAGGCTAATATAAGCTCCTTCTCAGTATGATCCCTCATAAACTAACAGGGTCCACGATAAAACAACTAAAACAAATTAAATAAAATTAATTCACTTTGTGGATTAGAAATTTAAGCCCCCAAAGGGCCCCTTCTCCCAAGCAGGCATTCTATCTTTAGTAGTCGAAACTCCCTATAGGAATTGCCTAACCACTACCTAAGTTGAGAGATAAATCCCGTGTCAATACTCACTCAGTAGTTTCCCCTGTTCATCTATTTTTCCACAAGCAGGTTACCCCGGCAGTCATTCCACTTTGAAAGATATAAGACCATGATGCATTCTTTCTAATATGATTGTCAACTAACGGGTAGCCCTAGGTCGGGTTTGAATTATTGCCCCAAGCAAACGATCATCCCAATGATCTTTTCTAGTGGAAGATATGAGCCCCCAAGCTTTCTTCCCTTCAATTGATCATTGCAAACTGAAAGGCACTCCTTTGGTTGGATAGTTCTCCCATCGGTCGGGAAACTACTCCCTTTGGTTTAGTAAATCTGAGATAGGTCTAGGCTTCTATAAGCTCCTTCTCAGTGTGATCCATCATAAACTGACAGAATCCATCAAATCAAATAGATCTAAAAAAATGAAATTAATCTTTGACTATCTTTGAGTTGATCTTAGTCACCCAGTGGCATTTCACTCAATAGCTAACCCTAGGTCGGGTGTGATTTGTTGTTCAAAGCAACTGATCACCCCAATAGTTTCTTATCTCTAGAAGATGTGAGTCTCCATGCTTTCTTCTTAAGACTTGACCATTGTATACCAAAAGGAATTTCTCCTTGGTTGGATAGTCCTACCTTATGGTTGGTAGATTACTCCCTCTAAATTGATAATTTTGAGTTAGGTCCAAGCTTCCATGGCCCCTACTCAATGTAGTTCATCATAAACCTATGGGATCCATCATAATCAAACAAACAAAACTAAAAATGAAATCAATCTTGACTATCCTTGAGTTGATCTAAGTCCCCAAATGGCATTCACTCAATAGTTAGCCCTAGGTTGGGTTTCAATCTTTTGCCTTGCCAATAGATTACCCCAGTAACTGGTCCTTACTTGGAGGATGTAAGTCTACTACGCTTTCTTCCTAGTATAGCTGATGCATACCGAAAGGCATCCCTTTGGTTGGTTAGTCCTACTATGTGCTTAGTAGACTACCTCTTTGGATTGGTAAATCTAATATTAGGTCTTGGCCTCCATGGCCCCTATTCAATAACCCATTGCAAACCAACAGGGTTCATCTAAAATTCAAACCTAACAAAATTTTAAAATAAATTAAAACCACTCCCCTAGTGGAGATCTCTCCCTAATGAGATTCAAATCAAATTCAACTTTTCATCTCCTTATAGATGACTTGAACCTGCTTCCCCAGTGGAAGTTTCACACTCTATCCCTTAGTGGATTTCTTCCCTCTTTCTTATGTCTTGGACATAAGTAGAGCCACACTTCACTAAGTTCTGAATTCTTTCTTTTCCTTGGGTTAAGGATAGAATGTTTCTATTAGTGCTTGTGATCTTGATGTTGTTGATCGTCAACACCAATATGCGGTGTTCTTGTCACCACACCACACCTATTGACCCTTTGTTGATTTTTTTAAAATGAGCTCTCAACACCTCCATCTTAGGCATAAGATTTCTCTTAGACTTTAAGAGCTCCTTAGTCTTAAGATACATCTAGTGATTAGGTGGACACTTAACTAAGCCTAGAAGACTTAGAAGAGTTAGCCATAGGAATAAGTCATGCCTTAAGGGTGTTAGAAAAATTTCCTACCCTTTAGCTTAAACCATTCCTCACTTTCCTTCTTTCAAGTCAAACTATAAATCAATTCTATTTGATTTTCTCCAAACTCAATTCAATTCCATGATTCAATTCCATGATTGAATTCCATGATTGAACTCCATGATTAAAATATATGATTGAAACCCATGATCAAAATCCATCAAAAATTCCTAAGTCAAATTCAAGTCCTTAACCCTTTCTTAAGGACTTAGCCAAAATCATGATTCAAACCTATTCAAACCTTTGAGATTTTCTCATGATCCATTTATATTCTCATTTATATTCTCATATAAAAATATAAATTCCTTATTCCCAATCAAATCCGAATTCAAATTCCAAATAAATTCATGAAAATCTTCTTAGGTCCCTTTAATTTTCCATTAAAGGACTTAGCCAAAATCAACTCTAAATCTTGATCAAATATATTCAAATCCATGGGATTTTCTCAAAACATATTTATATCCTCATTTATATTCTCATATATAAATAAAATATAAATATAAATCAATCAAATCAAACCCAAAAATTAAATTCCAAATTTAAAATCCTTGAAATTCTCTTAAATCCCTTAATTTCTCATTAATGGATTTAACCTAAACTTTGATCAAACCTATTCAAATTCAAGGGATTTTCTCAAAACTTATTTGTATTCTCATTTATGTTCTCATATATAAATAAAATATAAATATAAATCAATCAAATCCAAATCGAAAAATTAAATTTCAAATTAAGAATTTCTTTAAAACCTTTAAATTTCCTTTAATGGATTTAATTTAAATCATGATTAAACTCTTTTAAATTCTTGAAATTTTCTCATGATCAATTTATATTCTCATTTATATAAATGAAATATAAATTCAAACAATCAAAACAACTCCAATCAAAAAATCAAAATCTAAGCCTTTCAAGTCAAAATCTTGAACTTACCCAAATCACTTTCAAATCAAGCCAAATCCTTGATTTTCTCTCATTGGTTCAATCAATCCTACAACCATGAGCTCATATATATATCCAAACCTCAATCAAACAATCAAAACCCAAGACCCCTTCATATTCTTCCTTTGAATATGAAATTTTCAAATGGATCAAAATCTGTTTGAATTCAAACCACTTGTAAATAGATTTATATTTCAATCATAAGTCTATACAAGATCAATCAACTTCAAATCAAGCTTTGACCAAGCCATTTAGCTCACTTGACCCAAAGTGACCTAAAGTACCCTTATGAGCCAACTTTTGATCCTAACCAAATTGGATTGAACCAAACTCATATATCCCTCTCATCATGATCAATCATCATGGGATGATCAATCAATCAAATTGGGTCAAACCAAGTCAAACTAAGGTTGAAGTCAACACTTAACCTAAAATGAAACCTAACATAACCAAAATCCACCATAGGCCAAATTGATTGAAACCATTGATCTAAGTTCACTCATGACTTATGTTTGAACTTGACCAAGCCAACATTTGAGCCTAACCTAGCCCAATTGGCCCACTTGACCCAAGTTGACCCATTTTGACCTAAAGGGCCAAAATATGTCAAAACTTGATCTAAGCCAAATTGATTGAAACCAATGGGTCAAGTCCATTCCAAATCACTTGTGGAACTTGACCAAAGCCTCAATTGGCCAACTAGACCCAACCTAGCCCAATTGACCTTAGACCCAACATGACTAAAGGGGTCATGTTGAGCCAAAATTGAACTTAACCCAAATTGATTGGAAACAAAGATACAATCCACTCCATATGACTAACCTAACCTAAACTACCCTTGACCTCCCAAATAGGTCAAATGGGTCAAATAGGTCAACTTGACCCATTTGACCTAAATGAAGTCATATGAGCCAAAACCAAATCTATACCAAATTGAACCAAACCAAAGGCACAAAAACATTTCAAATGGTCATATGAACTTAACACCCTTGGTTTGATTTGACCAATTTCAACTTGACCAAGTTGACCCATTTTGACCTAAATGGGTCAACATGAGCCAAACCCTATCAAATGGATTCCAAATCCATGAAACAAACTATTTTTCAACATACCAAATATACAAAGTGAAAATAGCAAAATGACCATTCTACCCTAGGCCATAGAACAAATTTTGGCTAGCCATGAGTATTTTGGTCATACCCTTTTCAATAATTTAGGCTTTTCCAAAGCTCAAGGGGACTTAGTGATGAGTGGTGCACCCAACCAATGGGTTTGGGTCAGCCATTTGGCCCATAGACCAAACCCGACCACATGGCTTGAAATTGAGTTTCAAATTCCCTCAAACAATTTGCACATGGGAGTTGGCAATCCACTCAAGGGATCAACCGACCATGTGCACACTCAAAATCATCTAAACAACCTCCCTAATCTGGTCAATTGGATCAAAATGATAACTCATGGTTCGGTCGTCCGATTTCCATAGGGGCGGATATATCCCCCTAATTCAATTTCAATTGATCATCCTGACACTTGATTGAGCACTAGAGAGAGTTACCATCGAGAGGAATCCCAAGAGGATTTAAATTTTAGCTTTCCCAATTTTCTTTCTTAGAAAATAGGGGAGCTCATCTCAATTCCCAAGTCTTTCCATACTCAAATTTTACAATTTCCTTGCACTCCTTAGAGGATCAATTTAAGCATTCTCAAGTTCCCAAAGTAAGGAAATGAATTAGATCAAAGTCAAAGGAGCAAGTGGTGTTGGTCCATAGGAGATCTCAACCCATTGAAACTTTTAACAGGGCTTCGTCTCCACCAAACAAAGCTACCTCATCAAGCTCGAGCATCAGTGATCACCTCTGGTGAGGTATGTAATTTTTTGTCCACTTAGCTTGATAAGTGTTGGTCCTTTATGAAAGAAATTTCATTGTGAGAAATGACCGTTGGATGGTTTAATTATGCTTAGATGGTGTGGGTTGAGTCTTGTATGATTCCATAGATCAGCTCGAATCTCCCTTGATCATGGGCGTCTCCATTGATCCTCAGGGAAGAACTTGGCTTATCTCAGCCATCCATCCATGCATTTTCGATGGATGCGAGATTATTTAGCACATTTTAGAAATACTTTATCTGTTTTAAATTAGGTGAATCCTTAGCCGTCCGATCTTTGATTGGATGGTAGAAAAGCTCAGCGCGCTTTTAGATGTGACATTTAAGTCACACCCCCATATCACAATGCGTGTAAAGCAAGTTGACCACCATCACGCATCTGGCGTGGTGAGTATTAGTTGGGATTAGTTAAGGTATTAATTAATTTTAATTTCCATAGAACTTCTAAAATTCATAACTCTTCATAGAAAAATCAAAAATAAAGGAAAATTCTATGGAAGATAATTTCATCTAGAATATTTTAAAATAATTTCAAAGTATTTTTATTACTCTCTCTGAATTTGGGTTTCTTTAGAATCTTAATTAGCTAATTATCCTTTAATTTGTTCATCTTAATCTCAAACTTCTAGGTTCATTTTAGGGATGACCTCTCCCCTAATTTTCTTGAGATTTATTGAGGGTTCAATTGGGGAAATTGCTATTTCATTCCCTAATTACCCGTTTCATATAATTAAAGGTAATTAAGGTGTGATTAGTAGATTTACCATATTATTAAGTTTAATTAAGGTCAAATCCAGTGAGTAGAGGTTTTATGGAATAATGTTGGAGCATTTCCCCAAAGCTATTCCCTAAACCCCCTTTTCTCTTCTTAATCCCCTCTTAATTAAGGGTTTAACTCATTAATTACCATTTAAATCAATTTTTAAAAATTCTAAAAACTTCCAGAACTTAATTAATCTACCTTGGGTAGATGCTTAGGTGTTTAATAGCCTAAGTTCAATTAAGGAAAGTAAAACCCCTTTCATAAGTATGAAAGGGTGTTTTGAAAGTACTTAAACTAAACCCGTTAGCTTAATTAACTTTTAATTGTGAGCCAAATTACATTAGGTCTTTCATAATTAGGTGCATTACAAATTTAAATACCTTGTAGGTTTTATGTCATCTCATGGCTCATAATTACTTAGTTAATTTTTCTAAGGTGGTGTAAGTAAGGGTTAATTAAGCCACTTAATTTATACCTAAACCCAATCAATGCTTAAAACTAGATTTAATTATCTAAAACTTAAACAAAAAATACAAAACACATATGGGAGTGTGTTAGGAACAACAAACATGTCTCACCTATTCAAAATTAAATCAAACTTCAAATTAAACAAAAATTATTTTGAAATTTACTTTGATTTATTCTAAATTTTCTTATTCCTTAAGAATGTCTTTAGGATTTAAGTAAAGTGAGTTTGTTTACATGCTTTCATTGCTTTGGATCTTTCCCAACATGTTAAGTTGTATGCCATATGATTCATGCATTCATAATTTCATGTTTCAAATTTTAAAATAAAAATTGTTTACTTTATGTGAAATGTCCATGTGTTGGCTAAAGTAAAATATGAGTGGCTATTATTACTACTAAATCCAAATTATTTTCAAAACTTATGAATGAAATATCAAATCTAAAAGTATGCTACATTTACTTTAATTATAAGCTTGCATGAGATGGATTATAAAGTAATGTTTAGTGTAGCCTTTCATTTCTTTCTTATGTTAGCATAGTTTTGAATAGGAGTTGGTAAGATGTAGGGTTCATTTGAAATGAACCCAAAACTTACTAAATTATATACCCTATTCATCCCTATGCTATCATCTAAGAAGGATTTCCTATACTTACATGCATAAATTGCATAAACAAAACAAATCTATTAAATAACTTTTGCATATTCCTTCTCTACTTCATTTCTTTTATATGCATGTTTGTATTTAAGGAAAGTGGTATATTAGCCTGGACAACCCAAGGTTTGAGCTTTATAAGTAGGTCTTGTACCTTACACCTCACTTAAATGGCTTGTACTCACTTATGCCTTTCTTACTTTCATGCATGTATGTGAAATTTTGGATAAGGAAAACCTTTTCTACTTAAGAAAAATCATGCATATTCAACTTCTAAATTTTCTTAAATGGATTACTTAGCATGCATCATAAAGTGTGTTAACTATTCTCATTTGCATGTATAAATATGCTTAGGGTCCATCCATATGCATGTTATATATGTTGGGAAAGAAATGAAGTAATGTGTGTTATGTGAATTTTGATTCATTTTATTTAATCTTAAAATACCTTTCTTTTTGAATAGGTTTGTTTAGAGTTTATCTAAACTTAGGATTAATTAAAAGATTTAATCAAAACACTCACCTAAATGAAACTAAAATGTGAACTTACTTTAGAAATTACTTAAGGTGATGGAAGGAAAGAGAAGTTCTCTTCTCTTTCCCTCTCTTCATAACTTAGTAATTAATTGTAGGTTTCACTTAAACTAAATTAAAACATGAAATAAAACTAACCCAAAATACTTAAACAACTTAAATGAAACTCTCCTCTAAGTTGAACATGTTCTTCACACTTAGAAAATTTAAATAAAGTCCTAGCTAAGCATACCACAAACCTTCAAAGCACACACATTAGCCTAAGTCACCACTTCTAGCCTTAGGTTAGGTCGGTGCATGGTTTGATGTTATGTTTTGTTTTGTTTTATGATATATGTTTTAGACTAGATGTTAGGGTGTATGCTCATAGAATGAATGGTAGGACGTGCTTAGTCTAACTATTCTTTTCTATAGGGGATTATGCTTAAGGGGTGTTATCATAAATATAAATGCTTTTGCTTGCAGGTGCTTATACCCCTTTGCATAATCCATAGGCCAAGTGGACTTAGTCAGCTATGTGTGGGGTGATAAGTCCAACATACATGCTTGGGATTTGGGTGGTGTGATTTAACTAACCTTTATTTTTTAGGTGTTAGTTATATTTCTACTTTTCCTTTTCAAGTAAAAATTTGTATAATTAAGATTTTGGAATGATTGTTATGGGGATTAGGATGAGCATTGGTCATAAGAACCTATCTTATGCACCATGTGAAGCCTTGTAGTGTCTACCTTCCAACCATACAAATGAAGAACCAAAGAAGAAAACAAGAAAAGAATAGAAAGAAAGAAGAAAGAAGAATAAAGAATGAAGCTTGAAGACCCCCATAATAATGAATTCCTTTGCTTAAATTGTAATTTAATTCATTTATAATTCAGATTGTATAAGGGTAGCTCGGTACCACATTTGATATTTTTTGGGTTTGTGTGGTGGTGCGACCACAAATGACCATTTATTCTTTTTGCGATTAGCTTTATAAATTGATTGATGGTCTGTTTAGCTTTTACATTAAGTGGCATGATTTTTCTAGTTTCTTCTTGCTTTATGTATGGCATGGATGTGAATTAGGCACATTAGATAGAAATAAATCTTTTACCCAACTTAATAATTCAAATTCAAATTAAATAATTCATAACCTCACCTAAAGCCTAGGATTAAAATCAAGATAAAAGAATTTGCAACCCCTTAGTGGATGAGCATTTCTTTATAATATCATGCACAAATGCATCTTATTTCACTCTTGATTAGAATCTTTTCTAAACACCTTTGACCAGGGTGGTGAAACTCACCTCCTACCTTCTCGCTGATTTTGGCCAATAATCTGATTTCTTAGGAATTAGTCATAAAAATCCTATTAGCTTGAATCAAAATGATTGTCCAAAAATTAAAAAAAATGAAATTTTAATTGCATTATATTTAAGTCATTTGAAGCATGTCCCTTTATATGATCTAGTCTCTTTATGTAGTGAGTTTAAGGACCTAATCTCTTTCTAAATAATAGTAGCCCAGCTATCTTGCATAAGCATAAAGACTTTCCTACATGTATTTAAAATTATAGGAGGAGTTAATTGGCGGCCACCCCAAGGCAGTTGTAAGTTCAAGCTGTCGAGTGATTTGTCTTCTCTTGTGGAGGCAAACCAATTACCCATTTTCTCCTTAGATTTAGGTTGTGCTTCTGGGCCTCACCGAAGCTCCCTAATTTTAGGTTATGAACTTGCTTTTCCCCTTTGTGGGCCATAAGCATAATTCCTCACCTCTTAGGCATTTCCTTAATCTTGTGTTAAGGAATCTTAAGTCCTAAAATTTTAATGAAAAATATAACTCAAATAAACTAAATCAATTTCTAAAATGTAAAGCCCAATAATTGGATAGTTTGTGATGCTCGCTAGATTTCCTAGCATTGTGAGCATCTCCTACTTATTTCCATTTTGGCTTTGATAATAACTACCTCTTTTGATCAATCCCATTTGATCTTTAAAAATAAACCAATCGATTGATAGTCCTTCCTATTGAAATCTTCAAAGACAACGATCATTTACCTTAATCGAGAGTTTTCCTAAGGGATCCATCCCTTAGGATGTATTTAACTATGGGGGCTTGCCTTTGTAGGGAACTTAATGAACCCAGTTTAAAATAAGCCCCGCTTTATTTTTCCATGTAAAGTAGGAGAAGAATCTCTAGTACATTTGCAGACCAATCATCCTTAGGAGTCCTTATTGAGGTGATTGGTTCCATTAAAAGGTGACTTATCTTTCGATAGTACACTATATCTTGATGGCGTGATCACGAATAAGTACATCTATGGATCTACGTGACATCTTACTAGGAGGAATTTTTATAAAGTCTCTACTTTCTTTTCTCCACAGATTTGAAAGGTGACTCCTTAATAGGAATTTATTCACCACAACTCCCTTTTCTTTTAATTGATTAATTACATGGCTAATTGATTACTTAAGCTTTAATTAATTTAAAATAAATGAAGAGGCTTAATGAAATGGTCATAAATAGTTAACTTAAACCATTTCCCTAAGACTTTTCATCGTTAACAGATGGCAATAAGCTTAATTAATTAATTAATTCACTGTTCATTTATTTAATTATCATTAATTAAGATAATAGAGTAATTAAAACTTAATCGATTAATTTTTCTAATTAACTATCTAATAAATTCCAAGAAAATTGGGGAGATAGAGGTCATCCCCTAAACATCTCAAAAAGTTTAGAATTAATTGATAGTAATCAGTGGATGCTAATTAAATTTTAATTAAGCAAAAATTACTATTCAAACTTAATTAATAATAATTTTCTTAGATTCTTTTCTGAAGTACCTTTAATATGAGCTCTCACTTATATTTTTTTAGATTTTTCTAGGATTAGTTATGAATTTTAGAAATTTTAGCCTTAAAATTAGATTAATTAAGCTAACTAATTTGATATGGTGGTGCGGCATGAGCTTTCACATGGCACGAAGGGATATTATTTAATTTGTCACATCCAATCATCGGTATGGCATGCTTTCCGTGGACCGTCAGATCTAAGATCTGACCATGATTAATGTGGTTAAATAAATATGAGGAATTACATGATCAAATCAGGACCATCCATCCTGATCACATGGAACGGATGACCCATGATCTATCTCCTCCCGAGTGGTGAGAGACAGAGACCATCCACCATTCATCACTCGATCTGAACTAACACGAGCATGAATAGAGATCAAATCAATCCCACACCTTCATGGAGGAAAAAGAACAAAACAAAGAGATCCAACGATGGAGATCTCATGACATAGAACTTTCCTTCACAAAAGACCAACCCATTATCATTCAAGGATCAGTTTTGAGAAATTACCTCACCAAAGCTAATGTCTGGTAGTTCCAATGATTAAGGAAGCTTCATTTGGGAAATGAAATTATTGAAATTATGCTTTGATTTAGGGTAGATCACTTTGGTGGACCAACTCACACATAGAGCCACTTGATCTAACTTGGACCTCACACTTGAAGCTTGGGAAATGATTTGGCATTCAAGAGTGTGGTGATGGTGTGAAAAGAATTGAGATTTGGTTGAGTGGAGAAGAAGTATGAATTGGAATGGGATCCCCTATTTTGGTTTCTGGCAGGGTAATTTTCAAGGGAGGTTGATGCTCAGGAAGCTCTCTGGGATTTTGAAAATACTCAAGGAACTCAATTAGTGTGAATGGTCTTGTTTGTCACTCGAATTAAGGGAGTATACCCTAAAATCAAGTCTGATGGACAGATGGGATCCATCCACAATTTTTTTCTGATTTCATCATTAAAGGATTGTCAACTACATGGCACACCAAAAGTGGTGGAAGCTATGAAAGGCAACCCAAGGAAAAATCTGGGGGGATTGAGTTTGCCTTGTCCTTTGGCTACTCGAGTATGAAAGGAGGTGACTTGGTTCACCTCCCTTTAGTCCATGGTCAATATGAGCTTAGAGTGAGCTAGGCTAATACCCCATTAGAATGGGATGGCGTCATGGTGATGGAGAGTGGACTCATGGTGAGAATTATGCAAAGGGCTTTAATGGTCAATCCCATGGATTGGGTCCCAATTTGGACTAGTTTGAGTGATCTAGAATTTTATGATTTTGACTCCAATTTGGGTTGAGTATGGAAGGTTTATCAATTGGTCAAATGGGTTCATGTTGTGTTGGGTTGACCAATTGGTCAAATTAGTCAAACCAAGCCTTGGGTTAGGTTTAAATGATGATTTAAAGAGTTTTGGTTCAAGTGGTTTTGATTAATTTGGCTTAGGTTTAATTTTGGGTCATTTGAAATCAAATGGGTCAAATAGGTCAAGTTGACCAATTTGACCAATTTGATAAAGGGTTAGGTATGTGTTGGTTCATCAATTGGTTTAAGAAAATGATTGTAGGCTTTGTTTAATTTGATTTTGGTTTAATTTAGATTTTGGCGATTTGACCTTTTAGGTCAATTTAGATTGTGAATCAAATTGAGCTCAATCATGGCTTTGGTCAAGTTCAATAAATGATTTGGAATGAACTTGATCCATTGGTTGTAATAAATTTGGATCAAATCATTATTTGACTCATTTTGGCTTTTTAGGTCAATTAGTGTCAACTTAGGTCAAATGGCCAATTGGACTTGGTTTGGGTCAATTGAGGGTTTGATCATGTTCAATCATCGATTATGAGTTGGCTTGGATCAATGGTTTCAATAAATTTGGTATATGGTGGGTTCTGGCTAGTTTAGATTTCATTTGGTTTAAAGGTTGACTTAGTCAAAGGATTAGGTTGACTTGGTTTGAACCAATTCAATATAGTTGATCACCATAGGATGATTGTTGATCATGATATGAGGTTTGGATGGGCTTACTTCAATCCAATTCATGTTGGATTAGAACTTGGCTCAAAAAGGGTCTTTAGGTCACTTTGGGTCAAGTGGACCTAAATGGGTCAATTGGTTTGGTTTTGGCTTGATTCAAGTTTAGTTGAACTCATACATAAGCCTAGGATTGAACTACAAATCCAACTACAATCAATTTATAGTGTAATAGATTTTAGCTCATTTGAAGTTTCCAAATCAGAAAGGCTAACTTGGGCTTGACTTGGGTTGACTTGAGTTGACTTGAGTTGATTTAATAATTATAGTTTATGTTTATATTTGGGTGAGTGATTGAAGTAATGATTGATTCATGAAGAAATCACTAGGTTTTGAATTGATTTGGATAGAATTTGGTTAAGTTCAAGAAATTGGCTAAAAAAGCTAAAATTAAAAATTTTGATTTGATTTGGGTTTGGTTTTGGCCATTTGGATTTATATTTCATTTATATTTGTGAATACAAATGAAGGTATAAATGATTCATGGGAAAATCACTTGAGTTTGGAGTGATTTAAAAGCAAATTTGACCGAGTTTAAGAATGCAGGTCAAATGGGCTTAAGTAAGAAATTGATTTGGTTTGATTTATTTTTGGTCATTGGAGGGTGTATTTCATTTATAATTTTGAATATAAATGATGGAATGATTGATTTATAAAAAAATTAACAAAGTTTGATTTGGTTTAAAAGGGATTTTGGCTATGCATATGAAGGTGGTTCATATGGCTTAGGAAGGGATTTTTGAATTTGAATTTGATTTTGGGTTCTAGTCATTTGATTTGGTTTTTGGGTTAGTATTTGAGGAAATCATTTAAATTGAGGTTGATTTGAATTTTGTTAAGACTAAGTCCATAAGATAAAATTAAAGGGCTTAGGAAGGGTTCTAGAATAGAATTTCATTTAAGTTTTGAGGAAGGAAGCATGGATTAGGTTTAAGGCTATAAGGTAGGCAAGTTTTCCTAAATCCCTAAGGCATACTTCTAACCCTATAGGCTTAAGTTATGTGTTCACCTAATCACTAGAAGTGACTTAAGACTAAGGAGCCCTTAATATCTATAAGAACCCTAGATCTATGATGAGGAAGTTGAGAACTCACTACAAAAGTGAGGTCAACAAAAAGGGCGCCCAACAGGTGTGATGTAATTAACGAAACACACTGCACATATTGGTGTTGGGAGAGACTATCAGCATTGTTCGATGGATTGCAAGTGCTAACAAAAATGATCTACTCCTAAACCTGAGATGTAAAAGAAATCAAGATCTTAGTGCAATGCAACTCAACTTATGTCAAGGGCATAAGAGAGGAAGGAAGGATCCACTGAGGGTTCAAGCATGTGAACCTTCCACTAGGGAAGCAGGTCTAGGTTATTTGCTTGGGATAGGAATTTGATTTGGTTTGATCTTGTGGGGGCTCCACTGGGGATTGGATGTGATTTGCACCTTGCTGGTGAGGAATTTATTTTGATTTAGGGAGAAAAGATCCACTGGGGATTAGGATTCATAACCCACCGGGAATGAGTGCATGAACCTTCCACTAGGAAAGCATGTTCAAATTATCCACCAGGGTTGGGAATTTGATTTATTTATGATTACTCCCAGAGAGATGTGATTTGATTCTAAGGCACATCTGCTAGATATATATAGAGATCGGTGGCGATAATAGGTTTAATATATGGATTTCTTTGGAAGGATGGGATTTAATAAATGGACCCTATCGATATGTGGTTCCCTAAGAAGAGCTAATATCACCTAGGCTTTTAGATTTACAAATCCAAAAAAAGTCTAGCCATCATGTAGAACTAACCAACCTAAGGTGCCTTCGGTGTGCAATGGTTAAGTTAGAAAGCTTGTATACTTATATCCTCTAAACAAGGAACCATTAGGGTGATTGGTGATAGCATAATAAATCAACGACTCAATGAGTGGTCGTGGACTCATATCGACTCAAGAATAGTCAAAATTAATTTCATTTTAGATGGACCTATCGGTTAAAAGATGGATTCACTAAGGCTAATATATCAACATAGCTATCTTAGATTTACAAATCCAAAGGGATAGTCTACCGATCGTGAGGTAGAGCTGTCCAACCTAAGGGATGTCTTTCGGTGTGCAATGGTCATGTTAGGAAGAAAGCTTGTAAACTTACATCCTCCTAAACAAGGAACCACTAGGGTGATTTGTTGATAGCTCAATAAATCAAACCTAACCTAAGGCACTTTGTCGATGTGATAAGAGTCGAGAGAATGCGTAATAGACTTACATCTTAAAAGAGGACCATCGTGACTTCGTTGGTGGCACAACAAGTCAAACGATCTAAGGGTGACTCTGAGAGTATGAACCCGGACTTATTTCAATCAAAGTGTCGCAATTCTATAGAGTTTACAATCTAAAGTCGATGTTTGCTGAAAGGTACTTGGTTTTCCTCCTAATCCACAAACAAAAATATATATTTTTTACTTTGTTTATATGTTAGCATAGACCCTGTTGGTGTGCAAGGGATTTAAGTAGAGCCTATTCATTATAGTATTTATTGATAATTATTTTCAAATAAGATATATGGATAATATTTATTTAGGTAGAGCCCATTCATTGGAAGCATTGGGTGCTCTCCCTTATAACTTATAAGCTGATAAGATTCTCCTTAGTAGGCCTTCTCTATGGCAAAAGAGCCTTCCCAAGTGGGTTCAAACTTTCCTCCCCTCATTCAACGGGCAATAATTGGTCTTCTTAGAACTAAAACAAGCTCTCCTACTTGAAAAGTTCTAGAACTGACTAACTTGTTATGACCTTGAATCATTTTGGTTTTATACAACTCGAGGTTCTAGCATGCCCGAAGTCATCTCTCCTTCAAACCTTCAAGCTCTTCTAACTATAACTTGGCATTCTGCTCCATTATGATTTTACTATCTACAGCTATCCTTAATGATGGGAGTTAGACTTCTAATGGTAGAACGACTTCAGACCCATACACTAAGGAGAATGAGGTAGATTGAGTTAGACTCATGCATGTGGTGTGGTAAGCTCATAAGGCTTCACCTAACTGCTCATGCCACTACCACTTGTTGTCATCGAGTGTCTTCTTTAATATCTGGATGATAATTTTTTTGAAGCCTTTTACTAAGTCATTTTCCCTTGGGTAATAGATGGTAGAATATCTCCAATCTATGTTGTGTCTCAAGGTAAAGCTGTTGATTTTAGTGCTCTTGATGCAGTATCATGATCTGATATAATTCATCGAGGCACCCTAAACCTATATACGATATTGTCCTGAAAAATTGGAGCACATGCTGAGTTGTGACCTCTTTGAGTGGGATTGCCTCCACCCACTTGGAAAAGTAATCTGTGACAACTAGAATGAATCGATGACCCTTAGAAGAAGGAGGATCGATCAAACCCACTCTATCGGTACCCCAACATTCGAATGGCCATGAGGCCAATATAGGATGTACAATGTTGGGTGGTTGGTGTAAGACCACACCATGCACCTGACATTGGTGGAGTCTCTTAGCTACATCCATGCAATCTATGATCATCGAGGGCCAATAGTATCTTAGTCTCTTGATCTTGGCTTTTATCTTCAGACCGTATTAATGTGCTCCACATAAAACTAAGTGTACCTCGATCTTGATCTTATGGGCTTTGTGTTTGTCTAAACAACCTAACCACATATGATTGAAGGATCGTTGATATAAGGTGCCATCAGAGCGTATGAGGGCTCTCACTTCACGATGGGCTAGTGACTTCTCTTGAGGTAGTTTGCCTATATTTAGATAATCCATGAATGGTTGCCTCCAATCTAACTCATCATCCTTTTGGCAATGACAACCTCCCCTTCAAGAGAGAGTCTCTTGATGAGTTCAGTATCAATAAGGGATAAGACTTATCTATTTTGGACCCTTATTGGTATGGACTCATCTTCGATATGCTCTTTGGCAAGCTTGGCTAATGCATCACTTCTGTGTTTTTCTCCTTAGGGAATCTTATAAATGGTAACCTCTAGTATTTGAGCCAATAACTCCATGGTATACTTATGATAATGATGAAGATTAGGCTTCAAAAGTTTGTAAGACCCGACAATTTGGTTGATAACTAATTGAGAATCCCCAAAGATATTGATGCTCTAGACGCACAGTGTAATGGCTAACTCTAAACCGATAATTAGAGCCTCATATTCAACTTCATTATTGGTGCATGGATTACACAGATAATATGAGAAATCATCACATCACAGTTCAGAGTTAAGAGAACTATTCCTACCCCTACATCTCCTAGAAGAGTAGATCATGGTTCTTCTCCCTTTTGAAAGGAAGCCGCACCATAAAAATACATCTCCCAATGGGGAATGCTAGTATCCCCTAAGTTCATGATTTATTCATCGGGGAGGTCATCACTAAGCAGAATCGGGTGTGTGATGTTTTTTTGCTCCTTTCCTTTCACCGCATGGAGGTATGAAAGTGATGTCAAACTATGATAAAATCATGGACCAACATGCTAACCATCTGAAAAGCGTCAATCCTGTCATGAGATATTACAATGGATTGATCTTAGAGATCAAGTGCACCCCATGAGAAAGCATGTAATGCCGTAGCTTTTAAGATGCAAAGATTAAAACTAGGTAGTGCTTTTCAATAGGTGGGTAGTTTGCCTCAGCAAGGATTAGATGATGACTAAGATAGTAGAGTGCATTCTCTTTCCCTTCATCATTGGTTTGGGCCAACAAAGTGCCAAAAGAATCATCTAATGTAGCAGTATATAGTATCAGTGGCTTTCCAGGGATAGGGGCTATTAGAATTGGCGGCGTCATCAGGTAGTGCTTGATATTTTCAAAAGCATGCTGGCACTTCATCCAACTTGAACTTGGCATCCTTTTGATAAGTGCCGAGAATGGCTAGCATCTCCCTGATTGATTGGAAATGAAGAAATCTTAGATACACCCTTGGAATGATCGAGTTGAGTTAGACTTTTAGGGGTGGCATTTCTAATATGCCTTGATCTTCTTCTCGATTTCTATTCCATGGTGTGGACAACAAACCCAAGAATTTCCACGAAGCTACTTGCACACTCTTGATTCATTTTAAGGTTAAATTATCTTAACCATTCAAAACTACTCTCAAGTCAAAGAGGTGGTCTTCCTTTTTCTTTACTTTTGACTACAAGATCATCAATCAACGTAACATTCTGATGATGAATAAGTTCATTGAAGATGAGTCATGGCACTGTATGTAACAGACATTTTAAGGCGAAAGGCATGACCTTATAACAATAGGTTTTGATCAAAAAAGTATTTTTCTCATCCTCAGGGGCCATCTTAATTTGGTTGTAGCCAAATGACTAATCCATGAAAGTGAATACTGCATGAGATGAGGTAATGTCCACCATCAACTCTAGTATAGGTAGTGAAAATTCATCCTTTGGATATGCCTTATTTAGATCCCTAAAATTGATGCATATGTGAATTTGGCCATTCTTCTTCTTAATTGGAATGATAAAGGCCAACCAAGTAGGATATTTTTCTTCCCTGATATAGCTAACATCGATCAATTTCTTGACTATAAAATGACCTATTCAATGTCTAATTGCAAGCATCTAGGAGCTTGCTTGATAGTTAATTAGATCTATTGCTAGTTTGGATTGCTACATTGGGGATAAATTGAGCATTTCTTCATAACTCCATGCAAAGCAATCCTTAAACTCAGTCAATAGCCTAACTAAGTCATTGGTTTCTTCTTCATTCAATAAGGAACTGATGTATGTCGGGCGTAGATCTTCTTTTGTTCCTAAGTTGATTTAATCGAGTTCTTTGATAGTTGATCTAATCTCTTCTTCAAACTCTGGCCATGCATCCTTGACTTCAAAATCATTAGAATCTTCTAAAGTTACTAAACACACCTCCTCTTTGAGTTAGCATGATTTGAAAAGAACCTATCAGACTCCAAGTGATTAGTGATGACTAGGCAATGATTGTCATCGTCGACTGGACTCACTATGCCCAATCCTAGTCCTAATCTTGATTGAAGATGTCTGCTTTAGTTGTCTCATAACCTTTCAAAGTAATTCGACCTATGTTTAGACCAAGTATGTGGGATTAATCCCTTCTTTGCTAAATTAAGAACACAAGGCAAACATCAATCAAAAGGCAATTGTATTAAATCTTTGCATGAATCATCCTCAAGTTCTACATCAGCTTCCTGACTTGAGGATGATGCTCCAAACAAAAATCTTTTTGGCTTGACATCTGTGGATGACTTTGGGGCCTTATTAACTACCAAACCCTCAATTTTCTAAGAGAAAAGTTAGGTTAGAGCTAAGGTTCCCAACTGCTGCCTGACTATTTTACATAATATTGATTAGGATACATTCATGCTTTACTTAAAGGTCTAGTTTTCATCATTATCTTGCTCGAGTGTCACCTCCAATGGGACTCATTGAGAGGGGTTGATTAGCATGCTAACCACATGAGACTCATCCTCCAAACTGGATTCTTAGTCTATGTGGATAGCGAGGGTACTCATGTGAGCTGGAACATAGCTCCTACTAGGTAGCCACCAGTAAGGAGGTCTTATGCCTCTAAAATTGCTCTAAATACCCTTCCTCTGGGGTGAGTCATCCTACCTATGTGTTTGTATGAAGGAACAAACTATGGGCGGAATCTAACATCTGGCTCTACTTCTTCCTCAATGTCTAACTCTCGCTCACTTGCATTTTCTTTTTCTTTTTCTTTTTCTTTTTCTTTTGTTGTTGAACTTTGACCAAGTTTGTTAGAATAGACTTTTTGATTTTGAGAAAGATAGGTAGCATCCATATATCTCAACCTCTAACTAAAAATGGCTTCAAGTCTCTTTTGACATGATTCCACCTCTTAAAACTTGATGCAATGTAGAGGTTAAACCATCTTGTTCTCATGTATCAGGCCTACCAAGCAAGTTGAAAGATGTATCAGAATCAATTATGTAGAACTTGGCTGTCTTTTCATCTATATGGCAAACACTATGGAGCCTAAAGCCTCTCTTGCTCATTGAATCCTCTCAACATCATCTCCTCGGGTTGGAGATGTCTCGTAGCAAGGTCTTTAGACTCATAATGTTTCTTGATGCACGGATCTAACACCTAAAGATTCATCACCCCATATAATGTAGGGGGGGGTTATGTTTGATTGTCCCCAAAGAAGGTCTTCATCTGAATGTAACTCTTGAATCTTGAATAACATGCCTCCTCTCTAATAGTATGAGCTAAGCATATTTTCAGATCAAGAAGGGCCTTGATTAATGACTCCCTCATCTCTTTGAATAGGACAAGGGCATCATATATGCTTAGCTTAGCTGGCAACTTTCTTAGGTAAGCGAGGACATTGTAGTCAACTTTGGGCTAGTCTTTCACAAGCATATCCATAAGTGCAGCATCATGTGGAGGGGCTATCTGTTTGCTTAAACCAATGACTTGCTTACCTTATCCTGAGGTGCTACCCTAGGAGGTAGAACTTTGCCACTACGGAGGTTGACTTCGGTGACTTCATGAGATGGTTTAGTGAAAAGCTCACGCTCATCGGGTTCACCTAGCTTCTCCTATGGGATCGGAGTTAGGATGACTCCAAATCAATCTCAATGGGAAAACTTGATTAAGAATGGTAATCCATTTCTAAATTAGAAATGATCGAACTAGAGTTATTATTAATTAGACTTAGAGCTTTCTATAGGAATAAACTCAGGAAGATCATTAAAAGTGACATAAATGTAAGTAGAATCAGCTTTCTTCATTGATTTCTTAGATTTGGATGGAGGTATAAAGTAAAAATCAAGAAAAGTAAGCGAAGTAAGGGGTTGGCACCCTCCACCATATAATATGGTCCAGAAAAGGCTGAGAAGAACTATAGCTACTATGGAAAGGTGTTCACTGGTTGTGGTGCTACTATACTATCTCAAGTGGAGGTTGTCATTGCTACTACTGGGCTCCCACCTCCCTCAAGTTGCCCTTAACAACTTGCAAACCTTCCTTGGAGTTAGAGGTTTGTGCTGCCTCAAGCATCTGCATGGGTAGTTTCTTGATCTTAGAAATAATTTTCTTGGAGGTTTAAGATAGGAAGATATCCCAACCTAACTTTATCTTAAGAAGATCGCATGTATCCCCAAGGATTACTCTAATAGAACTAGAAGGTTATTATTCTAGAGGATGATGATGGTACTATGATCAAGCTAGTCCTTAAAGGTAATGCAATATTCTAAGACATGGCCTAACATATGGTAGTAGGGGTGATAGTTTGGATCATGAGTCTTACTCACTTCCTCCTGCCTCTTAGGCTCTAGTAGCTAGAAATCAGGCTTTTTTAAGAGATTATTAAAGATCTTCTTGTCTACCTCCCTCTTGAATGAATATGTCGTATTCAATATATCAGTAAGTGTACATAAGTAATAGCTACCTGGTGGCGGGTAGGAATACATTCTTGAGGATGCTATGAGGAGCGTGGTGGTCATTGTGGCAAATGATGGTGATGTGGTGGTGGTGGTAGAGGAGGGATAGGGAGCTCAGCTCGCTGTCATTGAACCTAGCTAGTTGCTTCCCCTTATCAAATGTTGTGACTACCCTTGGCTTCTTCTCAAATGCCTTCTAAGGTTTGGGCTTGGTTGACTGGTCCTTGAACGACAACTATTTTGCTTCTTCTTGTAGGCTAGCCACCTTGTTCATTAGTTTCTCAAAGATTTTGATTGTAAACCCCTTGAGCATGAAAGTGACAGGGCCATTGATATTCTTAAGGAGAATCTCTATGGCATGCTGCTGAGATAGCTATGGTTCGCATTTCATACTCAAATTTTGCCGCCTAAGAATATAATCAATAAGGGACTCACTGAGATTTTTTTTAGTACAATGATGTTGCTTACAGTAACCCTTTGCTGAGCTCCAGCAAATCTCTTGATGAAGAGGTGCTCCAACTTAGCAAATATCTTTACTGAACCATTGGGCAATTTGCATTCAATCAAATGCAACACCCGCTAAACTAACAAACAATCAAAATAAGAGCACTACCTCATTGCAACCGACGAAATGTGCAATATGTTGGCGAGGTTCCCACTGCCATCAAAAGTTTTGAAAGAAGGAGGCACGAAACCCTTAGGATATTGGACCACATCAAATTCCTCCAGGTAGGATCTACCTTTTGGAATAAATGAGCCACCTCAAGCTTGCGACAGTGCCTCCCTCTCTTATTGTTCCACCAGGTGCTAGATATCCTTCTCATGCATGGAGGTACTATCAACTACCTTTCTATGCAAGCTACCACTATCTTGATCTACTAGAGAAGTGCTCTTGGGTTGATCTAGGATGTGTGCTAACTTGGGATGATCTACCTCTATTGGTATATGCTGCAGGGCTGATGCCTAATTTTGGAGTGCATGGATGGATGCTAAGAAGTCTTCCATCCTCTTCTCCATCTAGTTGATCTGATCATCCTTCTATCTAATCTGAAGGAGGTGTTGGGCTAAATGGAAGGCATCATCCTCTTCAACACAATACCTTCACGACTCTGGTCTCTATGAGGAGCTCAGTATCTCGACCATGTGGACTTGAGTCCTCCAATAAATCATCCTCATCGAGGTCAAAGACCCTTCCCTCCTCATGATGACTAACTTCCTAGATTTCCCTCTTTTCAAAAATTTGCTAATGTCATCCAAGAAATGATCTAACTCATAAACACTCATGGCTGTTAGTGGGACTACACTCAGCGATAGAACATCTAACACTCGCTCGAGTGCTATCCTAGGAGGATTATATTGGCTGGAAGATACATGCTCATGATTGACTACTGGTGGAGTGCTATCTCTGGGGGGATCTATTACCATAGAAATGAGGAACTGTCACCCTCCCCCTCTAATACTACTGATACTGCCAACTAAGGTGGGGGTAGTGGAATGACTATGGTGCTCTTGGGTTGCCATTCCTCCTTCACCACAGTTGAAGTGGAAGGTTGAGAAGGAGAGCTCAACCTCACCTGAATAGGTGGAGTAGATGGAATGAGACCTCACCATGAACACCAATGGGGCTTTCTTCTCCCCGATCTTTGACTTTTGCCTTGGTGGGAAGATGTTGGAACATGTACTAGCAAAGGTAGATAATGGGCAGAGTAGTGTGGTGAAGACACCGGCTACCACTCGATAGTAGCCCTCCTCCCCGACTATGCCCGTACTATATCTTGTCGATGGTCCTCAGTAGCCACCTTGGAAATCTACAAGGCGAGAGTGCACTGGAATACCTCCTCTCTCTCTCCTATCTACTTCTAGCCTCGATGTATCTAGCTCTGTGTGTCATCGATGCTCTAGGGATCAAATCATAAGTCAAATAATGCCGAACAGCATCCATATGGCCTTCTACGATTGACTATGTCGGTGTAGGGCCTCCTCCCCTCTTTAGCCTGCACCTCATAATAAGCTAGTTGTGGAGGTGATGATGTAATCCTTCTGTAGTCCTCCTCTCCATCTATGCGAGAGGGGGATAATCTACCACCAGTGGAGAGACCTCAGGGGTGAACCCTCCTCTAACATGAGATGCTACCTGCCTCTATAGGCTGGTCATGATCTTTGTAACCTTCCAGCTCTTATTACAATGTTGAGTATTGGTGAGTCAAGTGAGACGGGAGCTGGAACCTACCTTGAAGGTAGGGGAGACTATCTCGGAGGCCAAAATAGCCTTCCCCTTTGAGGGGACCAACGAGGAGGTGTCAGCCCTCATCATGGTAACAAGACAGGTGGAGCAGAGATGGGAACCACTCGACACTACCACTGGCGATTGCTAAAGCTACTACTCTCACTGTGGGGACCTCTACTGCCTTCCTCTTCAGTGGAGGAAACTCAGGGTCAGAAGGTATGTTAAAGCAAATAAGTGGCATATATCCCACCACCTCCTCTCTACTGACTGTTATGAGGATTGTCCCCTCACAAGTTTCTCACACACCCTCAAATTCACAACCAAACTAAATTAGATGTGCAGTGGTTGAGGTGAGCTTGATCAGGCCAAGTCAAACCGAATGGGATGTGTTGCTAGAGCCATGTGTAATGCTGAGCCTGAATAAAATTAACTAAGTTGAAACTCTACATTCATTGAAAACATAATTGAATCAGTCCCTCACTTTGGTATTCACCTTCAGAAATAAATTCTAGACTTGATTTGGAAATTGGAACCCACACTCAACAAATTTAGTTATGTTAAGTGGGGCATTGGAGATTTTGATATGTGAGGAGAATCTTTTCCATATGATTTTGATTTAGAACCCATACTCAACCAATTTAAGTAGGTTGGATGGGGTTCAGATATTTGGAGAGACCTTTGAAGATATTCATGTTGTGTATCTTGTTTGAACATTTTGATTTTGAAAAACTTTACTTAGCAAATTTACATATGCTAAGGAAAGGTTGTGATTGTATGTTTAGAAATTTTGTGAAAAATCTTTGCTTGTGGTGGTTGATTATGTATGTGATATATGTTGATTTGATTTGAAAATGAGGCTTCTTAGTTAACAAATTTGGTATATAAGTAGAGGCCAAATGTGTTTTATATGCACTTATTTGATTTAAAATGAGGCTCTTTCTTAACAAATTTGGTATGTTAAGTAAGAACCAAATGTGATTTCATATGTGTTTGAAAATGGGACTCTCACTTAACAAATTTGATATATTAAGTGGGAGTCAAATGTGATTATGATTTGTGTTTTGAAAATGAGACTCTCACTTAACAAATTTGGTATGTTAAGTGAAAGCCAAATGTGATATGATTTGTTTTTGAAAATGAGACTCTCACTTAAGAAATTTGGGCATGTTATGTGAAAGCCAAATGTGATATGATTTGTGTTTTGAAAATAGACTCTCACTTAACATATTTGGTATGTTAAGTGAAAGCCAAATGTGATTATGATTTGAAAATGTGATTCTTACTTAACAAATTTGCTATGTTAAGTAGGAATCAAGTGTGTTATGATTTGAAAATGAGACTCTTACTTAACAAATTTGGTATTTTAAGTAGGAGTCAAGTGTGTTTATAATTTTTGAAAGAGAGAAACTTATTTAACAAATTTGGGCATGTTAGATAGGGTTCAATTTATTTTTTTGTGATTTTTGAAAATGGGCCCTACAACAACAACAAAATACAATTTAATCCCAAATGGGATTATGAATATTTGTATGAAAATGGGTATTTGGAAATGAAAGTCCAAATGTATTTTGATTTCAAGACTTTGAAAAGAGAACTTATTTGACAAATGTGAGTGTATCAAATAAAATTTTACCTTGTTTGATTTTCCAAAAGAAAGGGGAATTCTCATTTGACAAATTTGGGTATGTAAAATGGATTTCAAAATATGTCTTGCTTTTGTGTGTGGATTTCTTGCTTTTGAAAAGGGGAAACTTCAACTTTAGCATATGTAGATTATGTTAAGTGGAGTTTCAATTTTATATTATGATCTTATTTGAAAATAGAATCTTCATTCAACAAATTTGGGTATGTTGAAGTGGTCATTTTCAAAGTGTGCTTTTGAAAAGGTGGGAAACTCTAACTTTAGCATATGTGAAATATGTTAAGTGGATTTTCAATTTTATGCTATGATTTTATTTGAAAATAGAATCCTCATTCAACAAATTTGAGCATGTTAAATGAAGGTAACTATTTTCAAAAAGATGCTTTTAAAAAATGATTTTGATTTTGATTTAGAAAAGAACCTCCATGTAACAATCATGGGGATTGTTAGATGATGTTTAGTTATATGAGTTTTGTGCTTTTTGAAAGTTTCTTATGAATTTTGTGCAAGATCTTTTGTTATGTGAATTTTGAAAAAGTGCTTTTGGAAAGTGATATTTTGCCAAAAGAGTTTATTTTCTTAAATATTAAGATGAACCATGCCTCACCAAGCTAGTAGTAAGAAGGTTCTAATTTTTTGTCATCTCCTTTCATGAGTTAATTTTATTTATTTTTTACCTATTAGGGAGAATCAATAGGGGTTTCAAGACCTACAAGGAGTGAGGTCCTAAAACTTAGAAGGATGTTGGATAGCTTTGCTTAAGAATGAAATAAGCTAAATGCCAATGAAAGGAAAGATAGTTTGGGACCTATATAAAATACAAGTCCACTATCGATGCTTGGAGACAATAATTATCTATTGGAGATAGAGAGAGAAACTATCCCCAGCAGAGTGGCCAAAAAAATTTGTGGTGTTTATTTTTGAGATTGTGTGTATGGGTCACTATGCAGATCTGAGGGTGTACTTATTGAGGTGATCGGGTATGACATTAAGGAATAGTGCACTATCTCAAAAGATAAAAATCACTACCTTACAATGGACCTAATCACCTAATAAGGACTCTTAAGGCATGATGGGTCCTCGAATATACCAAAAAATTTTCCCCATGGATGAATGAATAAAGTAAGGTTTATTTAAATGGTGCTAAAGTTTCCTATGGGGGCAAGCCCCTATAGTTAATTACATCCTAAGGAAGATGGGTTCCTTAGGATTACTCTCGATTAAAGTAGACAATTATTGTCTCCAAAGATTTCAAAGGTAGGACTATCAATAAATTGGTTATATTTAGAAAATCAAATGGGATAGATCAAAAGAAGAGACTTAGATGAGTAGGGAATACTGATGATACTAGGACAACCTAGTGGGAATTCCAATCTATCCTATAGTTAGGCTTTATATATTTAAAATTGAGGAGAATTATGTATTTAAGTTGAACTTTATTAGAAAGCTAGGACTTATGATTCCACAATGCAAGACTATGAAAATGCATAAGAGGTGAGGATTTATGCTTATAGCCTGAGGGAAACAACAACCTCATATCCTAAATCTGGAGAACTTTAGCGAGGGCAAAAGCACATCCTAAATCTAAGGTAGAAATGGGTATATTGTTTACCTCTATAAGAGAGAGAGAAAACCACATTTTGGACTTATAACGCACAGTGGCGGTCACTAACTCCTCCTACATTTTAAAATCATGTGGTCAAGCCATATGTTTTGTAAGATGGTTAGGTTGTTATTATTTAGAAAGAAACTAAAAGTCCTTAAACCCACTCCCTAAGAGACTAGAGCATGAGTGGTATGAATAATGACTTAGTCTAATAAATCTTATCAATTTTTATTTGGTTTTAGACTCTTTATTTTGACACAGGCCATAGGATTTTATATGCCTAAATGCATGATGAAATAGGGTAATTGGATAGAACAAGGTGTTTTCCACCACAAGGGAGACCCTCAAAGGTCAAGTCTTCCCTTATCGTGCAAGGATGGAAACCCTCTCTTAGCAAGAATGAAATAAGATGATATGCATGATATTAAGCATACAACATTCAACTAAGGGATTGCTACATCTTTTAACTTTAAATGAGGTTATCAATTATTTTAAAAAATTTAGTTATGAGTTGTGATTAGGGTAAAAAGTTTATTTTTTCCTATGAGTCTAATCAAATCTAGACCATACAATAAGCACCAATCATAAAGAAATTATAAAGAGGCATACCCTTTATATTACACAATTGTAAACAAAGCATCAATCAATTTATAAACTCAATATGAAAGATTAAAAGTTCGATGCGATCGGGTATCGCGTACAACCCGAAAAGAGAAATGGGTAGCCAAGCTCTACCCTTATACAACCAGATAATGAAAGAATAACTATAATTACAAATAAATGCTTTGGGGTCTTCTTATCTGCATATCATCATATCTCCTCCATTTCTTCATTTAGATTTGCTTGCTTCAAAGGCATCAGGGCCTCAGATAAAACCTTCTAGCCGCCCATCCTAATCCCATAACACTAATCCTAATTCTAATGCAAGATTACATCAAAATAGAAAAGTAAAACTACACTTTCAAACAAATAGCTAAACACACCATACACCCAAGTAGTTATATGTAATTTGGACTTAGCACCACATAGGTAATCAAGTCCACTTGTCCTAATTTAGATTATGCTTAGGGGCTAAGGGGTTAAGAAACCTTCAAAAGAGAGCATTTATATTTAGTTTAATGGCCCTTAAGCATAATCTCCTAAAATTAGGCTAATCATTAACATTTAGTCTAACATAAACATACACGTCTTCAATACATAATAAACCAAATCAAACAAACCATGTACCACCCTAACATAAAGCTCAAAGTGGTGACTTAATCTAATGTGTGTGTATTAAGGCTTGTGTGGCATGCCTTAACTAGGCTTTGTTATAATTTCTAAGTATGAAGAGATTTAATTTAAAGGATGGTTTCACTTTAAGTGGCTTAATTTATTTGTAAGTTTTACTTAATATTATATTTTGTTTCATTTGGCTTACACTTAATAACTAAGTATTATAAAGAGAAGAAAAGAGGATCACTCTCTTTCATCCCTACCATAAGTCACATCTAAAGTAAATTAATTAATCAATTCTCTTTTTAGTGAATGTCTTATTACATATTTTAATTAATCCTAGGTTTAGATCACTTTAAATAATCTCATTCAATAAGAAAGGCATCTTAAGATTAATTGGAATTAATTACTATCACATAACACATGTTTGTTCATTTCTTTCCATCATATATAGCATGCATATTATTAAGTCCTAAACATAACTATACATGCACTTTACATCTTAGCAAACTTAAATGATGTTTCATTAGGTTGAATTATTTTGTCATACTAATTTAAAGCTCTATCTAAATTTTTATACAAAAATATAAGAAAAGAACTCTAAATCATATGACTAATCAATCCAACCATTTGAACAAAATATGAATGCATGTATTTTTAATAGAAAAATGGGAATTTCATTCATTAGCTAAATACACATTCAAATGTATGAAAGTTTTAAGTAAGTTCGTCACCATTGTTCTGCACCAAGGGAGTGAGGTAAGAACCTCCTTTGGGCTACTTAAAGTCGTGCATCCCAAATGTCTGGACTAATATACCCGCTATTCTAAAATACATATGGATGTATAAACAACTATAAGAATGAAAATCATGCAAAATTTATGTTTGATTTTGATTTATCTATCTGAATGAATTAAAGCTCTATCTAAATTCTAATGTCAAAAATGCATAAGAATGAAATCAAACGGGTATGTCACCATTATTCTACATGAGGGGAGTGAGGTAGGGACCTCCTTAGGGCTACTTAAAGTCATGCATCCCCAAAATATCTAGACTAATATACCCATTAACATTCAAACTTATGCAAATCAACATATGAATGTAAGAAAGAGACTTATTTCATACACTAAGCTTATATTCACATGCACCGCCTATGTATGTATAACTAATGTCACAACATATAGTATTATTCATTAATAAACTTTTGAAATTATATTTGAGATTTAATAGTGATAATAGCCACACATATTTTTAATTTAAGCCAACACATGGAAATTGACATAAAGGAAATCATTTTCATTTAATTAATTCTAATGAAATGAATGCATGACTACTAGTACCATACAACATTTTAACATGATTAGAAAGAAATAAAGAAACACAAGAATGTTTCATTCAATCCAACTAATTCTAAGGACAATCATATTAAATAAGATCATTTAAAATAAACCAAAAATTTTTAAAACCATTTTTATTTTTATGTTTGAATTGATTTAAGGAATGTGAAAGAGGTTTGCTAATCCTAATCCCATTCCCCATATGTGTGAGTTAATTTGGTTTAATGAGAAGCAATTAGGTGATTTTTATGGATTGGTTAAGTTAAGTGTGGATTAAATCAATTAATTAAACCCTTACTATGTCACCTTATGCAATTGGCTCATAATTAATAGTTAATTAAGCTTAAGTAGCTCACTTAATTATTTTTATGATTTTAACACACATGTGAGCTAACCATAACTTCATTAGCTCTCTCTTTAGGTTATTGAACATCCAAAGAGCTACCCAAGAGTTAATTAATCAAAGCTAGAATGAATTGGATTTTAAATTAATTTAATTAAGCCCTTAATTGGTTAATTAAATCCTTTAATTATATTTTAATTAGGATAATGAAGTTAACTTAGGGAAAGAGATCAAGGAAGAGGCCTCAATCCCAATTCCTAAGTTATTTTAAACAATCAATTAGGCTCTGAAATAATTAAACACTCTTTTCTTTTAATTGATTAATTAAGTGGCTAATTAATTAGTTAAGCTTTAATTAATTTGAAACAAATGAAGAGGCTTAATGAAATGGTCATAAAGAGTAAACCTAAACCATTTACCCAAGACTTTTCACTATTAACAGATGGTAGTAATCTTAATTAATTAATTAATTTACTATTCATTTAATTATCATTAGTTAAGGTAGGAGAGTAATTAAGGCTTAATCAATCAATTTTCCTAATTAACTATCCAATAAATTCCAAGAAAAATAGGGGTGGTAGAGGTCATCCCCTTAAACATCTCTGGAAAGTATAAAATTAATTGGATAATTAATCAGAGAGTGATTAGGCAAATTAAATTTTTAATTATACCTTAATTAATAATAATTTTTTGATTCTCCTCTAAAATACCTTTAAAATGAGCCTTCATTTATATTTTTTAGATTTTTCTAGGATTAGTTATAAATTTTAGAAGTTTTAGCCTTAAAATCATATTAATTAAGCTTAATTAACCCCTAATCCCATCAGCCCCATGTGGTTGCTAATGCATTGCGCTTTCCACGTGGCGATAGATAGGTTATTTAAGTTGTCACATTCTTGCGCATCGTTAGCTGGTAGAGGACAAGCTTTCCCATGGACCGTCTGATCTAAGATCAAATGGCCATGATTAATCCTACGATTAATGAGTAAATAGAGAGGAATATACGCATGATCAGATCAGGACTGTCCTTTCCAATCACGCAAAACAAATGACCCATGATTTATCTCCTCCCAAGCGGCGAGAGATGGATACTATCCACCATTCATCGCTCAATCCCAGCTCACCTGAGCTTAAATGGATATCAAATCAATCCCACACCTTTGGGCAGATAAAATAAAGTGATCCAATGGTGGAGATCTCATGACATAGAACTTTCCTTCACAAAAGACCAACCCATTTTTATTCAAGGATTGATTTTGAGAAATTACCTCACCGAAGCTAATGTCTGGTAGTTCCAACGATTAAGGAAGCTTTGTTTGATAGAAATGAAGCCCTGTTGAGTTACACGAGCTTTGATTTGAGGTAGATCACTCTGGACAATTCATGCATGAGCTTCGAGATCAAACTTGGACCTCTGGGAGCTTGGAAGCTTAGAAAATTATTTGGTACTCGATGAGGTGTGGTGATGGTGTGTGTAAGAGGAATCAAGATTTGGTTGAGTGGAGAAGAAGTATGGATTAGAATGGGGATGCCCTATTTCATTTCACTGAGAGGGGAAGTGTAGATCGAGGGAGGTTCAGGGTACTTTAAGAAGCTCTCTAGGATTTTGAAAATACTCAGGGAACTCACCTAGTGTAAATGGTCTCATTTTCCACTCGAATTGGTGGAGTACCCTGAAATCAAGTGTGATCAATGGACATGTTCCGTCCAATTCTCTGGTTCACTGTCATCGGGGTGCTAAAGGGATCACCGTCAACTCGCGTGGCACAAGGAGTGGATGAAGCTATGGCGAAGCCCAAGGTAAGATATGGGGATTAGTTTGCTTGGTCCTTGGATGCTCGAGTATGAAGGGAGGTGACTTGGATCACTTCCCTTTGGTCCATGGCCGATCCTAGTGGGCTTGAAGTGGGATAATGAGGCTAGGCATACCCCATTTGGCAATTGGATGGTTGTCATGGTGATGGGAGAGTGGACCTTGCCTCTTATGGAAAGAATCCTATGCAAAAGGGCTTGCCTAATGGTTGATCCCCTTGGATTGGGTCCCACTTGGATTTGGGCCAGTTTGAGAGTGATCTAGGATTGGTTCAGATCGGGTTTGGCCAACACCTAGGGTCCCATGGGTTGGTTTGGGATGGTTTGGCTTCATTTGGTCAAATGGGTTCATGTTGGGTTGGGTTGACCAATTGGTCAAATTGTGTCAAATCAAGGCTTGGGTTAGATTTAAATGATGGTTTAAAGAGTTTTGTTCATGTGATTTTGATTAATTTGGCTTAGGTTTGATTTTGTCTCATTTGAAATTAAATGGGTCAAATGGGTCAAATGGGTCAAGTTGACCAATTTGACCCATTTGACCAAATTGGGTTGGGTTACATGCTGGTTCATGTTCAATTGGTTACTTTAAAATGATTGTAGGCTTTGGTTTGGTTTGATTTGGGTTTAATTTGGATTTTTGCCAATTTGACCTTTTAGATCAATTTAGGCTAGGTTGGGTCAAGTTGACCAATTAGTTAAAATGAGCTCAATCATGGCTTTGGTCAAGTTCAATAAATGATTTGGAATGAACTTGAGCAAGTGGTTGCAATCAATTTGGCTCAAATCATGATTTGACCCATTTTGGCTTTTTAGGCCAATTTGGGTCAACATAGGTCAAATGGTCAATTGGACTTGGTTTGGCTCAACTGAGGATTTGGTCATGTTCAATCATTGATTATGAGTTGGTTTGGATCAATGTTTCAATCAATTTGGTATATGGTGGGTTGCTAGTTTAGGTTTCATTTGGATTAAAGGTTGACTTGGTCAAAGGATTAAGTTGACTTGGTTTAACCTAATTCAAGATAGTTGATCACCTAGGATGATTGTTGATCATGATATGAGGTTTGGATGGGTTTATTTCAATCCAATTTGGGTTGGATTAGAACTTGGCTCACTTAGGGTCTTTTAGGTCACTTTGGGTCAAGTGGACCTAAATGGGTCAATTGGTTTGGTTTTGGCTTGATTCAAGTTTAGTTGAACTCATATATGAGCCTAGGATTGAAATATAAATCCAACTATAATCAATTTGGAGTGTAATAGATTTTGGCTAATTTGAAGTTTTCAAGTCAAAAAGGCTAACTTGGGCTTGACTTGGGTTGACTTGAGTTGATTTGATAATTTTAGTTTATGTTTATATTTGGGTGAGATTGAAGGGATGATTGATTCATGAAGAAATCTATGGGTTTTGAATTGATTTGGATAGGATTTGGCCAAGTTCAACAAATTGGCTAAAAAAGCTAAAATTGGAAATTTGATTTGATTTGGGGTTTGGTTTTGGCCATTTGGATTTATATTTCATTTATATTTGTGAATACAAATGAAGGTATAAATGATTCATGAGAAAATCACTTGAGTTTGGAGTGATTAGGAAGCAAATTTGACCAAGTTTAAGGACTTAAGTAGGGAATTGATTTGGTTTGATTTATTTTTGGTCATTGGAGGGTGAGTTTCAATTTATATTTGTGAATATAAATGAAGGAATGATTGATTTATAAAGAAATCAACCAAGTTTGATTTGATTTAAAGGGGGGTTTTGGCTAAGCATATGAAGGTGGTTCATATATTATGAAGGATTTTGGAATTTGATTTTGGGTTCTACTCATTTGATTTGGAATTTGGGTTAGAATTTGATTTGAGATTGAATTGGTATTTGATCAAATCAATTAAATTAGATTGATTTGAATTTGTTAAGGCTAAGTCCATAAGATAAAATCAAAGGGCTTAGGAAGAGTTTTGGAATTTGAATTTTATTTAAGGTTTGAGGAAGGAAGCATGGATTGGGTTTAAGGCTATAGGGTAGGCAAGTTTTCCTAAATCCCTAAGGCATAACCTATTCCCATGGCTAATCCTTTTAAGTCTATAGGCATTAGGTTAAGTGTTCACCTAATCACTAGAAGTGTCTTAAGACTAAGGAGCTCTTAGTGTCTACAAGAGTTCTAGATCCATGATGAGGAAGTTGGGAGCTCACTCCAAAAGTGAGGTCAACAATTATTAAGCGAGGTAACCTAATAAAAATTAGATAATGTGGAGGTGGGTTCTTGTGATATAGAGATTTATAAATTTGTATACCCATCAAAATGTCAACATTTATAGTCATCCTCTTTTGCTTTTGTAAAGATGCATCCATTGCCAAACATAACTTAGGCATGATGATCTTCTAGAATAATTAGCACTAGCCAACCAATCAAATTATTGGCAATAAGGTACCAACTTATCTAGTTCCTCTACTTATTCACTAGCTTAAGTGTTCTTATATAGACTCCAAAAACTAGACCTTCTTATCTTGTGGCCCTTAACAATAAAAGATGGTAGAATAACATAGACTCCACTAAATTAATTCATTATGCATACATGGGATGTTGGTGATGATGCTCACCATAGAATTCAATAGCAATTGATCTAGTGCCAATCCATGGATAATAAGAATATCGGCCAGCTTAAAATAAACAAACAAACCTTAGGCCAAGCCTAATGTGTCCGTATGAATTTTTGTCCTCATTTGAAACTTGCACCATATAGTTTTTGTTACAATAATAATATGCCATCAACACCACATTAGCTAGCATACCAATTAAAGTTGAAGATTTCTTTAACACAACATCTAATAAAGCAAAAACACATTTCTTTGAATATAAAAATATTGTAGAAATTTGCACTTGGAAACTAAAATGCAAAAATCTAAATTATGAATTATTATAGTCAATCACCACTTAAAACATTTATAGATGGAACATTTCTTGATACATGGAATGACATCTAATTAAGCATTTAATGGCATAAATATATGCCATCATTACAAAACCTTGCCAAAACATAGCACCAAAATCTTTGATAGGATAGTAAGTAATAAACTCATCAAAAATGAATAAGTTAATTATCGTGTTAATAAGTATAAGAAAGCACAAAGTTATGCATAATTAAATCTATAAGTAAACTCAAAAAAATAAAGAATTTTATTAGTAAGCATTCATTACAACACAAGCATAAAATCATTAAATTTTATTATAAGAACTAACTCTTAAGAATTTGTCTAACTACAGGATTTAATATTACATATGAAAGAGTTCCTTTCTTTATTAAGTACTATATAATGAAGTCACCACTCATGATAAATAGTTTGGACTCAGTCAACTCATTACAATAGTAAGTAGCACTACATTAGCATGTAGCTCCTTGAGCTTCTCTTATAGCCACATGGAACCCAAGGCAGTTATTATTGAACTTGGACCTTCATCTAGGAGATTTACACTATAACATAAGGTCATGAATTCATCTTAAAAGCCAGTAACCATAGCCTCTTATTGTTATCTAATTCCACTTACCTCACCATCAACCAAATAAGGAGCCCTAGTAAACCTAGACTCTTCTTTCTCCTTACCTAAAAGAGATTATGGTGTTTAAAAATGCGATGATGACACCAAGCAGAACATAGGGGATACTTACTAAAATTATCGAGTATGACATAAGAAATGATATACAACCTCAAAAAGTAGAATTATCACCAATGATAGACTCAAATCACTTAATAAGAACTCCTAAGACTGATAGGTTTATATGCACCAGAGATATTTCTCCCACCTTACATGGATGATGTAAGGTAGGGTTTATTTTAAGCTAGTTATAAGTTCCCTATAGGAGCAAGTCCATATAGTTAATTACATCTTAAAATACATGAATCTCTTGAGAAAACTCTAGATTAAAGTGGTCGGCTAACAACTCTATAGATTTTAAAGTTTTTGATCAAAAGATTCATTTTGATGGTAAGTACAAAGTACTCATGAAATTAGGAAGCTTAGTGAGCACTTCAAACTATCATATGTTGTATCTTTATATTTTTGAAATTAAGAGTTATTATTATTTACTCGATATTTTATTCAAAAGCTAGAGTTATATCCCAACAACATAAGATTGTGGAAATGCCTAAGAAGTAAAACAATTATGCTTATAGTAAATAATAAATGAGCTACCTTGGATCCTAAATCTAAGGTGTTCTCTAGCACAAGCTAAAAGCTTGACTTAATTTAAGGAGAGGGAAACTGGGTAAATGGATTCATTTTCATTAGAAATACAAATCACCTCAACTCTTCTAAAATAACTACTTTGAAGGGCTGCCAATTAACACCTCCTATGAGTTAAGATTATGTGGCCATGTCTCATGAATGTAAGATGTCTAGGTTATTATTTATTAGGATTAGAAACCTAGAGTTTATACTCACTCCTTAGATTTTAGATATTGATAGGATTGAGAAATGTCCTAACTATTACAATAAAATTTTAATTTTTATGAATTTTGACTCATAAATTTTAAATCAAGCTTGGGTAAGCAATTATGTCTTCATGCATGATGAAATAAGTTAATGGTCAATCGGTGAGAAGGGTGTTCTTCACTCACATGGTTGATGTCAATGATCACCCTTATCATGCAATGATTGAAGATCCCTTATATTCTAGGAGAGAAAACAAGATAAGTATGAGATGATCCTACATCCATCATAGACCTATAGTTTCTAAATCTTTTAGTTGATTAAATCTTAGGTTTGAATATGAGGCTATAAGTGATATTAATTTTATGTTAAATTAACTTTAAATTAGAATAGAAAATTTAAATCCTAGAGAGCCTACCGGAATCCAAACCATACAATGATCATCACACTTTAAGAAACTTAGAAAAAAATATATAATTTCTAGTGTACAAATAAAGTAAACATACTAAACAAGATCAAATTAAAATAATAAGAAATAGGTCAGTGTAGCCAGACACCGCTATGCACCCCGAAAAAGTAAAAGAGTGGGTTATCGAGAACAATCCTTATACTGCCCAGATTGCAATAAATATAATAATAAATTAAAGAAGTTTATGGGGTTCTTCATGTTCTCTTGATGTTCAAAGTCTTGGATTCTCCAAGCATCATAGGTCCTTATAGCTTTTGCTCATCCTAAATCTCATAGCTCTAATCTTAATTCTATTACAAAATTGCATTTGAAATTTTCCAAAATAAATTTCAAACTAAACTTACAAAATAGATGTTAGATATAACACATACATACCAAGCAATTATATTTCATACAATTGGGCTTAGCATCAATGAGTGACAAGCCCAACTTATCCTAATGGACTATGGTTAAGGGTAAGCAACACTTGCATGCAAAAACATTTAATTTAAACATTTTTAGCGACCCATTTTATTAAGCATAGCCCCTTGCAAAAAAACACCATTAGTCTAATAAATAGTATTTTATCATCCAGATTACACACAAACAGTGCTAACATCTAGTCTAAAATAGTACACCACAAAATAAGAAAATCAATATATCACAATCAAGTACTAGCCTAACCTAAGTCTAGAATTGGTAACCAATTAATCAAATGTGAGTGGTATGATAAAGCTAGACTTTAATGTTTAACTTGTACTAGCTGATCAAAAATTGAATTTGTTATCCAAAGGTGGTTACTCTTTACATGATTATGGGTTTTATTATGGTTTATTTTTGTCTTATGATGGAATTATAGTTTTGAGGAGTGTAGGAAAATCATGGGACCCACTTAAGGTGGAATCCATTCTTCTCCTACACCCTAACCTTAAGTTGATTTTGAAGGTAGATTTAATAACTTTTAATTCTATTAATGAAATATTAATATTTTTATTAACCTTAGATTCGAATCAAATTTGAATAACATTAAGTTCATTAGAAAGATATGTCAACACTAAAGATTAGAGTTAAAAAGTTTCTTATGACATCTACCCAACATATGTTTTCACTTTAATGATCACTCTATGAATGCTATGCTTTTGTGGGCAAAAAAAATATTGGATTTAATTTTACATATGTCATTTTGAAAATCTCACACATTAATGTATGCATGTATATGTGTGCTTTATTATAATTTTCATAAATGGGTTTATATCAATGTTTATGTATTTATTCATGAATATGTTTAAAAGAAAGTATGAATTCATATTTATGAATATATGAATATATAAAATTGCAAATTCTAAAGTGATTAACTTAGATAAGAAATTTGATCTTGATATGCATTTTTCTACATGCTTTTTTTATATTTGTGTCATTGTTAAATCATGGAGCTTAAATATCTAAGACCTCCTTCAAACCAGTAACCTTGCAGGTCTAGACTTAAAGGAGTGTAGATAATGTATATGATTGATATATTTCAACTATTATTATCTATTGCAATTGAAAGTACATATGCATGTATGCTTTGGATATAAAGGCAAACTAAATTTAATATTTGTTAGTTACAATATTAGGCAATATTAACTTAGCAAATTGACTTTATAAAAATATCAGATACACATGATTAATGACCAACATACAAATAAAGTGATGAGAAAAATAAGTATGTGCCATAAGAAAGCTTACCTAAGCATTAATTCTAAGACAAATAATATGATCCAAAAATCACTTAAGCTTAATTAAAATTATTATTTAACATATTTTGGATTTAAGTGAATTAAAACTATATGAGGGTAGACAACATAATTAAATTATCCCATACATGCCCTATGGTCATTAATGAAATTTTAAAAAATGGAATTGTGATTTTTATGTTTTAATTAGATGTTATAGTTATTTAATTCAATTAATGCCCAAAAGACCTTAAAAACTAAGAAATCATAATATACAAGCCCAAAAATTATAAGAAAATTTGTAAACATGCAAAATAATATGAAAAATAAATAGTAAAAATTCTAAGACATTTGGGCTAATATTTTGTAATTAGTTAATTTTAATTTTATTGATTAACTGTCTATTAGCCAAGCATAAGAGGGTTCATTTGCAAATTTTAGAGATTTGTGCAATTAATTATGAATTTTTTAAGTCCTAGGATAATTGATGATATATTTAATTAATAAATCCAATTCATGGTGATTTTAAAAAATAGTTAGGATTAGAGGTCCTAATATTTTCTCTAGTCATAATTAAGCAAATTAAACACATTTAAACAAAAAAAAAAATAATTTTTAATTTTCATAATTAATTAAATTTATTAAATAGCCAAAATGTCTAATTAAGATTTAGAATTCAAATCTCCTAACCAATTGACTTGAAATAATTATGGGAGGTAGAGGTCATCCCATAGAATATTCACCCAAAATTTCAGGTCATTTGGTTAAGTAATTAGAGCTTAATTATAACATTAAGAAAAATCTCTAATTCTTAGTTAGTCTTTATCTACATAGTAAAAAATAGGGATTTTATTTTATTTTTAAATCTTCTATGTATATCTTTTCCAACAAGCCCTCATATATTATATCTATATAATTAGTTATGATTTTTAAAAATTTTGATTAATTTAAACACATTGTAAACCCTATTTAATCGGATTACACAACGAGTAGTTGAGTCAACCGCACTTTATGCGTGGCACCATGAGATTGGTTATTTGCTGTCCCTTATGGTTACTAACTCAGCAACAACAGACATGATTTTGTATCACTAATTAATCTTGTGGTTTAAATGAGATTAAATCAAAAAATTGAGCATGAATTTATCATGATCGTCCATTCTAATCATGTGGAATAGATAAAGCGTGATTTATCTTCAAGCTCAACAATATATGGAGATCGTTTTCCTTTTGCTGCTTATCTAAGGCAACCAGAGTTCATTTCACACTCAAATCAATTCCAATATGATCTAGAAATGAAATGAAAGGAACCTTACAACTTAATCATAGTGAGACAACACTTTTCTTCATAGAAGACCAACATCTAAGACTGGTGGCCCCACGACTAAGGTAGCTTAGTTTAATAGAGATGAAACCCTTCTATTGAAGTCTCCTCTTGCCTCTTTATGATTTGCTCCATAAACCATGCACCGTTATGAGCTCACCAAAGTTTTCCTAGGGCAACCTTCCATGCTCAAATCAAGTGGTTCTCAATTCATTCTCACTCGTAGGGATGCAAGAAAGGTGTGGGGAAAGCTAATTAGTCTTTGGTGAAGGTTTAGTGTGGTTGGGTTTTTGAGGCACTTGCATTGGAAGGAAACTTACACTACAGTAAAAGTGCTTATTTCTAACAACAACAAAATATTGAAAATCACCCAAAATTTATCAAAATTTTAGATTTCTAATGGATTTACTTCCACTGATAAAATCATTATTGGAAATACATTTTGATGGTGATCTTATTCACCAGTAAAGCATTTCTAGTGACATTTTGATGGAAAAGCCTTCAAATTGTTTTCTTGAAGAACTAATGGAAATTTCAATAGAAATATCCATCGAGATTGAATTTCCATCAAAAATTCCTCAGTGGAATTTCTAGCGAAAATTTTGCTGAAAATTTTTGGCAACGATTGTCCGCCAAAAATTAAATGGAAATCCTACAGTCAAAAAATTTTATCTGTCAGAGGGTCTTTGTGATGAATCATATCAATCCTAGTGATAGAAAATCTGTTGAAAATCTAATCATGTTTGAACAAAAATAAAAGAGTTTTACATATATTCTAGTTTTTACACCTTCAAAAAAAATGATGCAAAAACTCTATAATTGATTCTTAATTGAGTCTAAAATACTTATAACATATCCATAAAATGTTTATAACAATTAAAAAGAGAGGTTCAATCAATATTTCATTATAATATTTTTCAAACATTAATTTTTACTAAATTACCTAATAGTTGAAATTAAACAATGACAACAACATCATACAAATAGAATGCTCAAACTAGAAGCATATAGAAGTACAAATAAAGACCTAGTCATCATCAATCTTCTCGTCATTAGCGTCCTCCTTCTCTTCCTTCTCTTCCATCACTAGCTCCTTCCACTTCTATTGTCTCTGTGCATCTTTTCCATTTTAGCCTCCATGACAGTCATTTAAGCTTTCACTTGGACAATCATTCTCGCCTATATGTTCTTAGTTATCACCGCAGCACACCTTCTAACTATTTCATCAATTGAATCACTATTCATTCTAGATAACAAAGGGCATGCATCATAAGCCAACCCTAGCAAGCCTAAGTTAAATATCATTCCCTTCTTCTTACCTCCAATAATCTCTTTCTAGCTATCATACTCTAATTGCTCATACTCTAATTTCTCAGACTATTCACCATGCTGATTTGGCCTTAGCTAGTGATTTTTTTACAATTATATTTTTATGAATGTATTAAACTCACCATTTGCATAAAAGGCTTTTAATGCAGTCATAACTATTGGGTCAGGTTATCAATCACCAACTTATTATAGAATAAGAGTGAATTTATTGATAGATTGCAAAAAAGAATGTATGTTATTTGTTAAGTCTTATAGTCGTCCTTGGAAAGAGACCGAATGTACTTTAATGGCTAATGGATGGACAGACAATAAAAGCATAACTTTAATTAATTTTTTATTTTATTATCCACATGGTGTTTCAATTTTAAAATATATTGATGCTTCTGATGTTAAAAAGAAGCAACAACATTATGTGCTTTATTTGTTGAAGTTGTTGATTGGGTGGGTCTAGAGAATATCATACAACTAGTAATTGATAATTTTGCAAACTACAAAAAGGGTGAAGAGTTACTACGTGTATAATATGGTAACATCTATTGTCACATTATACTGCACACCTTGAATCTATTATGAAATATAGTGGTTCAATACATCATATTATTGAGCTTGCCAAAAATGCATCAAAAGTGAAAATATTTATATATAATCATATATTTATACTAGCATGGCTATGAAAAAGACTTGGATGGAAAGAGATTGTGCATCCTAGAGCAACATGATTTGCCACAACATTTCCTACATTGAAGAGTATCCATGAGCATAAGCATGATTTATAGGCATTTATCACCAACAAATATTATATAGATTCAAAGTTATCTAAAACCATAGAAGGAAAAGAAGAAGCTTATATTATCTTAGATTCAAAGTTCTAAAATGATTATTTTATAATGTCAAAGTTAGTTGGGCCTTTGATAAGATTAATATCTCTTATTTATACAATTTTATTTCAATGTTATCAGATAAAGCAATACTTAACATTGGCTAATAATTTCAAATACAGGTTACTTCGAGTAATTGATTCTAATGACAAGCCCTCACTTGGATATCTTTATGATGGTATGTACAAAGCTAGAAAGGCAATAAAAATATATTAAGGAATACAATGAGATTGTATAAATCATATACTGCTATCATTAAAAGAAGATGAGATGATCAACTAAGACAAGGCATCAACGCAGTACATTTTTTTTTTGAATCCCCATTTTTAATATGATAAAAAAATTATTGTCATAAACTTGAGATAAAGCAAGGTTTGGTTGGGATTATTGGAAGACAATGAATGAGGTTAGACAACGTAGAAAGTTTTGGTAAGCCGATAGCCCTAACAATGTCAAAGAAAATACAAATTGGTATGTTTAAATTATAAACTTATTTTGACTTATATTTACTATTTAATTAAACATTGTCACCTTCTTTATACTTAAATATTAATTATTGATGTCTAGATTAAATCAAAATTATATATGTGAAATGATTGTGTATATTAAACCATTATATATTTAACTATTGAATAAATATTAACATGATTTCATTTTTCTTTCAATTTTAAATTATCAATTTCCAAAAGAATGGAATACAAGATTTCAAATGGCTATCTATACATGACTTCTATAAGTTGAAGTTGTTTCAATTTTTTATAATTATGATCTGAGAATACTACTTGTGGTTGCATTCTGCTTATTTTTTAAATATTTTATTATTACATAATTATTGCATCATTTAGTTCATATTTAAATAATTTTGATTTTT